>JARFIX010000008.1:1309166-2560833 GCA_036346125.1 Lycocerus yunnanus | reverse complement strand
ACGCAGAAATCACCGTTAATACTGATCCAAATGAGGAAAATCAAACCGAAAACCCAAATGAGGAACCAAAAGCTCCACAGTGCCAAAAAGTAAACCGAAAAACATAGGGGATCTGACTCTCCAGAGTCGGCGATGCAAAATGTACGGCAAAAAAGCATTACTGATTACGGTCCAATATTAAGTGGTCCAATACAAATTAGCACAAAAAATCGTTTTCAGCCAATTGTTGACTTAGCAAAGGAAGAAACCGAAGTAAGTGAATCCAAACCAAATAAACCACCACCAATATTCGTGCTGTACGTCCAAGACATTTGACCGTTGCAGGACATTCTGAACGAGGCAGTAAAATATGGCTACAGTATTAAAATGATCGGAAGGGAAAATAAAAATCTAACCACAAACTGGAGAAAACTATACAGCTATATAAAAGGCGTTAAACCAAAAAAAAGTCAAAAGCCATACTTTATAATTAAAAGATAAACGAAATTTCCGAGCGGTCATAAAAAGTGTTCACTTTTCAACTAAAATGGATGACATTAGTCAAGCACTTGAGGCCCAAGATCACAAAGTAGCACGCAAAACGAACATGACGCAAAAAGAAACTAAGTATCCTTTATCTATGCATCTTGTGGAACTGATACCAAATGAGAATAATAAAGGTATTTATAAATTAAATTGATTGCTAAATTCTGTGATTGTAGTTGAACCGCCCCACCCAAAGCGTGAAGTAGTACAATGCTTTAGATGCCAACGTTATGGACATACGAAAACTTACTGCAACTTGTCAGCCAAGATGTGTGAAGTGTTCCCGGGACCACCTCACCAAGAACTGCGACAAAGACAAAGAAAATAAACCCAAATGTGTGCTATGCGAAAAAGAACACCCAGCAAACTATAAGGGGTGTATAGTCTATAAGGAAATTCGAGAAAGAAAATTTCCAGCCTTAAGGCCTAAACAACAATACTCACCCCCCCAAAATACTCCAATAACACCAAACCCTCCCCCACAACAAACAAGAACGTTCTATTCAAGGCAGTCATATGCAAACATAACAAGAGAATCAAGACAAAATGATATAACCAACAGGCAACAACACATAAATTCAACACCAACTGAAAATATTAACTCAATAGAAAATATGATGCTCACGCTTATGAACAAAATGGACCAAATGTTAACAATCTTAATGACACTAGTGTCAAAAATGCCATAATGATCCCCACTACAAAAATAGCAATATGGAACGCCAATGGCTTGTCCCAGCATGGACAAGAGCTGAAAACTTTTATCACAAAATCGACATCATGTTAGTATCTGAAACGCATTTCACTAACAGGAGTTACTTCAGAATGCCAAATTACTCGGTCTACCATACACGTCATCCAGACGGCACGGACACGGTGGTGCTGCAGTTATCATCAAGAGTACATTGAGACACTACGAACTGCTTAAATACCAACAAAAGCACATACAAGCAGCGAATATTATGGTCGAGGGGTTAAATGGTCCCATGGCGATTGCAGCTGTTTACTGCCCGCCCAAACACAAAATCCAGGAAGAAGACTTTGCTGAATTTTTTGAAACACTCGGTGGCCGTTTCATCGCGGCGGGAGATTACAACGCGAAACACCAAGACTGGGGCTCCAGAATTGCAAATCCTCGAGGCAGAGTGCTATCTAAAACCCTAACAAAAAAGAACCTAAACCATCTGTCATCCGGGCACCCAACATACTGGCCCACGGACAGAAAAAAGAACCCAGATATCCTAGACATCTTAATTACAAAAGGAATTGCACGAAACTACTTGGAGGCAAAACCATGCCTTGATCTCTCGTCGGATCATTCGCCGGTCATCGTCGAACTATCCACTAGCATTACAACTAAAAATAGACCACCATCTTTGTGTAATAGGCATACCGACTGGAATTTATTTAAAACATTGGTAAACAATAAATTAGATATATCGATACCTCTCAAATCGGAAATGGACCTTTTTGTAGCAGTGGAAAGCCTAACAACTGCTATCCAGAGTGCTGCATGGCTGTCTACTCCCATATACAACACTGCAAAGGACGAAAATTGTCCACCCAAAGTAAAGGAAGCTGTCGCAGAAAAACGGAAACTCAGAAGAACTTGGCAAATTACCAGACATCCTAGTGACAAAACAAAATTAAACAAATCAACTGAAAAACTGAAACATCTTTTAAGTGACCTAAAAAATAAATCGATCCAAAATTATCTAGAAAATTTATCACCGTCAGAAGCGACAGATTACTCACTGTGGAAAGCCGTCAGAAAGATACAAAGACGAACAACATTTGTACCGCCAATCAAAAAAACAGACGGCACTTGGGCAAGAAGCGACCAAGAAAAAGCAAATATTTTCTCCGAACACCTAACAGGCGTCTTCCAGCCCTTCAAACCTGAAATTCAAGAAGAAGTCCAATTGAGTACCACTGAACAGACAGAAGAGCCTCATTGTAAACAAAAGGTAAATAAACCATTCAAATTGAATGACATTTTACAAGTTGTTAAACGTCAGTTGAATCCAAAAAAGGCACCAGGGTATGACCTCATTAGCGGAAAGGTCATAAAAGAACTACCTGAAAAGGTATGCGACTACTTACCTACGTATTTAATGCTTCTCTTCGCTTAAATGTCTTCCCAGCGCAATGGAAAGTGGCACAAATAACCATGCTACCTAAACCTGGCAAGCCGACTCAAGAACCCACCTCATATAGACCGATCAGCCTCTTGCCGATACTGTCGAAATTACTTGAGAGATTGTTATTACAGAGGATCCAGCCAATCTTGTCAAAGAAAACATAATACCAGAGCACCAGTTTGGCTTTAGAAAGCACCATTCCACCATCGAACAAGTACACCGAATGGTAGAGATTTTTATAAATAAAAATCTCGAAAATAAAACATTCTGCACAGCGGCATTCATAGACGTCTCCCAGGCGTTCGATAAGGTTTGACATGAGGGTCTCCTAGTAAAGATCGGAAGAGAACTACCTGATTATTACTTGCTCCTTAAGTCCTACCTCATGGACCGGATGTATCGAATGAGGTATGGAGAAGCATACTTAAACCTTTGCCCAATAAACTCGGGAGTACCCCAGGGCAGCATACTGGGACCAGTCCTCTACCTATTATAGACTGCAGACTTGCCAACAACCGAGTTCACGACGACCGCCACATTTGCAGACGACATGGTAATCATATCATCCCACAAAAATAAAACCCAAGCTTCATCAGCTGACCTACAAATAAGTTTGGATAAAATTCAAAAATGGATGAGGAAATGACGTATGAGAGCGAACAATGCCAAGTCTGTGCAAATCACATTCACAACAAAGAGATATGATTGCCCACCTGTAACATTAAATGGCCGCAAATTACCGCAAGCAGATGACGTAAAGTACTTGGGTATACACTTAGACAAATGCCTCACATTCAAGAAACACATTTGGTTAAAAAGAAAGCAGCTTGATATAAAGTACAGAGAAATGTACTGGCTCCTGAGTCACAGTTCTAAGTTGTCTTTGGAAAACAAATTACTATTGTACAACTCGATTATTAAACCCATATGGACATATGGTGTTCATGGTGGACAAAAAACAATAACGATGCGGCAACTGACGTAATGCATCGAACAAGCCTGCTAAAAAAATTTTTAAAAGAGCTATTTCTTAATTTTAGTATCGAGTTTTTAACTATATTTAAAAAATAAAATATCAAATGTTGGGTATCTTTAGATGCAGATAAAAAATCTCTTTAATTTGATATATCTTTTATTCATATTCGTTATAATGGGAAGCAGGAATTTAAAAAAAATCAATTTCCCATGATATTTCCCTATCTTCAGATTTCAGCCGGTCACCTGGTAGATGGTTCTGAAGGCCCGAAGACAATTAAATAGAATTTTGTTTGTGTTTTGTATTTTTTATTTATATCTAAATAGTACTATATACAGTGCATTTTCAAAAAAGAGTTTTTTGATGTATTTTAAACCTATTTTTATATAACGGACTTTCGGCTTTAACAGACATCCCCCCCCCCAATTAGTCCGTTATATCGAGGTTTTACTGCACAATCTATTGCAAAGCGGTAAGAGTGAGTTAATGTAAGTAATTAGAGTACCGCCCATGAGCCGACGCGAATTTCATGTGGGATAGAAGAATCGAATTAAGATTTCGCTGTAAAACAGCCTTTTAATGACTGGCGTGATAATATGGTACATGTAAATTTCAAACCATCGAAAATCTTCCAGCAAGGATTCTTAAAAGTTACTGTTAAGCTCTCTTCTGCAGTAATCGCTTCTCTCATTGCGGTATTCTGTTTTGTTATTTGTGAGCTAATTTTATCAAGTAGTAATATTTTTAATTGATCTTCCTTCACCTCGACCTTTTCTATTTATTTTTCTTTTCGCCCAATGTTTTAACAATGCAATTTTTCTTCTGCTCGACTCAATGTTGAAAGAACGAATGACACTAAAATTTTACATCTAAGTGGAGATACTTGTTGTCGACCAGGTTTCTTTTAAATTATGTGTGCGCATGTCGAACATAATTATTTGAGCAAACGTTCTATAAAATTTAGTAGTACCGACGATTTGCGTCTGCATCTCTAGGCAAACAATTTGTATAGTCAAACATGGAAGTCCAAGTATTTATAAATTGTATACCTACACGTGAAGGTAAGTTTGCACAAACTTGTATTTGTTGACATGTTTGTTCCAAACATGTACAGTCTAGGTTTCAATCTTGAATCAGAAATTTGTATGTAGTACAAACAAGTTCGACAAACTTGAACGTACGTTTAGGGGGTGGATTTATAAATGCTTTTTACCGTATCACGGCTGATCAATAAGAAAACCAATGATACAAATTCCTAGGAAATATGTTAATTTTGAAAAAGAAATCTAATAGTAATAAAACATTTTGTTTCAGCTGCTATGGCCAATTATCGAGACGAGAGTTCACAACCATCAAAATTTGGTGGTTGTGTTAATCATCATAAATATAAAATAGCAAAAGGTAAATATAAGAAGTTACTAATGGAAACATTTTAAATTTTAAAAATTGTATTTAAGTAAATACATAATTCAGTTTTTATTCGGTCAGGTCTATTATGTATCACAAAAGTTATTTTAAAGGTAACCGTTATGAAATAACATAAAGGTTTTCGTCAAACCGGTGACACTTTAAAGATTAAGAAAACCTTTATTATAAAGATCATAACATGATGAACAAATTTAAAAAATTTGATGAAAAATAAAAAATTTAAAAAAGTTAAAATAACTTTTTGTGATTGTGAATAGACCTGAACATCATAAATGATAATACAGTAGAACCTCGATTATCCGGGCCGGCTGGGGTAAACACAGATAATAATAATTGACGTTTTTTGTTAAATTATAAAATATGTTTAATACATACTTATTATATTGTAGGTTTAGCACTTTTATCTACCGAAAGTCATTTGTACATTACAATAAATTCAACGAAATTTCATATTACTAATATATATAATACAAAAAAAATACAATAAACAGCTTTGTATGTAATCCAAGTGCAGATCTGAAGTAAGCATAAATTCTATACATTTGATTTTACATAGTATACTACCGAAGTTGCTAACGTCCACGGATAAACCGCTGGCGCCGCACGGATAAGCCGCCGTACGGATA
Source organism: Lycocerus yunnanus (assembly GCA_036346125.1). Classification (NCBI taxonomy): domain Eukaryota; kingdom Metazoa; phylum Arthropoda; class Insecta; order Coleoptera; family Cantharidae; genus Lycocerus; species Lycocerus yunnanus. Next base: position 2,555,137 of record JARFIX010000008.1, on the reverse strand, counting down.
ATCTGCGCACGGTAATCGATGTATAATGCGCCCACGGATAAACTGCTTCACGGATAATCGAGGTTCTACTGTATAATATACTCATCTTAACAATTTACTGATTAGTATTGATTCACACTTAACTCTTCGCAAACACTTAAAATTTATCATTTAATGCTTAAAAGGTTATACGTTTTTAATAATATGGAATTTGAATTTAAAAAATGTCAACGTATCTGTGATCAATGCTCAACTGATTAGACAAGTATTTAGTAGGTGCTTAATAATACTTAAGCGCTGATTTTATATTTTGTGGTCTCACATTCAATGCTTCGAGGGCGGAAAAGCTAAGCAAAATACAGTTTTAGTTAAGTGGTTTTCTCTTCCACTAAACTTCAAATATGCGACTATGAAATATATATTCGGCGCATGAAATACTTACTAAATGCTTGGCTATGATTTTGGGCGTTAATTAACTAGCACATTATATCCATTTAAGCTGCAACGTTATATGCATTTTTTAAATTTCAAATAACTACCCCTGACATAACATTATTTTAAATAATACTCTTTACACAACTGTGTTGGTACAAGAATTATTTTATTTTATCAAGTTATTTATTGGAAGTTTTGTTTTAGGCTTGTTCTACCATAATGACAAAGATTCGCTAGACTCTTGCAAGCTGAAAGGCATTGCTATTACCTTAATGAAGTAAGTAATATTTTTTTAAAAATAATTTCTAATGATTTCATATTTAAATTAAAATTTATTTCCAGGCTTAACGAACAAATTATATTGTTTTATTTATATTTTAATGCAGTAATTAATTTTATATTTAAATTTAACTTGAAATGCATTGCATTTAGTATTAATATATTTTTTCCCTTCATTTTGTAACAATTAGCTTATTTGAAATAATTTAAGTTCTTATAACAAAAAAGAAAAGTCAAAGGCCAAAATCGCAATAAGAACGGTAAAGAAGCAGAAGAAAGAAATGAAGAGAAGTAAAAATGAAACAAGAATTAAAGAAGCACGTAACTAGAAGAAAGAAATACAAGCACCATTAATTAATTTATTCTTCAGTCACTTTAATTTTTTTAATAAATTTGATTTTTAAATTTTATTTTTTGTTCATAAATGAAGAACATTCAGACACAACTGTTGTCGAGTTAATAATAAAATCAGTTTTTCTAAGAATTAATTTTTATCAATTAACGTTTTAAATTTTTGCAATATCAAGAAAGAAGAAAGAAAGACAATCTGACTGCATGCAAAAGAAAATGTTTTTTAAACTACTATAACATACTTTTTAAAATTTTAAACTTACTTGAATACCATTAAATTTATTATAAACTATTACTATTGAGTATTAACCTCTGTTGGGCATTATAGGTATATTGAAGATGCCCCAATGAAGATGCAATATTCAATTGACTTTGCTAGAGATATTCGTAAAAAGTTACTGTGTTTGCATTATGATATCAGTCGATTTTTAAAGGTGTGTATTTCTTTAATCACAGAATATTTGAAATTATGTATTTCATTTTAGCACAACAAAAAATTTCCGTTTTCTTCAGAGCTACATAATTTATTAGTTCGTTATGTTGAACTTGAGCATGACATTTTATATCATCCGAAAAATTTTTCCAAGGAATACCAAAAAGTAGTTGAACAACAAATTTTATTTTTGCTGCAAAGTATTTTTTATGATCCAATAGGAGTTAGAAAAAAATTGGTGAGCAGTCCTGAAGAAGCAGGTGCAATAAATAGTTTATATATTTTAAAGTTTGTAAAACCTGAAATTAAAAAATCACGAGGTTGGATTCACGGTATAATGGAGTAAGTACTAACTAAATTATTACAGTGAAAATCAGGAAAAATAGAAGTGATTTACAAAATTAATGTTTAATTCACTTCAAAAGTTTCTTGATGAAAATTTTTAAAGTGTTATACTTCATTTTGATTGATTTCAGGAAGCTATTGACTAAATTAAACCTATTAGATGAAATTAATAAATTGAGAAGGACAGATAGTGATATAAATTTTGATAAAATACTAAAAGTTTCACATGTACAAAAGTTGCACAAATATTTGGCAACTCAAAATAACTACAATAACGATTACTTTCATAGTTCTGATGATGAGTTTGACATGGAAATTGAGGTAAGATTATTAAATAGATGTAAATTAATAAGTAATATAATTACATTTTCTGATAGGATATCAAGAAAGAAATTAAAGTTGAACAGAATCAAAACGATGACATTGAGTTAATCGTATCTTCTAATCAACAATGCATTACAATAGATCTGGATTCCGACACTGACAGTGAAGATTGCCATAGTTTAGATGTTAGAAAAAATACTTTGGATTTAAATATGAAACGTGCTCAAACCAGCACTAGTCTTTCCAAAAGTCAGCTCAATAGTTTTACTACCTCAAATATTTGTGATAATAAAAGATTACTTTGTAATTCCGATAAATCTCCTATGCTTAAGTTGTACCGCAATGAAAATAGGCTTTACGATACTAACAGTTGCAACTTGTCAAATTCTAAAAGTGATTTTCATAATAAAAAAATACAAAATGGTACTACTAGACGAAATATTGTGGATGAAGCTAAGTTGGATCAAGATACTAGTTTTCATATGTTTTATGACGGTAATAATTCTGTTTCATAATAACAAATTCTTCAAGAATTGCTTTACATTAAATAACTCAAAAAAAAAATTAAATTTTAATTTTTTGACAGATTCGCAATACAGAAATTTTAAACTAAAAAGGGAACTTCTGTTGCTTGATAACGATGAGCATCTATGCATCCCGTCCAAGTTGTACGACATATCAGAAAAATTAAAGAGGTAACTACATATAATAGTATATTATACACCTAGATTGTAAGGCTATAGTTGGGCCCAGAAAAGATGTATTGTAAATTACAAAAAAAAGTAAAAAAAAATTGTAAATGTTTATTATTACTTGTTGAAATTATATGATGAATTAATATTTTAAATTGTTACAACTTTAATGAAATATGAAAAAAAAATTAATTTTATTATAAAAAAATTTTCCAATATAGTTTTTGATTTTAATTTTAACGGATATCCATTTTATTCATTTAGGGATAGTTTAGCTGATGATATCTTGAAAAGACGAAACCACTTTATATAAGGAGGTCCTAGACTAAAAATGTAAGTTGGAAAATTTTCAAATTTCATTAAATTTGTAACAATTTAAAATATTAATTCATCATATAATTATTATAGAAAATTATTTCTTTCTATACTTAACCTCTACATAATTATTATATTGACGGTGTCGAATTTAACGTTCTTATTTTTATGATTTAAATTTATTATATAGAACACTCATTTGCTTCATCTTTCAAAGGCCCGACTATAGGTGTTATAACCTTAGCGCCAAGATTAAATCAAGAGGTGTGGAACACCAAGGATTTAAGGCGCGTGGGTTATAACACGCTTCACAACCGTAGTTTATATACAATTTTTTCCACTACTAGGTTTATTAACTGTTCTAAATATTATTGACCAGCAGTGTAGTGTAAAGCATACACGGCCGACTTTAAAGCGGTAGACCATGGTTCGATTCTAGTCGAGTCGGTTACACTGCTGTGATCAAAGGTCGATATCAATCTTTGGACTGTGGGAAGGCACGAAACCACCCATTAATTATATTCCCTAGTAAAGTCAGCTTGCCGCTAAGCTGATCGCCTTCGCACAATGAAGTGTATGGCACTTGAAGAAGAAATATTATTGAATAAAACGTTTAAATTATTTATTTCAAATTATTAAAAAAATGACAATTTTGGTTTTAATAGGTTTGTTCGTTGGATGCCTTTGGAACTGCTCTGAACAGTTTCAGATTACGTTGCACTGATAGTATTACAAAGCAATATTCGATGAATGCTTTTGAAACAGCTTGTTAATATAAATAATCTAACCTCAAAATATTTTGTAAATAAATTGCCGTTATGGTGTCTAATATGAATAATTTAAGCTACAAGATATTACAATTCAGGTAGCAATATCTTGTAGCTTAAGTTATTCATATTTGACACCACACAATGATAACTTATTTAAAAGATATTTTGAGGTTAGGTTATTTCTATAAAAGACAAGTTGTTTCAAAAGTGTTCATCGAATATTGCTCTGAACAACTGTTAGTGTGACGTAATCTGAAACTGTTCAGAGCAGTTCTAAAGGTATCCAACTAACAAACCTAATAATGTTGACACTTTCTCGAAAATTTTTAAATAATTTTGATATAAAGACGGTCAAACGTCATAAAATTCAAATATAATCAAAATTTTGAACATTTAATTAATCTTATTTAAAGACCAATTTTAGTGGTTTAAAAACTATTAACAACATTTCTTTATTATGTTAATTTGTTCATTATTAACCTTAGGTTAATAATGGAAAAATTATTTGCTACAAGTGACAGAAGGCGTACTTCACTTAGTCAACACCTACGTCAAAATGATAGCCTATACGGCTAGTAGTGGAAAAATATTTTTATTACAATTTAGACTGAATTTTCTTTGCAGGTACATTGATGAATGTCCGAAGTCAGTTCGTTACACAAAAAGATTTGTAAATGGCATTCATAGAACATTAATTTACCTTTATGAAAGTATGTGTAGGCTTGTAAAGGTGTGTAAACTTATTTTTTATTGAGTACTTTTAAATAATTTAAATTATTTTTTGCAATTTTAGGGTAACAGGGAGTTTTTTATTGTCTTCAGAATTACACGCACTATTGGTAACTTACTTTGAGTTGGAATATGAAGTACTGTATGCTTCTAAAAATTTTTCAAGAAAATATGAAGAATCTGTACAAAATCGAATTTTGCATTTATTTGTCAATATGTTATTTAATCCCACAGTGGATGGAAGCACTAAACAATACGTCAAAAGTGCAGAAGAAGCATCTTTATTAAGTACATTATATGTTGTTAGGGGTATTAAACCAGAATATAAAAAACAACATTCACTGCTTGAAAATATTCTTGAAGTAAGTTGTTTCTAAATTAATAATATCTATTGTATTTATAGCTATGTATGGTACTAGTGTGTTGTATTGCAAATAAGTTACTCAAGAAAAATGTTAGTAGAGTAATTTTCTTGAGTGATTTATGTAATTAACACACGTGCCATACAAGATATAATCCAATACCTCTTAATAACGATTCAAAATACAGTAGAACCTTGATTGACCGGGACTGAGCTCGGCATGGATAATTGAAAAACACGGATAATAATAATTAACGTTTTTTGTTAAATTATTACAAAAAAAATACACTAAACAGCTTTATATGTAATCCAAGTGCAGCTCTGCAGTAAGCATAAATTCTGTACATTTGATTTCACATAGTATACTACTAAAGTTGCGAATGTCCACGGATAAACCGCTGGCGCCGCACGCATAATAATCTGACGGTAATCGATGTATAATGAGCCCACGGATAAACCGCTTCACGGAAAATCGGGGTTCTAAAAACAGCTGACATTGCATTGCTACAAACTAAAACGCAATTTCGGCTGGTATTTACCTATCGATTTCTCAGTATACCCTATAATTCTTACTTAAATCACCTCTATTTCTCTCTTATTTGTTTATTTCACATATTTTTTGACCTCCTGCCAACTTAAAACATTGTTTTTCTCAAATTAATATTAAAACTTGCAAAACAAATGCTTTAATAATTGCTAATTTGTATTTTCTTTTTAGAAGGTTAATGTTAAAACTTAATGTATTGGATAACATAAACAAATTGAGGTCGAAGAACAAAAATATGGAATATCAACAGTTATTGTCAATTCCACAATTTAATAAGATTTGTAAATATATGCAAAACCGTGACTTATATGGAATACGTGATTGCAATTCTTCTGAAGATCATCTAGATATGGTAGAGGTAAATTACTTCAGTTTATTTATCCTAAATATATTGTCTAGTTACTTGAGCTACATTTAACTAAATTTATTTGTTAGGTTAAACCGTCAATAAAAAATGAAGAAATTGACGTCAAGCCTAATGTAGGTGCACATCATCATCTTGATAAACGAAAACTTATAGTAATTGATTTGGATGAAGAAGATGACGATTGCTTCATGATTTGTGATGTTGGAAAACAACAAAATGTAACCATGTTAAAAATTGAAGAGAATTCTTCACAAAGTTTGTTTGATAATGTATTAATCAAAGGCGAAGCAATTAGTAATAATTCTGATGATTATTCTGTTTCTAATTTGTGTAATAATAATCAAAATAATGCGTATATAATTATTGATGACAGTGACGAAGAAGAAAGTAGTTGTTTGTTGGAAAAAGGTAATTCAGCAGTGGCATGTGTGTCAAATATGAGTGATGCATTAGAAGAAGAGTTATTACAATTGGAAGATGCTGATAGTGACATTAAAAGTGAAGATGAAAATGAAATTTTAAATAGATTTATGGATGAGGAATACAATACAAATGAAAAATTAGCAATTCTTGTGGTTCTGAAGAAAGTAATTGTGATGGCTCTAATTACAGACAAGCCACCACTGTTGATCAACAGTTGACTTCTGAAGAAGCTGAAACATCATTTGACAAGAATAAAACTAACAATAGCTTACATCAAAATGAAACATTGATTGAAGTTTCAAAAGAAACTGTAAGTCATTCTTACAGTTCTATTGAAAACATCCATCCTACAATTTGTGAAGAAATTCCTAAAGCTGTGACAAACAAATCAATTGATTTATCATCTCTAACAAATGATGAAATGAAGCAAGATGTGACTGAAACTAATAATTGCAGTAGTGGCATAACTGATGAATTCAATTTAGCATCTCAAATTAATTTGAACTCAAACAAGGACTGTGCTGATAATGCTGACATTGACAAAATAACAAATGCAGCTAATTCAGCTGTAACAAATGCTAATGAAAATATTCCAGTGGAAAAAGATACTAATTTGGTTGAAAGTTCCACTTCAATTTTAAACATTATAAGTGATGCTGAAAATTTAAGTGTAATAAATGATAATTCTAAGAAAGATTCTGAAATCCAAGTATTAAGTGAAAATGATTCGAATGCAATTATTTATAAATCACTTCATAATATTGAGGAAATACAACACACCACATCAATTTCAGATACCAATATTCAAGATGAAACGAGTAATTTAAACTTAACAGTCAGTAAAGCAAGTGAAGCTGATATAAATTTGGAAATTGCTAACGATGGCCTTCAAGTGCAACACTCGACATCAAATATTGAATGCATAGAAGAACTTGATTTTACTTCAAAAAATTCTACCACAAATTTAAGTGAACAAAATAAACCAGATAATTTTAATTTAGAAATTGATGATTCTTTAAATAAAAATTATGATATTCAGAAAGACATTAATTCAAAGACATTGATTTTGTCGAATGAAGAAAGCATTGTGCAAGGTAGCCAATTAGTTAAAATTGACAAACAGATTAGTAATCCACCACCACAGGAATTTACAGAGATCATTCAAGTAACTGAAAATAAAAACTTAAATGCCTTTGATGATGGAATTAATATAATACCTGAAAGTTCGGATTTGGTTGAAAATGAAGTTGTGATTTTTCAAGAGAAGAATGCTGAAGATGTTTGCGAAGATACGCAATTACTAGAAAATGAAATCGATACAACTAGCAAAAGTCTTGAATTGTTTGAAAGCGAAGAATCAATTATTCATACAGACGTTAAAAGAATGTTGCTGTAGTAGGTGAAAGATCTGATTCATTTGAAAATGAAGAACCAATTAGTGTTTCAACTGAATATGATAAAGAGGTTGTGACTGCCGAAAGCGCTAATTCAATCGTGGAAAAGGAAGTACATTTAGCATGTGAAAATTCTGAATCATTTGAAAGTGAATCCGTTACTGTTCATACTGAAAATGAACAGTCTAGTGCTGTATCGACTGTACATGAAGATTTATTTGTACGTAATGCAGAATTTGAAGTATTTTGTGAAACCTCAAATTCAAATAAAAATCCAGAATTAAATACTATTGAACTTCTCGAAGTTCATGCAGAAGTAGATGTAGTCTCTGACGATGTAAACGAAGAATTGTGTGTTCTTGAAGATGAATCCATACAATCTAAGAAAGAAACGATTGAAGATTTGCAAGCAACTGTTGTAGAGCACCTGGAGGTTCAAAAAGTTATCGAAGTGACTAGTGAAAATGATGAAATGTTTGAAGATAAACCTAATCGTGCTTCTAAGAATGATTTTAATTTCCAAGAAAATAATTATGTTAAAGAAAGTACCGACAACGAGAATGTAATTGAAGATGATGCAACCAAAGAACTTCATATTGAAATACAAGATTCTATTGCTGTTATAGAAGAAAATAAAAATTGCAAAGAAGGTTTAAAAAGTAATGTAACATTTGATAATCACAGTAATTTATTGAATGTGCTCGCCCAGGTTGCTTCAGAACAGCAAAAAATTGAAGATAGTCTAGAAATGGAAGATGATTTAGAAATAAAAAATAAAAGTAAGAAAAAATCAGCTGCAATGAAAAATACTAAAAGGAAACAAATTTCCAAAAATAAGAAATCGAAAAAAAGTTCAACTCCTGTTAAAAGAGTTACTAGAAGTAGTTCTCTTAAAGCAAAAGAAAATGTAGATACAGAGCCAGATTATTGCAAATTTCCTTCAAATTTTATGAATTTAGAAAATTATGTTAGTCCGCCTCCCTAACAGAATTTATGATTTAATAATTTCGAATCCGCCCATCAATGAAGAAAGTGTGGATGGATCAGATAGTGACCAAACTAATCAACAATTTGGAGATACACAATTGAATACATTTTTAATCAATAACTCCATATTTGATGAAGATACAATAGAAGATGGTATTGAATTTATTTGCCACAAGAGAAAAAATAAAATTGAAACTAGTATTTCTAAGTGCGTCGATAGTGTTGTACATCCGGTACAAGAAATTGATAGTAACAATATTTTCAACATTGACACACGGAATAAATCTCGCCGTTTAGAAAATTTTGAAGATTCTTCCTTGAATTTTCAAATCAAAACTTCTGAGACCTTTACTCGAAAAGATATCAACAATGAATTTAATGTAAAATTACTTCTCAATCATGATGAAGAAACTAAATCATTTAAATCAAAAAGTAAATCAAGTGCTAAAAAGAAGACTATAAACGTAAAAGGTAATCTAAAATGTGCTGACTTGTGTGCAAATAATGAGGAATTTGATTCCTGTCTTGATGTTAAAACAACCTCTAACAAAACTAGAAGGACTAAATTAAAGCAGAATACAGAAAAAAAATTAAATAAAAGTAAAAATCAAAAATTGTGTTTAGACAATGTTTCAATTAAAACAAAAAGAAATAAATGTAGTGATGATGAGGTGCACGTTCCGTATGAAAAGACTGAAGAAATGATTGTACAAGATGTGGGCATTGAAAATGTAACGGAAGCAGAGCTAGAATTTGAAGTAATCACAGAAGAGACATGCGAATTAAGCGATATACAAATTAATGCTGAAGTAACAGGTCTTAATAACGATGAAGCAGGAAACAATATTGCGATAGATAAAAATTCAGTACCTTGCGATATTGATTTAAGCAGTAACAATTCAGCCACTAATAAAAATTATGAAGAAGAATGTTTAACTAATATTTTAAATACTTCCGAAAATGTTGAAATAGAATCTACAACAGATAATATAAGTAATGATTATCAAGAGTGTACAAATATGAAACACGAAAATGATATCCAAATAAACCCAAACACTTCAAAAATTGATTTTGAACCAGAAAATGAGAAAAAAGAAGAAAATGGAAAAATAGTAGATAATGAACAACTTAATTTAAATAAGTCAGCAAAATTACGTCATTCAAAAATAAAAAAACATAGCAAAGATATCAAAAAGGTAGCGCCAAAAAAGATAACAGAGAGAAAGTGTAAAAGTGAGAAAAAAAATTATTTGAAAATAGTAGAAGATTCGATGGATGTAACAATCAGTGATTCACCTTTAGTAATTACAAATAGCATAAAATCCTCTAAAATTACTACGCCAAATGTGAACATGCAATGTGAAAATGTGAAAACTAAAAAAGAAAAGTTATTAAAAAGTTATCAATTTCAATGTTCAAATAGATCCAACATTAAAAAATGTATTGCAAAAAATAGTTTATCTAAAAAATTGGGAATTAGAAAGAAGAATAAGAACATGATTACTAAAAAGAGAATTAAATTTTTAAGGGAAACTTTGAAAAAAACTGTAACAAGAGATCGCATTAAAACGGAAAGTGCAGAAAATTTAAAAAAAGCACATATGCAAGTTGACAGTAATACCGAAATTCCACAAACGAATAATGACAATAACGGAATTGAGGCTTGTATTAAAAATGAACGCACTAAGAAAAAACGGAAAGCAAAAAAAGCTCTTCCAAAAAGTTCATTTTTAAATGAAGAAAATTGGATTTGTTCGCCCATAGAGCAAGAGTTAAGCAGAAACGAAATAGATGTGCCTTCAAAGCCTTTAGAAAATAGTGTAGAAAATACAATGACTAAAAGTAATCGAGGATTAAATTTATTGAAAGAAACAGAGCTAATTGCTGATAATAATTTACAAGTGAATTCTGCATTAACTGAAAATGAAAGCATGGAGAGGGCAATAGAAAATAAAGAGCCAATAAGTATAAATTCAGAAAAGGACAAAATAGAAACTGAAAACAACGTAATACCTAATGTAGATTGTGAAGAAGCAATAGAATCCCCAAAAATTAATGAAGTGATTGAAATCTCAAAAGAGGATAAAAATGAAATCACAAGAATGGAAGACCAACTAACTGATGAAAACAGTTCCAAAGAGCCATGTGAAAGAGACATTGTAAACACAACTGTTGAAAGTAGTGCAGTAATAACGAAATGCATTGATGTAGATATTTCAAAAGAGGTATGTGATGACAATCACAGCATAATTGCTATAAAAAAAGGTACTGCCACAATAGAAGAACCACATAGTACAACATCTGGAAAAGAAAATACCACTATCCAAGAAGAATCAAATATTGATGAACTACTGAAGAATGATTTACCAAGTATGAGTACATTAGTGGAAGAAATAAAAACAAAAAAAGCGAAAGTTATCTGAAAGTGAACATGTGCAAGTTCAAGAAGAACAATTTGCAATTAAGGAATGTTCAGTTATTGAACCTCAAATTCAAACTTGCGAACCAGAAAATAAAACAAATGGAAAATTTTCAAAGAGGAGATTGAGATCTTCAAAAACAAATTCCAAATCTAAAGTTATTGATTCCATTACGGAAAATTTAAGAAATAGAAGTTATCAAAGAATTAAAAGGAACGTTATAGAGGGAACTAAAACAACTTTGGAAAATGTGAACACCATAAAAAATGACACAAAGGTGGATTTAACTAAAATAGATATTAAAGTAAATGCCGACATATTGAAAGAAGAAAATACTGAAATTATGGCAGTTGACAATAAAATAAATAAATTACAGAAAGAATCAAATATAACTTCTGAAATTGCCAAAGTAGAAGATGATAAAAGAAATCAAAAGGTAGAGAGAGAAAAACAAATTTAGAAAATACGGAAATAGATGTTACTATACCAGATCAGAAGGTACAGAAAGAAGTCTCAATTGCCGAGGAGATAGAGAAAGTAGCAAATATAACTTCTGAAATAACTGCAGTACATGATAATCAGCAGGTAGATAATAAAATCATTACGACTTCTGAAATAATTGAGTCAGATGGCAAAAAACAAATAAAGAAATAGAACAAGAGCTAAATACAACTTCTGAAATTGTTAAAGTAAGTGACAATAATAGAAGTAAGGAAATACAAGAAGAAGGTAATGCAACTTCTGAAATTATCCAAGTAGATGATGATAATAAAACAAATAATGAAATAGAACAATCATTCGTAACCATTACAGAACCAAGCGATTTAAAAAAACTACATTTATTGAAATTAATGTGGATAAAACAAATGAAGAAAAGTTGGAAGAAAGCAATGCAAGTTTAGAAAGTTTTAACGAATGTGATAAAAACGAATTGATGGAAATTGTGGAAGTAGAGAATACTGCAACTAGCGAAAGTATATCAGCAGATGAAAATAGTATTACTGAGAATTCAGATAAAAAGTTGGTTATAGAAGTGGACAAGAATGAAACAGTTGAAAAAATTATGAAAGAAGCTGAAGTAGTTGTTGAAAATTTAAGCGCATTTGAAAAAAATAAATGCTTACAAGATACTGAAGGAGATAATAAGGAAGCAAACAATAAGGTGGTAAAAGAAAATTATATGGAAATTGCTGAAGTAGTTGATGTTAAAATAAGTACCAAATCGCCAGAAGAAACAAACACAACTAATTTGATAGAAAGTACAGAAATAGCTGACGTTCAAATAAGTAGCAAATCGCCAGAAGAAACAAACACAACTAATTGTATGGAAATTGTTGAAGCAGATGACGTAAGCAAATCGCCAAAAGAAACAAATACTACTAATTTGATAGAAATTGCTGAAGTAATTGACGTTAAAATAAGTACAAAATTTCCAGAAGAAGCAAATACAACTAATTGTACGAAAATTGTTGAAGCAGATGACATTAAAATAAATAGCAAATCGCCAAAAGAAACAAATACTACTAATTTGGTAGAAATTACTCAAGTAGAAGATGTTCAAATACATAGTAAATCATTACAAGAAACGGGTACTACTAATTGCGTAGAAATTTCACAAGTAGAGGACATTAAAATACATAGCCAATCGTCAGAAGAAATAGAAGCTATTAATTGTGTGGAAATTACTGAAGCAGACAGCATTAAAATGAATAGCAAATCACCAGAAGAAACGAATACTACTACTTATGTTGAAATTACTAAAGTAGATGACGTTAATATAAATAGCAAATCACCAGAAGAAACTAATGTTACTCTTAAAAATGTGTTTAAAAATTCAAAAATTATCCCAGTTGTTAGTGACATAAAAATAAATGAGAAGAAGCTGGAAGATACGAATATAATTTCCAAAAATTTAAACAAATTTGGAAAAGATTATTTAATGAAAAACTCTGAAGTGGACAACAATGTGGTGCAATTTTCAATGAGTTTAGAAAAACCTTCAAACAATGCCGATAATATACCTACTACAGTGGAAGAAATTAATTCGTTTAGTGAATCTGCAGATAATGATGATCAAGATGATAAAATAGATGAACAAGATTTAAAAAGTGAAAGTTTTAACGAAAATAAAATGATAGATGTACATCAAGATGACATAATATGCGAGAGCAATAACTCTTGTGAAAAAGTTGTGGAAAAAGAAAAAGAGTTGATTAGTTATAAGATGAAACAAATATCAAAAGTGAGCGAAAATTTTGATAAGCATCAACGTAAAACCGTCACTGAAGTACAAAATGATTTTACCTTGAATAATTTTGAATTTCCGAAGAACTTAAACGAAAATGTCGCCGAAATTGAAATTCAACCAACCAAGAATTTGGTTTCTTCCATAACTGAATCATTGAATGCAAGTTCTAAAAATGATTATTCAGTAACTAACGAAACCGAATATACTATAGAAGAAGTTACCATACAAAGCAGCATTTTATCTCCTAAACATTTGCAACATATTGTGGATTCAGTGAAAAATATTCCAGCTACAGAAATTTTGGAAGAAACAGTTCACTGTCATGGTTTATTAAACAGCAAAGGTTTTCAAGATAGCATTTTAGCTTATTCAGAAGAGATAAAGGAACTGATGGATGGAAATTGCTTATTACAAATTTCAAACGAAACAATTGTGGAAACGAGCCAAGTTACTCCATCTACCTCGCTTTCCGATAACTGCGAAGCTTCTTCTAACTTTTTTCAAGCAGTGTTTTCACATCAATCAAGTGAAACGGGATTTTACTACTTGAAGGGTTCAGACCATAATTATCACAGTGTAAGTGTAAGTGATCCATTACTAAGTGCCAAATATGGAGCTACTGATGAAAATGATCGTTTGAATCACAGTAAAGAAATATTACCAACGCCCGAATTAGAAAGTGAAGATAATATTATGCAATTTATTTCGACTCAAACTGAGGGTAATTTAAACCAAGAACTCTCAACATCTTTAAATGAAACGTCCGTCAATACTAGTGCAGATTTTCAACTACTGGATCGTTCTTTGAATCACGATAAAGAAATACCAACACCTGAATTAGAAAGTGAAGATAACATTATGCAATTTATTTCTACCCAATCTGAGGGTAATTTAAATCAGGAACTATCGACATCTTTAAATGAAACATCGGTTAATACTAATGCAGATTTTCAATTATTGGATCAGTGCTTAATGGAAAATGGACTCGGACACGAATCTAGTACACCGTTACCTCAAAGAGTGAGTTGCGATAATGTGTTTCAGCATACTTCAAAACAAGAAGTTGCTGAATATGATGAAAACTCAAGAAACAGTAATTTGGAATTTCGCGAATCTAATGAGGAAGTCAATATCAATTCTTTTCAACAAAACGAAATGAGCACCGAGAAAATGATTGAATTATTAAACAACATTACGAGTGGAAATGTTTTGTTTGATGCCCGAAACAAACAATTTTTTTAATCAACAGTACAAACTGCAAAATCCCCAACAAACGCAAAAATCTTACGAAGAAGGAAGTGTTGTAACCACAGTATTAAGTAAGGATCTTAGTGACACACTAAATACAAGTGGTTTTACAAACAAATCTATCAGCGAATTCCAGGAAAGTCCTACTAAATTAATAAGGGATATATTTGATGCTACAAATTCTATTGAACATCATCCAGATTCGATTTCAATTTCAAAGCCATCAATTTCATTTGATACAGACTTCAGCAACATTTATTTTTCTGGTATTCAAGATACGTTTTTTAACCAGAGACAAAACTTCAAATAACAAAGTTATTGTAGAACGCATTATACCACCTGAATTAGCTAAATGTACAAAAGCGGTTGATATTTCTGTAGCTTCAAACGATAATGAAATTAAAGCAATCGATGTTCACCATTCTGTCAATGTACCTAAAATAGGCCAAACCACTCCAAAGAAGAAGTCGCTAACTTTGAACGAGTCTCATCCAAAATTTAATTTACAAATTCAGCCTAAAAATAACAAGGTCAATGTTGACAATAAATTATCGTTAGATCATTATCTAAAACGGCACAGTACTAGGACTAAACCTATGGCTCCAAAAAAAGAAGCAACTGAACGAAGTGCCAAAAAAATCTGAAATATTAAATGTGAAAAGTAATAGCGAACTATTACATACGATAGAAACAATTAATAAAAATAATTTGAGTGAAATTTTAACCCAAAGTTGTAATGAATTGGATTTAAAGAAGCTAAGTGGTCGACGGGTTTCAGCAAAAACAAAAATTTTGAATGACATTGCGAAAGATGGAAAAGTTTGTAATTTAACAACTCCAAAAAAGGAGGACGAAAGTAAGACTAATAAAAATTTTAATAAAGAGGTAACAAGTTATTTAAAAGATCTTGATAAATTGGTTGTTAAAAATCAAAATACCCCAAAAGAAAATGACAATGTATCTGTTTTAAAATTAGGTTGTACCACCACAGATTCACATTCTCAAACTATGAATTTTACAATTTCTCCATCACAACAAAAAGTTAAAGACAACTTTGAGCAAGCACTTAGCAAAAACGATTTAATAGATAATGTTAAATCTAGAAAAAGAAAACCAGTCGATTATGTAGAAAAAACTGAAAGAAAAAAGAATTCCGATGTTAATAAAAAACTTCCATACAGGGGTAATCAAAAGAAGATCGAGTTGGAGGAACCTATCAATAAATCTAAAGGAAAACGTAAGCTTGATCAATCTGAAGATAGCGATGCCAAAATGAAAACTAAATTTTATGAAATTGAAGAACATAAATTACCTAATTTTTCTGTTAATTTGTTAAAACAAAAAGAAAAATCTTTGGAAGATTCAGATGATAATATTTCGAAAAAGAAGAAACCTAGATTGAGTCTTCCAGAACCAAATCCAACGGATGCAATATTTGATCGGTTACTGAAAGAAGGAAGTGTTAATTATAATGATATAAGTAATAGCAGTAGCAACAACAATTATTCCAATAGAAATCCAGTATCTTTACCTACGTATGAACACTTCAGTCCTATAGTTCAAAATGTGGACAAGAATATGGTTAATTTACAGAAGTCTACATCAAATTCAATTTCCATATTTAATACAGGAGTGCAAAGAACTATTGACAATAAGCCTAAAAAGGTTGCAATTGTAACTCCTATTCAAAGTAATGTGAAAAATCAACACGATGTGAAATGTTCACAATCCCTTTATAGCAGAGGCGAAGATTATAACAATATAAAAGGGCATCATCTATACCATACTAATTCTAGCTCTAGCAAAAGTCGTCATTATTATTCTAATAGAGAATCGAGTCGATCGCGGCATCAGGAAGGTAGCAGTAGGCGTAGGGAATATCATAGTGACAGAAAACAGCCAAGTTCACGGTAAGCCGAATCGTACTTAAGAAATTTGTGTAAAGTTATTGTTTTTTGTACTAAAGACTGTGCTAGACAAAAACTGACCACTTTATATTATGTATTAAGGGGTTACACTACTGTTAAAATAACTTTAATATTCAATTATTTTTTATTTTTAACCGACTTCAAAAAAAAGGTTATCAATTCGTCGGACATTTTTACATTTTTTTAATTCTTGCGTTTATTTTTTTGAAGTCGGTTTAATTTTTTTATAAATATTTTAAAACTTTAAAATTAAGATCAAGGTCTTATGGTAATATTCAAAATATCTTCTTTCTTTTTGGGTAGATAAATGTATTTTTCTCGTATCTTCATATAATTTATTTTAAATCTTCCATCTAAGATACTGCAACAAAAAACTTTTGCTTTGACTTTTTTGTTATACTTTTTTTAAATTTAATACCAACTTACCTTTTGATATTTTTTGGTTTTATGGTACCCAGCACAAAAAACCACTAGACACCTATTATTCACAGTAAATGTACAACTAAATACGTTTCCGTAATCCTGCAAGTCGGTTAAGCTTACCCCCAATTTTAACTAATAAAAAATATATAAATCGTAAACATGCATAAAAACTAAACGTCTTATTTATATATATTTCACCACTATGAAGTTAAAAGAGATTTTATTACGTAAGTTTTTAAGTATTTTATAAATTATGTAATTTCTTTGAATAAAGTAATAAAATCTTATTTAAAAAAATTCTACTGATCGAATTTTTGAATATACAATTATTACATGCAAATTGAAGAGAACTGATAAATATTTTTTCTGTACAAAATTTTGAAATAACCAACTGAACCATATTTTATTGTAAGACGGAGGTTACACAATCACTTTGGCAATTAGTTCAGTCTGTCATTCCAAACTGATGAAAATTATTAAAGTATTTACTAATCTTTCAATCTGGTATATCAGTCAACTCACTACACGATCAGTTTCTGACCACAAACCTTGGAATGAACACATCGACAACTCTCGACTAACTCTTAACAATTTATTTTAAATAAAATGCTTTAAAATTTTAGAAGATATAAAAATGTGTTTAGTTTTTTCTAGAACAGTTTTTATATTGGATAAATTTTAACTATAAATTATTTTTTTTAGGACTAATAAAACTAGTGAACATGATTGGCTTGAAAAAATGAAACATGCTTTTCCACAAGAATTTACCAACGAGGTGTCATTTGAATATGAAAGAGGTAAATTTTTTTAAATAATATTTGTTGTTTAAGTTTCGTCAACTTCAGGATCCCTACTAGCTTGAAACACAATCAAACTTTTTATAAGAATATTAATTAATCTGCATATTCTAAGAAATACAAATAATTTAAATTTTTAGGAAACGACACTTCTAGATCGACACATCAACATTAACAATTAAGAAAACTCATCGTGTTTAAATAACTGATCTCAATTTTAAGTAAAATTTTTGTAAATATACCGATAATATTTTAACAGACCGTCATTTTTTATTGATAAATAAAACTTAAATTATAATAATTTTTAAAATACAATGAATTTTTAGCCAACAATTAATTATTTATTTCTAGTTTGATCAACAGATACACGTGCGTTTTCTTTTTATTTAAATTGCACTTTAATTTTGAACGATTATGATGCAAAACAGTTGTGCACATTTAGTTGAACTAATAAGTAATGTACCCTTTTTTGAATCGAAATCACTTGCCACTGTAAAAAATAATATACTGGATGAATAATGTAATAGTTAGAGGGGACATTGCTTTGAAGCTGTATTAATTTATCTATAAAATATAATTTTATAAAAATTAAATTTTGAAGTAACTAAAACAAAAAATGTAATGTTGAACTGAAGTGATATTTTTTTGTAATGAAAAATAAAAATTGTATATAGAGTAATTATTTGTACAGTATGGGTGTTTTCCTATTTTATAGCATATACGTAATGCATGTTAGCTAATTTTAACTATTGTGTAGTGTTTGTCTTGTTTTATTATAAATATATTTTATATTATTTATTGTATTTTTAATACAATAATTTTATGTATAGATTATGCTTATTACTTTAAATTTATTGTATAAAGTCCAGTCAGTGAGTTAAAATTAAGAAATTTGTAATTATAAACATTTTTATTTATTTATTGATTTTAAATTGTAACCACAAATCGTAATAAATCGCATTCATTATTTTAAGTACTCGTCACAAAATTATTTTTCACAAAAATATTTTCATTGTTAATAGAATGCGAACTTATAAGCATGAAAATTCAGATACACTTTGAAAGATTGGTTTGTATCAACTCGGGTTTATACATTAAATGCTTTTGTGGAGAACACCACAAAAAATTGTTATTTCTGCTATTTTACCTACATTTAACAATCTAGTGTGGTCTTTAAACCAAGGTGTATATTATAAACTGGGTTTATTCTGATTCAAGCAAGACAGAAAAAACTCTTGGATCTGAGCAGGCATAAATAGTATATTGTTTTATTAGGAGTCAAAGCGTAACTTTTTATGGCGAGTTTGTAAGTTTTGACGGACGAGCGAAGCTAGTCCGACAAATACATACGAGATTATGTACATACAATACATACGATTATGTACAAATACATAATATACGTCTATTATATACGTATATTAATTCAACGACAGAGAAAGTACTGCCAGTGACACTGAAAGTAAATTATAAAAGTCGAACTTTATTAGCGTCCGTTTAGTCATTACATGTCAACTTTGGTGACGTTTGAAGAAAAACGTCATTTTTTAGCTTTAATAGTGTGCATCAAATGCCATTTTCACTCTATAACAAAATAATAATAATTTATGACATCAGAAATTCTTCTATAAAAAGAAAGCAGAAGTCATTATACCAAAGTCTTCTGGATCACTATTTACTTTGTACATTTACATAAATGTACATTTATTAAACGTCTGATGACAGTAGTCATCAACCATTGCTGAAAGCTCACAAATAATGTTCCGTTTTATTGTTCATTTAATCTTATAATTTTTAAAAAATTTGAATCAAACATTTACATAAGGTTAAAGTAAAATTTACTTTTGATTATCCATTAATTATATATATGTACATATATATTTTGGGCTTCCCCATACAGGGCTACAATCCCTGTTGTCTACTCGATCCCCCAAGAGGGTCTTCTAGCATTTAGTACCTCAGATGTTACTAGCGCGTAGTGAGATGACCACCAACTTTACGTGCCTTTGACATCACGGAGACAGACAGTGGCGAGCCTCTGCTCGGATTTGAACTGGTCGCCTTACGTTAGCAGTTGATCATGCTAACAACCAGGCCAACGACTGTCTCATCTATTAATAATTATAATGTTTACATTAGTTTTTAATTTTTTAAATTAAATATTTATTAAAAATTACATTAATTATGTACTTAGATGATTAACTATTATTATCCAATCAATAATTAAGTAAACAACATTCTATTCAAAATTAACTTTGATCGTAAAGCAAATCTATTTATTTTGATACTTGAAATTCTTGCAAGTTCAAGTTGGCTCATTTTAAATGATACCTATTACATTATAATATATTATAGACACATAAGGTTATAAACAACTTATTATGAACTGGACACAACGGAAACAATTGAAATAAACGAAAAACACATTTTATTAATTATATAATAACTTGAAGAAACCTTTATAATTATTATTGAGCACATTACTTAAACGTAAAATTGCAACTTAATGAATTTTATTGGTTGGTTATTGAAACTTATCGGTATCAATGCCTGAAAACGTATATCGACCCCTGGTATTTAAAGTAGTATTGTTTCGCATAATTTTAGTTTTTCTAATTAGGGCCAGTTGTATAACCAAAGTTAATCTTTGGATCACGTTGATCCGTGGGGATCACGTGGATCAAGTTCGGTGATTGGTTGAAAATTTAAAACTCGACCAATTACCGAACTTGATCCATGGATCAGTGTGATCTTAGGATTATATTCGGTTATACAACTGGCCGTTCAAGATTCATCTTTTACATTTGGAAAAACAAAATAAACACAATTTAAGGTAATTTTTTGCGAAGAAAATTGATATTAAAGCAATTCTCTTCTAAGGGGCCGTTCATAAAATACGTCACGCTACCACCAACTGTTTTTGACCCCTTCCCCCCCTATTGTCACGCTGTGTCACACTTTCTGTGACCCCCCTGTAAATATTTCGTCACAAAAACTAAGACCCCCTGAATATAATAAATTTCAATGAATAGTACACAAATTTTGAGAATTAAAAATATTTATTTAGTTTTTATAATAAAATTTGAATAAATTAATATAAATCTTTTATAAAGAACAAATAAAGAATAATTCTATTTATCAGAAGTCCAAGGATTCTGTAAATGCGCCGAAATATCTATAATTGGTATTGCAACGGCGAACGTCACATTGCCGTAGATCCCCGTCCCCTCTTGTCACACTCAGCAAGACCCTTCCCCCCCCCTTGTATGCGAACGTATTTTGTGAACGGCCCCTAAAATAAAATTTTATTTTTATCGTAAGCTTGATTCATCAGACTAACCAATTTTCTCTTATGTATTCTTGACATTGTTTATAAATATGTAAAAGCAAACTTTAAAATATGCAGCAAGGTAAGTATTTAGTCGCACTATACACAATACAAGCTGTTATACCATGCCTACGTATGTATGCCTATGACCGAAGACGGTCATGGTCTGGCACTTGAGTGTGTCGAATACCAAACCGAGATGCCCGGTTCAAGCCCAGGTAGAGTAAAAAAATTTATTCTGACCGTTTTCCCTCCGAAGGAAGTAGCTACCCACCGAGGTAATTAACCATGTTTTTTACAATGCAAAAAAATCCCAAGTGTAAAATCCTAATAAAAATTTAAGAAATCTTCATAGAACATTATGATCCTTAAGAAACATTATAAGAATCTTAAACCTTTTAAGTGCTCTCCTGTAAAATTTTGTAAATGTCAGTTAGGCTAGTTCTGCATTCACATGACAAATTACTGCAAAAATTTGAAATTATACAATAATAATAGAAAACAATCTTTCCGGTGAAAATGATCGATGTTATGTAGGTACATAGTTATTAAAGTACTACGGTACCCAAAACATTAACATATTTTCGTAAGCATGTTTGTTTTTTTTTAATATTATTTCTTTATTTATACCTTATATTTTTTTTAGGTGAGAGTTCGAATTCCCGGGTTCGAAAATACACTTTTTCCTATAGAAATGGCTATACCAAACGAAAGAACACAAAAATACAAGCTCTCTAAAGTGAGGATCAATCTTGTCGGAATTGTAATAAGGCCACAATTTAATTTTGAAAATTGCAAGTTTTGACAGCGCAAACACATCAGAAACGAATTCACACAAAAAGTGATTTTTTTCGAAAATTTGTTGTCCGATCACAAATTTAATTCTTTTTATTAGCTAATTACACCATATCATAATTCGTCGTGAAAACCGAGATTCTGGTATATTTACTGTCGCCACAACTTATTTCAATTTTGGGGGCGGGGTTACAGTTCAAAAGAGCCAATGATAAAATTGCATTCCAAATTAACTTTAAAGCCATTTTTTTCAAAATTGTATGAAACGACTGCAAATTTAATTTTTTTTTATACGCTAATTAGACCCTCATCTTTCATAATCCGCTTCAAAAATGGTAAAAATCCCGACTCCGGAATTCGAACCGTCACCCTTTTTTATGCTATTTTTTTATTTAAATGTGTTTTTATTGTAAATTTTACTAACACCAAAATTATAAACAATCTTAAAAAAGTGAAAGGTCTTTGTAGTCCGTGAAGTTTTTTTTTTAATTAAAAAAAAATGGTTGTATTATGTTGTTTTCAATTTGTTTTAATTGTTCTAAAAATCTAAAATTAGATTTTTAGAACAGAAGCCGCTTGATGTTCTGTCGAGGGTTACCAATTTAACGAAATGGTGTGCGAAAAAAATATTCCCTAATCTAGATTCGAACCCGAACGCATTAGCTGTGAATACGTGTGTTGAGCAACTGCACTACTGCTAGGTATATGAATGACCAATTCTAGGACCGCTACAATGTAATTAATAAAAAATAACTCTTTAATGTAATAAATTTAAAAATTAACGGCAAATTTCTTAAAATTGCTTATTGAAAAAACTCTTCGTCGGCTACATGAATAGAAAAGTATTGTGACCATTGCCTATTTTTAAGGCTGTAAACTGAATCTTCTTCTATCTATATAAAAATGGATGTATGTTTGTGTGTTTGTGTGTGTGTTTGTTCCTTATAGACTCCTAGACCGTTCGACCGATCCCAACCAAATTTTGCACAGTTACTCTCTAGGACCCTAAAGAGGTTTTCCGCTAAAACCGGGACCAAAAGCTTAATTTAAAAAAAAGTGAAAATTTGCGGACGCGCATGAATGGATTAACGAGATTCCCATCGCCAATACCTGTAATTGATATATGGTAATTTTACGTTGGTATATTCACATTCAGTACCTACACTATTATAAGTGATTTGAAATACTGGAGAAGAAAAGCTGTAGAGAAAATTGTAGAGTACAATATAAACCGTTCTGAAACACTCGACAACGGGAACACTAAAAATCATTCTGAAACGCTCTAGCAACGGGAAGCAAGATTTCCCGTCGAGAAGAAAACCTTAAGCGAAGCAGGATACTCGGAAAAATCTAAATACTTCACACAAAGGCAAAATATTTTAATTATAGGGAGACCCCGGGCGAAGCCGGGTATCCAGCTATTCAATCATTCAGACAAAGGCAGAGTTCCACCTTTTTAATGAGACCCCGGGCGAAGCCGGGTATCCAGCTAGTAGATTATATTTATGTTTTCAACAAGAATGTCATAATTTTTTGCGGTTTGGTATAAAGGGGTTAAGTCAGAAAACATAGTTTTGAGTAATACAAGAAAAGATATTGTAATGCAATTTATAAATCGAGTAATTATTTATATTCATTTTCAGTAATATAGGTTTTTAGATTTAGTTTTCAATTGAAGGCAGTATATATAAAATGTTGGAATCTTTTATATTAACGTTTATTTCAATGACTTATGCCCTTATAATCACCGTATTTTAGGATTTTAGTGATACTAGTGCCAGGTATAAAGGGGTTAAGTCAAAAAATTTATTTTGTTTCTTTTTTTTATTTTTCTTAATTTTATTTCTAAAATTAAATCTATTTAGAATGCTCTTTCTACTGATATAAAGGATTAAAGTTAAATATTTTTTTTTAATAAGATAATGGAATGGTCTAAAGGTATTAAGGGCGCAAGTCGACTTAAGCCCTTTGTACCAAACGGAATAAAATTATAATAGAGGTATATTCAAGGGCTTAAGTCAACTTATGCCTTTTATACCGAACGAAAGAAAATTATACTTATCGGTCTCAAGGACATAAGTCAACTTATGCCCTTTATACCAAACGAAATAAAACTACATGTATTGTTTATATAAGAGCTTAAGTCAACTTATGCCTTTTATACCGAACGAAAGAAAATTATACTTATCGGTCTCAAGGACATAAGTCAACTTATACCTTTTATACCGAACGGAAAAAAGTTATATATATCGGTCTCAAGGACATAACGTCGTCGATCCGTGAATAACTCCAATATTACAAAATTGAAATCTTCCAGGAGACGCAAAATACTGCTTTTTATAAAAAATATTTAATTTATATTTACAATTTCTTTTTTTTTAAGCATTCTGGTTACTTAGGGTTCTACATTGGGGCTATTACCAGCTATGCAGCGTACAATGTAGAATCACAATCAACTAAAGCATCATTTTTGCAAAAATTGTCACATTGGAGTTATTCACAGATCGACGACGATAAGTTGACTTAAGCCCTTTATACCAAACGGTAAATAATTATTTTTGACTTAATACCTTTAGACCATTTCATTATCTTATTAATAAAAAATATTTAACTTTAATCTTTTATACCAGTAGATAGAGCATTCCAAATAGATTTAATTTTAGCAATAAAATTTTTTTTCTAATTTTTGACTTAACCCCTTTATACCAAACTGCAGAGAATTAATATTTAGGTTACAAATACTGCAGAACAATAAAATATAACAGCTTTATTTTTGATTTTCGGCCATGCTAGCCAAAAGCACAATGCTAACTTAATTTTTCGTTTACTTTCCGATCCTTATTTTTTTTTTTTAATTTAATTGCAACAATAACGACTTCAATTAATTTTTAAAATACAGTTTGAGGATTATTTTAATCGTATAAACAATTAACATATACTATATGAGAATAATTGTCATACGCAATCATTTAAAAATCTTTCGATATATACCTACCATAAAAGAAATCGTAACGCACTAATATTTTGATATAAAATGCTATACTATAGGCACATAAATGGTAACAGTCATAGTGAAACATTATCTATACGTTTATACTTTGTTAACTAGATAATTTAAATTTAATTAAGTAATGATGACTAAAACTTTTAATGCAATTTTTTAAACTGTTATTTTATGGGTATTTATTTTTTTATACTTTTTTGACCGAGGACCGACATATGTAAGCCGCAAACTGACACATTCACCCTAAGCTAAAAACACAATTACAATAAATTGTGGTATTATTGTGTGGTCATAAAATAAAACAATTAAATATATAATGTAGATATATAAGGTATATAATGACCCGTTTCAGTTTATACAACCATCTTCATTATAAAATAATACAACATCTATTATTAATTTGTTTTATTTCATGACAAGACAAGAATCCTATAACTTTATTTTTAACATAGAGGGTCATTATAATACGAAGAAGGAGACAATTAAACGTACTCCACGTTAAGTGACTAATATTTAATACTCTCACTCTGTATATTATGTAACTCTCGCAAAATAATTTGAGCACCTAATAATTATCATGTTGTAATTCCACTATTTAAAAGGAAAACAGGGACGTTAACTTACCATTTAATGAAGAACTCCTTAAGGTTACCAAAAACACAAAAAATTAGAAAAAATATAACTACAAATAAAAGTTTTTTTAAATTTAACTACAACCATTGTCTTCCAAAATAGAACATACACCTCAAAATACCATAATGTTTTCCTTATATTTAACGAAATAATTTTCTTTTTATCATCCCGAAAAATCAGGTTTTTCCGATTTTAAAATAATTCTTAATTTTATTTTACATTACTAATTATAGTAAGAAATAAGGGAAAACCCCGATAATGAGTTGGTGTAAAACAAATAAGTGCGTTTTTAGTGTAAGATATTTGAAATTTTAACAAAATGAATATGAAAAAGAGAGACTACCTTTAAAGATTCTCAAATATAAACCCGAAGGAAAGAGAAGTCTAGGTAGACCGAGGAAAAGATGGGAACCGTAACAGGAATTTCATGCCTAATACGGAAAGTGCAGAAGAAGAAGAAGAATATGAAAAAAACAGAAACCGAGATATCCACAAGAAAAATAATTAAATTATTATAAAAATTCATTTGTTCAGGAAATTCTTTATGCCAAGTTGGACAAATAGATCGGTTGTCACTAAACAATACACTTAACAAAAAATACTGAACGTTTAAAAAATAAACCTGGTCGTCGGCATAAGAAATCACTGTAACTGATGAAAACTTAATTTTTAAATTAAAATTTTTAAAATTAAAAGGTTAAATAAACAATAAAACGAAAATTATTATTATTATTAAACGTCTGATGACAGCAGTAACCATTGCTGAAAGCTTACAAATAATATTTCGTTTTATTGTTTATTTAATCTTTTAATTTTAAAAATTTTAATCTAATATTAATTAGAAATTAATTAATTAAATTGAAATTAGTATAATTTCAATTTAATTAGTATAATTTCAATTTAAAAAAACTGAATATTGGCCAGGTTTAAGTCACTTTCATGGTATCCAGGATGTGTTTATAACCTCCGTGAAAGTATTGAACATCCTTCTTATCGTTCATAGGTTTATGACTTAAATGGATGTTAATAGCTATCTTCTAGCAGGTGGGTTAACTTTATTTAATTATTCATGTACTAGATTTTTAATTTTGTGTAATTTTCCAGCCTTGAAAATGGGTCAATAAAGGGCCCAAAACGTCGGACAATTTGATATTGTTTTAATTAGACCTAAAACCTCAACTATATTTCTTAAATATCTATTGAAAAAGTCAACTATTTGTATTTCACAAAATACCAACGTTAGTTTTGAAATTCTCATTAGTTTTTGAAATATTTAATAAAAACTAATATTAAATTAAAAGATTTAAAAAAAATTGCTTCCATGAATCAATTTTATCCAAAATTTAATCAGGTCTAATTCCTGCCATGAACATAACAAATCTTAACTTTAGTTTTGAAAATCCTGTTAGTTTTTAAAATATTAAATAAAGACTAATATTAAATAATAAAATTTAAAATTATAAAAAACAATAGTTTTTATAAACAAATTTTAACTAAAATTTAGTCCGTTCTAAATATCGATTAAAATATGCGAAAACCTAAATTTAGTTTAGAAATTCGTATTACTTTTTGAAATATTAATTAAAAACTAATATTAAATAATAAGATTTAAAAAATTTTTTAAAAATAGTTTCCATGAACCAATTTTAACCAAAATTTAAATAACTTGAACTCCAACTATAAAGATAGGAAATATCATATTTGGTTTTGAAAATTCTGTTAGTTTTTAAAATATTAAATAAAGACTAATATTAAATAATAAAACTTAAAAAATTAAAAAAACAATAGTTTTCATAAAACAATTTTAACTAAAATTTAATCAGTTCTAAATCTCGACATAAGTATGCTAAATCCTAAATTTTGTTTAGAAATTCTTATTATTTTTTAAAATATTAATTAAAAACTAATATTAAATAATAAAATTTAAAAATTAAAAAAAAATAGTTTCCGTGAATAAATTTTAGCCAAAATCTAATCAGCTCTAAGTCTCAATATAAGGATACAAAATCCAAAATTTTGTTTGAAAATTCCTATTAGTATAACAATTAATATTACATATGATAAAGTAAAAAGGTAGAACGGCCAAGATGATTAACCCCCATCAGGTAATAAATTAGGAAATACATATATAGGCAAAAAATATTAAAGATATTAATACATATGTTTTTCATATTCATCACGTTTGAAGAAAATTAAAATGTTCTCCTCGGAGCCAAAGCACTTTTTATGGCTTGTATGTCAACTTACATACTCGCCATAAAAGTTACGCTTTGACTCCTAGTAAAACAAAATACTATTTTCTGCGATACTATACAGAAATACAAGAAAGTGAACACAACATTGCCAATGAGGAAACTCCAGATATATGGTATATAAAATAGTGCCCGACATATCGGATGTAATTATTTAGTTATTAGGTTTGTTTAACTTCATTTTTGCGTTCTCAATAAAAATTTCATTTTACAGAAGTTCTTTTTTCATCGTAAATCAGTTACGACAAAAACCTAAATATGAAGTCATAATGTTAGTTCAAAATCCGACAAATCACAAAATTAATTTCAAAACCCGACAACTCCAATATTTAATCGCTATTATCTTAGTTTTTATAATGGACAAAGTTGAAAAAAGTTTTGGGTTATCTACTAACCAATACTAAGTTTGGAAACCAATTTTGTAATTATGAGTAGTACCATAAGAGTACAATAACATTTACGGTTATAAGTAGTTCAGTCTTGTGTGGTAACATTGAGATCAAATGTTACATCTGCCAATAATCTGTAAAAATTACTGCACCACTACAAATTAAAAACTACAAATCACTAAAGAACAAAGTTATAATTTTTGTCTATTTTTGTTCTTTACGTCTTTTACAAACAAAAAACGCTATAATTACTTAAGGCTGATCACATATCCCGCGGCAAGGTTCTTTATAAAAACTAGCAAGTAAAATTGACGGCCAAGGAGAAGTTGTCAAGAGGGCACAATTAGATCTGCTGCCTGGGGCAGAGACTGCAATCCTGATCTCTGCTCTGTCCCCAATAATGAAAGAGGACAACCCCTACCAACCAGCAGAAAAGTAATGCCTGCCTTTCCGCATAGCCAACATAGACCTGTCCTAATTACTGTCGGAATCCAGGTACCAATAATTAGCTCTGTACCGCGGCCCAGATGAAACTTTCCCTCCAAAACCTCAAAAACTATGAAAGATTTTGCAGCGCAGTCATCACTACTGCAAAACAAAGCATCCCAAAAGGATACCGAAGAGAATATGTCCCAGACTGGAGTGCAGATATCAAAGCGAAGTACCAAGATTACTTAAACAGCGGGGATCTAGAACTTGTAGACGATATACTGCACAGTTTGGACACCACCCGCCGCCAAAAATGGAACCAGACGGTGACCAGCATAGATTTCAAACACTCCAGCATAAAGATCTGGGGCATTTTACGAAAACTGGGGTCGACCTCACCACCCGTTCGATTAGAACCAGCTGTGACGGAACAGCCCGTCCTACAAACTATTGGAAAGACTAACTTACAACCGTATCGTCGAAAGAGTAATGAAGCACGTCCCAGTGGAGCAAGCGGGATTCCGGAAAAACCAAAGCTGACCCTAACAACATCTTTCAACAGCTTTCCCTAACAACATCCATAGAATCCGGCTTCCAAAAACAACATAAAATATCAGCGGCATACAATACGTTCTGGCAGCAGAACCTCATATACAAACTATTAAGGCCATCAAAAGCAAAATAACAACCAGGCTAATTGAAGTTATGCTGTTAAATCGCACCTTCGAATAAGTGGGAAGCGTACCCCTAAACTATCCCCTAGGAATCGGTGCTTGCCCCACTGATTTTCAACTTTTTTTTTTGGGTTACTAGCTTGCATAGCAAGCCCCTTCTATGTGGGGCGAGGAGTGGCAGATTCCTACTGACTAAAACCCCACTCCGTAAAGGCACCGGGTTTTCGCAAAAGCATTCCTACCATACGCACGCCTCGCTCCTAAACTTCTTTTTCACTTACTTTTCTTCTAGGTTCTTCGCCTCTCGCTGAAGATCGCGAACCAGATGATCCTCCTGCGAATCGTCTCATACAGGAGGTCTTTGGCTGCTCTAGCTCAGTTCGGGCTGGCCTGGAGCATCTGTACTCTTAATGGGGCCCTTGCACTCCCGAGAATTAGTACGGTGTGCGCCCCCGCAGTCGCAGCATTTGGTGTTTGCTGTACAGCTGGAGATCTTGTGCACCAGCTCTCCGCAGTTGTCTTGCAGGTGTTTGCCGGGTGTCCGCTTTCCCAACATTTTGGGCAGAAATCGAGGAAATACTGCCGGACTCTGCAGGCCCGCACCATTCCCACCTTAATCCTCCCCAGTTCTATGAGCTTGTCGGCTTCGATTTCACCGCATCTGACTACCGCCATTTGCGTGCCGCCAAAGACCGGCCGCAGGAAGCGTACAGCAAGGTCTCCTTCCTTACCCACGTAATTCTTCTAGCAGGATAGCAATTCCTCCACGCCCACGAGCCCATCTGGGTCCCTAGCCAACTTGTTCACTTGGAAGTTTTTGCTCCACAGCTTCTCCATTAGCGTTCTGTGCAGCCGATTGTGATTGCCTCCCGCTTCCGGCTCTATCAGGACATCACCGCCCTGATCCTAATTACCTAGCTCACCGAGTCGCCACTATCTTTTAGGCAGTCCCTCAACTTGGTGAGCTATAGGTTTTCGCCTTTCCGACTTGGATCAGAATCGGCGGGGACTTCTTTTTAGCTTTAGACTCGCCTTACGTTGTACTATCTCTTGCTTTACCATCATCGTTCTTAGAAGAGATGATGCTACCGGCATCCTGCACTACCACCTCTGCCATTAACGAGCAGCCAAGGGTTCTATTGTTCCCGGCGTCGCTCATGTTTCAGGTACAGTTCTTACAGGCGTGCCAACACGTTGACCTGTCCCCAAGATCCGTGACGCTGGTAGTCTGATCAACCTGGGCTTCTTGCGGCCTAGTTTTGGCAAGGTCCGAAAAGCTGCTTTTTAACCTGTATGTGACTGACCTCCTTGGAACAAGTTCAAAAAAATTCTGCTATGCCGACGACATGGCCCTGGCATTTAGCCACAGAGACCTCTCGGTAACAGAAAACGTACTGAGCAAGAACTTAATAAGCATGAACGCCTACTTTGCCAAATGGGGACTCAAACCAAACGTATCAAAAACTGAAGCAACATGATTCCACCTAAACAACAAAATCGTCCAAATAACTGGACCTTCGAACTGAAGGTCCAGTTCAATGCCACCCGTCTAAAATACAACAAGTTCACAAAAGTTACATTACATGGTTACATACATTACATTACATGCGTTACATTAGACATATTAGTTGTCCAATTCCTGTTGTTTAAGAAACACCTCACCAATGTAACTCCAAAGCTCAAGACCAGAAACAATATCATTTCTAAACTTAGCGGTACTTCTTGGGGAGCTGCAGCCGATACACTGAGTTGCTCCGTCATGGGCCTGGTCTACTCGACGGCCGAATACTGCTCACCAGTGTGGCTGAACGGTCCACACACAAAACTAGTGGATGTTCAATTAAATAACGGGATGCGAATCATTAGTGGAACCATTAGGCTCACTCCTACCTACTGGCTACCCATACTGAGTAACATCCCCCCTCCCTACCTCCAACCTAAGGCGCTCTGGTTAGCGAGTACAATAAAATCCAAGAAAATCCGTATCTAAAAATACGGAAGACAGAAGGCCGCCCATTCAAACCGCTGAGCGATTGCTTGCTAACAACTTCAGCCTGGACCAGGAGAGTGGCAGGCTGAAGCACTTCTTGAGATTCACAACATTCTCCACACCGGACAGATGCCATCTGGTTTTGCCCTGCCACGGAATACATGGTGCAGACTGAACAGAGTTCGCACAGATTGTGCAGTGTGTGCTGCTTCTCTGTTTAAACGGGTAAATTCATATCTACCGCATGTGACTGTGACGAAGAAAGGCAAACAATACATCTCACCTATAACTACGAAAAAAGACCGAGTTACTGTACACCTGAGCACTTTTTCATGGCCATCCCTCCAGCTGTCACTTGGATCGAAAATTTGGCTATTAAATCTGATCATAAATACAATGTCATTTCTTTTGTGTATAATGCCATACGATTGTAACGTTAACTTTGCCGTTACATTTTTTATAAACCTCCATGTACTATTTCCCTTATACGATTTTACCAAATATTTAATTTTAATTGTTTATATTGAGTTAAACAACGACGTACTCGGTATAGAGTATAAGGGACATAATTTCAAGGCGACTGACCGAGGTTTTTTGGTTTGGATTGCAAAGCGATAGCACGCATATTTTAAAAATTTCGAGAATTTTAAGTTTTGGAAGATTTTCAATTTATTAAAAATTGAATATTTGAATATTTTGTGAAGCCAAGATTAACTCCTGTGTAGTGCATGAAGTAAATGGTATTGCTGGTTATTTGAGTGATAGTCTGGATCGTGAAGATAAATTTCAATATCGATAAGCCTGTCCTAGATTTTGGTGTGGAGAGGGATCGATTAGTTTTTGAAATTTGGAAATTGGTGCCTTTAATTTGGAATCTTTGACGTTACGTTGAAAATCAATATAGGACGGGGGTATCCAAATTACTTTATAAAAAACCCAAAATTAGCCTTCAACGCAAATAAACAGGAAGCTTACACCATCGTAAATTGGGATAAAAATTTGTCGATCATCTTTATCACTTTATCACTTAGCAGGATATTGCTATATCCATTTTATAAAATAAAATTTTGTAGATTGTTGGCTACTGGTTATCTTTGATTGAAGCGTTGATTCGTTCACGGGCTTGCTATATTGTTTTTAAAAGCTTTGCTTGTTGTATATTTGTTGGTGTTGTAAACTTATGTGTGCTTGCTTTTTTTAATAATAATCTATTTTTTCAACACCTAATTGAGGATCTGAAGGAGAGCTCTGCCGAGGATTCCCAGTTCATTTATAAAGTGTTGAGACCTAACAAGTAACAGTAGGTACATTGTATACTGGGTAAGTTACACGTTTATTTGCATTATCAGCATTAATAAGCAGATTATTGAATTAAATACCTTTACCAATTAATGCTGTTATTGAACTGCTGTTACGCTTACTATCAAAGGCGTAAGAGGCAGCCTTGTCAGTAACATCTAAAAGTTGCGACACGATAAATAAATAATTCGATGCTATACACAGCTTTTTCTTTACACTTCTTTTACACAAACAAATACGCATTTACGGTTATAAGTAGTTCAAGTCGAGTGGTGGTAACATTGAGATCAAATTAAAATAAATTACGATGCATCTGCCAATAATTTATAAAAATTACTTTACCACTACAATTTAAAAACTACAAATCACTACAGAACAAAGTTATAATTATTGTTCTTCATTATTTGTTTTTCGCGTCTTTTACACACAAAAAACTTTACAAAGCTTACTTCGCAGCATGGTTCTTTATAAAAACTAGTAAGTAAAATTGGTCCTACGTCAAGGAGAAGTTGTCAATAGGAATTTTTCGATGCTATCTATACTCAGTTTTTTCACTTCTTTTACACCCTCTTTTACACAAATAAATACGCACTTACGGTTATAAGTAGTTCAGTCAAGTGATTCATTTTACATCTGCCAATGATCTGAAAAATTTACTGCACCACTAACAACTTAAATGACACATTAAACTGACCACATTGAACACATTGACAAATTAAAAACTACAAATCACTAAAGATTATTTGAACAAAGTTATAATTTTAGTCCATTATTTCTTCTTTACGTCTTTTACACACAAAAAATGCAATAATTACTCAAGGCTTAAACATATTCCGTGGAAAGGTTTTTATAAAAATCGACAAGTAAAATCCGTCCTACGGCCGTACTACGTAGAAATATATTGCAATTTAAACCAATAAGTGACAGATAGACAGATAGACAGATAGATAAGTATAAAAGCAAAACCATTGAACATGTCAATTATCAACGCATACGCGCCAACAGAAGATGACAATGAGAGAGAAAAAGAAGAGTTCTTATGGCAAGATAGAAAGGATATGCAAAACTCCTTTCAAAAGAAACACGTTATTATTAATATTAGGCGATTTCAATGCCCAAATAGATAAAGAGACTTATATCAGGGCAGTAGCAGAAAAGCAGACGATTCGTGAAAAACGAACGATAATAAGAATAAATTGTGCAACTTGGCGGCAGCACAGCACTAGAATTATACACATGAAGATGCACAAAATACGTTGGGTGTAGCTGGGAGGAAGTAGCGACGTTGGCAATCAAATTGACCATATATTGATCTCGAGGAAGAAGAAATCGTTAGTCAAGAACGTTAGATTGTAAAAAGAGCCAATGCAGACATAGAACATTATTCGGTGATGGCAGAACTTCAGTAAAAGGCAGTAACAAACAAAAGAAACAACAAGGAAAATAAAAGAACAGCAACAGAGATGCTTTACGATAGCCAAACAAAAAGATGTTATGAAGAGATAGTAAAGCAAGAAATGGAAAGCAAAGAAAAAATAGCATCATGAACCAAGAAATTCACATGATTATGAACATTTTTGAAAAATAGCGCCGAACTAGTGGTGAGATACAAAGAAAACAGAGTACGATCAAAGTGGTTTGATGATGTATGCGCAGAGGTTAACAGACCCGAGAGAGAAACAAGACTGAAGTGATTGGGTTCGAACACAAATGATGACTTAAAACATTATTAGGAAAAATGCGACAAAGCAAGTAAAATGTCGAAAAAGATTTATAGATAAGAAGAAAGATGAAGGAACTGAAAGAAAATAAAAGATATGACATCGTCGACAATTTTGTGAAGAATAAACAAAAAGTTGAAAACAAGAGGAATAAAGAATGTAGGCAGCTAATTAGAAAACGAACGAGAAAAGATAAAGAAAATATGGGAAGAACATTTTCGAAAGTTACTAAATGTACCACAAGCAAGAGAAGATATCCAGATAATAGAAAATAAGTGAAGAAGACCAAGAGTAGAAGAACCCTCCTACAAAGAAGTAGTGGAATTTGTGAATAAATTAAATAACGGAAAATCTCCAGGTAAAGACGGTAGAAATGCAGGACTGGTTTACACATGGGGGAGAAAGATTACATGAAAAAATTTATGAACTGGTAAAGCAGGTGTGGATGGAAAAGCGAATGCCTTAAAGATGAAGGAGACCCAGAGAATTGCAGTAATTATAGGGAAATCACCACTATTGATTACAACTTATAAAGTAATGTCTACTATTTAATAGAAATAAGAGAATGAAAAAAGTTTTTAATAAGTTAGTGCATTATTCGCGGTAGCGGTTATCAGCGGATATAAAGGTATCACTCAATTGAGCAGACCATGCCATTGTTATCCTTCGGGGTTTCTTATTAATTGCGCCGTTATAGTGGAAAAATATTTCCTGACATAAAGTTCAACTAACAACTTTACTATTAATTTCAACGGCCTATTTAGTCAACAAGTGCAATAAATTCGAGTCGGCGAGCATTAGTATTACATTCAAGCTATCTGATTTTAATTAGTTTGAAACCCAATAAGTACGATTCTATACTATCAAGTAAAACATTGGAAACGACGGATATCAATCCGTCGTTTCCAATGTTTTACCGCCTCTATTATCACCTGGAGTGCGCCGTCTAGTGTCTCGAGTGTTTTGTATCGTCCCGGAGCTGCAACATATTCCGAAGGCATCAATCCTGTGGAGAACATAGCCCAGTGTAGTTTGTGTTTGGTCGATTTCAAACTTTACCGAGTGGCTGCCAGCAACGGCTCTTTATGTACAACCATTTGTCATCTTATTTACACGTTGTAATGTAATATCCAGCTGGTGAGCTCAATTTTTTACTGCGTAAACTAAAGAAGAAGTGGCAGACAACCAAATCGCCACAAGACAAAAACCAACATAACGGAGCACTAAAAGAACTGAAAAAGTTACTGAGACACAATCCACAGATTACTCGCTATGGAAACTGACGAAAAACTTAAACAAAGCGCAGAACGTAAATCCATTAATAAGGAAATAAATGGTAATTGGGCAAAAGCTAACCGAGAAAAAGTAAACTTATTTGCAGTACATCTCTCTGAAGTTTTCAATCCATTTAAATTAACAACTCCTAGTGAAGAGGAAGCAAGAATCAATTCTTAAATTTTACAGAACAGTTAGAAATGCCAATAAAACATGTTGATGAAGAACATTGGTAGTGGATATTTGGTTATCTTATGTTTTATATTCCACACGTTAGTTACTACATGTCCGGCTTTCATCAGTGATTGTTTTATAGTCTCATCTGACGAGGAAGGGTTTATACCCTTGAGGACGACTCTGAAGTTTCTATCCTTGTAGGTATTCTATCTTAGGGACTCTGTAGGGACTCTATCTTGTAGGTATGATATTCCGTTCGTTTTTCTTCAAGAGTTTCGATGACCGGCTTATAGTGTTTAGATTTAAGTAGTTAAATTTTCACCTTGTCTCCCATAATCTTCACTTGATATTCATCCTTTGCTATTCTTTTGATTAATTCATGTAGAGGCTTGATTTCTTCCACCTTGCAGATTGTTATGGGTGGTGGTCTTTGTACTTCCTTTTGTTGGTTGCTTCCTTCAGTGGTTTCATATACCCATGATAGGATTTTGAACCGGTTTTGTGTTGCTACGGGTTTAGAAAGCCAATAACTTTGACTGCTTCCGTGAAGGTAGTGATTCTAGACTACGTAGTCTCTTTTTATTTTGAATAGTGGTGTACTGGATTAATTCAGCTAGGTCTACAGGTGATATTATTTGTTGATTTGACAGGATTTGTTGATTAGACAGGTTGATTTAGTAGGAATCTAAATTTTGTTGTGTTATAAATTGCAGTTGTTCCGGGTTAAGTTCATTGACCAAAGCTGCTGCTAGGTTATCTGTCGATGTAGCTGGATTAGGTAGAATTTGATTATAGTGTGATGGAATTTCCTCACTTCTTTTACTAACTGAGGTTATAGGATTTGCATTGTTTAAGGTTGAAATTATATTTGCTGCACTACACTTATCACAAGTCCATTGATCGATTTTTCCGCTATTATTTAGTTCATGTAGTGCTTCTATGTTAATTTTAGTGCACTCTATGTGATAGCTTGCTTTGCATTTTATTTTGCACTGAATAAGGTCTTCATATTTAGTTAAAACTTTGTCACAAACGCCAAAAGTCAACATACTCATATGTAACTTATCAACCAAACTATCCAACTAACTACTTATTTGCAAACTACCCAACGATGTGAGTTAAAGAGACTGCAGCCGATCATACAAGAAAAGGGCCTGATACTAAATCACTAGTTTGACTTTAGACAGCAGCACGCCACGGTAGAACAGATCCATCGTGTTGAGGCTACAATCTATAAGCACTCAAAACTAAAACCTACTGGGCAGCTGCATACCTCTATATAACCCAAGCATTCAACAAAGTTTGGCACGATGGTTTGTTATATAAATTAAAAAAAATCATTGCCCCATAATCGTTACAGAATCATAAAGTCGTATCTAACCGAGAGACACTTTTTGGTGAAGCATCGAGACAAGCACACGTCGCTGTATTCTGTTAACTCAGGGGTTCCCCAAGGAAGCATTGACCCGATAATGTACATTTTTTACACGGCAAACTTGCCGACAATGAAAAATACTGTTACTGCTACATTTGCGGATAACACCACTTTACTACCAGTACACCGCAACCCATCCATTGCCTCAGACATGCTACAAAGACATCTAGATGAAATTCAAATATGGTTAAATCAATGGCGTGTTAAGGCAAATGAGACAAAGTCGGTTCAGGGGGTTTCAAGCAGGCCGAGTTAAATAATCTCACTAGAGATCTCAACCTGTCAAAAGAAGCTTTTGAATAACTTGCTTCCAGATTGAACAAGAAAAATTTACTGGAACAAGCACCAAAATTACCTTTTACCGTGCAAGGGAAAAGGATCTGCTACCCTTCTTTTCTCAAGAAGACAGTCTTGTATATTGTCACGATATTAAAGGACTCCTGGAAAAATTGGGTCTTCCGGAATATTTTCCAGATGATTGGCGTCTATTTATTGACAGCTCAAAGCGAAGTTTGAAATGTGTCCTTCTACACAATGGAAACAAATATGGTTCAATACCAATTGCTCACTCAACAAAAATGAAAGAAGAATATAACAATATAGCTTTGGTCTTGGAGAAGATAAAGTATCATGAACATAAATATGTGATTTGTGTGAACTTAAAAAGGTAAACTTTCTCACAACAAAGTGGCTTCTTATGCCTCTGGGATAGCAGAGACAAAACACAGCACTGGGTTAGAAAAGAGTGGCCCAACAGAGAAAACATGGACGTTGGGGAAAAGAATGTCGTTAACGACCCCTTAGTTGAACGAGAGAAAATCATCTTTCCTCCACTGCATATCAAGCTAGGCCTTATGAAACAGTTTGTAAAGGCTCTCGATAGGAATGGTTCATGCTTTGCATATATAAGGGCGAAAATGCCTAAGTTGAGTGCCTAAAAAATTAATGCAAGAATATTTGACGGCCCACAAATAAGACAATTTATTAAGGATTCTGCCTTTGTAAATGCGATGAATGAAACTGAGCGAAAAGCTTGGACTTGATTTGTTGAAGTTAGAAATTTTCTGAGCAAACGGAAAGCTCAAACTATGTTCAACTAGTAAACGAGCTACTTAACAGTTTCAAATCCCTTGGGTGTAACATGAGTATTAAGGTGAACTATTTACACAGCCACTTAGACCGTTTTTCTGAAAATTTAGGAAACATGAGTGAAGAACAATGAAGATGGGATAAGCGCATTTTGGCAGATTACTGCTGGAATTTAAAAAGGGAGTGTTTAAAAATACATTCAAGATAGTCACGGAAAAGAACCTTCCAAAGTGTTCAGTGATATTTGATAATAATAATTAATATAATAATAAAAATTGTTAGTTTTTAATTCAGTTTTTTAATATATTTGAATTCAGGGCATCAAACCCATACGGAATTAGACTTTTAAACAGACGATCATCATTTTGGAAATTTCCATGTGAGTGAGCTATTATCAGCAAAGATGCAGGAGTGCGTTTTTATACAGCATTTTAGGTGGAACTTTTTTAACAATTGTTGGGCAATGGAAGAGTTTTGGGGGTAATTAATTTTTAAAATAATATATGAATATAAAAGTCCAATAAAAATTATCCATATTTATACAATTGGTTGATCTGAAAACCCCCTGTGGAATGTTCATAAGAATAAACGAATTTCCTTAACAGTGAAAGGTGGACCAGATAGTAATGATCCTCAAACCAGGCAAAAAGCCCGAAGACGTAAAGTCGTACAGACCTATTACCTTGCTCCCTCTACTGTCCAAAATTTTCGAAAGGCTATTGAAACGATTAAAACCTGTAATAAAAATCTACTGCCAAATCACCAATTCGGATTCTGGAACTAACATGGAACAATTGAGCAAGTACACCGGGTAGTAAAACAAGTAAATCGAGACCAAGAAAGTAAACGCTATTGTTCAGCAGCTTTTCTCGACATTAGCCAAGCGTTTAATAAAGTGTGGGATGATGGTCTCCTCTACAAATTAAAGAAGAATCTTCCATACCAATTTTATTAAATTTCTAAAATCTTAGAAAGCAGCGCCAAAATTTGAATTTAGAGAAATTAGAAAAATTAATTAAGAAATTTAAAAATTTTTAAAATAATTTTGGAAATTTTTAGAAATGCAAAAAAAAGACAAAAACATAGTCGACCTGAATTATAAATTGAAAAGAAAATATAGTTGAGGTGATAGGCCAATGAAAATCTAAC
This sequence comes from Lycocerus yunnanus, assembly GCA_036346125.1. Taxonomy (NCBI): domain Eukaryota; kingdom Metazoa; phylum Arthropoda; class Insecta; order Coleoptera; family Cantharidae; genus Lycocerus; species Lycocerus yunnanus. The sequence continues at coordinate 2,515,706 of JARFIX010000008.1, read as the reverse complement.
AAAAGACACTTTTTTCACAACACACTACCAACGTAAATATTCAAAAAAGCAGAGTCGCATTCGGCAACATCGTCGAATGAAAAAAATAGCAAACAAAAATTATTAGATTTTTTTACATTATTATAAAGGCAAATGTAGCCGCCAAAATGTAGGAATTAATACTTTTGAAGCAATATCTGTATTAATATTGCAACTTTTCTTAAGGTGGAAAACCCAACATGCTACACTTGGGCATTCTTTTCGCCGCAGTTGGGCGACTCTTTTGGTTAATGCAGGTACCGTACAGTACTGTTATATTTTCCGAAGTGATTTATTTCGCATTAGGTGGAGATATTACTACTCTGAAGAGGCATAGAGAGTGGGCATCGTCAAATGTGGCAGAATCTTATATACAGGAATCGTTTGTAAAAAATTAAGATTGTCAAAAAAGTTTTCGATGGTGAAACTGCAAGAGAAGTTGAACAAGTAGAAGTTACAAATAAGAGCACCAAGGTGGATTGTGCAAGTATTAGCTCAAGTAGTGATCATATTTTTCAGTTCAATAATTGTACTTTTAACTTTTGAGATAATTATTGTAAAAATTATAAATTTAATGTTGAATAATTATTATGCAGCAGCGTATTTTATAAGAATATATATATGGCGCATTTTAAAGAAAACATAACAAGTGAGCTTATGGACCATAGAAACAGTATAAAATATTAGTGTTAGAGCAACACATTTAAAGTTACATTTTAATAAGAATGTGCACTTATGGTAATTTCGCTCAGTGTATCTCTGGAAATATTTTAAATTTTGATTTCAAATTTGTACAGCTTATTTTACATAACATTTAGAACTTAATGAAATCAAAATTTCAATTTTTACGATTTTATTGTAAATCATTCATTTTGTAGGTTTTTTAAAAGTTAAAAACACAACTTAATAAGTTTTCTTTTGGTTTTTAAAAAACATTTCTCATAATAATTATGTTTAATAAAATTTTCAAGTTGACATTATTTGTCGTAATTTTTTAAGTTTCCTTGCGCGAATTTTCCTTCCCGTCAGAAGCGTCTATACAAATTTTTACTGTATTCTTGTTTCAAATAGACTATAGTTGCTTTTGACGGAGATTTAATTTTTTGAATTTGAGGGTTACGTCAAAATCAAAAATTTTCAAACAAAAATGTAAAATGGGTTGGCCTTACAAAAAAATGTTCAATAGACAAAATCTTGACAATAAATTGAACTTACGAAAACCCTTATGCCGGTTTCACAAACATTTAAACTGAGATTTCGACTTAAATTTAGGCCTCAATATTATAGGCTTAAATAATTTAATCGCAGTTTAAACGTTTGTGAAACCGGGCATTAGAGGTGGAATATAAAGTGCCCCAATATCTCAAAATCAGGATAATATAATGCGTAAATAATGATAAAAATTTTATGCTTTTATCACCAAATCCACAATTATTGCTATACATTTTCATACTATGCCGCTTCACCATATACCACTTAATTTTAATGTTTTTCACGCAAAAACTACTCTTACAAAATGGAATATAATTTTCTTATCCAGAAAATGTATGGTAGCAATTGAGAAAATAAAGGATTATCTTGACAATCCTGTAGAAAACGTCAAATTTGAAACTAACCAATGCAGTAGTTTTTGATATTGAAAGTGTCGGCGATTTTGAAAATTTCATATAGAAAATACCAGGTTTCAAGACAGTTGTACCCTTAAATAAAATATTGATTTGAATCTTACATCGAGTTAAGAATATTTTCAAAATGTAACTACTGATAGTGTAATTAAACATAAATAGATTTTTTTGAAATTTCCCGAAATGACCACTTAAATTTATGTTACTTTTGACAAAAAATTCTCTTTCATAGAGAAATTAAAAGTAGTAGTTTAATTTGATTAATTAATAGTACACTAACCTAAAAATCTTTTAAAAGCAGCAAAGCAAGAAAAAATTACTAAATATTTTAATCCAAACAATAATAATTAATAATAATACTGATAGATATGTGATTAAATAAAAGAAATAATTATGTTAAAAGAAATATAAGTCGTCCGAGAAAGCGATGGGTTCCGTAACAGGCAAAGTAGCCTAATACTTGAAGCGAAGAAGAAGAAGAAGATATGTGATTAAACTGATTTTATTTTTATCTATTTTATTTTATTTTCCTACTTTGGAACCTAACCCTTGCATTTCCATACAAATCACCATTTCATATTTACAGTTTCCTTGTGTAATTCATGGGCGGTTTCCGTTATCTTCCCCATAGTCCACAGATCGACATTTGACTTTTTGTTCACAGCAGTGTGTATAACGCGAGCAGGGTTCGAATCGCGACTTACGCTTCTTAGTCGACCCGTGTATGCTTCAGTCTGTACTGTCGGTTGCCACGCTATACTGCCGGTATTTAACTATTACAAATGAATTGTTAAATGACATTTTTTGCAATGCATATGCATTTTTAAACATCATCATCATCACTTCCTTCATGGGTTAGGTCGTTGACCTGTTCCGGCCCATCTCTTCCTCGGTCGTCCTACTCTCTGCGTCCTTGAGGTTGATATTTGTAGATTTGTAGGAGATTTTTGTGTTTTAATAATTAAGATAATATTATGTACAAGCAAATTATGGTAATTTTACATTTGCCAAACATTTTATTACTCGAAAATAAAGTAAAATTTATAACTATGCATTTCATATAGAAAACGACCACAGCTGACCTTTTTTGAAATCTCAATAATGGGAAAGCTAGAATCTTTAAAGTACATTATTATTGAGTAAAGTAGGCCCCTCATCAACTGCCAAATGCTGTCTACAGACATGGACATTTTAAAGTACACTTTGAAATAAATTAAGAATGGTCACAGATATACCACATAATACATAATTTATAAATTATTAAAACTTAAAAAATTATTACAACCGTAATAATAATTATCAAATTTGTTATCTGAACATTACCTTCGCGTATAAAAATTCGGCGTGAGTCGATTAACCCTGATCACGAATTTTACCATTCTTTTTGTAAATTATGAAAGATAATAATGCCAGATACACATAAAAAAATTAAAATTTGCGGACGGCTCACACATTTTGGAAAAAAACGGCTTTAAAAATTTATTAACAATGCAATTTACTCATTGGCTCTATTGAACTGTAACCCCGCCCACCAAATTTAAAATGGGCTGTGGCAACATTTAAAATACCAAAATTTCGTTTTTTAGAACGAATTATGAAAGATAATGATGTAATTAGCTAATAAAAAAATTAAATTTGTGATCGGACAACAAATTTTCTAAAAAAAATCACTTTTTGTGTGAATTCGTTTCTGAGGTGGTTGCACTGTCAAAACCTATTCTCCGCACCGACCCGCGCCCGTCCCGGGCGCGAACGGGGCTTCGAACGGTTTTGACACGTGCTAAACTCATTAAAAACATCCCTTAAGCGGCTCCAACTCGAAAAGTTTGAAAGTTGACGCGACGGATCTCAGAGAGCGACTGACTCTGCTCTAGTTGGCCCCACCCTATGGGCTATTCACGTATATGAAATTGCAAGTACCGCCGACAGAATGTCTTCCATATTTGGGATTTTAATACAGAAAAATACACTTACATGTATTTCTTATGGGAAAATTGCAATTTTCAAAATTAAATTGTGGCCTTATTACAACTCCGACAAGATTGATCCTCACCTTAAAGAGCTTGTATTTTTGCGTTCTTTCGTTTTGTAAAGCCATTTCTATGGGAAAAAAGTGTGTTTTCGAATCAGGGTTAGTCGACTCTTGCCAAAAATTCAAGTACGAAAAGCTACTTCGCGTAAATGTGACCCGCGTACATTCCTCACTATATGACTATTATGAACAAAATAATTTAAACCACGGTTAACCCAGCAAAATGCATACCCAATAAAAAAAACCACTCGTTATCCTGTTGAGTAAATAATAGCCAATTATTATTATTCGCTTGCATTTCTAATGTAATAAGTTATCAAATTATTGTGTATATCGACATATTACATTTTTCGAATTTTTAAAATTTTCTTGTTGGAAATATTTTAGGATCAGTGACACAATAAGAAAGGTCAAAGTGTAATTATAACTACTACTTCATACATTATTAAATCAAAATGCTAATATTGGAAATACTTGAAGGAAAAATTTGTTCTCTAGGAATAATAACCGACCAAGTTATTATTGTACAAATGTAAAATAATATTTTATTAATTATTTGAAAATGTTATTTCCCATATTACGTTTAATTTTTTTCCATAATGAAAACAACAATTTAAATAAAGTTATGATTAAAAATTATTAAACTACACGTCGCGCATGCGAGCTTATCAAACAGACGCCTGTCGCCCAGACGCCTCGTAGCGCCTCTCCACCACCAGCAAGTCTATGTGCACTCCGCCAACCACTAACTGATAACGATCCGTTCAACTGTAGTGTCAAGTGTAAAAAGATAGTGTAACTAGTAATAAATAATTGAGCCATTACGTTATACTTGGAAATGTAATTTTTTTCACTTTTAATTACAAAATTAAATAGAGGTGAGTCTATTTAAAATTTGTTATATTTGAAAGGATTAATAAGTTTTGATTATAATTTGCGAACATAAAATTTTCAAATTATTGTAGTCACAAGTGGATAATTTTGTTACGCAGAAACTGGGAATTAAATAAATATTAAAATAATAGATCCTGGTGTTTAAATGCATAACGTTTTGAAAATGCATACTCGCATATAATTAAATTATAAGAAGTGATATTCATTAATTGTGCAAAAGTCTTGTCAAGCTTTGTACATTAAATTAATTGCAGTGCATTAACAACGTTTGTGATTAATTATTAATTAAGTGGATGTTATTAAGTTTTCACCGTAAAGATGAAAGTCGATAGCAACTTTTCGTATTGTTAAACTACAAGATAAACATCTTCAATTAATATACCATTCTCGCTCACAATTAGAATACCCTTTCATTTTATCCTTTACTCGAAAAGGTAAAATACATGCAAAAGTTACTATCCATCAAATCGACGTTGTTACATTTTTTAAAATCAAATCAAGATAAACGGAAAATTTTTTTGAATCAGAAAGCTTCTTTAATTTAGATTTATCTCAGAACGTTTTCAACATGCCACTTACAAGGGAACCGTCAAACCTGTTAATAACACATTTTAAGGTTTTTTACTGTATTGCAGAATGATCTGCCTTATTTAGCCCAAAATGGGAAAATGTTCCACAATGAGACAAAAAGTGCATTTTATTTTTTGTCATTATATTATAAAATTTAAGTTTTCTATAGTTTAGAAAATATCAGTCTTAACGTTTGTAGTATCAATTGTAAATACCAAAAAAAATTAATTTTTAATATTTTATGAATGCTTTATATTTGTATGATTTTGTCTCAGTTTCAAAAACAATCAAAAAACATAATAAGTAGTGGCTAAGTAAAGTAAAAATATTATTTATAAAACATTTGGTTTGTTCGTTGTACGTGTTCTGAACTGTTCTGAACAGTTTCCGATTACGTCACACTGACAGTTTTTCAGGAGCAGTATTCGATGAACACTTTTGGAAGAACTTCTTGTTGATGTAAATAACCGAACCTCAAAATATTTTATAAATAAGTTGTAACTGTGGTGTCTAATAAGCTACAAAATATTGCAATTTAAGTAGTAATAACTAAAATTATTCATATTTGACAATGCAATGACAACTTATTTACACAATATTTTGAGGTTAGGTTATTTACATTAACGATAAGTTGTTCTAAAAGTGTTTGCCGGATGTTACCTCTGAAAAGCGGTCAATGTGACGAAAACGGAAACTGTTCAGAACAGTTCAGAACATGTACAAGGAACAAACCTATTGTAGCAACATCATAGAATATATTTTGTATTTGTAAAAACCTTGTCTTTTTTTTGTCCTGCAAGTGTATGCTTTTTTAAAAATAACTTGATTGTCTTTCTCTGAAACTAAGGCAAGAACCAGCTCTGATGGGAACTGAAAGCTCTCACTACATAAAATGTTTTCTAAGATAGCTAACTGTCTTTTTTATCATGATGTTTATCAGGATGTTACTATTTTTATTGCAAACGCAACAGAAGTTTTTCATTGCCCATTTCTATTGATTTTGAGTTTTGAGATATCATATGATATTGCTTAATCTCAACTTTCTACAACCGCGGCCATCACTGCTTCTGTGGAAAGCTTTCTTTATCTGCTTTTTTCATTCAACTCCGCGTCATTAGATTCACCTACCGGAAGAATTTAGTAATAAATTTTAATTATTTGAGATTAAATAAATGCAGAAACAATGAAATTTTGTTTCATTATGAGACAAAATATTTGTTTCATTATGAAAATTTCAATTTCGACGGCATAACGGCAATGGGGAAATGGGAGACGGCGAAACAGCGAAGGCAAAACGTCATTTCTACAGTGGGTTGTCTAGCCCATGTTAGGTACAAAGCCATATTATGATTCGCCGAATCCATTTAGTGATGTGTAGATAAGGTATTATAGTTCTCGTCGCTTTATTTTGAATGTTTTGAACCTGATGATTTTGGGTTTATTCGTGTATAAAATAATTGTTGAACATAATTCAATATGAGAGCCAATTATGGATTTATGTAGTAAAGCTTTTGTTAACGTAACCTATACTTACTACCAGACATACGGATTGGAATAACAAAACCGTAACATTACCTTTTTAAATTACATTTACGTACATTCTACGTATTATGTGATAATGTTAAAAAATGTCGATAATAAGTGGAAGTATTAATTTCTATTAGTAATAAAGAGTATACATAAAGTATATCCGCGAATAAAATACGAAAATATTTTACCGCTTCAAAATTTGAAATAAAATTAATCTTTGTTTTAAAAATAAACACAATAAAATTAATGACTTCATAATACTTTGCAAAGACGAACTTTTTTTCCAGAAAACTTGCTTTTAAAAGAAACTTTATTTTATAAATTTTTAAATTGTATTTCTAATCGGAAATGTAATCTTTCCGATATTATGAGAATAAGGATGTAAATGTATCTCATATTGTTTATGTTGTATACTATTGTAGTTCCTTCTACACAACTACAAATTTTTAATTATTTAAATAACTAATTGCCGGTGTTAAATCTCGTTGGTTGTAGCCAGAATGGTCATTTTTGAAAATATTTTTGATTACATTTTAGGATACTATTTTTCTCTATTTTTGGATTAAAATGGTATATTTTATTATACGAAGTGGAATTTTGTTTGACAAGTAATGTTTGTATAATATGCGAAGCAAAACGTCAGCGTAGATGAGTGATGTCAGAGTGCGCGTTTAATTCCATTAATACGTTTATATTTATATTAAAGTAAAATTTTCAAAATTAATAGGTTAACTAAACAATAAAACAAATTTATTCGAGAGTTTTTAGTAACGATTTTGAAATTATTTAATTTTTAAAACTTTTCTTTAATATTATTTCTCTATATCTTCCAAATATCAATCAAAAAACTAATTAAAACCAGAAGACTCATGCTCGGTTGCACAGCACTTGACTTAAGTAAAACTTAAGTATTCTGTGACAGCGCCAAATTTAATATTACAGAAATTTAAAACCTTTTTAATTAATTTTCCCGTTTACATCGCACTATTTAAGAAAAACTCAAGTTTCATAAAGTCGCACCCGCTAATAAAAATATTTGAATTATTTAATATAAAAGCAAAAAATTAATTATTCTTAAAAATAAATTAATCATTCTTACGTCAAAATATACTCACAGTCGTTCGTGAAGACGAACAAAATGCGAGCGCTAAAAAATCTTATATTTGAGCACAAGAATGCAGAACAAACTTGAAAAAAATTCTTAAATCTAAGATTTTTTAGCGCTCGAATTTTGTTCGTCTTTACAAACGAATACGAGTATTGTTTTGACGTAAGAATTATAAATTATTGATACAAAATAATTCATTTATTGCATTTATGTTGTATAATTCAAACATTTTTATTAGCGGTGCTACTTTCAGAAATTTTAACTTTGCTAAAATAGTGCGATGCACACCGGCAAATTAATTAAAAGTTTTTAAATTTTTATAATATTACATTTGGTGCTTCAAAGAAAACTTAAGATTTACTTAAGTCAAATGCGGTGCAACCGGACATCAATTATATAGACAGATTCGTGCAAACGTAGGTGTTCCAGTACCATGTCACGGGTACAAAAATACAACTCTCGAAAATCGCTAAAAAATTACTAGTAAAAACGTCTACCCCCTTCGCAGGCGGTAAAAACATTTTTATCCATTAAAATTCTTAATGGCGATGGTAAAACAAAATTTAAAACTGGCTTGCACGAGTATAACGTATAGAAGGAGAATCTAATCGCCCCACTTGCGATATGAAAATAATAATTTTACAAAATTCAATAAAACAAAATTCCGTAACAACTATTATAAATAATATTATATTATTATAATATATGTAATATAATTATTTATTATACTCAAACTGAGAAGTACCTACATTACCCGGTACCCAGTACCCTGCATCATTATCGTGTAAACTACGAAGTATTTTAAAATTGAAATCAGTTGAAACATTATTATAATATACCAAATGAAAATGATTCATTTTCATGTTCTAATGCAGAAGTTTTGCTATTTTTTTATTTTATTATTTAAAAGTAGGAGTAAAACTGAGATATCAGTTTTAGATTTTTGAGTGCGTTTAGCATGAGAAAAAAATTATTGAAATTAAAAAAGAGTTAGGATTATGACGTAGTTGCGCTAAACAAGCGGAGTTTTAAAAATCAATCAGAATTAAGAAAAAATACCATTCTGTCAAGCGATTTTAAATGAAGTGTTGATAATGCTTTATATTTTCTCAAATGTTTGCAATAAATTTTTTTGAATATGTACGTTAAGATTGTATTTTCACTTTATGAAGATAATAATCGTTAAATACACACGATTACTATTTTATTTATAAATGTATAACTAATAATGCTATATCTGACAGCCATCAACTTAGACAACATCGCACAACCACGTTTAATTTTGATTTTAGGTTTTTTTATAACGTTTTTTGACTTTTGAATTTTTGAATTCTTTTTTTTTTTAACTTTGACGTTTAATTTTGATTGGGCCGCGGGAAAATTAACTTTTTTTTAATTCAAAAATTCAAATTAAAAAAAATTTAATTCCCGAGCGGTTTTGAGACCAACCAGTTGCATCAGTATCCTACATTTTCTTCCGATTTTTATATTTATATGTAATTTTAAAAATTTAAAACTAACGTAACTTTTCTAATATCATCATTTAATTAATTATTATTCGATTCATTATCAGTATTTACTTCTTCTGGTTGCACAGATATATTTTGTGTCAAAAAATTCCCTGGATTAATTTCATCATAATTATCGTCTTCTGCATTCAAATCTTGTGTGGTACTTTGCTCATAAGCTGTGGTATTAAAGCAACACTGACGGAGGCAACGACAAATGACCGTGGAACACGGCAACCTGATCTTTCGGCAATCACAGTTCTCTCCGCACCCTTTGCGACGATTATAAAAAACTGTTTTCAGAAGTGAATTAGAAGCTGATGGAGGTAACATAATCCATCCTCACTTTTCAGGGTTTAATAGATTTCCAAATCATTTTTGAACTTGAAAATAAACACGTAATAAATGTTTTTTAGCATATTTATCTTCTTTACTGATAATTGCTTTTTGTAACGTTGTGCATCCATGATGAATCAAACTGGATCACCATTGAGGCTTGATACACATGGAAATGTTTTGAACATTTATTAATTTTACCTTTATTAAAATATTTCAAATGAAAATTAAATTTGACCATTAGTGAATTTTTTTCATATAAATAAAATTTAATAGTTAAATTATATTTTCACAAGCTAATAAACATTTATAAAGGACATTTTAATTATGCGGTGAGTAACAATTTTGATGTTTTTATCTTGATTAAAAATTTTGTTTTGCATTTACATAGTTAATACAGAGTTAAACTTTCTCGATCTCATACTTAGAAACTACTCAAGATTCAGTCGATTTTGCACTTGACTCGTACTCAACCTTTGTTTAAGGGAGTATTCACTATCGCTTTTATATAAGTACGAGCATTGCATATCGGCAAAAAAATTTCATCACCATTCTGCTTATTTTTCTAAAATATGAAAACCCAAGATTCATGATTGGAACTATCGGTTTGAAGTGTTCATCACACACTCAAATTAACGAATAAAATTGTCCGTTCGTCATCCGTTTCTGGACACCAAAATGTTTAATCGTCAAATCTCACGGGTTTATCGTCTCCCTGACAGTAATATCTTTTGTGAATTTGCTTAACATATTTTTCCATCGTAATATTAATTCCGTGCTAATGCACTTCTGCTTCTATGACATTACTTTAATTTCGCATTATTTGTTCTATGCATTTTACGATAATAATAATTATGTTTGAATGCAATTTTGATTCAATAATTTAATTTGGATTTCTTAATATTTGCACATTTGACACTTCCAATAGCATAAAATTTGATTTTAGATTAGCTTAGGAGAAAAAGTAACTTTTAACAAAATATATATTATAATAATGAATTTTAATAACTAATTCGAGGACTAATTAAATTTTAATAAATTAGAAAAAGATGATCCAAAAATAAGGGCTCTTTTAATAATAAGCAATTTGCGGATTTTAAAATTAATTTAATGTTTTTCATACTCTACCTGTTGTAAAGGTTAAGTTGAGCCGAAAACGTAATATGTTTACCTTAATCAAAGGTCGTATTGATCTTACAGCAAATGTCAAGAAACTAAAACGTCGGAAAGTGTGTTATTTGTGATACCGAAATGAGAGAAAAAAGTTAATTGCAAATTGATATTTCCGATAGAGTTTATTACATAATTATATAATTTTTTCTAGTCCGATAAAATAGAAAAATTCGAATGATAAAAATTCTGATGCTTTCAAATTTGGTTATTAAATTGAAAATTGCAATGTGATGTAAATGTCAGTTTTGTAAAATAAAGACCACTAATATAAAGGGTCTACCAATCAGGGGTTTGTTTTAAATTTGGTTGAAATAGGTCAAGTAGGCAGTTCTGTTATTCAGTTTTTTATCATATGTATAATAAAAGGTCAACATTTAATATAATGCCTTTGATTTCGCTCGAAAATCGTGTTAAGATAATTCAAATCCATTATGAAAATGGTCGATCCGTGAAGACTACATTTCGCAAAATTCGCGATATTTTTATTTGTAACGATCGTCCATCTGAGACTACAATTGCGAATTTAGTGCGAAAATTTGAGTCCACCGGTTCAGTAGTAAACGTAAGCACAAAAATATGTGCTCGTCCATGTCGTTCAATCGAAAATATTGCTGCAGTACGTGAAAGTGTCACAGAGGACCCAAATTTATCGGTTTCACGACGTTCTCAACAATTAGGCCTGTCCACAATGACCACATGGCGAATTTTACGGAAGGATTTAGCTCTAAAGCCTTATAAGATACAACTGGTACAAGAATTAAAGCCAGCAGATCATTCTCAACGTCTTAGATTTGCTGATTGGATCATTGAACGTGGTGCTTGTTTTTCAGAAAAAATCATCTTTTCGGACGAAGCACATTTTCACTTAAACGGGTATGTTAACAAGCAAAATTGTCGAATTTGGGCTTCTGAAAATCCAAAAGCAGTTGTTGAACAACCACTACATCCATCTCGTGTCACTGTATGGTGTGGTTTATGGGTAGGGGCATCATTGGTCCCTATTTTTTCGAAAATGAGGCTGGTGCTTTCGTTACGTCTGCAAACGTAGTCGTGGAGGACATTTACCGGATATTGTTTTCCATTCATAAATGTTCAAGCCCCTACAACATATTTCAGTAGAGAATTAGAAAATTTTCATACAAAATATGTGTTTCTTTTAAAATTTAAAACAAACCCCTGATTGGTAGACCCTTTATGTATTATTATGATTATAAACAGAGCTCAACGTACAAAATGATTATTATTATTAAGCCCGTGTCTCACTGTAAAAATTTGTATAAAATCTTTTTATAAAAATTTTTATAAAAACGATGCCCGTGACGTCATAAAAATATTTCGTTAGACCGTGTCTCACTGTAAAAATATTTGGTCCAAAGTTTTTATAAAAACAAGATCAGATGTGAAAAGTGAGGTTAGAGTTGTGTTTATCGTTTGCATTATTTGATATACAGTTACTCACAGCTTAAATGATGCACTAGTAGAAAAAACAGCATTTCATAAAAAACAAACTGTTTATTTTAAAAATTTTAAAAATAAAGGCATACCCTCTATTGAGACAAGTTTTTATAATAGTTCGATGAAAAATTTTTCCAAAAAAAATTCAATATTTATTACAAAAAGTAACGAAATTAAAAGTTTGTAGTAAAAATTACATCACAGCTTAAATGATGCACTAACATTTAACTGATTTAACAACAATATATTAAAGAAAAAAATCAAAACCGACGACATTTTAATACCTAGTTGGACCACCCTTATGCTTAAGAACTTCCTGTAGGCGGTTGGGAATGGAAGCCACCAAGTTTTTGGTAAATTCTGGAGTTATTCTGTTCCATTCAGTTAATAACGCTGATTTTAATTCATTTTTATTTGAAATATTATGTTTTTTAATTTCGTATATTAATTTTGCCCAAACATGTTCAATCACATTCAAATCCGGCGATTGTGCAGGTGTTTTTATCAAGTGTGGGCAGTGATAGATCATCCACTGCTTAACAATATGTGCCGAATGTTTTGGATCGTTATCTTGATAATAACTAAAATTAGTTTTAATGCCTAATTTTTCGGCAGAGACTAATAAGTTATCATTTAAAATGGACAAATACATCATTTTGTCCATGATGCCATCGATAAAATGCAGGTTCCCTACACCTCCTGCAGAAATGCAACCCCAGACCATTACGCTACCTCCTCCATGCTTTACGGTAGGCCTCAAATTTTTCCTTTTTAGTTCTTCACGTGGTTTTCTCCACACTGAAAGTTTGCCATCAGATTGAAAAATATTAAATTTGCTCTCATCAATGGTGGAAACTGAATTGAAAACTGAAGATCCAGAAAACTATAAAAATTTTTTACGTATGGACGAAAAATCCTTTACGACAATTTTAAACCTAATACGAAATAAAATTGACCGCAAAGACACACAATTAAGGCAGTGCATTTTGTTTATCAAGTTGGGTGGGGACCAACAGCCAATGGGATGTCTGCTTTTATAAAAACTTTAGAACTTGCGCTAAAATTTTTATAAAACTAAAGTTTTTATAAAAACGTTTTAGTGACGTCATTAAAATAGAAGCACGATAAAAATCATTTTACGTACGGAATTTTTATAAAACTGTGGAGCTGTCACACTGTCAAAATCGTTTTTATAAAAATTTTTATAAAAATTTGGATGAAATTTTTACAGTGAGACACGGGCTTTATACATTTAAGAAACATTAAGTAAAACACTGGTGGGCGGCACAAAATTACTTTAGTGCCAAACGTAGGCGACAGTAAATCATAACAATTGCTTTCACAAAAAAGTGAAGTATTAAATTTGACAATATTCATAAAGTCAAGCGTTTCTGATGTTTTGAAAAAATACATCATTCTTTTTATAGAAATTATATATATTATTAACCTTTGAAATTAATATTTCAATTAATATTTATTAAATGTCTGATGACAGCAGTAACCATTGCTGAAAGCTCACAAATAATGTTTCGTTTTATTGTTCATTTAACCTTATAATTTTAAAAAATTTGAATCAAACATTCTTTTTATATTGTAAACAATTATAATTGAGAAAAACGGATCAAAATTCATGCTAAGTGCTGTTTCAACTCCTCTGGAGGTAGCTATTCGAGATAGAGCAAAATACATTGCACCTGAGTAGGTAACTATTATAGGATGGGTGATAGCAGAGAGTGAATATCGGAGTAAACTTGGTTGCTTTCTATCTCGTAATGCAAGTTTATTGATTGAACCTGAATAGGCTTAATATGGTAAACCACCCGTTAAATATTAACCGAAACACTTACCTTGACATAATTTCGCGTCAACCTACTACGGAAACTAATTTTCAAAAGGGGAAGAAAATAAAGGGCACAAAAGATTGTTGTCCAAAGAACTCTACTAAAGTTTAATGTTTTTCGATATCGATAATAACCAGTATTCTTTTAGTGGAAAAATTCTTGTGAAGATGTCTTCAATCAAATTCGGCATGGAATTGGTTAGGTTTTGTTCCAAGTTTAGAAGGTAGAAACAAAATTCCTTGTTCTTATCTCAATCTTCAAAAACGTAAGAATGTATATTCTACGAAAACCAAAATGTTTGAACGTCATTTATGCTATTGTGAAAGTTGGGATATTAACTTCATGGGAATGCTAACTTATTTTTTTTTTTAATTTTTTAACTTGTTTAATTAGGGATCATACACTTTTAGTTTGGGTGAACAATTTAGAAGATCCAACGAAAGGTTACGCAGATAGGCATTACATTTAAATATTTGGATTATTTGGCGAGAGAAGAAGGTAGTCCCAGATGTTTTACATGGATTACTACCAATTATTACGCAATTTACAGCTATACTATATTTACTCTGCAAATTATTATTTTAAAAATTTGGTTTTGTTTCGTTTGGTTTATGAAATTTAAAATTAATATTGGGATATTCAATATTAAAGAATATCCCAAGTGCATTTTTTTGTTCTTTCGTTTGGTAAAGCCATTTCTAGGGAAAAAGTGTACTTTCGATTCCGGGAATTCGAACTCTTACCCTAAAAGTTGTTACAGCATTAGTAACAAAGTATGTTGAAGACATATAGTTCAAACTAACGCTTTCAACATTATAAATGGTAAACTATATACTAAATTTGTAAGGACATTTTACAATTTAAAATCGATGGGGTATTCTACAAGATAGTATATTGCACGTACAAAATATGAAACCTTATTTAGACCCAGTTTTTGGCTAAACCTTTTTCTGAATTCTCATTGTTCCATTTTTCTATTGTTGTTTTTAATATTTTTTTCCTTATTTTTGCTTAGTAGGATTTTTCGTTTTATATTTTTTGTTTAAAAAATGAAAATTTTCCGGGGCGAGAGGGAGTAGAATCATTGCATAAATTTTCAAAACACTATGGAATTCATTAATGAATAACAAAGATAATATCCTCATTGAAAAGCAAAGTAGAGTTTATTAACTAAAGTAGAATCAGTGAGAGGTCATATACAATGCCCAAACTAAAATGAATTTAAAGGTAAAAGAGACTAAGTAAATTCAGAAACTCACATTTTAAACATCATACAGAATAGATAGCAGCGCTCAAATTTGAATTTGGAGAAATTAGATTAGAAATTAAAAATCCTTTTCAAATCATACAGAATTTAATATTTATTTGAATACAAAATTTTATAAAATAAAAGGAGAAAGATTTCGGACTTTCCAGAAAATTACTAGAGCTTTGACAGATTGTTGTAATATGCAAATAAGGAACACCAAATTTGGATTTATGATCTTTCATTATATTACATTTCCCACTGTCATGGGAGTGCTTATTCTTGCCCTGTTTTTTGTTAAAGCTTATTTAAGTGAAAGTGTTTATCTTTGCTACCATTTTGTAAATAAATTAAATTAAGTTTATTGTTGTATTATTAATTATCCATTTTTAAATTCTCCTAGAAACCATTGCATGTCCACTCCCTATTAACATCTCCGAAAGCTAACCGGAGAAATTTTTGTACAGGGTTTTTAGCTTCTTACAATATACTACATAATATAATATGTCGATTTCATTATTTTATATTCATCTCATTTTATTAAAAAATGTTAAATAAAGAAATTGAAACCCGAAAAATTAAATAAAAAATTAAATCAAATTTTTTTAAATAAATCAGAGTAATAATTTTTAATAATAAAAATTAAAGTAAATTCAGTAATAAAAACTGGTATGTTCTGTACTTCGTGATTTATTATCAAATATACTCTCTACGACATATTTCGCCCGTTTCCAAACATTCTCATCAGGTAGAACAGTCAAAATGTAAAAATACAAAAAGCATAAAACACGGTTCTTCAATTCAACATAGCCAAACAAAATATTTAATGTTTTTGTATTTTTACATTTTGACTGTTCTACCTGAGGATGCCCAGAAACACGTGAAACACGTTACAGAGTATATCTGTTAATAAATCACGAATAATGTCTTTATTCTATATCTACAATATAGATTTGCACCTTCTGTTTATTGACTTCCGACAGACTTTTGACACAATAAAGAGAGCGCACTTGTTTAAAATAATGCAAAATTATTTTATTTTAATTCCTGAAGGAATTAAAGTCATTTGATTGATTGATTGAATGTCTTTATTTATAGATTAATTCGTTTAAATATCCCAATATTAATAAATTTAGTAAGTACCAAACTGATGTGTATTATTTTCAATACATAAGTTACACGTCTTTATAACAAATATTTTTGTTATTGTTTTGAGTTCTCCATACGAACCATCAAAATTGGCCCACAGCCCAAATTGCTGTACTTGCAAGTT
Organism: Lycocerus yunnanus; assembly: GCA_036346125.1. Classification (NCBI taxonomy): domain Eukaryota; kingdom Metazoa; phylum Arthropoda; class Insecta; order Coleoptera; family Cantharidae; genus Lycocerus; species Lycocerus yunnanus. The sequence continues at coordinate 2,499,097 of JARFIX010000008.1, read as the reverse complement.
TTGTTTTGCATTTTTTTAGGGTTGTTTTCCATTTCTTGATAAGTTTATGTAATTTTGTAATTTATCTTTTTATTTTAAAATTTTGAAACTTGCCGTCAATAATATATTATTAATAAAATAAAACAATATAATAGGGCATTTTTATTTGAAAAGACAGATGAAGAATGAAAAATGACACAGAAATAAACTATAGAGGTATGTAAGGTATTGAACTAAATCGTCTTTATTCTAAATCATGACTAATTAGTCTTTTACAGAATCGTTTTGCACCAAACGAACCATGCTCATATTCTGCACACAGAAGTACCTTCTTGAAGTATTATTATTATTATCATTACGATGAGACCCGGTATGATAATATATTATCTTTCAAATGAACACTTATGTTTTACATCCGTATGATAAATAATATCATCATCAGAAGTTGACACTGTATTCAATGTACCTACTATGTAAATGACACCACAATGTAAATGACATAAATATTATCACGGCATAGAAAATAAATTTCAATTTATTTTTACTTGATCATATGTAATATAAAAAAGTATTGTTTTTTATTCAAAATGAATCATTATTATACATAAAATTGTTTAAATAAATTTGAATAATATAATTATATAAGATAATAAGATACAGTTCGCATCATTTTCTTAGTGGGAAATATTGACCAAAAACAATTTTAATTATTTATTTAACGTTAAATCATTCACACTTGGATTATAATAAAATAATATGTAGTATATTGGTGACGTCGAAGTAATTCGAAAAGCCAATCTTCTAGGACTGTTAAATTATACAAAATTTTTCCGATGCAACAGCTGAAGTGGCTCGCAGATATAATGGCTATTTTTCAAATTTTGTGTGGCCCACTTAGTCCATTTGCTAAGAATTCATCTGTGTGTCATTCATTTACCAGAGAGTCACCCATCTGGATATTGTAGGTAATTATCCAGTGATCGAAAAAAATTCGGGTGTTAGTCTGTGCGAGCGGCCGTTTTGGAGAATCGACGCCATCTTTAATTCTTATTGAAAATATACTTTATAGGCATGTGAGGTGTCATTTTACATGTTTTTTAGGGTTCTAAACACGTTAAAAATATTAAAAAATATTTTAACAAAAAGTAAAATATGTAAAACTGAAATCATACATATAGGTAAAAGAAATTAAGATTGCAGCGCCAGTGTGGTACGATTCAAGGCGTAATATTCGTGTATATTAATTTAATTTTTGTAATTTATTTAAAGTAATTGAGTTTTAGTTTTTATATTAAAATCGTTCATGTACTTATCTGTATATGAAAACATTTTTGTATTCATAAGCTAATATTTATGTACACAACAAAATTGAAATTTCAGTGATATTCTGTTATGTTTTCACATGATTACCTCTATTACCTCTATTTGCAGCTTTCGATCGCATTAATTATTTACGGTGGGGATCAGTATATTTAGAAAATGCAAGGGGGTTAAAAGAAAAATCACCAGAAGTGTACGAAAAGTTTATGGAAGGGGGTTTTGTAGTTCAAAGATCTACAAATGGTTTCACTGCAGTTGCCGCGGATATGTGCCTAGAGCAAACAATAAATAGATCTAAAAAGAGTGTTTCTGGTGTTATTGGAATAACTCGAAAAAAAACAACAGTAACAGAATGGGAATTAATATACCATGAAATCCTTGCCATAAGTAATATGTACAGAAATGTTACCAATGTTTATTCAGAGAATTATGAACTACGAGCACACCATGAGTCAACATCAATTATATCAAATAATATGGAAAGTAAGATTAGAACGATGATGAATTTTATTACAGATAACGAAAACCCATTTTCTCCTGGGGCAAAGCAACTGAGAAACATTATTACGGAACAGACAGTTGAAGACGCTGTGAAAAATAAGTTACTGCAGGTCTTCACTATAGGAAATGAAGCATTTAGGAAAGACAGATTTGTTGATAAGAAAGCTAATATTTCAGACACCATCCATAGGACAAATTTACTACCTATTAATAGCATCCGAACAGAGAAACAGGCTGTAAAACCAAGACACCTAAAACAAACAAGCTATGGCTCAACGTACTATTCAACTAGCTCGAGAGAGAGGTTATCCCATTAATGATCTATTAAAATTTGAAATTGTTGACACTTTCTTTCTTTTGACGAAAAGGGTTCTTTACAAAGACAAATAAGAGTTCATTATCTTCAGAACTTGAAAAGGTATTAACCAAAATAGATGGCAATTCAGCAAACCGGTATGATAATATATTATCTTTCAAATGAACACTTATGTTTTACATCCGTATGATAAATAATATCATCATCAGAAGTTGACACTGTATTCAATGTACCTACTATGTAAATGACACCACAATGTAAATGACATAAATATTATCACGGCATAGAAAATAAATTTCAATTTATTTTTACTTGATCATATGTAATATAAAAAAGTATTGTTTTTTATTCAAAATGAATCATTATTATAGATAAAATTGTTTAAATAAATTTGAATAATATAATTATATAAGATAATAAGATACAGTTCGCATCATTTTCTTAGTGGGAAATATTGACCAAAAACAATTTTAATTATTTATTTAACGTTAAATCATTCACACTTGGATTATAATAAAATAATATGTAGTATATTGGTGACGTCGAAGTAATTCGAAAAGCCAATCTTCTAGGACTGTTAAATTATACAAAATTTTCCCGATGCAACAGCTGAAGCGGCTCGCAGATATAATGGCCATTTTTCAAATTTTTGTGTGGCCCACTGTGCAAAATTAAATATTAAAAAAAAATAAAAACAAACCATCAAAAAATACCATTCATTTCACTAACTCAATGATTTATTGCTCATTTTTTGACTGCTAAAGCAGCATTTTCTTTAGTTAAACCATTTCATGACAATTGGAGTAAAAATTGCTTGCCTTTGTGTTGCGTTCCTACAAAATCAATTTGAAATCAGTAATCTTGAATTTTTTAGAATTTTCGTAAATTATAGTGAGGTAATGTTTTATAGAGGTACCATAAAGCGAGGTATTAACATTATGTTTCAATTACAACAGGTAAATGAAAAGTGTAAAGTCGATATAACACTTTTCTCCCCATACGTGTGTCACTTTCACTCCACGCATATTTGCTAGTAAAAATTAAATCACATTTTCTAAAAAACTAGAATTTTTAATTTAAAAGTATCAAAATCATTAACAACGAAAATCCATATAAATATAATGTAGGTATTTACTTAAAAATAAATAATCTAGCCAATGCATTTGTCTATACTAAAACTAAATTTTTTTTTTTATTTTAAAAAACCGAAGTTCCCGTTTTCTAGGTAGGAAATGATGTGAATCTTCATATATATAGCGCATTAAAACGATACTTTACTTATTGTTACTGAACTAATGTAACTTAAAAAAATCAGAGGTTATACATTTTTTTTGGCTTTTTATTGTAAAATATTTATTCTATTGAATTTAATCCACATCTCTTAAAATAAGTGAAATTCCAATGTTGACCTGTGTGAAACAAAGAAGCCTGTATGTATATTTTTTTATCAAGTTTTATTTAATTAACTTTTATTCTCTATAGAGTTCCTTTTAATTAAATTGAAAGTGGAGGCAAGGAATGTTTGTGACCCGACCCTACAGGACAAAATCGTATTAATGAAGGGTTGTTGGAATTAAATGAAAAAGACATAGACTCAACTTTGTATTCTGAGATTGAATGACCTATAACTATCAATTTATTATTACGTGGGTTAATTTAAATGCAGTTGTTTTGACGTGATTCATTTAAACGATTGAAATAACTATAATCTAGAATTAGCACGTACCTTGTACTTACTGCATAATATTTATTTAATTTTAAAAAATTAATACAATACAACACAAGTTGCATGAAATTCAAACAACCTAGCAATTACTGATAGTTCAATATAAATCTAGAATACTAATATTTGTGATACAGAAGCAAAAATTATTACTATTAGTCTACAATTAAAGTATGAAATATTGTAATTGTAATTATTAAAAACGCGCTTAAAATTTGTATGACGTCCTTACAATTAGTCTGTATCTAATAATTATGTATAATTCCCACTAGATGTAATTACCACTCCCAAGTCAATTTGTGAATATTTTATTTTCAAAAAAAATGGTTTTCTAGTTGCTACTGTAACCATAATTCATGTTTTCTTAAATATTTTGTACAAATTTTTAGTTAAAATACAACTCTAAATCGACAGTACATTTACAATCACTAATATCACAGTAAAATGGTTTTTCGACAGTTGAAATTCTTAGATAAATTTTTAAATCTTGACGTCCTCGTGCAATTTAAATTATTCACGATTATTGTGCATCTAACCAGCAATGCTATAGATATACTACGTCTAGTTAGATTTTAATTCAATATTTAAAGTAATAATATGATAACCTTGATTATAATTTATTTATTAACTTGTGAAATTCATAATATGTTTTAATAATAAATTTAATAATTTTCAAGTTCAGTGAACCATTAATAAATTTAGCAAATTAGTGAATTTTTCACTTACGTATTTTTAAAAGAAAATTTTAGTTTACGACATTATTGATTAACAACATTATGTTTCGAATTATAGAATCTCGTCAGTTAACCTGGACGGATAATTAAATTTAAAAATTATCTTGTATTCAAATACTATAAGATGACAATAAACTATTTAAATAGTTCACCGTCATCTTATTAAGTAATTACAAGTTAATTTTTGAATTCAATTATCGGTCCAGGTTTAACTGATGAGATTCTATAAATAATGATGGAAACATGGTTAATCAAAAATATTGAAAATTAAAATATTTGTTTTAAAAATTAATATGTAAGTGAAAAAATTTACCAATTTATTAAATCAATTAATAGTTCACTAAACTTAAAAATTATATAATTTATTACATATGTTATTATAAAAATTATAAAAACACTTGTAAGTTTTTATAAACAAATGTAATTTTTCAGTGAGGTACATACAATGCTTATTTACGTCTTCAGACGTTTTAGTACCTACAAAATAAATACAAATATAAAAACTCGAAAAATAATGATCGTTTTTATAAAAAATGGATTTCTTAGGTTATAAACTTATTTTTAATGAAAAAACTATTAATAGCATCCGAACAGAGAAACAGGCTGTAAAACCAAGACACCTAAAACAAACAAGCTATGGCTCAACGTACTATTCAACTAGCTCGAGAGAGAGGTTATCCCATTAATGATCTATTAAAATTTGAAATTGTTGACACTTTCTTTCTTTTGACGAAAAGGGTTCTTTACAAAGACAAATAAGAGTTCATTATCTTCAGAACTTGAAAAGGTATTAACCAAAATAGATGGCAATTCAGCAAACTTATCAAGTCTTACAAATTGTTGTATTGTGGATTTCATGGCTTGCGCTAGAAAGATTTCTCTGAAAGATTTGAAAACATTTGGAGATTTTGCGAGGCTGTCTGTTCATATGTGAAAATGTTATCAAAATACAGCAGCAAGAATTGACTTCATATTTGACTCTTACTTTGATAAGTCGCCAAAGAGTTTCGAACGAATTCGTCGCGGGACATGTGGATCCATTAACCTCCACTCCATTAAATATACAACACCTATTCCTGTACAAAAGGACAAATTTTGGTCTTCTATTTCTAACAAGGTCAAACTTCAAGACTGTTTTAAATCGTATCTATTAGAAAAATGCTGTAATATATGGCCAAATATGCAGGTATTCTGTAGTGCAACATCTTTTATTAACTCAACCACATGCATGTCCATACACCAAACCAATTTAAAAGAAGCCCACAAAGAACTACAATTTCCCATGTTAGAGGAGGCAGATCTCCGTATTATGCCCCATATTAAACATGCAACAAACAGGGGGTATCAGAGAGTGATGGTATTATCAAATGATACAGACGTTCTGGTTCTTCTCTTATATCATTGGACTACCTTCAAGAATCTTGGATTGAAGGAATTGTGGATTTGCATCATTGCAGAAGTGTAGCCGTTATTGATTGTCGTAATAAGTATTCTAATATTTCAACATAAATTACTACGTCTGCTATTTTAAAATTTTAGATAATATAAGGAGTCATATTATATTATTTTTTGTTATATATTAGTCATATTAAATACCTAAACTATAGTGATGTAATTGACGTATTCATTTTATGTTAGTTCCTGTTTTATAAAAAAAATTTAAATCTGTTCTTATAAAATATTTCCTATTTGTTTTTGGATAGTTTAAAAGATATTGATTTGTAGCTGTCATACTAAATAATGATTAGTAACCACTTTTCAGTAATTATAATACCAGAAACGTGTTTAGAACCCTAAAAAACATGCAAAATGACACCTCACATGCCTATGCAGTATATTTTCAATAAGAATTAAAGATGGCGTCGATTCTCCAAAACGGCCGCTCGCACAGACTAACACCCGAATTTTTTTCGATCACTGGATAATTACCTACAATATCCAGATGGGTGACTCTCTGGTAAATGAATGACACACAGAAGTATGCTCAGCAATTGTATTAACTATGCAAAATTGAATTTTAAAAAATAAATAAAACAAACTATCAAAAATACCATTCATTTCACTAACTCGATGATTTATTGCTCATTTTTTACTGTTAAAGCAGCATTTTCTTTAGTTAAACCATTTCATGACAATTGGAGTAAAAATTGCTTGCCTTTGTGTTGCGTTCCTACAAAATCAATTTGAAATCAGTAATCTTGAATTTTTTAGAATTTTCGTAAATTATAGTGAGGAATGTTTAATTATTAACATTATGTTTCAATTACAACAGGTAAATGAAAAGTGTAAAGTCGATATAACACTTTTCTCCCCATAACGTGTGTCACTTTCACTCCACGCATATTTGCTGGTTAAAATTAAAGCACATTTTCAAAAAACCTAGGATTTTTAATTTAAAGGCATCAAAATCATAAACAACGAAAATCCATATAAATATAATGTAGGTATTTACTTAAAAATAAATAATCTAGCCAATGCATTTTTATATACTAAAACTAAAAAAAATAATTTTTTATTGTAAAAACCGAAGTACCCGTTTTCTAGGTAGGAAATGATGTGAATCTTTATATATATAGCACCTTATTAAAAACGGTACTTTACTTATTGTTACTGAACTAATGTAACTTAAAAAAATCAGAGGTTATACATTTTTTTGGCTTTTTATTGTAAAATATTTATTCCATTGAATTTAATCCACATCTCTTAAAATAAGTGAAATTCCAATGTTGACCTGTGTGAAACAAAGAAGCCTGTATGTATATTTTTTTATCAAGTTTTATTTAATTAACTTTTATTCTCTATAGAGTTCCTTTTAATTAAATTGAAAGTGGAAGCAAGGAATGTTTGTGACCCGACCCTACAGGACAAAATCGTATTAATGAAGGGTTGTTGGAATTAAATGAAAAAGACATAGACTCAACTTTGTATTCTGAGATTGAATGACCTATAACTATCAATTTATTATTACGTGGGTTAATTTAAATGCAGTTGTTTTGACGTGATTCATTTAAACGATTGAAATATAATTTAGAATTAGCACGTACCTTGTACTTACTGCTTACTATTATTTATTTAACTTTAAAAATTTAATACAATACAACACAAGTTGGATGAAATTCAAATACACCCCAACCTAGCAATTACTGATACATAGTTCAATATAAATCTAGAATACTAATATTTGTGATACAAAAGCAAAAATTATTACTATTAGTCTACAATTAAAGTATAAAATATTGTAATTGTAATTATTAAAAACGCGCTTAAAATTTGTGTGACGTCCTTACAATTAGTCTGTATCCAATAATTATGTATAATTCCCACTAGATGTAATTACCACTCCCAAGTCAATTTGTGAATATTTTATTTTCAAATAAAATGTTTTTCTAGTTGCTACTGTAACCATAATTCATAAGTTTTCTTAAATGTTTTGTACAAATTTTTAGTTAAAATACAACTCTAAATCAACAGTACATTTAGAAGCACTAATATTACAGTAAAATGGTTTTTCGCCAGTTGAAATTCTTAGATACATTTTTAAATCTTGACGTTCTCATGCAATTTAAATTATTCACAATTATTGTGCATTTAACCAGCAATGCTATAGATATACTACGTCTAGTTAGATTTTAATTCAATATTTAAAGTAATAATATGATAACCTTGGTTATAATTTATTTATTAACTTGTGAAATTCATAATATGTTTTAATAATAAATTTAATAATTTTCAAGTTCAGGGAACAATTAATAAATTTAGCAAATTAGTGAATTTTTCACTTACGTATTTTTAAAAGAAAATTTTAGTTTACGACATTATTGATTAACTATGTTTCGAATTATAGAATCTCGTCAGTTAACCTGGACGGATAATTGAATTCAAAAATTAACTTGTATTCAAATACTATAAGATGACAATAAACTATTTAAATAGTTCACTGTCATCTTATTAAGTAAAATATTATTCAACTTGAATACAAGTTAATTTTTGAATTCAATTATCGGTCCAGGTTTAACTGTTGAGATTCTATAAATAATGATGGAAACATATGGTTAATCAAAAATATCGAAAATTAAAATATTTGTTTTAAAAATTAATATGTAAGTGAAAAAATTTACCAATTTATTAATCAATTAATAGTTCACTAAACTTAAGAAAATTTATTATTAAAACATATGTTATAAAAAACCTTGCAAGTTTTTATAAACAAATGTAATTTTTCAGTGAGGTACATATAATGCTTATTTACGTCTTCAGACGTTTTAGTACCTACAAAATAAATACAAATATAAAAACTCGAAATAATAATGATCGTTTTTATAAAAAATGGATTTCTTAGGTTATAAAATTATTTTTAATGAAAATAATACACGCCACGCTATTTTTCGTCTCAAAAGGAACAAAAAATAGTATATACAATTATTTGGTCAATATGCAATTTAAATAACTAAATTAGTAGTTACAATATTAATTGAGTGGCTCTGTGGAATAACAAGGTAAGTGAAAAATCATAGTTTTGAGATAAACGCATTTAAAGGTTTTAAAGGGTTTATTATAGAATAGAAATGCTATTATTTATCAGAACATTTTTTTGTGTTAAATAACTTGTTATAAATTGAAATCTTTTATAAAATCAAATTATTTTAAAATATTTATTGCTTTTAAAATATGTTTTTCAAAGCTGATTTACCTTGTTATTCCATCTATACAAAAATATTCAATACGAAAGTGAAGATGTACACTTTTATATACCAAATACCTGCAGTTAATTTTATTATTATTTACTAAAATAATAGATTGAATTAATTTTTAATCGTTTATTTAATAATTAATTACTGATAAGGCACAATACAAATAACATTTTCAATCAGAATCAGTGATCGAATCTTCTTCCTCATTATTTGCTGCTTCAGAGGCAACTAAATTTTCATAAAAGCTGTGATGTTTTTTTCTAATATAGCAAAGAAGCTGTAGTACATACATTTTTTTTAATTCAATTAAATTATTTTAGTAACGACTTTACCTTTTATATGTTTACTAATATATACCTAATATTTTTATAAAGTCTAATATTTCATAACAAACGCATTTCCGAAGAATAATTTAGAATAGTTCTGTTATTAATAACTACATACTATGTATACATAATCCGATACTTACCGGATATAATAAGAAAATGCATTATACAAAAATGATTCAAAATGCACTTTGTAGTTATTTCTATGAATTGATATTTTGGGGTACTAGGCATATTATTTGCCTTCGTTTGCGCAAGTTATCTTAAAAACAAGGTTAATAGACTTACCTTGTTATTCCATAGAGCCACTGAATTAAAATAAATATTCGTAGCTATAACTCGGTAAATTTTTGCAGTAAAAGCTAAAGCAAAAAATTAAATTACAAGGAATTAAAATACCTATCAATTTTATATTTAAATTTTTTTGTGGCACCTTTATCTTTCAAGCAAATCGCGAAAAACTGGTATTGAAATTTAACTGATGTACACATCCACGACGGTTGAAGAAAATACCAACACTTAAAAATTAGAAGTCGGGAAATTTCAAAAAATAACAAAAAAGTTTTCTTGCAATATTGTTTGATAAGATTAATAATTGTTCTTTAATTATACATATAAAAGTAAGTTTTTACCCTTTTAAAACCCTAAAGCTATAAGCGCCCTTAAATCCAGGGTAGACTCGTCGGTTTCTGAAAGAATAAATATTTGAATATCTACGTTTATTGATGGCTAAATTATCTATTTAGTGTAATTATTAGTACTTGCATCTCAGTATAGAAACTGATTAACAGTAAAAATAGATAAATATTATTGTAGGTCTTGGCAGATTTTTATTATGAACAACAGTTAAAATAGGAATAAGTTGAATATAATTAATAATTGAATTGAAAGCATTGCTGATCTAATTCAGCAATTACTCGAGATTAGTTGAAACTGTTATTCAAATGTTAAACAAGTGTGACTATTTACTAATTACCGGTTATGCTTGTAACAGATATCATTTTACACAACGTAATTTCTTCACCTTCAACGAGAATTCATTATTTGCACTGAAAATCTTGTCCGCGTTTTTTAAAATTGTTACCAATGTAGAACTTGCCAAATGTCTTTCTTTGCAGATTTCAGAAAATTATTTTCTTGTTTTAGAAGATGACATAATGGCACATGTACGTATGTATTCTCTGCGTGAAAACTTGCTAAAGATCGAAAAAAAATGTAGACCAGACAATATACAATATGTAAAATAAAATTCTGATAAAATTCTAGTGCATTAGTATGTAATTGAGACCTGCAGGTGTTTTAATTTTTTCCAAAAACTCTCGTAATCAGCACTGCTTGTAATATCCGATCAACTTCTGAAATTTCTCGCAATTTCTCGCTATTACCGTTCTGAGGTCAAATAAATATCTCATTATATTCATCTCAATGCCGAAAACTTACTCTCTATAGAGGGGAAATTTTACATGGGTAGTATTACAAAACGGCAAGGAACCAAAAAATTTACTTGTTATAGCCGATTTTTCGTTATAATCGGAACTTGTTTTAGAGGGGTTCTACTGTATTATATTATATTTATATAATAGTTTATTAACTTTTTTTACAATAAGATATTTATTTAAAGGCAGCAATAGCATTAATAACAGTAATTAATTAAAGTTTATTATTATTCTGGCTTCCTTTTGCAAGGATACAACTTACTTGGGTACTCGAGAATTTAATACCTCAAAGATGTTGCTAGCACCTTGTGGGAGGACTACCATCTTTACGTGCCCTCTGAAGCACGGAGACGGTCATGCAAAATGAGCCTCTACCCGAATTTGAACCAAGGTGCCTTACGTTAAAAGTTGATTGCGCTAACAACCAGACCAACAACCATCTCAATTAAAGTTTATTAACTTAAAAAAATATATACTACTTACTAATTCATTTAAAATTTCACTAAACTTGTAATAGGTACTATTAAATTATATAATAGGTAATAATTATTTTTTGAAATCCATTTATTTTACAATCTGTTAAAATAATAACAATAAGCAAAAGATATGGTAGGTGAATCTAGACATAGAATAATCTAAGTAGTACAAGACTAGACATAAAGTAATCTAACCTAAGTAGTAGAATAGTCATTGGGCGAACACCTTAGACAACAAGTTATTAATGATTAATTTAATCACAAGCAAGACTCTGAGCTCGAATTCATGACTGCATCAACCAAAGCGGTGCGGGAGGTCCAGTGTATATTTTTAATCGATGATGGTGAGAATCTGCTGCAGAGAGTGGTAACTGATCCTGGTATCTTTGCTAAATACATTGGCACATTCCTCAACGGTAGGTATTTGGAGATCACAATGGATTACATGGTTTGGAAAAAACCAGGGGTCATCAGAGATAATCCTAAGGGTTTTTGACTAGAACCGTTGAATCTTGGCGATGTTGGAACTGCTGGCTGCTTCTCAGAGCTGGATGCCATATATCCAAATTGGTTTTATTTGAAATGAAAGTTTGAGTTACGAGCCAGCAGCCACATGTGTTATCCTAGAGAGTATCTACCATTAAATCTCTTGCTACCATATATGAATTTGCTCCAGGTAGGAGTCGGTCACAGGTATATACCGAGGTATTTGACATCTTCTTTTGCAGGTATAGTTTTTCCATTTAACTTAACGGGTAGACAAGTGTCTCTCCTGGTTGTGAATGTCACATGCACCAACTTCTGAGTGTTAGTCTTGATTCGCCATCTCCTTAACCAGGTTTCGATTTCGTTTAGGTCCTTCTGTAAGTTGGCTGATGCAATTTTCGCATCTCGATCTGATATAATAATAATAATAGTTTAATTGTCCAACAGCTTACGCCAATTACAGAGCAAAGTAAAAAATACAACAAAGACACAACAGATATTACAACTAACATACACAGCCCAAACAATAATACACAAATAATACAAAAGGTCACTACGACAACTAACATATTATAATAAAAATAAAATAGATTAGAATGTTTTGATTGCAAGAAGAATTAAGTATATAAATAGACGCCATATCAAAACCTAACCAGGAGCTCGAGCCTTCGTCAAAATTTCTTTGAGTGTCAAGGGCAAATATCCACACTGGAGTTCAGTTAGTTGAAGTTTGAACACATCACGTTGATTGGTGACCTAATATAAACATTAGTTTGACAAAAATCAATTCTGAAATAGCGAGTAGTACGCAGACCTGGCCTCGGGATATTTATATTGATTTCGTTTATCTACTCGATTATGGATCAATTTATAAAGGAACGCAAGGACCACTTTTCTTGTTTGAAGCGAATCAAAATTAAATCTGTTCGGCAGTTCTAAATGGTCAAATCCCTGTGATGGATAAATACCATTTACTTTCAAAAATATTTTAGAAATTTTCTATTGATTGATTCCAATCTATCACTATACTATGTTGAGTAGATGAGATAGCATACCAAAGACCAATACTCCAGCTTGGAGCAAACAAGCGTATAATAAAGAGTAGTCAAACATCGAGCACTACTGAAACCAGAGGTGCTTTAATTTAAAAATCCAAGCATTTTGTATGTGGAGGTGCATGTAATGTTGATGTGGTGCAAAAATGACAATTTCACATCTTCTTCTTGTACTTTCGGCTAACCCTGTATGCCCAGATCTGTTGATCTCTTTTACTTAAGAATTTCACATCAAAAGTTTTAAAATATATTATACTTAATTAATCCGCTAATCGTATACTTTATAGTACCCTTTTATTTCAACATTATATTTAAATAACTTACTGATAATAAATTTAAATATAGGTAACTTATATTATTTCTAGTAGGATTTAAAAAATAAAATATCAAAATATTACTGTGATAAAAATAACTCGGAATGGAAGCGGAAGATGATAATTAGGCTTGGTATGTACACTGTTCAACGCACTTTTTTAGTATTAATAAATTAATACTTTCGAGTAGTTAATCTCAATTTGGCGGCGGAAAAAGTTCTAATAATTGAATTCGACGGATTTGACACTTGTCACGCTTGAATTAAATCAAATGAATATTATTTGTACCGGTATGCTTTTAAGAGAGGAAGTTTAAAATTTTTTACGAAAGCCTGTTCATTCGGATAATGATTAACATTTGGCACTAAATATTTTGTATTTTTGTATGCTGCTAAATATTTACAGAGTGATTTTCTAAAATGATAAAACTGCTAACACAATGATTCTAACAGCCACTGTCATTTTGCTTAGAACGACACTATAAAACGAAAGTTTTAGGTAATAATTTTATAATGAGACATCAAAAGTGTAAATCCATCAAAATGTTAAATTTCGTTTTGTACGATTCAATAAAGAAAAGATTATAATTATTATACAATTTATCAACTGTTTATTAACCAGTTTATTTAATGCCACAAGGCACCCAGTTTGAAAGAAACTGACTTTGTTGTGGCCGTCTCCGTGCTTCGAAAGGCAGGCAACGCCGATGGTTTTCCTATGTTAATCAATTGGCATTGTTAACACTAAAGCAGTGTAATAGGTACATTTAAGTTGTACCTAGAAGGTTACTTCAGATGATAAATAAGTAAAATGCTCCAAGTACTAGCAGCGGCTTTGTAACATCGCCGAGGTTACTCTTGGTTATTACAAGACTTAGTAGTCCTAAGTTAAGAGGAAGAAGTTTAATTTAAAAATTAAAAATATTTAAATTTACTGAGGAAGAAGAAAAGGTTTGGTCACAAAGCCAATTTTGCACACTCAAATGAACAGTCGTTGTCAAGTCGATTTGATTGACATGCAGTCGCAACGTGATGGGAATAAAAAGTTTATTATGGTTTACCAAGATCATTTAACTAAATTTGTTATTTTACGCGCACTTGAAACAAAACTGCTGAAGAAGTTGCTCACAATATTATCGACATTTTTACTACATTTGGAGCGCCATGTATTTTGCATTCCGACAACGGTAGGGAATTTTGCAATAAAGTTATTATTGAACTTACACAATTATGGCCTGGGTTAAAATTAGTACATGGAAAACCTCGGCATAGCCAAAGCCAAGGCTCCGTTGAAAGAGCAAATCAGGACATAGAAAATATGTTGGCTACATGGTTGGATGATAACAATACAGAGAAATGGGCAGAAGGTCTTCGTTTTGTTCAATTCATGAAAAACAGGGCTTTTCATTCAGGAATTAGAATGTCTCCTTATAAGGCTATGTTTGGTACAGAGCCCCGAGTTGGCTTGAAGACAACATCTATTCCTAACGAAGTAAATATTCAAACAGAGGAAGAGTTAGAACAAATTCTCACACAACCGGAAAGTTCTGATGAAGTTTTGGAATACGCAGCTGACGATCAAGAATTGGATCTTGAAGTAAGTGAGCAGGAAACTGCTAATAATGAGACACAATTAAAAATTACAACGGCCAGAAGACAAGCAGCAGAATCGTTGCAAACTCAAGCAAAAGAATGAAAGAAATTAGTAATGTGTCTTATCCTCCTGCCGTAATTGGGGACAATGTCACATTGCCCATTCCAGATGTAGACAAGGCAAGAGGAAGTCTGCGTAATATAGTAGCGGTGGTTATGGCGGTTGATGAAAATCACTTTTACACATTGGGTACAAAAAGTGGTCGTCTGAAACAGTTATATGCAAGATCCGAGTTCGATATATGCGCAGAAAAATTTATTAGGCTTGAAGATGTACCTCAAGATAAGGAGGTAACTTTAAGAGCCGCAGCAGTTGATTCAACAGGCAAAATTCAGGGATACGTTAGATGCAATTGCAAGAAATCGTGCGGAAATAATCAATGTCTGTGCAAACGTCAAGGACTTTTATGTAACTCAAAATGCCATTCCAGTTCTAGTTGTAGGAATAAGTAATTGTTAATAAATTTATCACATTATTATAATAAATTTAATTCTATTGAAAAATTTAAAATATACTAAAATATAACATTAAAAAGTAAAAACTAACTCATAACAAAAACTAGTTTGGCCTGAAATTGATTTTTCAGGTCAAACTAGTTGTGCCCAATATCTTATAGGCTAAACTAGTTTGGCCTGAAATCTGCTAAAAATTTCAGGCCGAACTAGTTTGGCCTGAAATCGGGTTTGGCCTGTAACATATACATTAATTTCAAGAATATTCCCGGAAAGTAGCTAATCTGAGTTTAGTGTCAAAATTTTGACTTAGGCCCACTTGTCCCACTTGGCCTACAACAACCGTTTAAACCAAGTTTTTGGTTAAACCAGGTTTAGTATTTGCTTTGTTCACTGTGAGTTTAAGCGTTAAACTGGGTTTATACATAGTTTAACTTAAACCATCATATTTTAGGGTTTAAGGGTAGTTTAAGCTAAACATAGTACATACATAACCTCGCTTACCATTGATAACATAAAATTTATATTAATATTATATTATTTATAATTTAAACTAAAAAAAATACCGTTTAAGATAGAATTTTTGGAAGAATTAACCGAAGATGAGAATTTTCTTGAATATGTCGACCTTATTTTGCACAGATCAGGACGCGTAACCCAATAGAACGCTGCTTTAGTGTGTGGAAGCGTAGATTCCCTATTCTTGCCTTATGGATAAAATTGAACAATATCAAAATTGAAGCAATTGTTGTTACAACAGCAATTCTTCATAATATTGCTTATTTATATTTCTTTGTTTACAGATGATTTAGTCCCCGAGAAATCTTGCTAATCGCAAATCACTTTTTTTAAAAGGTTTCCACGCCATCGGCTGTTATGCTCAAGTAAATGAATATTTTAGACAATAAAAGTTTGTATATATAGATTGAGAACGATATGCTTGGTTGCTGGGTAGTTAAGTATATGTTGTCACACATTTTTTTTGTGACTTGCCGCTTAATCTTAATTCAGCTAGCCCTGCTCTGTAGTCTCGAGCTAGGGTAGAAGGTTCCTGAAAAGTAATGTGATGCTCTCTTGAGTGTTTGAATGAAATTACTAAATTCAAAAAAATAACAAAACTTATCTTTATTAAAACTATCTTCATTAAAATTGCAAAAGTGGGACAAAAATGTTGGCAACCATGTATCGCTATTTTCAAAAGTAACGCAGTGAAACTATTGAACAACCTTTCCAGAACAAAATATGGGAAAGATACAACTAAGCGCAAATGGTATTACTTTTGAACAATGTTGGTCACGTCAACTACTAAAAATGTCTTAAATCTCTTACTCCTCTGGCCAGGAAGGAAGTTACAAATATACTCCTTATACTGGTTATCCTTAGCAGCTAGACCAGTAGCAATACGTATCACTAAAAACGGAAGTTCCACTGCACTAATTGTTGAGGGCCAGAACGGCTGTCGCTGCAGGCAGAGCGGATGGCGTTGAAGGTAGAAACAAAACTCGGCGATCATCGTGCTCCGGAAATCGTTGATCGTTGTTAAAGGTTTGTTATTAGATCGGCGACTTATTAAAATAAAATCACCAAATAAACATGGTCTATTGTCGGCAATAAATGAAACAGCTGATGTTTGTTGTTTGTTTACCTATTCAAATATCACTAAAGCAAGATTACCAACTTCGACTGCGCAACTCAACTGAAAAATTTTGAGCGAAGAACACATGTATCTTTCCAAGGTCACTATTCAAACTTTCGACAAAGTTAATTTCACGTAAAATTCGTAAACGATTAAATTAAACGCCTGGCACTAACTAAGCACGTAAAATAACAAAAAAATAACCCTACTATTAAAACTATACCTAATAATTGAATTCGACGGATTTGACACTCGTCACGCTTGAATTAAATCAAATGAATATTATTTGTACCGGTATGCTTTTAAGAGAGGAAGTTTAAAAATTTTTACGAAAGCCTGTTCATTCGGGATAATGAATAACATTTGGCACTAAATATTTTGCATTTTTTGTATGCTGCTAAATATTTACAGAGTGATTTTCTAAAAATTATAAAAACTGCTAACACAATGATTCTAACAGCCACTGTCATTTTTGCTTAGAACGACGCTATAAAACGAAAGTTATGATAGGTAATAATTTTATAATAAGACATCAAAAAGTGTAAATCCATCAAAATGTTAAATTTCGTTTTGTATGATTCAATATTTTGTCATACTAATATGATAAAATAAAGAAAAGATTATAATTATTTTACAATTTATCAACTGTTTATTAACCAGTTTATTTAATGCCACAAGGCACCCGGTTTGAAAGAAACTGACTTTGTTGTGGCCGTCTCCGTGCTTCGAAAGGCAGGCAACGCCGATGGTCTTCCTATGTTGATCAATTGGCATTGTTAACACTAAAGCAGTCTAATAGGTACATCCTATTACAGGATTAATATTAAAAATTAAATTAAAACTTATTAAGTTGTACCTAGAAGCTTACTTCAGATGATAAATAAGTAAAATGCTCCAAGTACTAGCAGTGGCTTTGTAACATCGCCGAGGTTACTCTTGGATATTACAAGACTTAGTAGTCTTAAGTTAAGAGGAAGAAGTTTAATTTTAAAAAATTAAAAATATCTAAATTTACTGATGCAAGTAATGCAATAAGGTCTTGCAGAAAACTTTGGAAAAAATTTGCTTTTTAATGTTTTGTCAATTTTTCTTGTTAGTTCTTTGCCAATTTCTTACTATTAGTTATATTGTAATGTAACAATAATTCTAAATTAAAACATTATTAATAAGCTTTTAGCTATTATTGCAAGATGCACGCACTATTACCATAATGTAGTATAGTTATTTTATTAACATGCTTCCGATTTCATCTATTAATATAAAAACTCACCACATTGAAGTAAAACTACTAAATACTGTTCAAATAAACTTTCTTAAAATAAAAATATAGTTGCTTAAATTCTCAATTAATTTTCTATAATGTGTTTATGAAAGAATCTGAGATTGAAAATTAGCTTAAAATTTGGTTTTACTAGTAATGTAAGTTTAATAATACTGGAACCAAAGATATTTTAAGCGCTCTAATTCCAACTAACCAGGAGATTTTACCGTTGATAGAGCTTCAAACTATTAGCGCACGGATCTTATCTCGAGATAAGATCCTTTTGATTTTGACCCCTATTTTTTTTTAAAGTTTAACAAAATAAAATCCCTTATATAGGCAGGACCTACTATGTATTATTATTTCTTAAATATGCCGTCATTTAAAATGCACATGGTATATAGTATGTACATGCACATCTATTTACTCTGCCTATAATATTATATGTGAAAGAAGAAGAGAAGTTATTTAAGAGAAGATAATTTTTTCAAGTTCGTTTGCTCACTATTCGATGGAAATATCGAATGGTCGAATGTTGTTACCAAATTCTAACTTTATGTGTTGATAGCCAATCATTTACTAAATGTTCTGCATTTATGTGTTTTAGCTATTTTACAAGCTCAGAAATTATTGACAACACTAGCACAACAATTTTATCTTGCAGACCGATAAAATGAAACTCTTGTGGGTGGCTTTCATGAATTTAAATTTATTGTAATATTATGTAAATTTTAATTGGGTTGGTCAATACGCTAGTTTTAAGATCAAATTGAATATTACAGTTACAGTCTCTATTCCCATACAAAATCATTCTGAAAGCTCTTGGTTAGTTATTAAATCGTAGCCAGAAGCTTTTATTTTCAAAAATATTGCTCATAACTGGCGACAAAAACAATTTACTCCAACAAAAAATATCAGTTATTGAGATAAAATACAAAATTTTTAAATTGTTTATTTAAATTTTTTAGCAGTTTGCACAAACGTTTTCGAATAAATGAATTTATGGTATAACTGAAATAAATGGATTGCCAATTAGGACAAAAATATGTTTTTTTTTAATCTCTTTGCTATGTGAACTAAACTTTCTGTTCGTTACATGCATGGTTTGCACCAATTAACAAAGCAGTAGATATTATTAGGTAAACCTAAAATAATTTGTACGTTTTTCATTAAACATTGCAAATAGCTCTCATATAATTAAATAATAATATTTTATGGCATAGATCTGCTTAGAACTCACAAATTTGTTGATTTAACATAAGACATCTAAAACCAAAAATTTTCTATTGGAAATAATTATTTTGAATGAGACGATATTGATTACAAAAATTAGTAAATTTTGCTGCAGTAAAAAAGAATTTTTTTAAATTTATTATTTTTAATAATTTTTGTATATTGTGCTAAGTTTCTGTAAGTTTACAGAGAAGAAACGAATCATCAGAATGAGTTCAGAATAACAATCAGCAGTAATTAAAAGTTGCTCCTATTAATTAGAAAAGATCAAAAAATACTTTGATTAACTAGTTCAGACAAAATAGTAGACAAAATTTTGACAATAAATTGACCTTACGAAAACATTTTGTTTTTAAAAAAAGTTTTGAACAAGATTATGAAAATCTAAAACGTTTCAGAAAAATGCATTTTTGACATCGTTGCTCAAACTGTATCCTAATTTTGATAATTTTTTCGTAAAGAAGAGAAAAAATACGTCGGAAATGATGTTCAAAAATTATGTCAAAATGATTTAAGTAAAAGTTACATTAAATTAAAAATAGAGAAAGCTGTAAAAATCGTCAAAAATCTGAAAAATTGCAAATATCTTGAAAACAGTTTATGCTACAAAAAAATGTTCTTCTTCTTCTTCTCAGCCGTCTTTCGCCCACTGCTGGACATAGGCCTCTCCTAATTTCTTCCAAGCCTCTCTATCTTTAGCCATTTGGTACCATTGTCTTCCAGTGCTTAGTTTTCAGCAAATCTGAAGTGGAGCTGGATGGGACATGTTGCAAGAAAATCATACGATGAGTGGCCAGTTCGCATTTCTCTAGCCTGTAGGCTAGCTCCAATTACTAGCCCTATAATTGGAAACATCATTTTAACCAATAATAATATTTTGAACGGTTTAAAAGGACTCGAGCAGGCTACATACTATTTAAAAAAATTTTTCTTCATACCTCGGTCGAAAGTACGTACTTTCGTCCCTAATAGCAGGGACGAAAGTTGAACATTTACTCCCTTTGAGAAGTACACGCGCGCCCTCTATAACGCCGGGAGGAAAGAATTTCTCATGCGTATTAATACTCGTAACTAGGGACTATTTATTCTGTTGCTACAACAAATCGTTAACCGCTGTCACTACTTTGTACTTACAATGTAGTTTTGTCGTCAGTGAATAACGTACTTTCGACCGGCTATGAAGAAAAATCGTATACACTACGCGGGCCAAAAGTTGAAATCTCGGTCCTGCGCGTCATGATGCCCCGAGGCGATTCAACTTTCGGCCCTCGTAGTGTAATATACTATAGTTTGTCAGGCAATTATACAGAAAAAACTACTTTGTAGAAACACTGACGGCTAATAGATTGCCACTTGAAGTGATCATTTGCAAAATTTTTTTAATTTAAGTGCCCCGCTTCTCCCGGTTTACCGAAGGGTAATTTATATTGTAAAAAATGTATAGGTTATTCTGCTGCTATTCTAAATAGTATTTTTTGATTTTCCTGTATGGAAATGCATAAATGTCCCAAGTCTATGATTTTAATATAAATTAATGCAATAATGTTTTTAAATTATTTTTCCCGTGCGTAATTTTTACTACATACATACATAATTACATAATAATTAATATATTACAAGTTTAAAAAAAATTGTTTAAAAAAGTTAAAGATTAATCGAAAATTCTTAATTGTAATCGTGTCGTAAAATTTGGAAAATGAAAACAACTATATTTAGCACATTATAAAATTTAAATGTCTAAATTTTCAAAATTGTAAATAAGTTTTGTTAAAAAAACAAACAAAAATGTTAGAAATTACGCTACAATCTAAAATACTTTTGTTATTAAATGATTAAATAAATGTTAATGTTTTCAATTTTTAAATATAAACGAAATTGTTTAGATTGGGTTCACTTATATTTATAAACAATTTTATTAATATTAATATTTACATTAAAATGTATTATGATACTTATGCGTCAAGTTAATCCAATCTAAATCAGGTGGATCATGTTTAGAAACTAAAACATAAATATTTGAAAATTTTAAATATTTAGCAGTTACATTATGTATACTTGGGTTCAAATAAATTGAGCCCTGCGTCATAGTTTAAAATGGAATGAATTAAGATCAGAATCGCTAGTCAAATGAGTGCATTTTAATATGCATTATTTTTTGTAATTTTGATGTAACTCTCTCTCTCTCTCTCTCTCTCTTTCTCTCTCTCTCTTTACCAGTATTTGAACTAATGTAAAAATATTACAATTAATTACTACGTAATTTAAAAAAATTATTAGTTTATAATGTAGTACAAGTAACGACATACTAATTTTTTAATATTTTGATTTACTAATGTACAATATTAGTAACGTACGACTTTTATTAAACTTTGACAGCAAGACATCCAAATATTTTTTACTCTTATAAACAAAGCTAAACGATGGTTGAAATTATATTCAGGTTGTCATTTCTTAATCAGAAATTTGTGACGTATGGCTCAATTTATTTGAATCCGAGAATACGAGTATATCCCGACTGTATGCCAAATATCTGCAAGTTCTAAAAATATTTAGTTTTGGGGTGCAAGAGGGATTATATTGGACCACTATTTTTGTCTGTAAATTTCAAAACTTTTTAAATTTTATACACTGTAGGCTGTTATTGTCGAAGAAAAATAAAACTCTCACTCTTGTTATTAAGAATTAAGAAATTAATGATAAAAATGCAAATATCCCTTTTATGATTTTGTACTGTTTTTTTGTTTGTAAATCGACACTTTTTACAGTTAAATTACGACATAAAACTAGCATTTTCATAAAATTTTTCATTTTTTAATGTGATAAGATTATCGTTATTAAGAATAAAATATTCAATAATTATATTTCGAACGACTGCAGAAAATATTCTGTTATGGCGTATAAGAGGGTATACAATCAAAATCTGTATTTATGCGGTTTTTATACGAGAAATTGTTTATGTGCGATTTTTCATTTGTTTTGTGCCATATATCAAAAAATTATATCAAATACATCGTATAATAAATAAAAAAGAAATACTTTTTAAGAGATTCCTTTTACGCGGTCCCCATTCTTCTCACAAAAACAAGTTTAAATGTACTCCGATTTGTCATTTTTACATTTCTAATTTTAATAATAAAAATTTACTTGCTCTAAGCAACATAAACAAGTATGTGCACTAAGCAGCATAAACAAGTATGTGCACTAAGTAAAATATACGTGTATTTGTACTAGTACGTGAATACTCCCTGCCATTTGTTATAATTAAAGAAGTACAGTGATTTCATTGGTAGAAATTTTCAGAGGGAAATACTCACTCTTATTGCATACTTGTTTGATGTTGATTGAAATTCGAAAAATACTGGTAGAAATTTTTAGAAGAAAATAGTTTAAATAATATAAAGACTTTCTCAAATCATCAACGCAAACGCGAAAAGACTTTGCCCCACGAAACATAATTATATGCCAAAAAATTCTCTAGAGTTGAATGGGCTGTAATTTTTCAAATAAATTCTAGTTCAAATTTAAAAAGTACATTCTGATTCACTCTGTATAAATACGGTTTAAATGAATATTACAGCAGTTGTCGCCATCAAAGAAGAATTCTGCGAATTTTTCAATATTACATGAAATAAGATGAGAATTAGGTATTAGTAAAAAAAGTTAAATTTCTTAACAAAGCAAATTTTAACTCTGTATTTTATGTCTTACATCAAATTAATAAAATTTTTCGCATAACCCTGCCTTGCAGCCATTACAAACTCGAGTTGAACTTTTAACCACAGTTATGTTTTAAATTTTATACAAGATACAACCGACATGTTAAATGACTACGCGTTCTTTAGGTAACGCGTAATTAGGTAGATTTTAAATGAGTAGTTTACTTATTGGTTATTTTTTACGCACTCAGAAAAATGATATCTTGCGGTGGCAAAGACTTGGTCAAAGCAATAAATAATACATTCATACTTTAGTTAACACAAAAAATTTTTGTTGCAAAATAACATACAAAGGGTATAGCCGGATAAGCATGTAAAATCTGCTTCCGGCGATTTTTTTAAAATCCATATGGCGGATAAGAGTGGCGGACATAACAGAACAAGCAGCAAAGTTAAAGTGGCAATAAGTAGGACACGTAGCCAGACAGAGCTCACTCAAATAGACTTATAAATAAGTTCACTGCAAACCAAGAGCTATCAAAAGAAGCGTAGAAAACCCCAAAACAGGTGGCTAGACGACATAAAGAATGTTACAGGAAGATACTGGTTTTAGGCGGCGGCCAAAACAGAGATAAATGGATAGAAATTGGAGAGGGTTACGTTGAAGAGTGAACGGGGATATGCTGAAGGAGAAGAATTACAATATGAGAAATTCTTTGTTAAGATTGCTTTTAATAAAATTAGTTAATCTTTGTCACTATCTTTATTCACTACAGCATTAACTTTGTCATCTGTAAACTAACGACTGAATATCTCGGCAGGTTTTACTATTTTAGCTAAATATCGAGCGCAAAAAAGATAATTTTAATATGAGGCGGCCATTGACATGGTTATTATCACGATGAACTGCTAATGTAAGACTTCCCGGTTTGTATCCGGGTAGAGGTCACTTTACAATGCCGTCTCCGTGCTTTGGAAAGCACGTAAAGGCGGTGGTCCTCTCACAAGGTGCTGGCAACATCTTGAGGTATTAATTGCTAGAGTGCCCTCTTGAGGGGACGGGTAAACGACTTCGGTTGTATCCTTACATAAAGAAGCCCGTTTCTTTATAGGGTATCGAACAACGTCGCAAGACGTTTAAAACCGATTGTATGTATGTATAAAGATAACATAGATATAATAGCTGAAATATAAGGGCAGCACCCGACAGTAATATCAACTAATTCCAGAGATTTTATTCGTATCTGGTTGATAGAAGCAACTTTTGAGTTAATATGCCGAGATTTTACTTGTTGGTTTTTATAATATTTGGTGTGATTTTTACATAAATAGTAAAGTGTACTTATAATAACTTTAAAGTTATTCCCAATAATATGAACATTTAAAGATTTTTGATATATTTTTGAACAAAGAAAAAGTGTTTTACTAGTAAATCAAGTGAAGAAAATATGAAAAAAATCGATTTTATATTTTTGACCATGTTCCACAAAATGGATCAAGTTGAAAATTTTACCGTGTAGTAAGAAAGGAGTTTTCTGAAAAAACTTCGTGAGTGACATATGAAAGAAACATATTTAAATATAAAATATAAATTTAAAAAATTACAAGTAAAAAAATATTTCCAATGTAAATAATTTTTTTTATTATAGACAGATATAATTGAATAGAAGATGCCTTTTAATCTGAGCCATGAAGCACAACCAACAGAAAATATTTCGCCTGTAACTTTAAGTGGAGATTGGTCAAGAGTGGCAAGACTTCTAATTTTAGCATCCTTGGCTTCAATTGGAAGCGTTGGAAATGTGTTCATGATAAGCGCTGTTATGATCGACGATTATCTAAGAAAAAAAGGCAAGTAAATTTCTTTGAATAATAAGCTATGCTAATAATATTGGTATTAATTATTGTAATGTAATTCAACATGCAATGTATCGCAAATCGATTAAGCACGAACAATGGTAATATATGTACAGGCATTCAGCTGTATTAACAGTTGAATTATATACTAATACAACTCTGATTACTGGTGAACTTGTTATCGGAGATAAAAAATGCTACAAAAACAAATTAATTTTTAAATTCTAACTCCCATGCTAATGATGAGTGAATAACCAACCGATTAACGTATTAGTTTTTGATATAAAGATTTACGAGTTTAGTTTTAATATTTGATTTGATCTAAAGCAGGGCCATTAAAAAATGCAAATAATCAAAAATTTGCTTTAAATCCAATAAACTATGAAAAACGTTTAAAATAACGATAAAATCAAAATAAAATTTTGAATTACTTAAGTTTAACTGAATCAAAGACAATGTATACCGAAAGAGCGTCTGTTGCATTGAAAAGTACGCGAAGCATTTTCATAAGAGCCATTTGCCTATATTTTATAAATTAAAACTATCTTGCATCTGCTACATCGTATAAAGAGGAAAAGTATAAAAGAATTATTGTGTATATTGCTACATAGTATGTAGTATATTAGCTCACGGTGCAGAACAGAAATTTGTATTAGGATTTATTTTGTTGATTATTTCTTAGTTTTCTGGATATCATGTGATTATTTCAAGACAAACAGCAAAAATTTTGATACAGTGCAAAACTCGTTATTCTGGCCCTTTGCATCTCTAATTCTTTGCAATCATGCGCTTTCTTCTTTTACACAAATTAGTCCCAAAAATCATATGGAATAAAAACTGAAAAACTTTAGTTCAGATAGATATAGGCGCAAGGATTGTATGTCAAACAAACAAACAGGAATGTGAAGAAGCAAAAATTCACATGAAGCGTACGACTGCTGGTAATTAGGGAAGTACATGAATAGATTAACGAGATTCTTATCGTGCAAAAATCTGTAAAGCAATAATAAACTCAATAATAATAAACAATAATAAACTAGCCCAGGCTAAAAGCACAAAATCAAACAATCCTTACCGCTTTCCATTGAGGATAGAAAAACGGTCAAATTAAAATTACAGTTTTAATTCCTGGCGGGGAAAACAAACAATTAAAACTCGCTGCGATGCAACAAAGAACTGCTCGCCGACCAAACAATAACAGTCATCACAAAAATGATTACAAATGATTACAGGATTTCATCATTGAATAACAAGCATTGCACGATCATAAAGCGATCTAAATCGATCTAAAAACTCACCAGCTACTCACAAGAGAATCGTATTCATCTTCTCAAACACTTTTCAAAAACCTTTGTCATTGGAAATCCTTCTAACTTTGGAATATTCCTAGTTCGATGGTTACAAACTCCAGCTTTACTTAAGTGTAGAATCTAAAACTAAAGAACGCACAAAAGTCTTATTAAACTAATCAGAAATACCTGTAATCGGTTTTATTAATCAAAGTCAATGAACACCGGGCAATTCACACAGTCTTTAAACGTTTATTAAATAAAAATGTGGTGACTGTCACATGGGGCCGGTCGATCCAAGATAAAACTCTCCAGAAGTGAATCAAGGACACACTCCGAGTACCCAGACGAAGAAAGGTAGCTTCCACCAAGAAGTCATTTATTCTAAGGAAAAGTTGGGAGCACACCTTAACAGACCGTGTCGGTGGAAGCATATATTTCAAGTTTAATGAAATTTGAAAAAAAATGTATTATTTTTTGTTAACAATTATAATGAAATTTGAAAATTTTCCAACTCACATTTAAGTTTAGGACCTCCTTTGCGTAAAGTGGTTTCGTCTTTTCAAGATATCATCAGCTAAACTATCCCTAAATGAATGAAATGGATTAAAATCCATTGGAAAATTTTCAAATTTCATTAGAATTGTAAAAAAAATAATAAATTTGTTTTCAAATTTCATTAAACTCGATACCTTTTAAAATATTTTAAATTTTATATGATGTCAGAAAAATTATAATCAACAAAAAATCCCATGCACAAAATCCTTTTATTTTAAGTGCTTCCAACCGCTTTATGGAGTAAGAATTTGTAAATATAAATACAATTTTTAAGTTCCTCTATTAATTTAGTACTATTTTGTTCCCTGCACATATGTTAAATGTTTAATAAATGCCGTTATTCTCTGGAATATAAAAAGTCGGCTTTTTATAAATTGCTATTTAAAAGGAATTATTTTTTTCGATAATTAATCAATCACTAATAAAACTAGATTTAAAAAAACTTGTTTTTGTAAAAAACTGTCTTTTTAGGTTCAGAGAAAAACAACCTTAAATATTTTGTTAATAAAAGCGCCTAATTAGAAATTACTTCTAGGAAACACGTTTATAGTGAATGTGGCCTTGGCTGATCTATTGGTTTCTGGCTTAGTTGTACCAGCATCCGCCGTTGTTATTCTAGCAGGACTGCAAGATAATTTAGTCGTTTGCAGATTTCAATGGTTTTTAGCAGCTTTATGTTTTCTGGTAACTGTACTATCACTCGCAGCAGTTTCGGCAGAAAATCAAGCAAGAATATGTAGTTCTGTAACTTTTTACGAACATTTAACACCATCTAAGATAACAACAATACTTTTAATATTTTGGATAATATGTGCCATTACTTCGGGACTTCAATTTGTTCAAGATCTCTCATTTGATTATTGTACAAGAAAATATCTAGGTTTGATACCTTATCAAGCTACTGTAGCAATTATTTTTGTGTTTATTCCAGTTATGTTGTCGTTCTATTGCTATATTAGGACTCATTATCACATATGCATGGCCAAGTCTAGGCCCAATTTTAAACCACCCGTAATATTTAGTTGGGATTATGCACTTATGCAAACAAATATGTATAGCTTTTTGCTATTTATAATTTTCTGGCTTCCATTCGGGATAGTTTTAGCAATAGGAACTGTTCGCAATGTTCCGGATAGTATTTTTTATAACTTTGCGTGGCTGGCTATTAGTAAATCGTGCGTTAATAGTGTTTTGTATTGTATTGTTAACAAACACTTTCGAACTGCATACGTTAATTTATTTCAATATTGCTGTTGTAAAACCACGGTAACTTTTTCACGCAGGCAACGTCCCGAAGGAGTCAGACCTTCTGGAGATGTACGAGTTCACATTATTCCTGGTTATAACATGTATTGCAGTCCCCAAAGGGCTCGAGATGGCCAATCTAAACGATTTACTGGTAGACAAAATGGCAGAGACGTTTACGAATTATGATGAGACGATTCGTGCTCAGAGAGCTATTCTAGAGGTGTTTGGATATAGCAAAATTTGTAACATTTAAAATTATTTTTCAAGTTAGCTAAAGAATTTTACAACTTAAGTGATAAACATAATCGTTATTTTTATAATGTACCTATTGAAATTCCATAAATTATTAATTATTGAAAGTTCAAACCAGAGAGACTGCTACTATAATGTAATATCTAAAGTCATAACTAAGTAAGAGAAATTTACTTATACTTATCAGGAATTCATTATTTATTTAAAACATTTTGGTTATTCATATTATACATACTCCTTCGTATTTTATTATTTATTAACCAGATAAGTTGACTTGGAGAATTAACGAAACACGATAAATTGGTTGGAAATTAGAAGTGATATCAAAATAATAATTTACTTAAATTCTAAACAAAATAGTCATTAAATATAGGTACTACTACCAAAAATTTTGTATAATAAGTCCAATGCAACTTGAAAGAAATGAAATGTCATTTTAATTTTTAATATAAATTACAATTGAACAATTTTAACTGCATACAAAACAGTTATGACAGAGGTTGAAGCCTCGAAAAAAAATAAAACTGAAAGCTTCTGTAAAATGTGTATATTATATTTACTGTGTATTGCGTAAACGAAATTAGTTAATTAAACTGATAAATGCTTTACATTACATATTACAAAAACTAATTTTTTTTTTTTTATAAATAAATTGGTAGGTACTTTATTATGTACATACTAGGTAGTACGAGTACCTCACTAGTTACTCAAGATTTTTTGGTATTTCACTTCTAATGCTCTAACATCATGCCAAATTTTGATATTTCTATAAAAAAAAGTTAAAAATAAGAACGATGCTTTTATTAACTTTGTAATTAATCATTGTTAACTCTTATAAAAGTTTAGTATTTTTTTAATATTAAAATGCCAATATCATAATTTTTAATTTACTTACATCAGATATTAAAACGTACCTACATAATATTATTAGTAATTTCGTGCTGATTATTAAATTTAATAATATTTTTTACCCTAGTTTAGATATTTTTTAATACTGCATCCTGGATCTGATAAAATGAATGATGTATTCGTAATTATACTACACGCCTTTCCTAAGCTTTAACATTAATATGAAAATGAATTTTTAAGACTGAAATATCTGTATTATAAGAATATCGCTAAATTATTAATAAAATATAGTTTTCAGCGTCCAATTTTAGACTAATATTAAAATTAGCTAATTATAAGGTTTTCTAATTATATTTAAATACATTACATTAAGTATTAACAATAACATTATACAAGTTCCTTAACAAAAAAAAACCTTTAGATCATAAGAATTACATACCAACATTAAAACCTACGTTCGAATATGGAAATTAAAATTAAAATCTAATATACTTTGTCCGTCCGGAAAATATTACAAAGTTTATTATAATAATTAATAATATTTTCTGAAATGAATGAAAACCTTGACTACAATATGTAATTTTGCTGAAATTTTATAAAGAGCTTTAAGCCTTCATATTAAACCTAATTATGATATTTTCATTTAAATCAAAATTAATTTTATTTGCATTTAATTAATATATTTCTTTTAATAAATTTGTTTACCAGTTTTGTTGAAATTAGAAGACACAATAGTAGTATCATAATATGTAGTACATGCGATTTTAGCAGTAGCTGTAGGTACAATTTCATGTTATACATACATTCATACGTACATATACATATGCTGACAACGAGCTAAAATATTATTTACTTGGTAGATATCGTTTTCTCATGTAAAACATTAAATTTAGTTAGTAAATAGACATAGATAATTTTATGTGTAAATACAAACGTACACGGAATCTCTTAATATTATTATAACAAAACGATTGCTGTCACGCAATATAACGAAATGTTAAATTCTGATTATATATTCATATGTGCATATGCATATGTACATACGTATTATGTTATCTACTAATGTTCTCTTCTCTATTTTAAATAATGTGTAGGTAATGCTTTTGCGAATGACTTTTTGTGCTTTTACCTATATAATTTTTTTGCATAATATTGATGAATTTTTACTATTTGATGTTTTCGATATTGACATGAAAGCTTTTAAGTTGGCTTTATTCTTGGAGAAATATTGAACCAAAGCATGAACATCAAAGTTAGGTATCACAAAAACAATTATTATTCTGTTAAGTTTTTGAACTAAAATATTAACCAAGTCTTAATAAATTTCATACTAAATTTAGTTAAATAAATTAATGCTTAGTTTAATATTTTAATAAAATAGAAGATTTAAATTAATGGATGTATGTATAAGATTTATTGCGGGAACAGATCCAGGAAGCAAATGAATGTAATTATGTACTAAAACGATGAACAATGCTGTAATCTTATTGGAACATATTGTAGCACAAAACTTATATAAGAATTTTTCTATTACTGTGCACTATTTTTACATTATTATTATGTTCTCTTTACACGATCATATTTACTTACATAAGTTTGCTAAAACTTTTGCATATTCCTTACTTTTATAATGTGAAGATATAAAACGGTTGTTCTTTAGTCAAAGATAGGTTTGTTTTTATATTTCTTTTGTATATTTTATACGTGTATTTTAAATTAGTCGAAAGATAAAAACAAAACTTGGTGCCAGAAGAGAAGATATTTACCAGCCACCACGTGGTGGTTGGCAAAATTAAAATTTTTAGAACCTCATATAAATGCAAAAAAGTTAGAATCAATTTCAAGTCGCAAAATTTGAAACTACTTGTAACTACTACGCACACGGAATGATTATAATTGTTTTTCTGATAGTGTAAACAGTTGTAATAGAAGCACATAATATAATCCAAACTCACATATACACCGCACATGTTTCAAAGTTTATAAAAACTCATATTTTGTGACTATGATAGTATAAAGACAATTGTACATTTTGCTACTTCAGTAATACTACAGAATTTTCCCAACATAATGTTCACACCGAAAATATGTAATCTTACTCGTATAAAAATGATACCAAATCGAAAAGTTTTTACACATCTTCAAACTATAGATACGTTACCTTCAGGTCCGAAATCTGTTAAATCTTATGATTTAACCACTAATATTTAATGTACAAAATGATTTGTAGGTTACTTTTAACTTCGGATTTCTACCACAATATTCCGGTATGTTTTAGAATATACTAACTCCCTTGAAAAATTTGGAAATAGTTTCTTAAATTCACTTTTAAATCTATCGATCAACTTCTAGATGTTTTCGTTCTCTTTAGAGCTTTTAACACTGTATTGGCCAATAGTTTCCTATTATTCAATTCAAGCCATTTTCTTTTAATTTCTTGGCGCAATCTTTCTAGTTGTCCACAGTAGAGTTGAGGATCAATCGTCTGACCAACTGGAAGAAGCTCATGGTGGATGATTCCTTCCAGACCCACCACACACACAGCATCATCTTCTTCGACGTCAATCCTGGCTTCGCAAACGCTTGTGACGACTCACCATCCCTTGTCCACGATCTTGACACTTCCGATTGTCGTACGTAACTCATTTTTTATCACCGGTTATGACATGTTTCAGAAATGGCTTGATTTCATTGCGTTTCAGCAGCGCATCGCAGATGTTAATTCGGTCTATCATGTTTTTGGTGCGTAACTCATGGGGAACTCATACATCGAGCTTCTTTTTGTAGCTAGCTTTGTGTAAATAGTTCAAAACAATTTTGTGGTTAAAGCCTAGATCCATACCAATATCGACACTGCTGATATGCTTATCTTGCTGGACTTTTTTAAGAATTTTGTCGGCTTTTTCAGGGATTCAACGACCAGAGCGTGACTCATCTTTCACATTAAATTACCAGAACAAAGCGAGCGAACCATTTCTGAGCAGCAGTTATTGATAAATACCTTATCTTACACAGCACAAATTTTTCACACGCCTGCGCAGCGTTCTTCCTTTTGTGGTAATAATATTGCAAAATATAGATCAATTCTTCATTACTTTTCTCCATTTTCAAACGCAAACAACTTCCAACCGCTGCACTAATTTCAATGTTTATACACTCATAGTAACGCTTAAAGTATCATCTTTCCATCGAGCGTTTAGTGGTGTCGCTGCAATCTGTGTTTCTTGAGTTATTTGTAATTGATGCCATCTATCAGGAAAAACGCCACAAACTTAATTTCTAATAATCTAAAAAATAAATAATTCTCTTTCTGAGCAGTGTGACTAATGCTTATCTATAAAGTTATATTAATGTTTCCACTATTTTTAATCAACATTTTTAGAAAGATTGAGTAATAAATTAAATACGTAGGTACTCGTTAAAAACACAAATACCCAATGTGTGTTGTAATTATTTAGCAATGGTAAAGACTTAATTTTTTCAATTAAATTTCCAAAATTAATAGTTTTCAGGAATTTTTCTATACTACACATATAGTAAATCTTTGACAAAATTCTAGAGAATCGTATATTAACATGTTTCTTTAAACAATTAACAAACAATTTTGATAAATTGAAGTACTTCTTTTATTAACTTCTGTGTCCTGTTTATACAAATTACTTACATAATATTTATCTTATGAGATAGAGTACATTTATATTATCGTCCTCTCTATAGTCGATGGAAAGGATAAAGATTATTGATTGGATGAAAACAGCACTCCTTACCGTATTTCTCGTGTGACCTTTCAAACATTCAACATATTTCTGAAAAATTTTTTGACGTTGGTCGTTACCTTTGCGAGTTTTTCAAAACAGATCGTCTTTATATTCCTGTTAAAAGATACCTAAGAATTCTTTTTTGACACTTGATATTTACAAATGTAATTGCCATTTGTGATGAAAATTGACTTATTATATTTTTGTGCAATTCTTCTGCAACGCTTCTTTTGCAAAAATTATTTCTTATTGCTATTTATAAATCTCTATTATGTTTAACGCATTGTATGTATTTCAAAAATAATATAAGAGCGCTTTAGCACAAACATTATACATACATTAAAACTTTTCGATTCCGAGTAACGTGGAAAATTCATACAGCTCAACCAGGCTAACAATAATTTTCAGAGGGTGTGTGTGGCGCTGGTAAAATTAAAAATGTTCACTCAGATGAAGAAGTTTTCTGCGAAAATATTTAAAATCTAAAAATTATTTTGTTCAATTGCAGTCACGAAACACCTAAAAAGTATTACCAAATACTTCAAAATAAACAATTTTTCTTTGGTTGTTTGGCATCTTTTAAAACTATAATAGTATAAATACTATTCTATATATACTATACTATAAATAATAGTATAATAGCTATTTATGTAATGAGTACATAATTTAGGTCTTTATTGGACGAAGCCTATGGTTTATGGCAGAGCGAGCTTGCGAGCGAGGCCAATAAATAGGCTGAGTCCAAAAGCTATTATGTGCGAATTACATACTAGCTTTATGTTCGACTGCACCCTAGAAGATTTTCTTTTACATTATTTGACGTAATATTCGAAAATCCACTTTGACATTTATAAATTTTATAATTGCAAAGAGTGCTTTTCTATTGTTCCTGGTTACTATATAGTAAGTCGTTTATTGATTTGTTTTAAATTGTGTGAAATTATTTCGGGTTAGCTAAAGTATCGCTTCTTCCGACCAAGTCGAAATATTTGTACGAAGAAACTTACGTCTAATGCTGTAATTTACAGATGTTCCTTTGCAGCTACATTAAAATTTCAAATTTAAATAACACTTGGACATTAATTTTGACGTTTATTTCATTGACATTGACAGGCGGCCGTTTTACTTTATTAATAAAGTAAAATGGACTAGTACTATAAAATAGTATCTTATGGCTGCTAAGTGATATTGTAATCATATTATTATAATGCAGTCGTACATAAATACTATTATTACCTATTTGGCATATTATTCACAAATTATGAGTATAAAATTGCTTTACACCCTAAAAAGTACTTACAAAATATGGCAATTAAACAAAGTAAAATGAGTTATTAAATATAGCAATAAAGATTTCTTCTAAAAGAACACTTTCTTGTAAACAATAAAGCTCAAAAATGCAACTGAATAAGAAAAACAACTACGACAAATATCTAAACAAACGCAATGATTGTAACTGTTACAACTGAATGTACTTGAGAAGTAATTAGTTTTATTTATATATAATTACAAATTAGTTTGCATATTTTCTGAAATTATTGTTACCTTGGTGGAGCTGTATTACCGGTGATGTATATGTACCTCATACGAAACACCTTGTATATTAAAAAAATATTTTTAAATTATATTTAAAATATAAATAATATAAATATAATATTTTATTTTTATATTTATTTATTTACTTATTCGCTGATTTTAAAATCAATCGAATATCGAAAGAAAAATGTATTAAATAATCTACCATTCCAATATATATTTTTTTAATTTACATAATGATTAATATAGCTCAAGCTTTTATCCCCTTTTAAAAATTTTAATTATTAATCGTCAAATTTGTGTATGGTATAAAACTTTATCAAAAACATTGGTGACATTGAGTTAAATTAAATTAATTTAATTAGGCATTCTTCAAAATTTCTGAATATCCCGCGTGATTAAAATCGAATGAGAGATTGGAAGCTGTTTAGAAAAATAAAACATTTTATCTTATCAGTTGATTATTTGGATGAACTGTGCCCTCTGAAAGCTTCATTTTTGGAAAACGGTACCGGTAGTGACTTGATGTAACCTTAATTGCAGAAGACTCGTATCGTAGTGACGTGCAAAATCCCTCCGATATTATAGGTATACAGTAATTATCTATATAGCTCAGTCATCTAAAAGTAACGAACATAGTAAAAATATAAATCTGGTTTTAAAATTCAAATCTATTAAATTAAAAGTTTATCACATTAAAATAAGCAGATCGGCAGGTAGTTGATATTACAATTTAATATTAACATAAAATATTTTGTAATTTCATTAAAGTAAAATATGATCAATACTTTATTATGGATCTTCTCTACTCAACTTAATTTCTTATATTTTTTATTCAGATCATATATATAATATAAGATGAATTTAAAATACCTAACTATTTAATAATTACTAAATTTAGGAAGCAATATAAAAATTTGTCTTGTAAATTTTATTAATCAGTAATGGAAGTATACAAACTGTAGTGTATTCAAAATTCTAAATTGTACAATGACAATTGCAGTGTTAAAATAGTTACAAATAACGCCGAGTAAAGGTAAAAGTAACTTTATTTACGGTTATCGAGAAATAATACATATGTTTTGATATAAAAAAAATTTTACATAAATATTTTGATACATTTAACACCGTACATTCATTATAATACTATTCAATAAATTAATGGTTTTCACTAAATATTCAGAATTTTTATGCAAATAGAATGAGTTAACATGTGAAAATGAACTACCTACTTCACATAATTCTTTTATATACATATAAATACAGTTAACCTTCCTATAACGCGGTACTTTCATAACGCGATTTGCATATTCGTTGAGCAAAAACTGAGACAGCCTCCCTGTATCACGCGGTACCCTTAGCACGGTTTCTATAATATAATACTACTGATTTAGAATAATCAATCTTCCTATAGTATCAATTTTTATCTTAATATGGTAAGAGAAATTCCTTTGATTCTTATTATAAACAATTACGTTTTTCAAATTCAGTTGGCGAGGAATTTTTATCTAAATCATTTTATTTCATAACTTTTTCAATTTCCTACATAACACGGTGCTCTAAAAATGTAGTTTATTTAGTATCGTGGTAGGTACATACTCGTATTAATCGGATTTATATTATGTACTTCTGAATTTTACTTAACATAACGCCATAGGAATTAACCGCGTTATAGGAGAATTCGCTGTATTTGATGCATTTTTAGATTAAACTTTTGCAATTTTAAATTTGCTACCGGGTTAACTTTCACATTTTAAAATAATTATCATTATTTTAATTAAACTATTATTATCTAGTTATACAAAAGTAGTCTTTAGTTTTTTTATACTAATTATATTTATAATTTTATATTAATAACATTTTTCAGCGCCTATAAAAATGTTTCTATAATTTTGACTTTTGACAATATATTAAAAATTTATATATTTGCTAATAAACTTTTGTTACTCTTTGTTGCTTAAAAGCACGAAACAAAATTATCAAATCATGTACTATTTATGTAATAATTTATTGCATCTAGGTGTAGGTGTATGTAAACGTATCCCGTTATTTATAATTCTCTACTAACCTACATAGATAATTCCATATTGAAGTCGAAATTTATATATTATAGTAATAAAATGTTTTTAAGTTAATATTTTTTGTAGATAAAATAAAACAAGGCGAATGTTTTTAGAGCTGTAACAGAAGCATGTAAATTACTGCAAATGTACAGAAATGCTGATGCATCATCATTTAAGGTAAGATTTGCTGACTTAAATATTATTCGAATACCGTACACCCTTACAACTTGGAAACTTTGTACAGTCTTTTTGCAATATCTCAACTAGTGATTTTTTATAGACTAAAGAAAATATGTATGAGAGCATATCCCTAAACACCGGAAAACTACTTTATTTAAACTACTTTTAAAAACACTACTTTTAAAAATTTTATTTTGTATAAAAAATATACTATATAAATTAAAATTATAATACATTTTTTTGACAATAACTTAAAACAGACCTTTCTGCTTTACGCACTTTAAAAGATTAATTTTTAACTAATAACTAAATAAATAAATAATAACTAATGAAAAGATTAATTTTAGGACAACACTATTAGATTATGATGTGTCACTTTTACAGACTAGGCAGTACAAAATTTGTTTTACCGTCAACTTTATTTTTAAATATTATGCAACCACATACTCGCACAATGATTAGGTGATGAGGATAACATAAAAATACAATTTTAAAATGAGTATTTAAATACGAAATAGCTGGTGACTTTAAATAATCGAAGAAACTGCAGTGCTCCAAGTTGTAAGAGTTTGCTGTATTTTGTTTGCATATTTTTAAAACCACAACCACTTGAAAATAATAAATAATTAACTATTTGATATTTGAAATTTTGAACCATTTCAAAGGTTTCTTTGGATTTCCAGCATACTGCTGCTGTATGTTTAAAATTACAAAAACTCACAACTCAAGCATAATATTTACATCAAAAATAATTCAAACTTTATAATGCATTTCTGTACATACTAGGTAATATTATTTCTAGACTTTTTATGTAATTCGCAGCGTTATATACTTATGTAGGTATATAATTCTACTGAACTAATACTTACATACAATTTACTACAGTGTATACCGACCAAGCGGTTCATTCTATTTTCGAGTTTCTTTTTTATTATAAAGATAAATTATTTTAACACTGTTTCGTAAACTAAATTATAATTGTGAAGAAAATGCAGCAACAATATCCAAAATGTTAATAACTAAAACATGGTTGTAAACAGCATTTTAGTGTTGCCTTCTTCCCAACTGTGATCTCTCTAACGAAAATATACATAATATAATAGTTAAATTAGTAGTTAAAATGTGATATGGGACCATTATTGTGTAAAATGGCTTGCTGGTGAAAAGACTTACGTATTTTATATTATTACAGTATATTTTAATCACCGCCAATTTATTGTTATATTTTTATCCACTGTAATAATTATATTATAGTAGTTACATATTTGATTATATTATTTAAGTAACTGTTTTTTTATTGATATATATGATAGTTATAGTATTAGTAGACATTTTAAACAATGATTTAATATTTGATTCAAATTTTTTAAAATTAGAAGGTTAAATGAATAATAAAACGAAACATTATTTGTAAGCTTTCAGCAATGGTTACTGCTGTCATCAGACGTTTTTGACAGCAGTAACCATTGCTGAAAGCTTACAAATAATATTTCGTTTTATTGTTCATTTAACTTTCTAATTTTAAAAATTTGAATCAAATATTAATTTCAAAGGTTAATAAAATATATAATTTGAATGATTTAATAATAATTTGAACGCATAAATTCTATAATTATGATTTATATATTAGAAAATTAAGGTGACTAAAAATAAGTGTTTCTTGTGATGTTTTTATATTGTATATATCATATTTACTGTCCAAAATAATTGAACTATAAAATAAAATAATATACTTATACTATAATAATTATAATTATTAACCTTATAACCTAACTTTATATAACCTTATAACTTACACATTATGCCATTATACTTGTTACTTGTGTATAACCTGAACTATATCATTATTATTATTATTACATGTATATGTGTGTAGGTTTTATTTTTTTATTGTATTGCTGTATATACTATACTATTATAAGAATAACGTACATGAATTTATATAAAGCAGGAAATTTTACATACTTATATTTCAGTTCCGACTACAATATAAATAATTTCTTTAATGAGCTAATAAACCTTAAATTTGGTTTAGGTTTGTCACATTATGATAATATTAATATATTTTTGTATATTATATTAATATGTGCAATATAACCATTATACCAACAATGCAGGAATTATAATGTACTGCGTAAAAGTACCATTATTCTTTTAATTAGTTAACATACACCATACAATATTCAATATTGTACTTCTATATAATAACAATATTATAATACTACGTTTCGAATTATTGTTAATTGAGTGACTCTAACCCATCAGACGTGTCTCATCGGACGCATCGCATAGTTAAATTAAAGACACGTCGGACGAATATTTAGATTTATTAATTTAAAAAAGTTCAAAGTGAAATATTGATTTTTACATTAAAATAAATAAAATAAATACAATAAAAAAAATTAATAAGTTATTTAATTCCACAAGTAAAAACGTTCATTCTCGAGCCTTATGGAACTGATTTTGTAAGAAAATCTGCCGCAAAGATAATACTGGGAAAAACATTTTCTATACAAAAATTAGTTTAACAAATAATAATTAGAATATATTTATTATAAATAAGAAAAATATTCGAAGGGTCTAGAGTTACCCTCTTTTTAATTTATAAACATTGTTAGTACTACAATTTTGATTGATACATGAAAATATTTTTGGTTGTTTAACTAACTTTTAAATTTTTTGTAAAAAATAATATTAATTCTTAATTAGTTTAAAATAGTGTTCTGTTAATTATTCATTGTTTAAAAAAATATAATTGCCAACAAGATTAACTGTCATTTTAGGAAAGTTAAACTGCCTACGAAAATTTTATTATAAAAGTTATGATTATCGTAACTCATTAAAGTTGCCTGCTTTAGTAAGCTGTATTAGAATATTTTAATTTTATTTTATCTCCTGCTACGGAGGATATAAGCGCTATTCTAAATGAAAATTGTATTATTCTTACATTCCAACATAATAAATGTTGCGATATAATGTAAAGAAATAGAAAAACATGCAATTACATTTAATTATATTATATTTTAATGATTTATATTTTAATATTTGAGATACTTGAACTGATAATAGTGTAAAGAACGTTTTTCTATGTTTAATATTTTCTATTAATTTTAGTTTTATTTTTATTACTGTAGGTAGGTATATATGTAAATAAATGCACAATATATAATAAATTATTATAAAATGTAAAATGAAACTTTTCACAGCTTTTATGTGTAATATTTATACGCATTGTCATATAAATGTAAATTTTATAATAAATTTTTGTAAGTTGCAACT
Organism: Lycocerus yunnanus; assembly: GCA_036346125.1. Lineage (NCBI taxonomy): Eukaryota > Metazoa > Arthropoda > Insecta > Coleoptera > Cantharidae > Lycocerus > Lycocerus yunnanus. Next base: position 2,458,980 of record JARFIX010000008.1, on the reverse strand, counting down.
CTATTTGTTTTTTTATTGCCCTTGCAATAATAGTTTTTTATGTACCTAAGGCGTAAAATAGGCCTTCAAAAAAAATTCTACCTTAAAGTAACCCTTGATACAAAAATATTTCGGCACCTATTCAAATTAGTTCAAACTAAGCTTAAAATCCTGTACATTAACAGCAGTTGGCTGAAACACTGCACAGCGGAGCAAAAGGATACAGCTACAAGCCTTGCCTCCTTGGCATTGTGGAGTACCGGGACCAGCCCCCACACCTTTTTCATCTGGTCGGCATATTACCTGATTATTTCGTGTTAAAATAAAAAGTGATTTCGCGTTGCTGCGGGTCGCGCCAAGGTGAGAACCTCTGTACACCATGCAGGCACATTTTTATTTTATAATTACGCAGGTGCGCTGTCCAATTTAAAAGCTTTGTGAACAAGGTAGAGCAGGTATTCATTTTTACATTAAACTTTTTCTTTCTCTATTGCAGTGTTTTTAACCTGTGGGTCGCGACCCCCAGGGAGCCGCAAAGTCTTGCTCGGGAGGTCGTGGTCGCTAGCCAGACAAAATAAAAAATTTTTATATAAAAATTAATTATAAATTTATTAAAAAATTTAAAAATACCATTTTAGTAGAAATACTGTACTATTTATTTCTTAATAATTTGTCGAATCGTGGTTCTATTTTTGAGATGCAAATAATCAAATCATTTTCTAACTGGAGCCTATTTCTTTTCTTAGTTTTTATGTTCACCATTAAAGAAAACGTTAATTCGCATAGGTAGGAAGTCAGCTCTGGATATTCTTCTTTTCTCTTCATACAAAAGACGTCAATATTTTGAGAATTGAATTCCATTTTAAGCATACCGTCAGCAACGAAAATTATAAAATTTTCTTTCATCTTTGTAGTCAAATCAGCCAATGGTACTGACATATTCAAAAAGGGATTTAGTATCCATCTACGCCCACTGTCAGCTTCAGAGTCCAATTCTGGAAAGTAACTTTAATAGTTCCTCTTCCAAATTATGCAATCTCTGTATCATGCAAGCAATGTGAGAATTTACTACCAACGATTGATCCATTGAAATTTATTCGACAATCTTCTGAACGCAAAGGAAAGCATCAAACATTGTTTTTTATTAAGACGTTAACTTCAAACAAATTTCTTCTTTCTCTTTGATGCTTTTGTTCAAAATATTTAGGTGGTTAAAAATGTCAGCGAAATCTTTAATAGCCAACCAGGATCACAAAAATAATTTGCATATTCAGATTTAGCATCTTGTAAAAACACTAATAATTCAGGTTTTAGTTGCAGACTTATGTCAACACTTTTCTTTGGATAGCCACCTGATCTCTGTGTGATAAAGGAGATGAAGTGAATCTATGTCTTCACAAATGATTTGCCTCTACCTTTAATACAGTTCACAACTTTGATCACTTTTTTAAACACATCATTTAAATCTAAAGCCTGGGCTGCCAGAGCTTGCCGATGAAGAAAGAAGTGTATGTCCATGAGGACAATGCTCATTTGAAGTTATTGATTTTAATTTTGCAACGAGCCCGCTTTTATTACCAGTCATAGCTTACCAATAAGTCGCATGGGGAGGGGTGTCAGAATGTTTTACTTGTAAAGGGTTGCGTATTGTATAGGAACTATCTTTTAAATATTGTTTTTAATTTTACATTCTCGTTTTTTGTTAGTTACTTTTGCTTTTTTTTTCTTATTATTTTATCTTTTGTTTTAATGTCTTAGAGGGGAATAAAATGTATTATTATCATTTATTTCTAGGCATAATACCTACTGGAAATTATTGGTGCAATCCGTTTAATTTTTTTAAAATGGCTCTTGAACATTTATTAAAAAGCTGGAAAGAGGTGAAAACGAGGAATAAAAAAAACCATGTTTTTCATTTGATTTTTAATAAATTAATATAATGTAGTATAAGCTTTTTTTATTACAGAAATTTTCTATACACGTCAAAGTATTTTTACTGTACTTTGAAGGTTCGTTTTATAGAAATTTGACTGTATATTCAAAAGTTTCACATTAGAATATTAATAAAAACACCCTACAAAGTGTCAATCCGATAGCCACGTTTGACATGACATTTTAATGCAATTAAATGTCATAAAATTGTTGACTCAGTTGCCTCTATAAAATGTTAAATATTGGTGAAGTATAAAATTAAATATTTTATAAAACGTACAGTTTCAAAATTTAATTTTTCAGGGAACAACATATCCAATATCTGTTTTTTGCATAATAGCAACTGAGTTTTGCGAACGATTTTCATTCTGTGGTTTGCGAAGTAAGCGATCAATTTTATTCAAATGGATATTTCCGCAATCAATGTTTTTCTATGAAAGTTTAATTAAAAGTTTAATAATTTTAGCTATTTTATCTTTGTATCTACGAAATGAATTGCTGTTTAGTGAAAACGCAGCTACAATTATATACCATGTTTTCATTATGATATGCTACATAATACCTATCGTAGGGGCTATATGTGCAGATAGTTACATTGGACGATACAGGTTAGTTGAAATTTAAACATAAGTATTCTTTTTGTATGTAGTAAATATCATATAATAAATATTAAGCTAAAAGTTATTCTTCAGAACAAAATCATTCAGAATTATTATATAAATACAGGGTGTCCTTGTGACCGTGGAGAACCTTTGAGGTGGTGATAAAGGACACTTTTCTAAGACAAATTTTCAAATCAAATTTTTGTCCGAATCCAAACCCTTGGGGGGCACACCTCTTTAAAGAAATTTTTTGAATTTCTGCCTTCAAACGGTAATAGCACCGTAACTATTGATTTTATGGTATTACTAGATTAGTAATTTTTGAAAGATTATTTATTTATCTACAAACTAGTTTATAATTCTTATCCTCTAGGATCAACTAATTTTGAGTTATGAATTAAATTAGGAGATAAAATGTTAAAAAATTTTCTTGCGAATCCTGTATCTTTTAAACAAAACTATTTGCAAAAAAGAATAGATTAATTTGGATAGCAAATTTAACGGGATATAATTTTAGTCTAATAACATTTTTTGGAAAATCAACCCATTTTACAAAAAATCTCAAAATAATGAACAAGGTCAAAAAATTGCTTTAAAGAGGGGTACCTCCCAAGGGTTTGAACTAGAACAAAAATTTTGTTTAAAAATATATCTTATAAAAGTGTCTTCTATCACAACTGTAAAGGTTTACCATGCACATGGAGACACCCTGTATGACTATTACATTTTTTGTATCAACCTTATTCATTATTTTGAGATTATCTGTGAAAGGATTGGTTTTCCAAAAATTTTAGTAAACTAAAGTTATAGTCCATTAAATGTGCAACCCGAGTTGAGCCATTCGTTTTTGTAAGTAGTTTAGTTTAAGAGATACAAGGTTTGCAACAAAAATGAAAAAATCAAACTTGGAATTTTTTTGACATTTCTTCCCTTAATTTAATTCATAACTCAAAATTCGTTTGTCCTAGGCAATAGGAGGTTATAAACTAATTTGTAGATAAGTAAATTGTCTTTAAAAAATTACCAATTTATTAATACTATAGAATCAATAGTTAGGTGATATGGATGTTTAAAGACAGAAATTCAAAAAATTGCTTCAAAGAGGGGTAATCCCAAGGGTTTGAACTTTATTTTGTTTTGAATTTTATTTAAAAATTTGTCTTAGAAAAGTGTCCTTTATGACCACCACCAGGTTCTCTAGGGTCACGGAGACACCCTCTCCGTGTATATAATATTAATTTTATAATTTTATAAAAAGGATTAATACTCCTATATAATATTAATTTATATAAATATGCAAATTTGAGCAGTGACTTGACTATTGCACATGTTCAGTTACATTTTTTAATAAAAATAAAATAATTCTAACTTAGCAGCTTTTCTCAAAATGTTTAGAATTTGATAGAAAGTCGAAAAATAACTGTAAATATTCAAGTAGCTTTAAATTAGTTTAAGTACTTAGTTAATTTTTTAGTAATTTAATTTTAGGATATTGTTTTTACTTAATTTATTACAAAGTTCGAAAGTTATCGATTTTAGACAGTATAGTTTTAGAATCTTGTTTTTTATATAATTTTCCGCTCTTTAAAAAGTATTTAACTTCATATTTATAGTAAAAATATCGATAGTTTTTATGCTATGGATATTTGAAATTTAAAAATTGCTTTAAAAAGAACTATCTATATCTCAGGAGTTTAATAGTAGCTTTGAAATATATACCACTCCTTTTTCAAAATGGTTAAGTTTACGACGAAAACTTTTCGCGTTTAATCAAATGGCGTTTTACTCAAATTTTGCGATGGTAACCGGAAATGCATAATTTTCGGGCCTGATCTGAAAAGTTATTCCACTTATTTGTAAAGTTATTTTTTATTTACCTATATCCAATGTGGTTCATACCGATAGCTTTAACGCAACCAAGAAAAATGAATGTACTTTTTAAGTAAATACCTAAGTACATTTTAATTTTAATTTTTTTTTTTAATATTTTGAACGATTAAAAGTTTTGAATAAATTTTAGTATTGATTCATACACTGTACTCGATATTCTTAATTTTTCAAAACATAACTAGACATTTTCTTTTTTGTTTTAGAACAATTTTGTACTTTTCACTAATTTATTTAATTGGAAATATTTTAATGTGTTTTGCTGCAATACCACGATTAGATGTATCACCCATGTAAGTATTTGGTTATTATAAAAATTAAAAAATAATTAAAACAATAAAATTGTTAACAATATTAGGCTCAAATGGTGCAAAAATAAGACATGCAAACAATTTTTTACTTAATGCATTACTGTAAATTTAAAATTAAACAAAATTAAAATTAAAGGAAAGCAGCATACTGTTGAACTATGCAAAAACAATGCACTAGTATCTATCTGCACTATTTAGCTATTTTAGCTACTATTGCTGCAGTTTGTTTTATTAACTATAATACCGAGTAAAAAATTTTTAACTTTAATAAAAATATGATAATAAGCATTTAAATGAGTTCAGTTAATGTAAGATGAAAATTATAATGGGAATTATTGTTTACATTTTACTTATTTTTATTGGTCATCTTGTACCTTCACGTGCAGTAGGTACCGACGAAAAGTAAATTGAGAAACAATTTTTTTGAAATAACTTTTTCAGGTTTCTACATTTTATTTTATATTTTAGAATATTTTAGAATATTTTTATTGTTCATTTAACCTTATAATTTAAAAAATTTGAATCAAATATTTTAGAATATAATCTTTGATTACTTTTCAATAACAAAACTTGAAATAATAAATTTTTTTAAACATAATAATCATATAAAATGCGAAAAGTGTAGAAGAAGAAGAATAATCATATAAATTTGTAACAATTTATTAAAAAACAATTACCAAATATTTGCTTAATACAACAAATCTTAAAAATAACTTAAAGCAAAAAGTATAGTAATGCAATCTAAAAGCAAAGATTAAAAAATTTAGTACTTCGTTGCAAACTCTTTTGAACTGATAACAGCTTTGGGTGAGAGTCGATTAACCCTGATTACGATTTTTACTATTCTTTTTGTAAATTATGAAAGATAATAATGCCAGATATCCATAAAAATTAAAATTTGTGGACGGCTCACATTTTGAAAAAACGGCTTTTAAAAATTTATTAACATTGCAATTTACTCATTGGCTCTATTGAACTGTAACCCCGCCCACCAAAATTAAAATGGGTTGTGGCAACATTTAAAATACCAGAATCTCGTTTTTACCACGAATTATGAAAGATAATGGTGATATTAGCTAATAAAAAATTAAATCTGTGATCAGACAATAAATTTTTGAAAAAAACACTTTTGTGTGAATTCGTTCCTGATGTGGTCGAGCTGTCAAAACCTACTCTTCGTACCCTACGCGACCCTCTGGGTCGCTTCGAAACTCGAGCAGTTTTGACACCCGCCTTACTTACTAAAACATCCCCAGTAGCCCCAACTTGAAATGTTTGAAAGTTGACGCGACGAATCTCTCGGAGAGCGACTGGTATCACTCCACCACTAGAACACTTTCAACCCAGGCACAGCACACGTACCGTTTACAGAATGTTTTTCATTATTGACATTTTAATACACAAAAATACACTTACATGTATTTCTTATGGGAAAATTGCAATTTTCAAAATTAAATTGTAGCCTTATTACAAGTCCGACAACATTGATCCTCACCTTAAAGAGGTTGTATTTTTGTGTTTGTCCGTTTTGTAAAGCCATTTGTATAGAAAAAGTGTGTTTTCAAATCAGGGTTAGTCGACTCTTGCCCATCTTATCATTTTGATTGCATGGAGTCAATAAACTTTGCTAAATGCTCTAGTCTGTTAGTAAATATTTCGTTCCATTCTTTCGGCGAGTTTAGACACAACTCCTTAGTATTTTGGTAGGTTTGACTTCTTATGCTCGTTCTAACTTTCCAACAAATAATGCTCTATGAATGGCTTCTTGAAAGGATCTCTACCAAATAGTCCAGCTGCTTTCAATGATTTTGTACTGTCAAAACAACTACCTTTTTTTTTACCGTTTTCTTTAAGTTCGCGAGTAATCTCAGGGGCCGTTAGATAAGGATCTATGTTTTGTTGTTTCACTTGCGATCATTTTATCATATTTTTCGTTTTTTTTTTCACTTTTTGATCAGTTATCCTGTTTTGGTTTTCGGCTGTTCCATATTTATTTTTTTATAATACCAAAACTTGTTGTTTGATGAGGTATCTGAGGCTTTTAACTTTCGTATTGTAGTTCCATTATTCAATGAATTTAAAGCCTTCTTTAAAAAATTTTCCCATTTGCATGTTTCTAAACTGTTGTAATAAAAATCTTTAAATCAAATTGCTTTAGCTTTAACAATTAACTGAATCATTTTAATAACAACTAATAATTTTTGATTAAAAACTATTCCGCAATTTACATGAATATTCGTACAGATAAAATAATTTTCAGCTTAAATTAATTTCAATTATTTTAGATGATTATTATCACATTTTGCCTAAAATCCAAAATTAACTATTGTTTATATTATCACAATCTTTAATCGTTTGACTCTGCTTGAGGTTACGCCGATTCATTACCTTTATAAAGTGTAAATATGAAACGGTAATGTAATCCTATGCAAATATAAAAGTACGGCTAATAGTATATTATACACCTAGGTTGTGAAGCTAGAATTCTGTTGGATGTCACATCTGACAATGTATTTAATAATTTACCTACTCGTATTTGAAAGTATACGTATTTTCTATTTGTTACTTATTAATTTTTTTACTTCTTTTGTCTTTCATTGCGTGTGCTGTTTTTTTCTATATTTAACATCATTTTTTTCAGACAGCTGTTTTTCACTGTTGAATTTTTCCAAGCTTTCTCGTTTTTATCAATATTGTTTTGTTCTTGACACTAACTAATATAAACAAATTAAATAACAAGAAATATTCAATATTTTAGAATTTTAACAAGTTTTGGATTAAGTTTAATAGCAATTGGAACTGGAGGTATTAAGCCATGCGTCGCTGCATTTGGTGGAGACCAATTTCACCTACCTCATCAAAAGCATCTCTTGCAGCAATTCTTTTCTATTTTTTATTTTAGTATAAATTTGGGTGGGTTTGTGGGTATGATTCTCACTCCTGTTTTACGAAAAAGTGTGGTTTGCTTTGGTGAAGATACATGTTACGCTCTTGGATTTGGTTTTCCTGCTATACTGATGCTTTTAGCACTATGTAAGAACATAGAAAACTTTTGTAATTTTTTTTACCAGTAAGTACATATTTCTTTATTTAAAATATTTTTTTAATTTTACAGTTCTGTTCGTGTTGGGAAAACCGTTTTATCGTTTAAAAACTCCTAAAGAAAATGTAATGTTATGTTTTGTACGTTGTGCTTTAGTAAGTTGTATCAGATTCACTAAGTAATAGACAATATCGTAACAAATTTAGAATTCCAGTATGCCATATCTCAGAAGTGTAAAAGTAAAGATAACAGTAAAGAACATTGGTTAGATCATGCAAAGGAAGTTTACTAACAAATTAATATTTGATATGAAAATTGTGTTTGCTGTTCTTTTCCTGTATACTCCATTACCAATATTTTGGTCACTTTTTGATCAACAAGGCTCGAGATGGACCTTTCAGGTTTGATTTAAATTGCCAAAATAATTTGTTTAATTATTTAAACGTGAACAAAAAACTTAATTGTACTTTTTATTGTTATTCTTAATTGATGTCTTTTAGGCTTCAAAAATGAATGGAATGGTATTTGGAGTTCAAATATTACCTGATCAGATGCAGGTTATAAATCCAGCAATTGTCTTGATATTAATACCAGTTTTTGATCGTTACTTTTATCCATTTTTTAACAAGATTAATTTTTTGGAATCACCATTACATCGAATGGCCATCGGAGGTTTAATTTCGGGTTTTGCATTTTTAGCAGCTGGAATTCTCGAATTGGTTTTGGAAACAACTTACCCTGAATTACCCCATAAGCACAAAGCATCCATAAACATTATAAATACTTTACCTTGTACTCTTAAAATAAGAGGTCCATTTAACATCGTCTATGATTTGAAAGCAGCCGAACTTTACAGTTTTAAAAATTTTGATGCTCTTAATACGACTCGATATAATATAATTGTTAACGCTCCAAAAAATTGTTCAGATTTAGAACTATCTGGAACTGAATTTAAATTAACAATACAAGCTATTGAGTCCCAAGTAGGTATTTGCAAAGTTAAATAATTATGTTGTTTAAACAAGATATGGTAGAATAAAAAGTAAAATTGGAAAAAGAGAATTCATAATCCCTAACATTTATAAAATTTAAAAATCAAATGGCTTCTGTCGAATGATTTGTCGTAGATAAATCTCAAATAAATACATCCTTCACATAATATATCCAAAACAGTAGCATGATGTGTCAATCGAAGCCACCTCTATGCATGGCATACAAATGCAGGTAGCTATTTGTAATCATGATACCTTAATCTTAAACCTTATCATGTAACCGGTTTCGGCATTACCCAAGGACTTGCCATCTTCAGACATACACAGGTTCAGCAGTACCAAGATAACACCTGATGCCACCGTTATGTCTGTACCAGCTTGATAAGCGTCTCTTACGGGTACCTATAATTACGAATAGTGAACTATATTGAAAATTTCTTGCAATAATAAAACGCAAAATCCACTAATAAAAATATTTAATGATATAGATTACAGATAGCTACTACTTGTATGCTATGTATGGGAGCGGCCTCAGCCGATGTATCATGATACTGTTTTGGAGAGAAACACAGATTGAAATCGTACTATTCATTTATTATGGGTCAAGTGACCTAAAATCACATTTGTTTTACTACTATAATAAATTCTCACACATAATTATATTCTTTTAGATTGATACTGTTTTAGTTGGTATTAACAATAAACATGGAATAAAAGCTTTTACTACTAATCCAGTAGATTTTAAAAAATCGTTAAGTGGAAAACCAAAAATAAGGTAGGTACCTACCTAACATGTATTTTATTTAACTATGCTTAGAATTCGGAAGGCTTAGTGCAAAATCTTGGTCTTACGGAGTTTTTTGACCAAAACTACTACTTTTATGTGGTGTTTTTTATGTATGTATATTTTGTATATGTATATTTTTTACAATAAGATGTAAATAATTTCATTAAACTAACTGGGAAAATTGTAGACAAAGGAAGCGTTCAACAAGATGGATCAATCTAAATCGGTTTACAATTGCAGTCATTTTATCCGTTCAACGCCATCAATCTTATTTACAATTAAATTGATTATAAAATTTTTGCGATCCATTTTGATCGAATAAGCTTTCACAGTTTTTGATTAGCCGCCAGCTAATTTTTATTTATTAAAAGATTTATTACACAGATTTATTACTTGAAATAAAACATTTCATGCGTAAAGTACCTGACGTATCAGCCTTAAAAGTAAATTGATCAATCGCCCTTACATAATATTATAATAATGACGTAATCACATAAAAGCATTGTAAGACAGTCGATGTAGTCGAGAAAGATCTGCAGTCGATCAGGTAATGGCGGAAGTGAATTATTTCTTACACGAAACTCCGTTATTAGAAGCTTTTGATATTTTTATATTAAGTAGTAAATATTAAGTGTAAACATCTTGCAGAAAACTCGATGCCAAGCACTTTTAATGTGATACGAACACTTGTAATGTTGTCAAACTTCACACCTTGTGCGTAAAAAAACCTACTATTTCGTAACTTGGTGTATAATAGCAAATTTTCAATTAAAATATCGAGTAAGTACGAGTACTTTAATAAATAAAATCTTGCTTTTAGAATTGTTTATGTAAAAAGTTCTCCAATTCTTCATAATATAACAGTAACTCTTCGAGGTATGGGTGGATTTAAAGATGTATATTTCGTAAGTGATCAGGCAATAGACAATTTAGCGGTTTCAGAATATATGGAATTACCTGCTGGAGAGTTGGTAACTCGCACCATATATATTTTATAAAAATAACATATTTGCATGTACTGCAGGTATGAATACATTATAGAATCCAAGGAAATACCCAAGTTGTTAGAAAACATGATACAGTTACTATTGGGAGGTGTTTACACTTTAGTATTACGAGAAAATCATGGAATTATTAAGGTAATCATCTAAATTTTTCTAGCTTATAAATATTACTTACCGGCACGGTCGGATTTTTGCCGCTATTGGCTACCTATAAACGAGTCGGCTTTTAGGCTTGCGTGAGGATTTTGCCCGTTGGTGTGATCCCATTTTGATCATTCATTCGGCCACCTCTGGATTATTCATAAAATATTTCTTAACCTTAAATATCGTAAAATCCGCATCTTTTGCGATAAATGTAAAAACGGGCATCACTATAACCCCTTACCATTTAAGGGGAGGTTCTATCTAGATGTAAGGAAGCAAACTCAGTAGATATGTAAAGAATTGAAAAAAAACACAAGTTCTTAACTAAAGTAACAATATGTAAATTTAAAATATAATAATGCAAATATCCGAAGAAGGTGACTCCCCAACATTTCAAAGCTGAAAGCATCAGAAAGCAAATGCTAGTATAATATTATTTCTAAGTTAGCATTAATGGAGAAAGAAATTATTCCGAGGGGTTAACCGCTGGTGAAGTTTTGTACACATCTCATGAAGTACATGAAGTACTTGTGAAGTATATGAAATACTGATAAAATACATAATGATAAGATACATAATGAAAATACATTTTTAGCTCATTTGTTTAAATATCATGAAGGTTTGGTAGCTCAATAAAAGATTTGGTAATTCATTGTTTCGTCATGATTAATTAATTACATTGAAGCGAAAATAACGCGCTTGTCCCGGTTTTACAGAGACAGCTCCAGAATGTGATAATACAATTTAAACTATCTTCTTATAATTCTATCTTTCTTCAATTATAGTTGTTATCTATCAGTTAAAATACATTAAAGTTAAACTAACGAAATAACTACCAATTTTGAAAATAATCTTAATAATCGCTTTTGTATGATTGTACATAATTTATTTTTGCTTTACGCTTTAATTAATAAAAATAAATTAGTTAAACCAGAGGTCTGAAGAAGTAAACTGAAGATTTCCCGTTGCAGAGGCACTAGAAGGCATTCCACACCCCAGAACCCCGCATTGAATAGTTTATTTTATATCAGAAGTAAACTGAAGATCTCCCGTTGCAGAGGCATTGGAAAACGTTCTATACTTTTCCGACCCCGCCCGGATTGAATAGTTTATTTTTATCAGAATTAAACTAAAGATCTCCCGTTGCAGAGGCACTGGAGGGTGTTCCACACCCCCCAGACCCCCCGGTTTAAATAATTTATTTTTATTAAAAGTGAATTAAATATTTAAGCATATCTCAAGTTTATTAAAATCAGCTATAGCCAAGTAAATGTGTTTAATTTGTAATCTGACATTAATTATAAACTGCGTAATTATAAATTCCGCACCCCCTGAGGGGGATAAATCTCTGCATCGGGAGATCTTCAGTTTACCTCTGATAAAAATAAATTACTTGATCCGGAGGGTCTGGGGTGTGAAACACCCTCCAGTGCACAAATTTTGGAATCTCGGTAAGTCTCTGAAATACCGATGAAGTACGTGAAATACAATAAAGTATCATGAAGTAGGTGAAGTACAGTGAATTATTGATAAAGTGCGGTGAATTACTGGCGAAATACGTGAAGTCCCGTGAATTACTGCTGAATTATATGAAGTACGAAGAAGTATGGAGAATTATGATGAAGTACTTGAAGTGTGAAGTTAATTGTACACTATTTTCTCTAGCGGTTGACCCTCGAATTATTCAGAACTTACAGCACATTTGTAAAATAAGGGTTAAAAAGGTTATCAGAAATAAAGAAAAGTCTTCTAATGGTGAAAAACAAAAGTATGTTGGAGAAAGTATCCGTTTTATTTGAAGTTCTGATTTTAAATTGTAGTTCAAACATCAATCAATTTAATACGAAATACCACATACAATACCAGAAAGTATAAATTAATGAGATGATTTTTCGCAAAGTGAACCTCTACCCGGATACGAACTGGGTTAACTTTAAAATTAACTATAAATGGTTTTACCTATAATTATAACATATTATCGACAAATGTTCAAATATATCATGTTGTAAATTTGAGCACGGTACGTTATCTGTATTCTGTTTTTAACCGTGGTTTGTTCTTATGGCCAAATTACCTTGGTATTTGCCACCTTAAGTCACATACAAAAATATTTAAATTGCAACGTCGTCCCATTAGGATTATTGAAAATATAGATTTTCGTTCCAATGTTCGAGATAAATATAGAGACTGGGCTAGAGTTAATCAACCCTGATTGCGAATTTCACCATTTTTGTTTGTAAATTATGAAAGATAACAATGCCATATACACATAAACAAATAAAATTTTCTAACGGTTGTAACATGAAACTCCGGTATTCGAAATTCACGCCACAAATTTCGAATCCAAACCTAGATAACCCTGGCCTAATATTGTGATCGTCAAGAGAACTCCCGTTGTGTAAACCGTAACCCAATTTCTTTAAACAGACGGAAAACTAACAGTAGTTGCACCAAAACCAGTGGCTTCTTCATACCCAAATCATACTCACCTCGTGGCGTCGCTAATGAACTAAACAGATAAGCAAAACACATAAAATAAACGGAGATGGCCTCCTGGTGCGTAAATTAACCCTCCGAAACCCAAATCAAACACCAGAATAACCCCATCCAAAATAAAACACAAGTCAGTTAGGTTTTGGATATTTTTTATTAAATATCGACCTCACGGTGATTCGAACAACAACAAGTCAAAAACAAACCTCAATTTTCATCTGCGAGATTGGTTCTTTCAATAATTAAAATAGTGTCGATATTGACTTGATTTAATTTAGTACATGATATGGCTCTGATCGTAAGTTACGTCTAAAACTAAATATGAGAGCAGCCATTTTTGCAAAATTCTACTACGTCCCTGGCATAAATTTACCTTCAAATCGACCCCGTTTAACGAACCACAAGTAATTAAAATAACTAACCCCCAAAATTACAGATAAATCACAAGAGATAAATTACCAATATTCAATAACTAGCGCTTACATTAACCCGCGCTCAGATACCAACCAAGTGTAGAAAACATAAAAAAAGTATTCATAAAAGAATTAAAACCCGATTCGAAATAATTTAAATGAATCATAATTCAAACTCAAAACAAAACACCAAGCCACCTTGTTCGCACATATGAAGCAAAGACAAAGTAAATTAATTCACCGACCCCCACGTTTGAAAATCAATATGTCGGTCCTTAACTAAACAAAGGATCTCCCTTAGAAATCGAAGTTATTGATTTTTCGTTAATATTGCATAAATTGTACGTACACTAATGTTACTCACACAAGTAATTGAGATAATAAGTATTTTCAATTTAAATAATAGGAATGTTGCATAATTTTTAAAGTATCTTTTTTATAAACTTTAGGTGTTGGTAAACAGCAATGCATAGATAAAAGTTCAGGAAACCTTCAGTTTTTCAAAACAAAATTATAAAAAGTGATTTTTGAAACTGTGTTTTAGCGCGAATGACGTCACAAACTATTTTTTAACAATTGGCAACACAGCAAACGCAGTTTGTGTTGATAATGTAACCTATAAATAGTTTGTGTAAAAATTGAAAAATGAATTTTAATAAAAACACAGAAAATTTGGAAGAAACCATTTTTCTTATAATTGCTTGTGACTATAGTTTGTATTAAAATAAATATATATTAATAAAAAATACAATTTAAATGGTAAACGTTACATTGTTTACAACTGCCAAATATAAGTCAAATATTTAACTGTCAGGTCCTTGCGACGTTGTAAAATTTCCATAAAAACGTTCGGGATCACGCGTCTGACGTCAGAGGCGTAATCGGCTGACCGATTCATTTTTAAATTTCAATTTTGATTTTCTCAGCGCAGACTGTATTCCAAAAATTTTTATTTTTGTGATAAATTTCATTTGATATTATTTTCAAGAATTAATAGGAGTTTTCACTAAATTCGATACCATGCAACATCCCTATTGCAAAGTTTTTGAAAATTGAATTTTAAAACACTGTTAAAATAGCAGCGTACAGTATAATCGTAGAACTCGAACGAAAGCCCACGCGCAAATGAAGTGAACCGGACAACAAGCCCTTCGTTTGATCCCACCGTACCGAGATGGCGTAACATATGTTTGAACAAACGCGCTAAATTTAAACCAACTTTAAATTTAAACCTCAGAATATTTGAATATAAAAAAATAATATTACATAATTATAGTTTTCAAGAATGTACACAATGTCTCCTCCAAATACTGTCAATATATTGTGGTTAATACCACAATACTTTCTAATATCAGTAGCTGAAATAATGTTTGGAATTGCAGGATTAGAATTTTCAGAATACATGGAATTACCTGCTGGAGGTTGGTAACTCGCACCATATATTTTATAAAATAACATATTTGCATGTACTGCAGGTATGAATACATTATAGAATCCAAGGAAATACCCAAGTTGTTAGAAAACATGATACAGTTACTATTGGGAGGTGTTTACACTTTAGTATTACGAGAAAATCATGGAATTATTAAGGTAATCATCTAAATTTTTCTAGCTTATAAATATTACTTACCGGTACGCTCGGATTTTTTGCCGCTATTGGCTACCTATAAACGAGTCGGCTTTTAGGCTTGCGTGAGGATTTTGCCCGTTGGTGTGATCCCATTTTGATCATTCATTCGGCCACCTCTGGATTATTCATAAAATATTTCTTAACCTTAAATATCGTAAAATCCGCATCTTTTGCGATAAATGTAAAAACGGGCATCACTATAACCCCTTACCATTTAAGGGGAGGTTCTATCTAGATGTAAGGAAGCAAACTCAGTAGATATGTAAAGAATTGAAAAAAAACACAAGTTCTTAACTAAAGTAACAATTTATAAATTTAAAATATAATCGTTGATTGAAAAATAGTAAGATACGCAAGCTTATGAGTAAAAATGTGCTGAAAAAATGTAATGACATATAGGCGGCGCTGTTGTAGCTATGTATCGAAAATTTCTCAGTTGGATAGTGATTGTAGTGGTGTGTGGTCGTGTGTACTGCTCAGCTAAAATGTCAACGGCAAGTCACACATGCGTGTACATGAACTGTAAAATACGTTGAAGAATAGGCGTGATTTAATTGATTATTAATTAATTAATTGATTATGCTTAAAATTTATAGAAGCCTAAAAAATGTTTCTGAAGATTTGGAATCTGTACGATTAAATTCTAGTAAAGTAAGAATAGAAAATAGAAAAGTTAAAATATTAACTAATTAATTCAATTGTTTTAGGTTTAGTATGTTTTTAAAAAATGTTACAATTTTTTTTTAATTTAAATAAAAATATGTTTTGTATTTACTGATTTTTCACTTTTTGATCATTACCGTTTATTATTACGATCCATTTGGTCTAAGAATGCAGTAATAAAAATTTTATAAATTGCACTAATTTCATAAATTCGCTACAAACATTTATGAAAAATTATTCAATCGGTGACAGCTCAGCGAAAAATATTACATATACACCGGGGTCTCGATTTGCGTCGGGATACGTTCTGTAAAAGTGCTACGCAATTCGAATCGACTCAAATCGAATCACATTTTTCCATAAGATTCCATAGTAATTCACGAGATGCGTTCTACAATCATCAAAAACTTTTTTCACAATGGTAATAAAATCACATATTATGCTAACAAAAATTTATTTTTAGTAAAATATCGGTAAAAAACGATAAAACAAGTTATAATTTTAAATTTTAAATAATAACACGCAAAAAAATTATTTAAAAAAATTGTCCAACGTTTGCTGTTTTGTGTTGTATGTAGTAATATGTATACATTACAAGACTTACAAACTTTGCAAGTGGCATGGCGGCGCGATTCATGCAGATATTAATTCTACTTGCAGATAAAAACTATTAAATTACAGTCGTTAGAATTTTACGCATGAAGCAAAAAATTGAATTTGTATTATTTTAAAAGACGCAAATTAAATTATGTGACGCATATAAGATTTTCGGTCCTATATTCGTGTTATTAAGCAAATCGAATCGACGCAAATCGATGCGACGCAAAACGAGACCCTGGTGTACTTGCATAACGCTTGCATACTAGTTTACTTATTACATAAACAATGATATCAACTCAAGGCTATGATGATGGTGTTGTATAACCAGATAATAATTATTATGGTACCATATAATACTGTTGGAGGCGACACTTGGTTACTACTGAGTTTGTCGGAAAAGAGAGAGTGGGGTGTTTAAATTACTGGTGGGAGAAAAAGTAACAATTTCTTATTGCATTGCGTATCTTACTATTTTTCAATCAACGATATAATAATGCAAATATCCGAAGAAGGTGACTCAAACATTTCAAAGCTGAAAGCATCAGAAAGCAAATGCTAGTATAATATATTATTTCTAAGTTAGTATTAATGGAGAAAGAAATTATTGCGAGGGGTTAACCGCTGATGAAGTTTTTGTACACATCTCATGAAGTACATGAAGTACTTGTGAAGTATATGAAAAATTGATAAAATACATAATGATAAGATACATAATGAAAATACATTTTTAGTTCATTTGTTTAAATATCATGAAGGTTTGGTAGCTCAAAAAAAAGCTTTGGTAATTCATTGTTTCGTCATGATTAATTAATTACATTGAAGCGAAAATAACGCGCTTATCCCGGTTTTACAGAGACGGCTCCAGAAGAGATAATACAATTTAAACTATCTTCTTATACTTCTATCTTTCTTCAATTATAGTTGAAGGTACAGGAATAAAACAAGGTATGTCCATTTTTTGCAAAATGGAACTGTTAATCCCATTTCTTGCCTCTATGTAGCTCTTTCTACATGTAAAATACCAAAAAATAAAACTAGGATGTCCACAAAATTTAACGTTGAAAATATAGTATACCGGTATAAACTATAGAAGAATTAAGATTAAAAATTAAGATTTCTCAATATTCTACTTTTGTGACATACCCTGTTTTATTCCTGTAGCCTTCAGTTGTTATCTATCAGTTAAAATACATTAAAGTTAAACTAACGAAATAACTAATCAGGTGTTTAATTTGTTTTGTTTTGTTGTGTGTTTTGTTATTTCGTTGTGGTCTGATTGGATGAGTTTGAATAAGGTGCATGTCCTCACACTCCATTGCGAATTTTAATTTAAACAAGGTGGAACTCGGATGACCGCAGTTCTTAGGCTTCTATACAGCTACCTTTTGGTTTACAATTATATAATATTTTGTAATTATTTTTAATTTAAATTTATAATTTTTTCTTTATCTGCACGATCATCAGATTATCTTAATTTTTTTAGTTGGTAACAAAAATTTTCTATATAAGAAATTGACTTGCATTTTGTAAGTGTTATTTTTACGTTTTACGTAATTTTTACTTTCACTCTTTCGCACCTTTAGTTAGTTCATTTATTACCAACCCAAAAAAAAGTGTAAAATGAATAAAATAATCTCATAAACAATTAAAAAAGCGTCCACAACTCTGTGTGTTTGATCTCAATTAATTATTTTGAATCTTGTTAATCCATTCACGCGTTTGTCCATCCACCCACAAAAAGTAAAATTTAGTGACAAAAGGTTTTTTTTGTTACTAATTTAGTGACTTTGAATTATGCGGACGGACGGACGAACAGACGGACGGACGGACGGACACGAAGCCAGATCATAAGGCTTCTTTCTATACTATGTATAGAAGCCTAAAAGTCAAAATCTCTTGTTTTTTCTCTTTATTTTCGGTTGAACCTTTTTTGTTTTTGAATTATTTAAAAAATCATTAGGGGGTGGGGAGCTGGAGACCTGCTAGCTCCCCCCTCCAAATTTTGAAAATAATCTTAATAATCGTTTTTGTATGATTGTACAGAATTTATTTTTGCTTTACGCTTTAATTAATAAAAATAAATTAGTTAAACCAGAGGTCTGAAGAAGTAAACTGAAGATTTCCCGTTGCAGAGGCACTAGAAGGCATTCCACACTCCCCAGAACCCCGCATTGAATAGTTTATTTTATATCAGAAGTAAACTGAAGATCTCCGTTGCAGAGGCATTGGAAAACGTTCTATACTTTTCCGACCCCGGATTGAATAGTTTATTTTTATCAGAATTAAACTAAAGATCTCCCGTTGCAGAGGCACTAGAGGTGTTCCACAAAAAAGTTAAAAAGTTATCAGAAATAAAGAAAAAGTCTTCTAATGGTGAAAAACAAAAGTATGTTGGAGAAAGTATCCGTTTTATTTCAAGTTCTGATTTTAAATTGTAGTTCAAACATCAATCAATTTAATACGAAATACCACATACAATACCAGAAAGTATAAATTAATGAGATGATTTTTCGCAAAGTGAACCTCTACCCGGATACGAACTGGGGTCATTACGTTAGCAGTTGATCGCTCTAACAGCCAGGCCAGTAACCGTCTGGCCAGCGACCGACATACGAAAAACTGAATCGTTCCGCAGGCCTGTTTTGTTTATTTATTTATACATTAACTATAAAGGGTTTTTTACTTATAATTATAACATATTTTTTCGACAAATGTTCAAATATATCATGTTGTAAAGAGCTAGGTACGTTATTTGTACTCTGTTTTTAACCGTGGTTTGTTTTTATGGCCAAATTACCTTGGTATTTGCCACCTTAAGTCACATACAAAGAATATTTAAATTGCAACGTCGTCCCATTAGGATTATTGAAAATATAGATTTTCGTTCCAATGTTCGAGATAAATATAAAGAACTGGGCTAGAGTTAATCAACCCTGATTGCAATTTTCACCATTTTTGTTTGTAAATTATGTAAGATAGCAATGCCATATACACATAAAAAAATAAAATTTGCGAACGGTTGTAACATAAACCCGGGTATTCGAAATTCACGCCCCAAACTTCGAATTCAAACCTAGATAACCCTGGCCTAGTATTGTGATCGTCAAGAGAACCCCGCACGTTGTGTTAATCGTAACCCAATTTCTTTAAACAGACGGAAAACAAACAGTAGTTGAACCAAAACCAGTGGCATCTTTAATACCCAAATCTACTCACCCGTGGCGTCGCTAATGAACTAAACAGATAAGCAAAACACATAAAATAAACGAAGATGGCCTGGTACTTAAATTAACCCTCCGAAACCCAAATCAAACACCAGAATAACCCCATCCAAAATAAAACACAAGTCAGTTAGGTTTTGGATATTTTTATTAAATACCGACCTCACGGTGATTCGAACAACAACAAGTTAAAACAAACCTCAATTTTCATCTGCGAGATTGGTTCTTTCAATAATTAAAATAGTGTCGATATTGACTTGATTTAATTTAGTAGGTACATGATATGGCTCTGATCGTAAGTTACGTCTAAAACTAAATATGAGAGCAGCCATTTTTGCAAAATTCTACTACGGCCCTGGCATAAATTTATCTTCAATTCGACCCCATTTAACAAACCACAAGCAATTAAAATAACAAAACCCCAAAATTACAGATAAATCAGAAGAGATAAATTACCAATATTCAATAACTAGCGCTTACATTAACCCGCGCTCAGATACAAACCAAGTGTAGCAAACATAAAAAAGTATTCATAACAGAATTAAAACCCTGATTCGAAAATAAATTAAATAAATCATAATTCAAACTCAAAACAAAACACCAAGCCACCTTGTTCGCACATATGAAGCAAAGACAAAGTAAATTAATTCACCGAACACTCTTGAAAATCAATATGTCGGTCCTTAACTAAACAAAGGATCTCCTTAAAATTGAAGTCATTGTTTTTTCGTTAATATTACATAAATTGTACGTACAGTAATGTTATTCACACAAGTTTAATTGAGATAATAAGTATTTTCAATTTTAATAATTATAAAGTTTTTGAAAATTGAATTTTAAAACACTGTTAAAATAGCAGCGTACAGTATAATCGTAGAACTCGAACGAAAGCCCACGCTCAAATGTGTGAACCGGACAAGAAGCCCTTCGTTTGACCCCTACCGTACCGAGATGGCGTAACATATGTTTGAACAAACGCGCTGAATTTAAACCAACTTTAAATTTAAACCCTGAGAATATTTGAATATAAAAAAATAATATTACATAATTATAGTTTTCAAGAATGTACACAATGTCTCCTCCAAATACTGTCAATATATTGTGGTTAATACCACAATACTTTCTAATATCAGTAGCTGAAATAATGTTTGGAATTGCAGGATTAGAATTTTCTTTCACTCAAGTAAAGCTGAATTATTAATAACACTTAAAAATTTTAATCTCGTTATTATTTTAGGCTCCAAAATGTTTAAAAACTATTACATTAGCCGCCTGGTATTTATCTGTAGCGGTAGGAAATTTTCTTGTAATTATCATCACTCAAGCAGGGTTTTTCAAAAGTCAAGTAAGTTAATCAATAGTTTTATTTCAACAAATTAACTTTATTATATTAAAAGGCTAACGAATTTTTTTTATTTGCAATGATGATTGTTGCGGATATGATGTTATTCACCGAAATGGCAGCACACTATGAAATTGTACAATTAGAAGCTGACAGTTCTGCTTTGGTTTGCAGTGATGAAGATGAACCTTTGTTAACAGAAGAATCAGAATTTTAAATTAAGAATTTATTTTAATTACCTTTTTTTACCAAATAGTTATTGCATGATTGTTCATTCTTAGTAATAAGTAATGTATGTAAGTAAATAAAATTGATATGCCCAATTCCTAGCTTAAAAGCATAATACTATTAGTGTACGTTGCAGACTTTATTTAATAATAATTAAGGTCACAAATGATAAACAAGTGGTTACACTGAAAACAGGGGAGCTTCCTGTGATAGCCTCACAGCACTCCTAAAAGGTAAACAAATATTACCAACTTTAATGCTTAGACACCGAAAAGAGTGCATCATTGTATTGGGATTTTTTTACATGCTGAAAAGTTGGTCATTGGCGAGGTCATTGGTTAGCCAGTTCATTGTAGGTTGCATCCATAGAAAAAGATTAGTTGCGTCGAGCGATTGATTTGCGTTTCTTTTAATTACTGCATTAGATTAATAAATATTTTATTTCATAATATCATTTTTTTTTTAAACCATTTCCTTAATAGAACATTTGTCCGAATACAAGTTGTGGTACCAGATAAGCTAGCGGTAGGTCATGGGCATAGATAAGAAGTAATCATGCCAAGTATACAGATAATAAAAGAGTGGTAATGGAAATTCTACTGTGTATGTTCGATCAAACATTAAAATTAGATAAAAAAGAAAGTATAGAAATCCAACCAAAAAAGAAAGTTAGTTTCAAATAGATGCCACTACGATAAATCCATCAAGTGCAATCCATCATCGATCGCGCCGCACTAAATTCGTTGTAACTTTTAAACTAATTAATGAATTTGAGCATTCAAAAGCTCAAATGAAAAAAGAAACATGTAGCTATTGGATTACTTTATTTTCAAATATAAAAATAAATATATATATGAGTAGTATATATATATAGTTGAAACATAAGGAGATATCCGATAAAATTACTAAATTTTGAATTCACAACGGGTAAATTAAATGTTTTTTTTTAATTCGAAAACTTTTTAAGATTGTACGGAGGGTTTTGAAACTAACCAATTGCATCAGTATCCTGCATTTTCATCCTACTTTCATATCCATGTATTATTTCAAAAACTATTAAAATTCCTCCGTCGTAAAGTTGAAGTCCCATAGATACGCCGCTGGTTCAAGTGACAATTTGAGAAACATAACCTAATTTTTATTATGTGATAATTTTTGCTAAATTGGTGTTGTATTCATTTAAGTAC
Source organism: Lycocerus yunnanus (assembly GCA_036346125.1). Taxonomy (NCBI): domain Eukaryota; kingdom Metazoa; phylum Arthropoda; class Insecta; order Coleoptera; family Cantharidae; genus Lycocerus; species Lycocerus yunnanus. Next base: position 2,436,522 of record JARFIX010000008.1, on the reverse strand, counting down.
TATTTTATTAATTAATTGTTTAAGTGACATTCTACATAAAACAACAGTTATGAATTTATCCAGTTTTCGTTTAGTAACTTTTGATGTAACCAACACTCTGCTCAAGTTTAGAATTTCAATAGGTAAACAATACGATGAAATTGGCACCTTATATGGTATATCATGCAACACTAACTTGCTTGCCGAAAATTTTAAAAATAGCTTCAAAAAAATGAGTAAAGAACATCCAAATTTTGGTCAAAAGGATGTGGGTTGGGAAAATTGGTGGAAGGAAATTGTCACCCAAACGTTTCAAGATACTAAAACTAATGTCGATAATAATCAATTGAATAATATTGCTTCTCATCTTATAAATGCCTACGAAACAAATAAAATGTGGCAACATTGTTGTGGTGTTTTGGATTTATTATCATATTTAAAACATAAAGGAATTCCCTTAGGGGTTATTTCCAATTTTGATCCAAGACTAAATAAAACATTAGAAAATGCCAAGTTGAAACACTACTTTAATTTTGTTATCACGTCATACGAAGCTGGAATCGAAAAGCCAAATTCAGAAATATTTGAAAAAGCTATCAAGTTGTCCAAAATTAGTAATTTAAAACCGCAAGAGTGTTTACATATTGGTGATGATGTTAAACTTGATTATATGGGTGCAATAAACGCTGGTTGGAATGCAGCTTTAATATATGACAAAAGCCATAGTAAGAATAAACAAATTGATCCTTCCGTAAATGATAAGCACATATTTCCTTCATTATTCTATTTGCATAAACATTTTCTTGATGCTAGTGGAGAAAAATTAATAGCTTGCTCTAAAAATTAATTAAGTTCATTATTAGATCAACTTGCAATAATATATCTGTACCAAGCACAAATAAATATTAAATGCCAGTATCAATAATCGAGGCTTGAAATCTGATCTAGAATTTATTCTTGAATTACTGGCCATTTCTACGATATGGACTAAATGCTCTGCTTGGTATCTAGCTAATAGTTCAGGCACATAAGCAATAGCAAATTTCAGTACCGATATATATATTATAAAGGAAAGAATTCTTCAACTCGCCCGACGAAAATTAACTAAACATCGTGATTTTGAGAAAAATGCTTTAATATTTAAATGACTATTAAAATAAAATTATTTTGACTTCCTATACAGAGTTACAACATTTTTTGAGAAAAAGTTAATGTAAGTAATTGTAAACTGATAAGTACCTTAATTCAAAATTTTAATTTTTGAGGCACTATAGTTTACGTTGGGTGATTCTCTTTCAAATCACACTGGCTTATTTTGCACTTCACTGTTCTAAATACAAAAAAATTTAAGTAGTGAAGTAACATACCTACCTACTTATTCAGTATAATCTGAGGATTTTGCAAATTCTTAGCATTTCTATATACAGCATGTTTTTTTCTAAATTCCGACTTAACAATTTAGTCCTGCATGGTAAACTTGGTACAGATATGTGGTATAAGTTCTATACATTTTAAATATTTTTATCACAAATGAAAAATTTAAATTGGATTGTGATATTTAACAATCGTTTAGTCTTCCTATTGGTTTTCTAGTCTGTAATATGTAATTTGTTTAAAAGTAGTCAAGTTTAAGAGAATAACTAAGTAGATGTGGCTGAAATTAGGAAAAATGTCTACAGTTTCTTAGAAATCAGTGCAAACATTTTTATTCTATTTAACTAATAAATTTCATTTTAATATTATTTTCTATCTTCTCTAACCTTGTTAATTATTACTCTATAATTTCGATTAAACTGGGTAAGCTCATGGGAATGTAAGGTAAAAATCTATACATGACAATATATTATTTAATAAAAATAACAATTTTATTGATTTTTGTACAAATATAAGCAAGTAAATAATATTTAAATTATAATATGTTATTAAACTGTGAAATTAATATTAAATTGAAATTTTAAAAATTAGCAGATTAAATCAACAATTAACCGAAATAATTTTTTATGCGCTTTCATCAATAGTTATTGCTGTTATCGGACGTTTAATAACGTTTTATAAAATATTTCATTTTATCGTTCAGTTAACCTATAATTTTTAACATTTTAATTTAATAAGTAATTAATATTAATGTACCTAATTTTAAAACTGTGATAGTCTTTAAGAATAAGAATTATTTTTATTTTTAAATTTTATTGTAGAAAATAGTAATAAAAGTTATATTAAGTATTTTTAGTAAGTTTTTTAAACAAATATAATCAATATCTCTATCTAGAACCTGACTGAAAAAAATGCTATTAAAGTTCTATAGAAAAGAAGAACAAACATAAGCTTACAAGAAGAAATTTACCATTTTACATCGTGGTTTAGGTTGCACTAGCACAGAATTAAAAATCAAATTTTATACATCTCGACCGCTTTTTTTCAGTACTATAATTGAAACAAATTAACTGGTGATAAAATATCATCAAAGTTTCTTTAAAAAAACACTTCAAGCTGTTCTTGATTCTGAGAACTGCCAGTTCCGACCTGATGATTGCTTAGTTTCCAAAAACTGAAACGTGTGGCGCAGGCAGTTCAAATTGTACATTTCAAAACTGCTAATCAAATTAAATGCTAAAATATTTAACTCAGAAATTATGAATAATAATAAAAAAATAAGTGTGAAAAAAGCGAATGGTCTGATAATCGTGGATAAGCGTCTATGACATCATATTATTTTTCATTAGGATAACAAATTACATACTAACAGAAATTTTAATACAATATACTCGTAGTATGTATCTACGAATTACATAAAATTGAAGAATAAAATTTATTTACATTTTTTGAGACTTCATTTGAATTGTTTTATCATATAATTTTTGTTTATTGTTTTAACATATTATTTTTGTTTATTGATTGCCTATTGATCTAGCACCTTAAGGTGCTAGATCAATAGGCGTTGAGCTGGTGGCAAGCAAATCTCAAAAACTAATAATCGCAGAAAGTTGAAATTTTCAGAGCATACTTAAAATTCTATTTTACTTAACGCCTGCTATTTTTTATTTAAAAAAATTTAATATAAAAAATTTTTTTTGTAAGTTTTCAGTAAAATACACTTTTGTTATAAATATAAAATAGGAGGCGTAAAGTAATGCCTACCATACTAATCAATCGAAAAAAAAAAATACCATTATCTTTTTTGGTTTGCCTTATTTGCTTGCCACTAGAATTCACGCAATCTACATGAAATTTCAAATTGGCGCCATGGCGTTACGTCAAATTTCAGTTCAAGCAATTTCAAAGAGAGGTCAGCATTCAAATTTGAAGCAATGACACAAACCATAATACCTATTGTGTAAAATCAGGTAAAATATAAGCGGTCATTTAAACACTTAAGCCACCCCATAGTTGCCGTAATTTATAAGCTGTTTTTTACCTGGTTCTAATGCCTATATCAAGTACATAATACTCGTATAATATTTTGTTATAATAATATTTTTTAAATTTAATTAAAACCCGAAAATAATTATTGAGCCGCTACGGGGAAAAAACCACCTAAATAGTGTACAGGGTTAACAACAAGGGAACGTAGGAGAATAAATAAAACAATTTTATTGACATTTACATTCCTCAAGAAAACAGAGGCCGGACTCAGTACAATTTTAAGTACTATCATATCAGAACCGGCCTATCCCAAGGCCGGTTCGTGAAATTACTAGAGGTTTGGGTTTAATTAGTCATATTGAGTTTAAATGCAATATGTGCGATATTGAAATTGTAAAAGCTACCGAAGATCCTACTTTCCAACAATCTGTAATAAACACGGGCGCGGTATGGGGTACTTTAGCCACTGGAGGTACATTTGGTCAATTAGAAGAATTATTAAATTGTATGAACGTTCCCTGTTTAAATAAGTATACGTACTCAATTAAAGAAAAATCACTGCAAAAATTATGGCACGAAGAAATTGAAACAGAAATGTCTAAAGCTGGTAAAGATGAATATGATGAAGCCATACGTAAAAACGACATAGATGAGGATGGAGTACCTTTCATTACTGTATATCTGGATGGTGGATGGTCAAAACGATCATACGGTCATAATTATAACGCAGCATCTGGAGTGGCAGTTATAATTGGGAAATTCACTAAAAAAGTTTTGTTTATGGGGGTGCGAAATAAATACTGTACTGTTTGTGCCAGGGCAGCTAAAAAAGATGAAGAACCGAAAATCCACGATTGCTTTCGTAATTGGTCTGGCAGCTCTTCCGCTATGGAGCAAGATATAATAGCTCAAGGTTTCTGTTTTAGCGAAGAACAACATGGCATTAGATACAAAAATTTATAGCAGATGGTGATTCAAGTGTTTTTGTGCTATCAAAAACATGTAGCTATGGCGAGTCTATTACCAAAATAGAATGTGCAAACCATGCTATAAAAAATCATGGTAAAAAACTATATAATTTGAAAAAAGATAAGGCGTTATCTGATGTTGCTCGGAAGCAACTTACAAAAAAAATAATTGAGGATCTTCAAAGTATTGCTCAGTCATCTATTTATAACTGCAGTTTTGAAGATAACCCACTAGAGTCACTTAGAGAAGATTTTCAAATTGGCTTTAATCACACATTTGGGGATCATTCAAAATGCAAGCCATATTTCGGTTGCGAAAATAAAGATACCTTAAATAGCAATATAGAAGCAATAAAACAATCGGGCTTGTATCATCATATTGACGAAGCTATAGAAAATTTGCTGAAGAAATCACATATGCTCATCGATAATGAAACCAATAATCGAGCAGAATTGTTTATGAGCATTCTGGCAAGGTTTAATTGTGGTAAACGGCTAAATTTGAGTGGACGAGGTTCTTTTGATATGAGGTGTGATTTGACGGCACTGAGATATAATTTGGGACCATTGTGGCATGTAAATTCGTACAAGCGCGAAGTAGGAATGAGCCCCGGAAAATATTTTCAAAATTATATCGACAGATCTGTTCGAAGCAAAACTTTGAGTGCCACGAAACCCCGAAAAATAGTCGTAGCGTAATTAAGTTGCCGGTTTTAGAAAAAAATGTGGATTATGGAGCATATGCAAAACAAGTGGAACCTACACTAGAAGAAGTAGAAATATCAAAGAAGCGCATTTTGGAAAAACTGCATGTAACTGAAGAACAACGTAACGATATTGCTATGTCAACAACAAAGCAATTTGAAAATGATCGTTACAGAGCAGAAAAAAATCGTCTCACGGCATCAAGATTTGGCGCAGTGAAAGCTAGAAGAAACACGACCAGATGTCATGGACTTGTAAAAGACATACTTTATCCATCCGAGTTTCAATCTGAATCCACTTTATTTGGGAAAAGATATGAAACAGTTGCTCTGACCATATTAGCAAAACAGCTTGGCATTGAAGAGGTGACAAAAGCAGGTTTGTATATTGACACAAATAATTGCTTTTAGGTGCATCTCCAGATGGGCTAGTTGGAAATACACATTGTGTTGAAGTTAAATGCATACCAAAATTAATTAAAAGAATCTTACTCTAAGACAAGGCACAGAAAAAGCTTACGTGTTTAAAAATAAACGAAGATGGTCTTATGGAATTAAATCGGGATCATGCCTATTATTATCAAGTCCAAGGCCAGATGAACATTACTGGGAGAGAAAATGTTACTTTATGGTCTATGTAACGGACGACGATACTTTCGTAGAGGAAATTTCGATAGATCGGGATATGTGGCATAACGTCTTGCTTCCTAAGTTGACAAAATTTTATCATGATTGTGTATTGGAGGAAATAGTCAGAAGAAGATATCTTAGAAACATGAAGTGTTACGATCCGCCATGGATCGAGTTAGCTATCTCCGAAAAATCGGAAAGGTCGACTACAAAAAACAAAAAATTAGCAACATAAATATAATTGCAAATCTAAAAATTTGTCAGTTTATTTTATTTTAGTAAATCTTTACATTTTATCGGTGATTTCTTTTAAATAAATTTTGTTTATACTCAAATTTCGAACTCCTTTATAATTCTAATTTGAAAAGCGTGGTTTACATGCGTCCCTTTTACCTATGCAGGTACTTCTACCTAGCTTACAAAGGTACAATAGTATGAAGATCCAGGTAGGTTCAATTCAAATTTCAAATGTGATTATAATATACCTTTTAAAAGGTGTGCATCTTAGATAAAATAAAATATTATACAACAACTAGTGACATCTGCAAGATTTTATGAACTAGTCCTATTTATCTTGGGCCTTAATTAAAATACAATTGGTGAACATCATTGCTCATTAAGATAATTTAAGTAAAATCAAAAATGTATAAAGTCCAAAAGGTTTCTGGGAATTAATAACGAAATCAATATTATTTGTATACTATTATCATAGTAGAGCACGTATGCAATCAATCTGTCTGTCTACATGTAGTCGGATAGCATGTAAAAATTCTGTGAAAGGTGGGATATGAGAAAGGCAGATAACAGGGGGTCTACTGTACTTGTATGCGGGAGAGGTTAATCTGTAAAGAAACTTCTGTTCAACTTTTTTTTCTCAATTGCATTGTTTGCTTTCTTCTTATTAAGTACATAAGATAGCCCTTGTTTTACGCCGACACTACCGATTATTATTCATCTTTTGTTTTATAGAAATTTTTACATGAGAGATAACATCCCATGCATTAGCCACTACTCTACTCCAAGGTAAGTAGAATACGTTATATAGAAAGTGTATTCTATTTACTTGATTATATACTCTACCTCTAGTTATTATATTTATTATAAATCATTTATCAGCTAGCGTTTACGCGATAACGAAAAATTTGATCAGCCCTGTAGGTTAAAATAAAAATAATTTATTAGTGCTTTTTGGAAATAACCGATATTTTATTGGTAACACTGGAAGTGTAATATTTTAAATTATAATTTCAAATACAAATTTAAAAGTTTAAACAAATTTAGTTTACAAAAATGATGTGTTTCATAAAGTTATTGATTTTGAAGTAACAAAATCGTACTATTTTTGTATGTATAAAAACTTTCGTTGTTAAGTTCTTTGAGAATATGCCTATTTAACAAACTAGATATGAATTAAGTTTTGATACTTGTTGGTTTTTTTAAAATTTATTTTTCACTTTATTACAATCCAATTTACTTCATTAAAATTGAAACTATGTTTATAAACATTCATTTACTTACAATACAAAAATAATTACTTAACCAAATTAAATGTTAGGTTAAGAAAGAATCGATTTTCGCTAGGGGTGAATCATCCCTTAGCAATCAATATCATTTTAGTTCAAGTATAAACAGCCCTTTAAATGAAAGATTTAACAAGTATGTTACCAGATCCTGAAGATTTTGGTATTCTGTTTCACGAATTATATAAAATTTCTCCTGATAATCAAAGGTTTGTTCATTTTAATAATATTTAATAAAACTTAATCTCCCAATTATCTTTTATAATTATTATTGCAGAAAAAAACAAGAATGGAAAAAATCAAAGAGGAAATCAACAAAAATAAAGATCGACAAAAAAATAAAATTGAATTAATAAGTGAAAATGATATTCAAACACCACCCGAAATGGAACTACCTGGAAATGCATCTGCATTTGCAATGTTTGCTTCTGTTCGATTAGCTGTGTTAGATCGTTGGATAAAATATGCCAGCCAGATATATTTGCAGAGCAGTTGCAGTAATCCAATGCAAGATCAAGGCGAAATCGATACAGACACAGAAGATAATTCGCAAACAAGTTCTACTTACGTTCCTTTAAGAGTGTCCAAGGTAGTGGGATTAGGTTTGAGATCCGTTTTTGAACTTATTAAAGAAAGTCGCAATACACATCCTGTACTTTGTACTAAAGCTTTATCAGCTTTACTTGATGTTTTGCAAGGACAAACACCTGAGGGTTTAAAAGTAGAACCTTCCGATGCTATTGACTCTCTTTTCGAATTATTACTCGATTTGGCTACATTACATGGACCCGAAAGTTCTGTACCTAACGATGGAAATCATTTAACCGCAATAGCTTGTGCGTGCCTTTTATCTTTGGTTGTTGTAAGAGGTGACACCGGAAAATATCTCTCCGCAACTGCTGCATTACTAATGTGTCCAAGAGCACTGGCATTGCAAAATATAAAGGTAAAATTTTTTTATTTTGAAATAATGCTTTACAGTATATTTTTATAAATAATTTTTTACAAAGGCCGTAAGCCTAATAATGCGAGAATGCCTAACATATAGCAAGTTGAATTTTATTATGTAAGCACTATGATTTACATATTAATTTGTAGAATATTAACTTTAAAAAATGTAATGGTTATTACCTTTAAAACAAAAAGTAAAAAATCGGTTGTGACCATGCCCATGACTATGATACTTTTACTAAATATTAAAATAAAAAAAATTTAATAATAAAAAGAAATAAAAACAGGCTTTAGCCTAATCCAAGAAGTTTAAAGAAGAATAAAAAGAAAAAAATATTTTCCATTAACCAATTTAACCAAAACCTAATTTAGCTTTAAGTCTCAATATAAAGATACAAAATGCCAAATTTGGTTTTGAAACTCTTAAAAACTCATTAGTTTTCAAATAATAAATGAAAATTAATATTAAATATAAAGATTATAAAAATAGTAATAGTTTCCATGAACTAAAATCTAATCAGTTCTAAGTCTCACCAAAAATGAAACTAAATCTCAAATTTGGTTTTGAAATTGCTATTAGTTTTTGAAATATTAAAAGAAAACTAATAGTAAATAATACTTACAAAATTTAAAACAATGAAAAAAAAAATAGTTTCTATGTATCAGTTTTAATCTAATCAGCTTTAAGTCTTGAAATCCCAAATTTGGTTTCAAAATTCTTATTAGTTTCTATAGTAAAGCGCACGCGAAATTTAAACACAAACCGACACGCCCACTCACAAACAATTTTTGGAAAAGGTCCTAGTTAGCTTATAGGACCTCAAAAGATGTAAATCCATCCAAATCTCAATTTTTTTGTACAAAAACAATACTTTTTCATATTATACATATATTATGATATAGTAAAAAATATTTTTTAAATAATATAAAATGTTTATAAATTATCAACTCACTTGCGTAAAACTATTAGCTTTTGAAAAAAAATAATTAAAACATGAACTGATTGTTTACAAAAAATCAATTACATTAATGATCATTAAACTTTCAACATGTATGTTAGGGTGAGGTTAGCGCGAAGAATATATTTATTAATAAATTCCAATAAAAATCAATATAAAATACAATTCAATCTCGTTTACAATCTTAATTGATCTCTATTTACTTTCAATCACATTTAAGAGATAAAATCACTCTAGGGGAAAAAAGCCCAACTTTGACAATTTATTTTGGGAGTATGAAAGAAGGAATAGGATTTCTTTTCAGAGGGTTTATTTAACACATTATGAAGTATGAAAAAACAATTTTTTATTAGCATTTTGATGCAAAATGGCGGCGACAGCCTATCTTAAAAGTCGTTTATTTTTAAAACAACGTCACGGAAGAACGACTTTCTCGTAAAGTGTAAGACCTAGAACAAAAAACCAAAAAAATTTATAATAATTTATTTACTATTGGCTATAGAATTACGTAGCTTTTTTTAAATAAAATTTTGTAGAAATGATGCACTTTTGAATAAATTAATCGATTTTTTGCCAAAAAAAGAAGTGTAGTAAATTATTTATAAAAAAAGTTTACATTAAATCAAAAAACGGCTACGTACTTCCATAGAGGTAAATATTCTGCAAAAAACGTAGTGTAACTCATATAAAAAGTAACTTACTCCAAAAAAGTTCAACTTACATAATGTGCAACTGAATTTACTATTCTTCTCTGGTTACGGCCTATACGATATATAACTGGATAAACAAATATTTTCTCTAGATGCCTGCCGTTTTAACGTCGTTACAGCGAAGTATTCATGGTATATTATTAGGAAAAAGTATAAGACCCTCTTGGATAACGTCAGGAGTTCCAAATAATTCTAAAATAAATTCATTTCAAGTCAAAATGCCTTCGACTATTCAAAATTCTTCCATGATATTAAAATCATTATCGAGTGATGGTCAATACCTGTATTTATTTACTTCTAAAGGTTTATTTAAAATTGGATCCGGTTATAGTGGTACTGTAAAGGGATACATTTACATGTACAAATCTGATTTTTATCCAAATGACAAAGGAAACTTGGTTTATTGCGATGTAAGTGTAATTTATTTTTTGCTTATAATGGGATTTTACGAAAATCATATTTTAGGATAATTTATATTTAAAATTGTGTGGTCGAAGAGGAGGCGAATTTCTTATTGTAGATAAACAAGGTTTACTTATATCTGGATCTTTGCCGTTACACACCAGGGATGCAGCAGCTTCTGTAGTATTTTCTGATGGAGAATGTTTAGGAACAGTTTCTCCCACTAGAGATGTAATATTATGAAATACCTGTAATTTTAGTTGATAAAAACTTGATTAATTTTAGGACGGATTTGTCGTTCGTATGCTCAATCATAGAACAATTCCAGCTTCCGTAGTAACAGAATTACCTTTAAAATTGGCTCGTAAATGTGTCGACGCATTGGGTGCTGCTTTATTTGAAGCAGAAGGCATTTCTCATACGATTAACGTTAAAAACGATGAGGAAGTTGCTAACGTCTGCGCGGGAAAAGAATTTGGACTTTTGCGTACAATTTCTGGAAAAGTAATTATTTTAAAATCAATTCAAAATCTCAAATTAATTTTTAAATCTACAGGTGTTTTATTGTGGAAAAGCTGCATCTCTTGGTGTTAAGCAAGCATCAGCAAAAGTTGGAAAGTGGTCAGAGTTGCCATTAACTAAGTCACCTAAAGTTACTCATCTTGCCGTTGGTCACGAGGGATTACATGCCATTTTACTCACAGAAGATGGTTCTGTATTTTTTGTTGGTAAGCTTTTTATTGATTTATTTTAAAGTTTTTTATTTCTGAAACGTATTTCTGCTTAAGGTACTTCTCGTCGAGGAGAAGATGGGGATCAAAGCAAAGTAAGAAGACAACCTAAACCGACTAAACCTAAGAAAATGATTAAGGTAGATGGTCAGTATATAGTTCATGCAGCTTGTAATAATGGTTCCACTGCACTAATAACAAGAGAAGGTGAATTGCTTATGTTTGGAAAAGATACCACTCATACAGATCATACCACGGGTATGTTTGTAGTCACTACTATAATTACTTTTTGTATTTTTAACTTTTGCTGCAGGTTTAGTTTGTAATCTAAAAGGCGAAGTTATAGTACAAATTGCTTTGGGTAAAGCTCATGCAGTGGCTTTAACTAATAAAGGACAAGTTTATACTTTCGGAATAAACAATAAATATCAGTGCGGAAGAGATTTTGTTCCATTAAATAAAGAAGGTATTTTTTGTTGCTCATTATTACTTAGTATTATTTATTGTTAAATATATTTTTAATAGTATAGAAATTTCTTTTAAGAATCATCATCCATAGTTGTAGCAATGGAAACAGGTGGTTTCAGTCACGATGAGCAAGATATCTATGAAGATCTTGAGGAATTGGCCAACAAAGAAGATATAGAAAATAGGCCAAGCAGTTCGGATAGTAATCCTGTAGATTCTTCAAATCGTGACCAAATGTGTCAACCTGGTAGTCATCAATGGCAACATGATATGTGTATGATTTGCACAGTTTGCCAAGAATGTACGGGTTACTCGATAAGTTGTTTATCTTCTATGAGGCCAGATCGCAAACCTGGACAGTGAGTTGTAATAAATTTATTTGTATTTTTATATTTTTGCATTAATTTTCAGAGAATGTGGTTGTGGCGAAGGAGATAGTGGATGTGCTTTGTGTGGATGTTGTAGATTATGTGCTCGAGACATGGTGGACAATCGTCAATTGTCGATATTAGGACCCGACGGTGCACCTGATCTATCTGGAATGATGCGATTGGATTTAATGTTTCGTGATAAGGTTAAAGAATTGATTCCTCTTAGGCAACGCAGCAAACTTCAAGATCAGGTATAATGCCTCTTAAATATAAAAATTACAATGTTTATAATTTTCTTTATAGTTACAAAGTCGACTGGAAGAACGAAAGAGTAGAACTAGAAAATCAATATCAGTTGCTGGATCTAGTAAACAAGTTACAGCAAAACTAAAAACTGCACGTTCGTCTCCTGCAATAGTGCCTAATACTCCAATTCACCGTCCTAATAATGCCATAAGACAAGCAAATCTGTTGGGTAAAAGTAGTTTTTATTTTATTTGAAATATTTAAAGTACTTATTGAAAATGAAAGAAACTTTTTATATTACTACAACAAATGATTCCTTAGTGTTGTTTCCTTAGTAAATGGAAACTTTTCAGGGAGTGATTTTGAGGCTTATTTCTTGAAAATTGTTTTAGCTAAAGAAAGGTTTGAAAATAATTACTAAGAGAACTCTGGAGCCTCTGAAAGCTGTGATTTCATAATAGTTTTGTTTGATAATATAAAAATTGTTACTTAATTCCTGCAAAAAAGCTCTCCTCGGTATTTAGCTATTAAAAAGGGAAATTTTTATTTTCCTAAACTGATTTGTAGTTACCTTTCTGAAAATGTTGAATTTTAGAAAATACTTTTTTCTCAAGTGCTAGATATAAAACATTTCTCTCTTCATATTCAATAAATATTAAAAATTACTTCATAACATACAGAGCATTTTACAATATTTGTAGAATATGTTGTGTTTAAAATACAATTTAATTGTTTATTTATAATATATACAATTTAATTGTTTAGGTAAGGAAGGAAATTCTGACGTTGACAGAGATACAGCTCGAATAGTTTGCTTACCACCTGCTAAAATCCAGTTACCTTGCGAAAGTCAGATAGTGCAAATTTCATGCGGATTACATCATAGTGTACTACTATTACAAAATGGCCAGGTAAATTTATACCTATGGATGTTAAATTTATGTTAACAAAAACGTTTTACTTTTATGAAGTGCATAAATTATATATTTTTATTCACAGGTTTATAGTTTTGGATCCAATCAATATGGCCAGTTAGGTTGTGGCGATATTTTAGCTAAGTCTTCTATTCAATTGGTTAAGATTAATTGTAGTGCAGTTCATATTGCTGCAGGGAGCAATCATACTGTGGTGCTTACAGCTAAAGGAGAAGTTTATACCTTTGGAAATTATCAAGTGAGTAATTTTTCTGTTCTTTCGACTTTTAATTTTTAACTTTTTATAACATAAAGTGTATTATATAATAATAAAGGTAATGATTACCTCGAAAATATAAACTAAATTTGTATTTTGAGAAAACACGATCCTTATGGGTGATTTGCGTTAGTGAAGTAGATGTGTTATTAGCGTTAGTGACGTAAAGCGAGCTAATTACTAGGGAAGTACATATTACAGTATAAGAATCTAGTAAACTAGATCTCGAATATTTTCCTATCTACTCTTACTAATGTAAATCAGCCATTACAAAGTTTGCCATTTCAAAAAAAATTTCTCCGTTTTTTTCACATTTTCGGTTGAGTTAAAATTGCCAAAATTTCTAAATTTCAAAATTTTTTCTCAAAAAATGAATTTAATGTTATCAAAGAGTATGTATATATCACACCCCAGTGTAAAAGTACCACAACTCAAACAATAACAACTTTGAGTTATTAACACACATTACTGGAGTTTGTACATTGCCGGTAACATATACATACTTTCTGATGTTTGAAGAAAGGAACCTCTGAAAGAAAACTGAACCAAATTGATGAAAAAGCCACTTCCCCATATGCTGACCCAACCTTTTGCCTTAAGCCTTTTAAGTATTTTATGAAACATCGAATGGTTATGTCTTATTGCAAAAAATTCTTTATTTTTTTTATTTAAGAATATGATTTATTATTCCTAGTCGTTTATAAAAGATAGAAAAATGGTATGGGCATTTTATAAAATAGCAATTTTTTGTAATTATTATAATAACATTCTAAACACTTTTTATAAAGCACTGCAACTTTAAAAGAAAATCAGAAAAACATTATGCAAATTACTTTATTTAGAAAGGACAACTTGGTCGTTTACCACCTGCTTCGTCACCTCAAGATGTTATCCAACCGGGGCAGAGTACCAATTCAAAATTTCGTGATCCTAGATGTCCTTGGTATTCCATACCTGCTATCATTCCAAATATAGGTTCAAGAAATGGCCGGAGAGCCACCTGGGTAGGAGCTTCCGGTGATCAAACTTATTTAAAAATTGACGAAAGCTTAATTAACTCGGTTAGTCTTGCAAAATCTACAGTAACTGCAAATAAAGATTACATTAGTAAGCATTTACAGGAAATTCAAAAGAATAATATTAATTAAACAATTTTTAGTTCTTCTTCCAAATCAACTTGATAATTCAAACAGTTTCCAAAGTTTAGTTATAAATAAACGAGAAGGAAATTGCAATTCATTTAAAGGTAAAGACCAAGTTGATTTTTATAATAAAACTATTTGTATGGATCCAATTTATAACGTACTGTGGTCTTACAATTTATCGAATCACGAAGTTAATTGTTATAACATCATTGCTACCGAATTAAGCTCAAGAAGTGCAACTGATAAAAGTATCACAAATGATTTTCGTCACTTTACTATGGCGCACACGATGAAATCTGAATTTAAATCGCCTAATTTCAATTTACTGTCCGTATTAACTCCCGAATTAACCTTACCGGTAATCCCCGATTGTTTTGTTACACGTTTACAGGCAGCAATAAATTTGCTGTGCTGTTTGGATACATTAACCATAGCAAATAATTTACAAATGACTACAATTAAGGACGATAATGATGATCGCCGACTAGTTACTTCGAAGCAGTTTACCAGAGATGATTTTCAATCGGTTAGTCGTTTTGAAAGCCATGGAGGCGGATGGGGTTATTCTGGACATAGCATTGAGGCAATTAGGTTTATGGCAGATACGGATATACTTTTAGGTAAAATTTAAATGGTAAATGTAAAAATTGCATTAAATTAAGTAATATTTTTAGGTGGTTTTGGACTTTTTGGAGGAAGGGGTGAATATACAGGTAAAATTAAATTATTAGATATTGGGCCAGATGGTGGAGAACAAGAAACCGATGGCGACTTATTAGCTGAAACTGATGAAATTCCATATGAATGTGGTCCTCGTCAAAAGTATCCCATGATGTTTGAAGAGCCTGTTCCATTGCAGGTACTAAAAATAGGTCGTTCTTTCATAGGTACAGTTTGTTAATTTAATAAATTTTAGGCTCATCGATGGTATGTAGCATGGAGTAGAATTAGTGGCCCAAGTAGTGACTGTGGATCATCAGGTCAAAGTATGATAACAACGGAAGACCAAGTGCTATTTTATTTTAAATCGTCAAAAAAATCAAACAATGGCACTGACGTAAATGCGGGTCAAATTCCCCAAATTTTGTACAAAATCATAACAGCAGAAATACAACCAACACGCCGACAGAACGACATTGCGGAACCAATTCACATACTTTCTAAGGATTTTTCACGAAGTGTAACAAAAGAGTGCTTTCAAAGTTTACTTTCATTGTTACAATGGTCTTGGAATACTTTTAAATTATGCATTATTGATGGGCAAGTATCACAACAGCACACTTATAATAATTTGGAATTAGAAAGACTGGTATATATTAGTCGAGCCAGTTTACGTTTAATATGTACTTATACTAATGAAATATATCCATCGCAAGTTTCCAAAAAAGCTCCTCTTGAGAATGTAAATTTAGCAGAATGCATTGGTGACATTCGAGCTTTACTGAAACAAATTCTATCCGATAATTTACCAGCACTAATGTTATCGAAGAAATCGAGCAAATGCAAAATAATAAAAAACAATGAGTCTAATTTAAAAATGATGAATAGTATTTTAGAAGAATGCCATGTTACATTTGTATCATGTTTTCACGCTTTTTATCCAACTTCATATTTAAAATGGACGTGCTTATGTGAATTATTAAGTGGTATAAAAGATGTAAGGACCTATTATGTAGAAGTATTTCAAGGAAAAATGCAAAACCTTTTTTTCAGGAAACCGAATTCAAGTCAAATTCTAATAGTCAACGATTACTTAGCTCCGTTCTATGTGCATTGTGTAGCCCTAGTATTAGACTTCGAAGTACATTTCCATTACTTATTAATGGTTCAAATATTGAAAATTCTATGAATCGTGGTTTAAGTCCATCAGATAATACAGGATTGCCAGCTATGAATGGTACTGATTCGCATCATTATCCTATTTTAGTTGAACAAATGACTTATCGTAGTCAGGTAAATTGTCACTACTACTGAAATTTATTATTATAATACCTATATTTAGATGGAATCCAACGGAAGCAGTTTTAGTATGTCGTGGAGCAAAGTATTGGATCAGTTATTGAAATTAGTATGTGAACCAGTAAATCATGCATTGTTAGGCCACAAAGTGATTTTTTTATCCAAATTTAACCAAATATTGTTGCCATTTATTAGCTCGAGTGGTAGCTGAATTGGTTCATCAGTGTAGTTCAACAGATGTAAGTAATTTTAATTTATAATTAATTAAACAACGTTAAAGTAGAATTGACATCGAGATTAGTTTTCTTGTATTACCTACATTGTAAGAGCTTGCAAGAATTACTCAAATTAAAATATCTAAATTTCCACTTCTGTCGGTTAAGTTGGGCATTGCTTTTCTGTTCTCTCTACAAAAAAAAACTTTTTGGAAATTTTTTTCTCATTATTTGTGAATAATATTTATTGTGAATACAAGAATAATATTTTTTATAGGACGATCTTCAGGGCGCATCTGGACGTATTCTTCATGTGACTGCTTCACGTTTTACTCGTACAAATCATTCTAGAACGTGGAATACAGGAAATGGATCGCCAGATGCTATGTGCTTTCAAGTAGACAGAGCTGGTATATCTATTGCTGGAGTGGGTATATATTGTGGATTAGGCCAATACGAATACGAATTAGAATTATTAGAAGATGTAAGTTATTAATGACGACTTAATAAAATTCGAAAATTGTAAACAAATTTTTAGCAAAGTACGATGAATAGCGTGGAAGGTCACGTGCACACTCAACGCTGGAACAGTTTAGAAATAATTCGAGGAACTTTTGGTCAAGAAGATTTTATTTCTGAAATTGTTGAAATAAAATTTGATAGATCTGTTCCCATTAAGGTGGGTACTTTTAATTGTTAAAAAGTTAACTTTTAATATGAAATAATTTTAGGAAAATGTTAAATATGCATTGCGCTTGAGAAATCATGGTGGTAGAACTAACAATGG
Source organism: Lycocerus yunnanus (assembly GCA_036346125.1). Taxonomy (NCBI): domain Eukaryota; kingdom Metazoa; phylum Arthropoda; class Insecta; order Coleoptera; family Cantharidae; genus Lycocerus; species Lycocerus yunnanus. The sequence goes on along the minus strand of JARFIX010000008.1, from coordinate 2,419,223 downwards.
AGATGGTGGACTAAATTCAGTTAAAGGAACAGATAATACTATATTTACGTTTTCAACTTGCTCCTTAAGTTTTAATGGAACTACTCTTACACGTGGTCAAATACCAGTTATTTTGTACTACAGGTATTTTCAATATTTAAGCAATTTGTGTAAGGAACAATAAAAAAACTTTTATTTCAGTAATCCAATTGAATTTGCTAAAGTTGTTAGTACTAAATTAGAGCAACAAGCCCGTAAAGGAGTATTGGATATGACATCGTCTATTGTTCACAGTTGTTGCAGTCTTCTAGCGATGGCAAGAGAAAAGGCAGACGAGGTGCCAACCAATGATATATTAAACCATTCTTATGTTGTTACAACATTGTTACCTCTTATTATGGCACATATTAGTCCCCTAGCCACCTGCGATCCAAGGGTAGATTTTAACAATTATTAATTATGAAATAATTTAATTAATCGTAAAATGTTTAGAATGCAGTTCACATTTTAAGTTTAATACAAGATATGTTACCACACGTGGCCGCTTTAAATTTATTATCAGGATCAACAGCAATTCTTAATACCGTAATGTCAGGAGGATCAATAAATCATTCGGACATAGCAGATCTTATTAATAGTACCACCAGTCAGCATTACACTTGGGTGCAAAGTGATCATCCGTACAAACCTTGTAGTGTTTCAAACTACAGGTAATAAAAAATATACATAAAAAACTGCCATTAACGTTTATTTATATATTCTTAAAGAGTTGCTTTTCCCGATTCTGTGCAATGGATGTCGGTGGAATTTGATCCCGCTTGTTCTACTGCTCAGCCAGAAGACTTTTTACAATTATATGTACCAAGTTTAGGACATCTAAGTACAAAAAATAATTCAAAATTATTAGAAACTGAAGACGACTGTCCACCTTTGCCTTATTGGCCGATTTTACATAAATTTAGTGGAAGGTAAATTGTGTTATTTACTTTTTAATATAAATTATTGATTATTACTATTGAGGGGGTAAGCCTTTCTTTCCCTATGCGGTATAATTAGACAAAATGCCTTTACGCTGAAATTATCGGTGTCAGATGCCTCTAAAAGACTGCGATGCTCTAATACACACGCAAAAAGTTGGAATTTTATTATTAAAGATAATTTGTATTAAATGTGTATTTGGCAAGATCCAATGAATATTTCCCGTTTTTAAATGCACTTTTCGAAATTTTTAGAGCTATAAATCTGATTTTTATGAACGCATCTTTTTTTAGTTTACAATGGCCGCAATCTGCAATCATTTTACCAGGAAATGAAGTAATATTTTCTCTGGAAACTGCATCTGATTATCTAAAAGATGATAAAGCGAGTTCTTATGGTTTTCGTTGTCTTGTGGTTGGTTACGATTGGCCATATCCCACAAATGAAGGTGGTACGCAGGGATTGAAACACTTAGAAGCCGAGTTGGCCTTTTTAGGTGGAATGTGTGCTGCTAGTCTTATGAAAAAAGATCTCCAATTACCTTTTAATGATTGTAAGTGTACTAATGTTAATAAAAAAAAAAAATTTAATTGCTAGATTTTTCAGATAATCAAAGTGAAATAGATATAGAGATTGCTGAAATTGTTTCCACACATGTTTTGAATTCACATGGATTATTACTAGCAAAGGGTTTAGCACTTAACAATCCACCTACCGTGACTCAAGCTTTAGATGGAACTCTACCATATAGGTAAGTCGATTTAATGTTTATTTTTCCGTCATTCTAATATACAATATTATTTCTCGATAATTACAAAAAGTAGGTAACATCTGTATTGTATCGAATTTTATTTTATAAATAGTAACTACAATTTTTATTAACTGCCTATAACATAACAGACTAGCAAGTTGTAATACAAAGTGTTACGAACACATATATTTCAGTCAATTTCTACTTAATTGTAGGTAATAATAAGAAATAAAAATGTACCTAATTTATAAAGGAAAATGCCAAGTGCATAATGTGCCTTACAGCATTCTATTGAAGTACATAACACTTAATAATTAAATTCCAATTAAATATCACAGATAAAAATGAATATTCTAAGCCTGCAAATCGTTTAATTTTCTGAACTAAAACCTTTAACAGTGAGACATTATTTATGTTATTTATTTGAATTTATATTATCTTTCAAGTAAATTTAGAAGTCAACAAGTGTTCCTATTTTTAATGAGCAAATATTAGCATTAGTTTAAATAAATTTTATTTTATGAGGTCAAATAAATAAATGTTAGCGTGATTCACTTAGTTCAACAATTTTTACATACATCCTGCTTTTTTTACATTATTTACAAAATCAATAAAAAATAATTTATAGATCTGTAGTTAATAAATCTGCTCTTTCAACTACAACATGAAGCTCTGTTTCACGATAAGTACGTCCATCGGGCATAATTAAACTGATTGGCTTACCATTTTTATCTGTAAGATATTCTGTATTTTTTTTACATGTTCGTCTAAAATAGAATATTAAGCCTATTGAAATTAATATGAATAATAATAATACTACACCCACGACAATAATTACGGTTGAATAACCTTGTAAAATTGAACAATTATGGCTTTTAAACTCTTTTACTGTAAGTGATTTGTTTTGAATCATACAGTAAAACTCACCTTGGTCACCATCATAATAGTTTGTTAATTTACAATCACACTCTTGTTTTATAACGGTGTTTGTAAACTTGGTCGAAAAACTGGATACGTTAGTTTTCAAAGAATTCTTTTCAAGAGTATAAAATGTGTTAGAATCGAAAAGTATTTCTTTTTCCATGGATGTAGCTTCTTTATTTAAACTAATTCCAAGAAATGCGCCACTCTGTGTGACGTTGAACACATTACTACGTATTTTTACACTTCCTCTTGTAGTAATTTTGAAAGCCTCCCCTTCGAATACATTTATTTGTGAATTTATAATTTCAAAACTTTTTGGTTGCTGTATCACAAATGCGCTACTTCTGATAGTTTGAAAACTGGTGTTACTTATTTTAAAAGTATCAAACACGGTTACATCGTTAAAACTACGACTAGGAAGAACATTGAATGTAGAATCGCTAATAATCAAACTATCGGTGTTAAATTTTTTGAACGATTGTGATTGTACTGAATTAAATTTTACATTAGAAAAATTAATATCTTCTGTATGTGTTAATGAGGAGAACGCAAACGATGTTATTTCTTCTATATAGGAGTTTTTAAAAGATATAACACTTATTTGACCTTGAAACGTGTAACTTGATATTTTGTTCACCTGGCAGTTTTCTATTTTAATTTTGAGTGTTGGTACATTTTGTCGGAAATTTGAATAATCGTTGTTTAATTGTACATATGGATTCCAAGCTAATCCAAAATTTTCGAAAGTTAAATTATTGATATTTGTTAATTCAATTCGTCTTAAGTTTCTCATGCCGTTGATGGCCTTAGAACCAAATCGAACTTCATTACAATTGCTAATCTTGATAACACTTGTGTCGAAGACTGGTATTGTATTTTCTTGGATATAAAATTCCTGAAAAAATCATAAAAAATTAAATTACATTAGTTACATTGGATGGAATCTTGATGAAGACATTACGTCAGAAATGTTGGAATCTAAAGGCGAGATATGCAAACGCTAATAAACCCTACCTTACTTTTTATTGTGAATAGTAAGTGACAAAAGAATTTGGACTGGGCCGGCCTTCTGCATAAACTGGCATTAAGAACGACTTGTGTTTATATTCCTGTACACTACAAAACAGACCATTTATAACTATTTGGTGCACATTGAACCAATAACTGTCATATGTATGCAATGAAAATGTTCATTGAATCAATGAATTTCGAACAACGAATAAAAATTCACTGTATTTCTGAAAAAGCTTATTATATTCATGAATTTGTTTGTTGAATTTATGAAAATTTTAATACATTAATAAATTTCAACGAAATGAATTGAATTTTAAAGACGGATTCATTGATGTGATTTACGCCCATATTCCTAAACAAGTATTAGTCCTTGCTAATGCTTAAGCGCCGGATTTGGACTTTGCAAAAGTGGTACCTTTGATCAACATTTGACTAAAACTTTTTAGACTACGACGAGTTATTTAGTATGAGAGAGACGAAAAGATAGTCATTCAAGTCAATCAAGCAGTGGTGTATTTAGAGGTGGGCAAAGGGGCAATTGCTTCCCCAAGGATGACTCGGATTGTATCCCTGAAAAAATCTGCGATAAAAATAACGTTTACCACGCGGTTTTAAAATTGAAATAAGTTTTGAATTTATTTAATTTTTTGAATTTGTTAGTAATCGGTTTACTACCGAAGCGCATGAATGGATTAACGAAAATCTAAAAATAATCTGGTTTTCCCGCTTCCAAAGGCATTTTTTAAATACGCCACTGCAATCAAGTATAATATACTTACGTTTAAAACATACAGCACACTATATACAGGGTGTTTATTAAACATACGGCAAAAATTCAAGGAACTATTCCTTGATTGTTCTAAGAATATTTTGTACTTGGATGAATTTTGAAAAGCTTTGTTTTCAAGATACAGGGCGATAAACATTTTTGAAATTTTTCGTAAAATTAATGCCTTTCTTAATTAATTGTCTTCACCAAAATCCATACCATAAGGATTACATACATAGTACATCTGTAGGTATACTATACAACCAGGTTGTATCAAAGATCTACAAATAGCTTATTTAATATGAAAGTTTTACCTGTGAATTTGCGTGGCATATACAAGTTAATCCATTTTCATAATTTCCGCCAGACCATTTGCATCCAAATTCAACATTTTCGGTAATGTCGTTTATTAGAATTGTGTCCAGGTAATCGATTAAGCAAAACAAAAAAATCCAATGTAATAACAACTTCTTTGGCATTATTCTTACTTTATAAATCTTCACATTATTTTTAAATTGAGAAGGACAAATCAAATGTCACCTCGTTCTCATGAAATCTGAAATTAAAAGATATAGTATAGTAGCATATTATTTGTAGAAATTGATACTAATGTTAATGACATTGTTTAACCATTATACATAATAATAACTACATGTGTGAAATGGACGATAACAACAAATTGATACGCACATATTATTTAGGTGTGTTTATATTTACCTAAATTTTTTGCTGTATTTTAACGAAGATTAAAATGATAAGGTTTACTTATTACAAAACATAATTTTCACTATTATTTTATTAGGCACATGCATTATGTAGTAGGTACGCAATACACACAAAATAATTTTATAAATTAAGTACCTACCTTATTAAAACGAATTATTAAAATATTAAATTCAATTATCTCCAACAATAATAATAATTAAGTCATTATTTTCAAACTACAATTTTGTATTTAAAGATAGGTAATAAAAATAAAAAAATCTCGAGACAATTTCTAATACTAAACACTTGCGATCAGTGCTTACAATAATTAGTTAAAACGGTGAGTCAAGCACGTTTATGATAACGTCACACTCCTTATCATTAATACCTCTGCAATATCGTACTGGTGAGAAAGGATTGCATTTGTAGCTGTAGCGCACACTCTGCCGTTGTTATCGAAGCGATAAGTACCTTCGTTCAAATGTTTATATCCATGGTATTATAATACGCCACAATAACTTGCAAACTCGCACAAAATTATAATGAAATATTTGAAAAATTTTAAATATTTTCTACCTTAATATGATACTAGATACATAGTATGTTTATAAAATATGTACTATATGTAGTATACTTGTCTTAAATTTATAAACATTTAAGACAGATATTTGAGTTTACACATGTGGAACGGGTTTTAACTGTGTAAGTAAACGAAATTTTTAAGTGCTTGACATAATATAGAAGATGTACTTTAAATACATAATTGTCAATAATTCAATTATAAACTCACTTCCTGTAATAATGAGATAGTTTAGGTTTGCTTAATATTAAAATGACGAATTTGTTTTTATTCAATTGTTTATATTTTAAATTTAAAATAATACGAAATCCTGTGTCAATTACACAGTATACTATTTTCTGCAGGGAATATTTTTTTGAAGTTGATAGAAATCTACATTTGTTGGAAACGATAGAAGTAGAAGCGTATTGGGTAGAATGTCTTGAAAAGGTGTGGGATTGGCGATTGACAGTACTGGGTCAAACACACATTATATTAGTATGTACAGGCGCGGACTGGCTATTTTTTCAGAGGCGCTAATTTTGTAGGGGTCCGCAATGAAAAATGTGAAAACATTTACTTGTCTATAAACAGCTTTTTTCGCAGGTCTTTCAGGGGATGCCATAACGCCCCTGGCCAGTCCGCGCCTGATTGTTTACAGCGAGGGCTTATATAGGATAATACATACTAAGTAGCCTGACAAACTTTGGATCCTTATCCGCAAATAAATCTTTTCCAAAAGGAAACCAATAACTCTGAAGTTGACCATACGAGAACCGGTGTCGTTTTATTTGTGTGAAATCGCACACAAAAAAATTTAAAATTAAAATTTTAGTGATTTCTTGAAATGATTTATTTATCAAAATTTATGACTCCACACTAGGGTATACTCAGTAAACAGTGACTTAGGGGCAGTGACAACAACAAATGTCTGATTTTGATTGGCTGTAATTTTTGTATAACCATACGTATAATATATTTTCATACCACTCAATGGGTCGTCGCTAAAAAGGTTCCGTTCGGTTTGTGTGAATTTTTAGTAACAGTTGTTTTGTATGCTCGTAGTTTTTGTAATAGCCGATTCTCGTGAACAGCGCGTGGTCGTAGAGCTTTGCTTATTGCACAAAGCTTTTGAAATGTTATAAACGGCCCACAAGGCTATTGCTATTGGGAAAACTCGTGTGTTTGAGTGGTTTTCCTGGGCAAACCTCGCCCAGGTCATTCTTCCACGGCCAGAAATGATGAAATGTTGAAAAAATTAGCGAAATCACCCTGAAAGATCAACGACGGACCATTGAAGAAGTTGAGGAGCTGTCTGTAGTGACTCGGCGTTCAGTCAACGAATTTTAACGAAAGATTTGAGAATGAAAAGGATGGTTACCAAATTTGTGCCTCTACTGCTGAACATTTTGCTCTTGTACGTTGAATTGGTGAGCAAAAATCAGCAAAAACAAACAACATTTTGATCTGATTTTATAATTGGTAGGTTATGAAAGAGGTTAGAATAAGGAATATAAGAACTATGGGCGATTCAAAATTTTGAACATTTTGATATTTGTGAAAGGTTTAAAATAGGATTTGATAAGGTCTCATTTTTTAGAAAAAAGAGAACAATTAAGCGCAGAAGATGTTATTCTGAATTCAAAAATAGCTGCAGCTAAAATTTTAAGTGATAAGTTGCACTGGAGCTTAGTTCTTAAAATTAAACAAATTATGGTAATTATCTATAGAATTACAAACTTGTCGAATTCTATTTTAGCTGATTCTAGGTTTTTATTTACTTGTAAACAATTTAACTTATTTAAAATTTTTTTATAGTAGTTGTGCCACCTGTTGGTGGTACTACTAAATATTTAAGATTTTCAAAAATACTTGATCAAGTCCCAAAAAATTCCCAAAGACTACCCAAGCATTCCTAAGAATTCCTAGCGACTGTACACAAGAATTCCCAATCTATTAACCCCTCGTATACATATGCATATTCTGGAGCAACGCGTTTTATGAAATTATCTTAACACCAGAATGATATTATAAATACATAGGTACATACAGTGGTGCCTCACACAACGAACTTAATTCGTTCCAAGAGCAAGTTCGTAATGCGAAAAGTTCGTTATGTGAAACGCGTTTTCCTATATAAATACATGTTAAAAAATAATTCGTTCTGTAGCATAAAATATGCTAAGATGACATGAAAAAGATAAATTTTTTGTTATTATTTTTATTTAGATACATACATCTAAAAACATAATTTTTTAATTTTAAGACAGACTAAGTAGAGTCTACCGAATCTTGCACATCTTCATCCATTTTCTGCTTTTTGGCCCATGGTTTCATGAAAACCCCTTCAAAGTCGTTTGTTTTTCACTTTTCTTCAACATCTGCCGGAAATAACGGACAAGAGTATCGGAGTAAAGATCGTTGATCCTGTTTGCTTCAGCTGAATCCGGATAGTGGGCATTGGTAAACTCCTGAACTGCTTTCCATTTGACCAGGATGTTCTTGATGTCAGCAGTTGGGATTGGTAGATTGTTTGATTGTTGATCCTCGTTATCAGATGACGCTTCCCTTTGAGCATTGTCCTGTTGCAGGACCAGAAGTGCTTGGAGCTCTTCAGTTGTCAGCTCTTCTTCGTGTTCCTCAATAAGCTCCTCTACATCCTCTTCCTCTACCTCTAATTCCAGCCTTTGGGCCACTGTGATGATGTCCTTCACCACTTTTGTGTCATCAACAACTGCTTCTTCCTGGGTTCACGAAGGCACAAGCATCTTCCAAAAATATTGAGTTTAACTTTAAAGGACGACTGCCGTGATACGTGCGTAAGTTAAGCGCAGTGACTAACGACTGCAGTGCCTGCGCGGGAGGATGCAATACATCGGCAGCGATCGTGGAAGCTCGGGCGACTTCGTTGTGTGAAGCGAAGTTCGTTGTGTGAAGCGAAGTTCGTTGTATGAATCATGAAATGAACGAATAGGAAGTTCGCTGTGCGCAGCGTTCGCTGTGCGCAGCGTTCGCTGTGCGAGGCGTTCGTTATGCGAGGCACCACTGTATCTCAATTTTTAATCTCCTACAAAACAGTTTTTGACGTTCCTGCAATTTTGCATGACCATTTGGTCATTTTAGCCTTCGATCCTTTGACTTTTTTCCACTAAGTGTTATTTGTTTTTTATTTAAAAACACTTTTTCTTGAATTCTTGGATTTTAATAATATTTTTAATTGAGTGAAGTAAAATAAATTATGATACCGAAATTGGTACAGGGAAACAGAAATCTATGTGGGTAACTAACATTGTCTTCTAAGATGACATAATTTTTAATTTTACACACATAACTTTGAATCAATATAAATAGCTTCAGTATTTATGCCAAGTTCACATTAAAATATCTTAGTTTTTCTATAACTTCACTTTATAAATTGTTTATGCAAGGCGTTATTAATTTATTCTTGTTATTTTAATAAACAAATCTCAATAACTTCCGGATGATTAACGTGCACGAATTGTATGTTTACATTTTTTTATAAGAAAATTTTAAAATCATTCTCAAATGAAACTGATAAATTACAAATTAGTACTACCCATGCCCTTTATTTAATAATACCAATGAGGACAATTTTAATTAATAATTAAGAATACTGGTTGCAATTGTGACTGAAAACCTGAGAGTTCATCGGATTTAGCGAGAAAATTAAAAATGAAAACCGAATTCAGATGCCAAGTGAGATCAGCCGAATTTTAAATAACGTTCAAGATGTGAAGGAAATGTTTTTCGGTAAAACAAGAAGTACGAAAACGTATTAATTTATTTTACTTAATCTAGAGCTCACGAATATTTAAATCTAAAAATAAATAATTTTATTATTGATACATAATTGTTAATAAATAAAATGTTCTTCCGTCGTTTGCATTTAACAAAATACCGCACTATTGAATAACAAATAAATTATTGGCTTATTACAATAAATTAATTGTTTCAAATAATACAATTAGGAATGAACTATGCCCAGTTAAATTAAAATTAGAAAAATAAATAGTGCTGCGGACGTATTTATCATGTATAATAAATTATTTTGTTATTAATTAAAATTTGATAAAGCAATATAAATTGCGATGCATTATTTGATTATGCTGGAAATGTCGGAATTTGTAACTCATATTATAATAATAATATTAATTATACCTACTACAAGCTCATAACATACTTTATATCAGCAACTAATTTTAAATTTGAAATAAGGATTATTTTAATATAGCACTTTGTTTTTTTTTGTGGGAACCTACACATTACGTATAGCTATTTATTGAAGAATACGTACCAAATAATATATTTTTAAATTTTTTAATATTGCACAGATAATGACAAAATTTCTTAACATTAATTTAAATTAATTAATTAATTCCTACTTACATAATTATGAAGTGCACATCTTCACATACTGCAAAAGCATACATATAATCTTATCTACCTACATTTAAATAATATACTCAAAGATGCGTATATCATCTGAAAAAATTACGCAAAATTAAATAATACTACATGGTCAAACGTTGTTTTCAACACGGAACATTTTGCTATATAAATTTGCAGCACTTATGTTTGCGTTTTGATTCCAAGGTTGTCATGGAGATCAAATTTACTTACACAGAGGCGACGGTTTTTTAAGGTACAAAAAAATTAAACATTTTTGTGTAACACTTTTGAAGATTTTACATATCAAGGGTTATGTTTTAAGTATAATAATTTAATTTTATATAATAAAAACTTAATAAATTGAACTTTTTGAACCACGTACTATGGTACACCTACAACATCTAATTTAATTTTATATGATTTTTTGTTACCTACTAGTTATGTATCCTACATATTTAAATTTTTTATTAGAATATAATAATATAATACTATAATTATATTTTCGTGATATTCATCATACATATTTACTACTATTCGAGTTTAAACTGCTAAACAATGAATTATATTATTAAAGGTACTACAATTATGTCATAATATTATTATATCAAAAGTGTAGCATGGAGTAACGCCTATGTACATTATAGCAACATTGTTTGTTACTCTCATTAACGATAATGTGTTGAAAATCAAAGCCATTAATGTGTTATTATTCTGATTAATAAACATAATAATTATGTAGGTATTTAGTTAGTTATTGGTTTTTTAAATAGTTGCTATTTATTTTTCAAGTTTTGCACCAGCAGCGGCGCCATCGATTTCTATTTAAGCGTTGTTTATGCGTCGCGACGACCTCATTTTACTTTTTTCAAATTATATTACTTCTTTTTTACTTTTTAAAAATTAATTTTAGTTTTATCAATAATAAATAGTAGGTAATTGTGAAAAACCGCATTATTAGTTAAACAATAACATTCGAGGGTACTTGGTTAGAGAAATTATGGAAAATCAGTGATCTTCGTTATTGACGAAACTTTTTATAATAATAATAGTTTAGCATTAAATGCTTAGCAGGTCCACGACTTTGAAGCAGGTACAACTGTGTTTACTCAAAAGTTTGGCAATACAATGGCAATGCGGCTAACACGGCGCTACTTCCGGTTGCTGTTACTCCCGGATGACATACTAACAGTTTTTACAAACCTAAGCAATGGGGCTAAATAGAAGCATTGTATTGGCGGAATTTTAATTTAAACATCGCGTCGATGTGGTTTATTTTACGGTTAAATTAAAAATCGCTAAACCCGTTTAATTAACCAAACTTTAAACTTCAACCGAATAACCGAACCAAAGTCAGCTAGGGTTTTTTTACAAAATTAGCCCTGAGTTAACCAAACTTTAAACTTCAACCGAACCCAAGTCAGTTAGGGTTTTTTTTGCAAAATTAGTTCTGAGCCTTTTAAAGTTCCGAAATCTTGTATAAGATCTTGGTATTTATTTATTCCCAATTAACTTTTTATTAAATTTTAGGAGTTTTTGGGTCCTATAAACAATTGAACCCTGGCTGCTCTAAAACAAGTTTTGTCTCTGTTTTGGTCCCAACCAATTGTTTTGGTCTCTTTAGCTATCTTTGCTTTACCGTAATACGTAACTTTGCACCAAAAAGTATAAACTTCGGTGACATAATAAGCGAAGAATGGAAATGTGAGAGCCTTGGTTTTGGGTTGAAACAAACAAGACAACCTTCCTCATCAGATGACGCTCAGACACCAACGAGGCTTGCGTTATTAGTCATATCACATGACGAAACTTCCGTTGAACCAAACATTCAAATTTTCCTCCCAAAAATTTTTGTTTCGTGGCCGTTTTGTTAGGAAAATAGATAAGCAGCAATTGTACCTTCTATAACTATTAACTAGTCACGAATAAAATGAGCTATTTAGATAATTAAATTTAATGTTTTTTAATTTAAGAAATTCTTTACGAAGGTAACTTTTTCTCCAAAAATTGGGTAACTTGGCCTCACGTTTGGAACCAAGTTTGCCATACTCTTTTTTCAACATGAAAAATGCATTGTATCTTGAATAACTTTTATTCGGATAAGAATAACTGTTTTTAATGTAGCATTTTTGAAATTTTTTTTAAAATTTCCTTAAAATTCTACGTACCTACCTATATTTAACGATTTTGAAAAATCATAGAAGTTTATTTCAAAGGCGTAACCTTTGGAAGAAATCTTTGTACAAGTTACGGGAAATGAAGGGAAATCTGGCGGAAAATAGCAGAACTCGGGGGAAATCAGGGGAATTCAATCCTAAAGGGGAAATCTTTGCACAAATTTTTTCTAGCGGTCAACCCCTTGGTATATTTTAAATATTGACACTATAATTAATCTGTATTGGAATTAAATCTAAAAATGTTTTTAAAGTGTGTCTAGACCATACGTTTATAAAAATGTGACAATAAATGTGTAGTGCAAGGTTTGACAAACCACAGGTAACATTGCTCCAAAGTTTGAATTTAAATAAATAACTGTACAATTGAGATGTGAATTTGAATAAAATATGAAAATGTTCAAGAAGATGTCTAAAATGTAATGTATGATACATCAGGTAAGTTGATTCTGAACTACAGCTTCGGCAGAAATAGCAATTTTTGAACAAATCAGGAAATCTTGGTGCAAAGTTCGACGGTTTTACGGTACCTTAGTTGGTAGTTTACAAAAAACATGTAATACATTACGGTTATTAGCATGGTTGTTAGCGCGATGAACTGCTAATATAAGACTCCCCGGTTCGTATCCAGGTAGAGCTCACTTTGCAATACCGTCTCCGTGCTTCGGAAGGTACGTAAAGACAGTGGTCCTCTCAAAGGTGCTTGCAACATCTTTGAGGTATTAATTGCTAGAGTGCTCTCTTAAGAGGACGGGTAAACGCCTTCGGCTGTATCCTTATATAAGGAAGCCCGTTTCATTATAGGGTATCGGACAACGTCGCAAGACGTTTAAAACCGATTGTATATATGTATTGGTTGTTTCTGTCTAACCCCAGATTCAGTTTAATAGCAATTTTAAAACGGAACCTAAGGTGTGTTTTTTTTTATATAATGTTGTAATCTCGTTTATTTTTCAATAGAACATTTAACCAACCGAATTAGTGAAGAGAAACAATAATGGGGTTGTTTACTAATAACGTAGAATTCTTCTTGGCACGAAAAGCATTGACCTATTATTTTTATTGCTATACCAGCATGAACAAATATCCACACTACTTCATAATAAGAATTAGAACAGAGTCCTAAGTATTTGCACAATGTTCTTGTAATATTAATTTTATGTGTGATAAAAATTATAAAAGCATCAACGTTTATTGTTTAGCAAACACAATAAAATATTATTTGAAAAGAATGCCTGTATTAAATAATAAGTATAGCGCATTAAATTAAAAATATCATCATACCATCTATTTAAAATTTAATTACCTTTTATTTCATGAATTGGTAAATTGATACAAGTTATAAGCAATGTGTTATTTATTTTTTCAACTACACTATTAAGAATTCTAAAACTCCCCGCACTTGATATTTATAAAAAAAGATGTGATAACACTTATGTTGTATATTAATTTAAAATATCACTCTGCTTTTAACACTCATCCGGCAAGCATAAATTTACTGAAGATACTTATACAGATAAGTTTGAACTAATAATTGTTCTTATTCATAGAAGGGTCCCAAATCTGATGACACTCTAACTAGTTGATAGTTTTAAGTATTTGCAAGTGGTGTGCCTTTCCTTCTTATACACACAAGGAAGTTCATGACACTGAAAGCAATGCCAGTATGTGTGCAGTTTAATTGAAAAAGAGTGACTGGCAATTACTGTATAAAGTGTGAACGATTTTCTTAATTAAGTTAGCTTGATAACTATCAGATTTAACTTTTAATGTAAATTATTTAATAAATGGCGGGTTTTATTAATTAAAGTATTTATAATTTAATAGCATATCGTTGGGCTCGTCTTTTTATTCACTTGTATAAAAATTATTATCTATCTCCTTCATTGAAAACGTATTCAACTGTGCCCACGCTATCAAAGTGTTGTTAATCAAATCCTAGGACAACCTGGACCTATAATACAATTAAGGGTACTCTGAAGAATTCAAATTCAAGCATTAATTCTGGACATGAGGATACAGTTGGACAAAAAAGTCTCTGTACGTTGCCGTTTTAAGATTTTATTTAAGATATTAAGATGATCACTAATTTCTTTATTTATTTAGAAAAATAAAAAATTTTTACCAAAACTATAATATAATTATTTTTATAATTAAGTATAGATGAAAAAAATGTTAAAAAAGATCATTATGGCCCAAAAAAACTTCAAAAAGGAAGAAAATTTTATCTACACTTGTATTTAGTATCATAGCCTTCCACCTTTAGAACAGCTTCCACACGTCTGAGAATAAAATATACTTATAATTTATTTGTTTTTTCGGCCCCAATTTTAACCCATTCTTCTTGTAATATAGTCATTTCCAGGGCCCAAATTTGAAGACATTTTTAAAATTTGTTCGTAGAATGTCGTAGTAAGCCTAACAATTCATTATATTCTCAATAAACTATAATATTCAAACTTCTGATGCTGCTGTCTGTACACTTGTAAATATAAAAATGTAAACCATTCAGATCATAGATAACTTCTAAGAATAGTTAATTGTTTGCAAACGCTCACAAAACAAAGGATGTATAATACATTTCTGGAAACGGGTATTATTTAGCAATGAGGATAAGTTTAACATTTTTAGTTTGGATGGGAAAATAAAAGTCCTACGAAAATTCAACGAAGAGCAAAATTTAAAAAAATTTCTATACTGGAATATGATGGTATTAACATAATGGTTTAAGAATGTTTTTGGGCCCAAATAATTAATTTTTTTTTTTTTCTTACTTATAATTAACCACATACATAGTAGGTATAATGTTACAATTTTACTAAAAAAATTTAATTTTTTTTTAAATAAGCAATGAATCATTGCAATTATTATATCTTGAAACAGCAAGGCAAGCAAAAAACAGCCACCAAAAAAACGTTTTCAACTTGATCAAGAGTTTAAGAATTATATGTTGAATAATATTATGCAATAAATTTAAAAGAGAATTCTTACTTTATTTTAAATTTTGCTTTTAAATGTTTTGTATAATTTTATATAAAAAAGAATTTAATTTTCTTTGTTCTTAACAACATTTATGAAACCTGTGACAATTATGGGTTAATGACACTTGATGTAATTATTTTATAAATCATCATGACAAAGTGACCAATTAATTATTACAACAGGTTAAATTTAGCAGGTCAGACAAATCTTCTATATGGCAATAGAATAACTTCTTATTGTTTTAACTTTTTCCAAAATACAGCCAAGTACGATAAAAGTAATAAGTACTTACTGTAAGTAACGAATTAAAATTATTTTATAAAACACTATATTTTCATCTTAAAAAATCTACAGAAATTATCAACACTAAATTACTTACAATATATTACAGATTTGAATTAAAATAATATGACTTTTTTTATTGTATTACAAAATATACACAAATATTAACATGGCGATTATACAAAACTGTACACTTATCACAGTCTATTCTTAAATCTATTCTCATATTAATTTGAAATAAATCGTAAAGGTAATATTACTAAGAATTTAAGATTAAGAAATTTTCAATAATCAAAATATCAATATTTTAAAAAACAAACAATGGAAGCATAATTTTAATTGTACAAATAGAGATCACATCCATAATAAGTCAATATGATAATAGTAATTCTTCCATTATTTTTTGATTAATAAAATTTTAGCATTGCTTTTTCTCACACAATAATTTATATTTCAGTGTACGTAGTTTCCAACAAACATTTAAATAATTTAATCACAGTAACTTTTTGAAGGACCCGCTGCAGAATCAAAATTATTTCTTGGTTTTTCTGGCAAAGGCCTAAATGCCATGGAATTGTTCGATTTTTGCGTGTTACTCTTAAACGATTTAAGAGAATCGCCTTTATCGTAACTTTTTGTTTGATCGTTTTTATTTTGTAATTCTGAATATAAATGGACGGCAGCATCAGTTGGCTCAGAATAATCGCCCACAATGGGTGGTGGCCTGGTATTATTTTCTGCAATTACATTTGCTCCATTTTTTATATTTCTCTTCCATCATTTTGAGAAAATCAAAGGGTTCGTTATATTCACCGTTGTGATTATTGTGTCTTTTCTCTTGTTGAACGTTTTGGGGCATTTGCAAATTTCCTAGTTCTTCATACAAATGTGCTTCTTCATCTTGCCTACTATCTCCTGTTATAAAAAGCTCATAAAGTCTTTCAATCATTTCTCGAGCATCATCGTGGGTAGAAGGATCTTCTAATTGTTCTCTTAATTTCTGAAGAATTTCTGGAGTAAGTTCTTCAGGAATATCTCCTTTATCGCTATTTTCAGTAGTTACTATTGTTCCTTCATCATCGGAGTGGTTCCTTCGTGATAATGGAGATTTCGAAAACGCATGCAATAACCTTTGCGTTTAAGCCATAAACTACCGCGTATAAGAAGTATGATAATTGTACCGCACACTGCAATTATCAATACCGCTCCCAACACTATTCCTAGTATGAGACCGCTATTATTTGCTTCACTAGCGTCATCTTTTAACATGGTCGACTTGGTATCTAGTATTTTGGTGTCCCCAGCATACGGTTCACATTTAATACTTTCTCCTGTTCCACATACCAACTGCGTAAAATTGTGCATGTTGATAAGTCCTTCTTTTAATTCAAAACAACGTGCTAGTAGAGAATTTATAGTACAATAACTCGAATTAAGCACAAAAGAAACATCGCCTGCAGCTATACCCAGCCATTTAAAAATCCATTCTTCTATATCACATTGGCAGGTTTGATTAAAGAAGTTGTTATCAAATTTTAATTTGTTAACCCTTGATTTTAGGTCTGTTATAAAACTTAAAGCACCGTAATCAATTCTATAAATTTCGTTTCCTATAAATGTAAATTCTACTTGTTGAATATTTGGACTGTAGGGCAATTCTAAAAATGTGCTATGAATAGTTTTGATGATATTATCGTTCACACTAATTCTATTCCAATTATGCAATACAATGCCGCTGGATTTAAAATTTTCTATTTCGTTATCAGTTATTATAACATTTGCTACCGTGCTGTTGATGGCTCCTGTCTGAATTTCTGTAATCCTACAAAAATTAACATTAGTTGACAAATTTTGCTACATTATTTAATAGTTAAAAATAAATTCAGTTTTGATGTAATAAAATAATTAAAAATTTTTTACTAACTTGGAATGCTCTACAGTTAAATTAGTCATCGATGCCATCATTGCTTTTGTTTCCCAAACTCTTACTTTACATCTTGACAATTTAAAATTAATCAAAAGGGTTCGGTCGCTAAAAGCACCTGATTGAATTTTTTGCACAGAACTATTTACAATCGAAATTAAAGAAATTTGATTAGCTCTAAATGCTTCAAAATGAATCTCTCTGATTTCTGAATTTCGGATGTTCACTTCAGCTAAGGATGATTGAAAAGCAGCTTTTGGTATTATTGGTATAATTACTTCATTAAATGAAAGCTAAAAATTCACATTTATTTACATAAACTGGAAAGTTTCGCCCAATTAATGCTTACCGTTGCAACTGGACCATGGCGACTAACAATTCCTTGATTTTCAAAATTAAAAGCACCTTCCTGTAATTCCAAATAAGGTATCTTGTGAAATTTTCCATCTTGAAGTCGCCCGAAAGCAGATTTTTGTATCAATACATGGGAACAACGACTTACTTCAATAGAAACGGGTGTCTAAAATATAATGACATTGTTTAAAAAATCCTTTTGAGAAAGCTTATGAAAAATTACTGAAACGCTTTTAAAAAATTAACATTATCTGCTACCTTTTCCAATCTTTTTTAGTATAGAACACAAATACAGAAATCCGTTAGTTTCTGAAGATTTTGCAAATGGTAACTTTTGCTGAAAAACGTTGAAACTACTAAGGTTGTGTTTATATGTAATTAACTTTCAATTAAAACTTTTGATTGATTTTTTTACATTTGGAAGGATCAGAGAAAAGAGATTGGAAAATTGACATTATGAAATCCGTCTAGTCGACAAACATTTTTTTAGGTTGATCATAAGTAATTTTTCACAGGTTTTGTGCTTAGTTTGTTATTTGATAATTTAAATACAATACATAGATCGTATGCGAAAAATTATAGGAAAACATTTGTACAACCGAAAGTTATTCGCGCGCTTTTTATACGACTGCAGATTTTTACGAATAAACATTTATACGGCAATATTTGTACGATGGAAAGTTATTCCGGAGCTTTTGAACGACATGGTTAACAACACTTATCTGTCCACCAATTTAAATACATACCTGTTAAAACATTATAATACATATCATGCATAAATAAATAAATAAATAAGGTTGGGACAATTTCAAATTTAGAGTTTAAAAAATTAACGATTTGAAGCGGTAGCGATAGTATACGAGAGCGTATTGATCTATTTTGATTATTTTATTTAAATAGTACCGAGTCATTTTTAAATTATTGTTATGGCTATACGAATAATAACAATTTTATTTAATTCACTGCAAGGAATGTATGAACTGTTCAAAAATTGGTTGCACGTAAGGAACAAAAAAATTTTTTAATTAAGGTCCATTCATGTAGCACATTGGCTGCTTTTGAAATGTTTTGTATTGAAAAGACAGGGGAGCTATCGTGATTTTAGCGAAATTTTTAATTTTGTACAATGGAGTTTTTAAAACAAGGTATTGTTTTATTTATCCAAGTATTTGTAAAATGAGCATTTATAAGAGACCGAGAAAAGAAATTTTCATATAAGAACGTCGAGGATAAATTAATGTCCTACGAGTACTTTTAATTTAAAATATAGCATAGGAAATACCGTCGTACATATACATTATGTCGAATAAAAACTCTCCCTGGTACAGATATTGCCGTATAATGTTTATTCCTACAAATGTTCACTCGTAGAAATGTTGACTCGTATAAAAGTTTTCGTTAAAACAGTCGTCGTATTAATGTTTTCGTATAAATGATCAATAATCACAATAAATAG
Organism: Lycocerus yunnanus; assembly: GCA_036346125.1. Taxonomy (NCBI): domain Eukaryota; kingdom Metazoa; phylum Arthropoda; class Insecta; order Coleoptera; family Cantharidae; genus Lycocerus; species Lycocerus yunnanus. The sequence continues at coordinate 2,399,965 of JARFIX010000008.1, read as the reverse complement.
GTGTTTAAAAATAGTAATAGTTTAGTACATAATATCTGTTAATATTAGGTAAGCCATTCCTGATATTAGATTTTATCAACAATATATATTTGAAAAATACAATCAATTTTGAGAAGAGGAAAGCAATTTAAGAAATTAGTTAATAAAATTATTCCCGAAACCACTTATAAGATCATTTTGTATATATTAGGTACCTGCATATTTTTGAAAGCATTCGTGTCAACAATAAAATTATCGCAGCTTTGAATTTGAAGCAGAAGGCTAGCAGAAATAAGATCCAGAAATGAACTTTTTCGAATCCTAAAATGACGTGTTCCATCTATTCTTACCAGATGAAATCCTTCTAAGGATTTAAATGTTTGAGGTTGAAATATTACTTCATCTCCTCCGCTGATAGATATTTCCATAATTGTAGGTGGAATGGAATTTGGAGTAAATTCTACTTTCTGAAATTTATAGAACATTAATTAATAATAACAATCAACTTTTTTTTATTATATGAACGTATTTCATAAATAGAGTTACTGATAATATAGTTTAAAACAAGCATGCATACAGTATATATTTTAAAAGGATTGTTTTGGGGTAACATTTTAAAATTTCAAATAGTTTTAAACAAGATTGCGACAAAATATAGATTTTTGTTAAATCAATAATGCCCCGATATTTTATTCGTATCACTACAGTTTTTTTGACAATGACATAAAGGAAAAAATTGTGTAGCAATTAAAGAATAATATAAAAATATCTCTATTCTCTTGATTATTTTGATCAATGTTAAACAATTAAATAGCCCATTCGGCCTACGGCCTCGTGAATCAAACCTTTCCTCTTGTGGATATACCTCCCGTCACTCAATAGTTAGTAACAAAAATAACTAGTCATTCATCGTAACTCTAATTTAGCATCGGTTAATTGGGACAGCCGCTTAATTGGGCTAAATCTTGAAGAGCTCAAAAAGAAAGTCCAATTCCTTCGCTTATTTGGGCTGTTATTCCGTTTAATCGAGACAGTAAAAAATTAAGACTTAAATAATATGTAACATTTCCTAACTAGAAAAGCAAACTTTATTGTTGGGTGCAACAATACTTTATTTAGAGAGGTAACAAGGAAGCCTGTTATTTGCACTAAATCTTTCTGTCAATTTTGTGCAATTCAAAACTAGAGTATTAAAACAGACTTACTCTTGATGCATTTTTCCAAAATTTAATTTAATTAGTTTTATTCTATTTTTCAAACATAATTATTTTTGTGTTACAATACATAGTAGGTACATGATATAAGTAAGTTTTTTTAAGATCATTAAAATTTAAGCAAATACAAATGTTTAAAGTTTTTAGTGAATTTGTCCTGAAAAATGTCCTTACTGGATGTGTCCCGATTAAACGGAATTTACTGTATTATTAAAAACTATAGAGTAATAATTTATTATAGAACATGTGCAAAAACTAATAGGTAGGGTATCCAATTTAAAACTGTGTCGTTAATCGCTTTTGAAAGCAAGGAAACAACATAGTGTAAATGGAGACTGCAATTTGCAATTATTTACATACTTATCAACATATCAATGCATATTTTATTAATTTTTATATGCATTAAAACAATATGATTTAAAGAGTTTTGAATTTAAATACATAATTCAGAATTAAATACCGAAACAAATTGGTATGAAAATATTTCGTTGACCTTTCCAATGATATATCCAATTTTTTTGTTTTTAAGAACAAAAGCATTGTTATCCGACGTTTCGAGCCCTTATTAATTAGCCAATTTTCAAGGCTCAAATTTAATTACAGGCACTTCTAAAAATATGTATCTGATGTGGTTTTGGTAATTTGGTACGTTTGTATTTATATTTAATTGGTTTATATGATATTTTGTATACAATCAGTCAAACATGTCTAATTAGAAGCTTAAAGCATTTTCATATAATATTTTTGAAAATACAATTATAATACTGCAAATCACATTTTGAAAATTCCAATTAGGTACTTCTACCTAGTAATTTTATAAAATGATATGGTGTAAAATACTTAATGAATGTTATAAAATCATAACTTAATAAAATTGTATTATTTGTATTGAGTACCCTCATCATTACTGTAAGCCATTTAAAATTCATCATTTTATCAAAATAATAAGCTATATTAATATAATAAAATATCTTCTGTATATAAAATTTTCTATATATATAGAAAATATTATATTGTCCTGCAAAGCTCATGACTACAGATCATAATCTTAATTTCTTCTAGTAAGGACCGAAATTCAAATTTTTTTTTATTTCTTGACAAAACTTCTCTCTAAATTGCGAGACTCCCACCAGAAGGAAAAATGGATATCCTAAGTACAAAGATTTCCGTTTTACGTTTTTGCAACTTCCCAATTATTTATCTTTTATCTTTCAAAATTTTTAAACTAATGTTAATTTTTCAATACATACAAGCACGACCTATTTATAGTTCAAATTGTTTTTTTTTATACCGTGCCTTGATTACAATATAAAATAATCGCCCACAATATTTTTCACTTAAGCTTAACGTTTATTTAGTTAACAAGATGAATGAATGTATCACGAATAAAATCTAAAAAAGCAGCATGAATTTTCTAAGAAAAAAAATTTAATGAGAGTGTATAATTTTTGTCCAATTTCCGCAGTAATTATAAACCGCATAAAATTTTTAGAAATGATTGCGTTTTCTTATCTTTCAATTTCAAGGATAATAATTTAATAATTCCAAACTACAATTATTGTAATTAATAATAATTATTGAAACTATCACCCGCTATTTATATTTTATATTATTTAATAACAAATAATTATTTTTTTCAAATTCAATTTTATCGGAATTTTTAATTAACCCCTTAACGCACAGCTACATGACATTCATGTTATGCGTTTACTTGCAGAATTGTGCAGCTACCGGTCTCAGGCCCACATAATTCTGCTAGTTATTATTCAGATATTTTAAATATGTTTAGGTCACGTTTGATATTTAATTGCTTTTATCTAATAATTTAGGTTTGTATATGTACATAACAGGTCATATTTCGTTTACTCTGCTTATTTTTTTACATGAAATAATTAAAAATAAAATAAGTTATCATTTTCTGCAAGAAAAAATTTGTTTTTTACTCTATTTTAATAAAAATATTGTGCGTTAAGGGGTTAATTAAATTAATATTTACATTTAGAATATGTTCAATAAATTAATACTTATTCGGAAAAGTTTCACATGCGTTAATTCCGGAAATATCAAAAAAAGTATAATAAGTCTAGTAACTCAGAAAATAATGTTGTTATCTTGTAACAAATTGACCCTACGACCCACCATTATAAAGATATATTTACAATATTCCGATATTGTATTTATATTATTAATTAATATTCGAGTATAGAAAAATATTGGGGTAAAGTCAAGAAACCCGAACTCAAAAGTACACTTTTTCCTATAAAAATGGCTTGACCAAACGAAAGAGCACTAAAATACAAGACTTTTAAGGTGTGCTAGGTTTCGGTAGGTCCTTTAATAAGCCCACAATTTAAATTTGAAATTAACATATTCCCATAAGAAATACATGTAAATGTATTATTGCGCAATATTACGTAATAATTTTATTCATTGCATTTACGGTGCGTGTACAGTAGGTGGATTAACACCGACTTACTGCAATCGCTCCCTGCTATCTGTCGGGTTAACATCCCCAATTTTTCGAGTAGTACCGGTCATGGGGATATTTTTAATGAGTAAAGCGTTTTTCAAAACGGCCTGTAGCGGCCGAAGCGGAGCAGAGCGTAAGCTGCTTCACTTTTGATTAACGCAATCATAGCCAATTTTGAATTTTTAAAGTCGTTTTTTTTTCAAAATTTGTAGGCCGACCGCAAATTTTTTTTTAATGTGTAGAGAACGATGTCCGCTTTCATAATTCACTTAAAAAATCATGAAAATCCGAATTCGGGTTTCTTGACCGTCCCCAAATATCGATAGGATATATCATGCACTACTAAGTAATATCAATATAGTTTTTAATAAACGAAAGGGAGAAATTTGTTATCGTATTATAGTATGTAATATGATTGGCCGAAGATCAATCGTAATAATGAAGACAGAAGGGTATAATTACAGAATTTTCAAAGAAAATATCTAATTCGATAAGTGCAAGTTAATTGAATTTTTGAAACTGCATTTCGGACCAAAAAACTATATTATTTAAAATACATTTTTTCAATATTTTGAAAATGATACGGAACAAGTGTGGCTTCTGATGGTGGACTGATTTCAACTAAAATCGAATGTTCACAACTAATGGTTAAAAGATACATAGTACATGCCAATCCGTCTTTACTATAGAATAATGATTTAAATCGTAATAAGGAACCTCAAAATGCTTATGTTTGTCGTTTCTTCAATTTTTTCTAAACGTCCACAACAGTTTTCCGTCACGATGCTGGGGAGCCAGAAAAGCAAAATCCTTGGTTGTTGGTTTCTTTAGCAGAAACATTAATTTAAGCATTGTTAGGAACCCAATCTTTCTTGGTGCAGTCACACCTATTAGTTTCTCCGAAGAAAACATTTTTATCTATCATAAAATTTATTATAAATATTTAACGTGGCGGAAGTGTTTTAGTATCAGTCTTAACACCCCATTTGTTTTATTACAAAAAATGTATTCTCAATGTGATTACTTTTATATTTCTCCACATTTGAAATTGCGATATACTGCTCACTTTTTGTGTCATTCCCCTGAACGGCTAATAATAAATACTTGAATCACTGCTGTTATGACAATAAAAGCTTTTGCACATAGTAATACCTACAACTAAATTCACCAAGTTCTAAATAGAATTTACCTTCGATTTAAATCTTAGAATATTATTTCAGCATTAATTTGTGTGGATTAAAAACTAATATACTTAAAAGGAAACGGAAGTAAGAAACCATTATTGTTTCTAAAGTAATTTTCTCAGTATTGTGTTGTGATTCGCAAATTACACATTTTTATTCGTGATCGAAATTATAACAGAACTTTTTTTTTGCTACTGTGCACTGGTTAGGTACCGCGATCTAAGAAGCGGAAGTATTTTTTGTTTGTTAAGAATTTCTTTTTTAGCACCCGCATCTGTTCTTAATGAAATAAACACCCTTCCCGAAAACCATAAATGTAAACCCTCATACGATTATTCCATTATACTTTTCTTAAGTGTTATTTCATACTTTGTCATTCATATACAATTACGTAATGCCAAGCCAAATTATTTTTGGGTTAGTTTTGATTTTTAGTATTCATTTAGTAATTCATAATGGGTAGGTATCATATGGGGTATTTAGTAACGAAACCCTTAAAGCACAGTGACATAACATAGTGAATTGCAAATTATTAAAAAATAAATAATAAACAACTTCTGCAACTTGGTAAAGCAAAGCTATAGATATGATTAAAATGGGAAGTTGTAACGATTTCCGGTTCATCAGGTTCTCTGATGAGGGTTATTGAACTACGTCATTTCAAATCTTATTTACCGGTTCATAAGGGCGACTTGATGTAAATAAAGAGCTACAAACATCCTTCTGTGTTTAAGTACTTTAATAACTCATGTGAAAGGTTAATAATGGACCGTGACCTAATCTAGCTTCTTGCTCATTGTTTCATTCTGTCGTGCAAACTACTATTAAAATTATTAAAAAATTAAAAGTGCATTCATTATTATTTCATTCATTATTCTTCACTTTTATTTACAATATTAAAATACGAGCAACTTCCGAAGTTGTTAGTTAAATACTACTATTCGGCTGAAAAGTTTCCCTGAAAAGAAAAAAACATTTTTTTTTGGCAAAATTCAATGTTATTATTCAACATGGTTGCTTTCGAGGGCGATACACCGATTATAGCAATCTTCCAACTTTTAGATATCATTTTTGTAGTACGGTTTGTCTTTAGCCTCAAAATGGGCCTCTGTTTCGGCGATTACTTCATCATTGGTGCTAAATTTCTTTCCAGCGAGCATTCTCTTTAGGTCTGCAAACAGGAAATAGTCGCTGGGAGCTAAATCTGGAGAATACGGTGGGTGGGGAAGCAATTCGTAGCCCAATTCATTGAGTTTGACCATCGTTTTCATCGACTTGTGACACGGTGTATTGTCTTGGTGAAACAACACTTTTTTTTCTTCAAATGGGGCTTTTTCGCGATTTCATCCTTCAAATGCTCCAATAATGCTATATAATAGTCGCTGTTGATTGTTTTTACCTTTCCAAGATAATCGATGAACAATATACCATGCGCATCCCAAAATACAGACGCCATAACCTTGCTAGCCGACTGTTGTGTTTTTCCTAGCTTTGGATTGGGTTCGTCGCGTGCAGTCCATTCAGCTGACTGCCGATTGGACTCTGAAGTGTGGTGATGGATCCATGTTTTATCCATTGTCACATATCGACGCAAAAATTCGGTTTTATTGGTTGAATAATCGGTTGAACAGCTCCAAGCACTGCTCCGAATCATCAACACGTTGCTGTTTTTGATCGACTGTGAGCTCACGCGGCACCCACTTTGCACAGAGCTTTCGCATGCTCAAATATTCATGCACGATATGTCCAACACGTTCCTTTGATATCTTTAGAGTCTCAGCTATCTCGATCAACTTCACTTTACGGTCATTCAAAATTATTTTGTGGATTTTTTAGTTTTCGTCTGTAACAGCCTCTTTTGGACGTCCTAGTTGCTTCCGCTGGAGCAGAGTCCGGAGAACACTTAACAAGCCAAGTTTTTGTTCCAGAACTATTTTTTCCCATTAAAAACAGTGTTTCATTAACACACGAAATTCCTTTTTATCCATTTTTTTTTCCAATAACAAAAGTTGCTTTACTCAAAATGCTATAACTCACGAAGCAATTGTCCGATCGGAGTCAAATTTTGACACGTATCGTTTAAAGGTTGGTTCGCACTGAAAATCATATGAAATAAATTCTAGTGTCGCCCTCTCTTAGAAACGATACGAACTTTTCGGCCGGCCCGGCCGAAGTACATTATATCTAAAATGTAAACTTGAAGGATTAATAGACCAAGCATTCTATTTTTCTTTTTTCCACTTCTTGTTACCCACTGCTGAACATCGGTTTTCCTATCTACTTCCAGCCTGCCTTGTTTTGCGCCACAATGCCGCTTTTTTCCGGCTAAATCCTTTATATTCAATGTACGACTTCATTATTTCTGTAAGGAAAAAATACTGGGAGAGCACTTGAACAATTCATTGAGTTTCTTCGTATGGGTGGAATGAAAATATGCAATTGTATCAAATAGAACGTATGTAGTATATATAATTAATTGCTTTCAGATACTGCATTGGTTAGTTTCATATAAAATGGCGTGAAAAACTTCTTATAACTTCTAACGGGTATAAGAAAAAAAAATTAAACTTTAGGTGTACTCCCTGTATAGTTTTTAAAATATTGATTTGCCATGGACAAGACTTAAATTACCAGTTACATAATTTATTTGTATGTATAACAAATATTCAAAAGCATACACGATACTAAACTTGACAATTGATGACTATCACACATGGTACCATACTTCTAAGTCAAAGGTCGTGTAAGTTTTCAACTTTTGAAAACATAATTATTACAAAATTAGTAACCAACAATAAATATTGATCTATACATATTATATTATGTATGGTAGGGAAATGTTGAACAGCATGTAAAATCTGATTTGCAGGAGTTTTTTACTTTTAACTTCGAAATATTTTTTAAACTGACTTTACTTTATAAATACCATATTGAATAATCGTCTGACACTGCCCTGCTTCTGTAAAGTATTCTTATCAATAATAGTAATGTCCTAATCAAAATTATCGAAAATATTCGATTCAAAAACGGATATTTGGCTTTAATAAAAATCAATGTAGGTAACTAGAATTTTGTAATTTAAGTTTACATGGTAAATTCGTGTATATAAACTTGACAGATTGACTACAAATTACAAAATTCTATTCACTTTTATAAATGTTTAAAAAATAATATTTATTTATTTACTTCATCAAGTGGCGTACCGTAAAACATGATAAAACGGGGCTAATTTAAACGCCGAAAATAAGTGGAAAAATGTTTATAATATTTACTACTTTACAATAAAACTTATATGTTCAGTTGATTATTTAAAATTTTGCATGGAAACGTCTTTCCGATTTGCATGTTTATATTGTACCTTATAAGAAATTATATCACTAGATTCTAATATAATAAACTTTAAAACGGGAGAGATAATTATTGTCAATGGATAAATATATCTATTAGTAAGACGTTATCGTAGTTAGTTTTTGTTTATGTTTACAATTTATATGTTTCTTTTATTTGAGAAAAATTGTGTAAAATTCCTCAAAAACAGGGGCAAATTTGACCGACTTTTCGAATCATGAAAACGTATTATACGCACATATACTGTGAATAACAGGTATCTGGTGTTTCTTTTGGGTTCCAGAGAGCCAAAAAAATGTATCGTGGTAAGTACAGTGGTACCTCGGGTTACGAACTTAATTCGTTCTTTGATTCCTTTCGCAAACCGAAACGCACACATGAGTACAACTAACCTTTCTATCTATACAACGAATGAAGCAATGATGAAACATCGCGGCGCAAACCATGTATGTGGGGCAACACCGAGGTATTGTACGTAAGTCGAGTTAGTAACTAGAGGCGTTCGTAATCCGAGGCGCCACTGCATTTCATTAGACGAACAACAGAAAATACAAATAAACTGTATAAACTGTACAAAACTGGAAACATAGTACCCATACACCCAACTTTTTTTACACGGTAGATACGTTCCTCAGAAATTTCCTGTAAAAACAAAGGTGTGCAAAAAGATGTTTGTTATAATAAAATTATCCATTAGTATAATGAAGATCATTCTTATAATAAATAAATTTTACAAAAAAGAAGATTTTTTTCAGTCGTGAAGCTTCAAATTCGTGTAAGAAAAGGGTTGGGTGTATTTAAATTTTTATTCTACCATAACGTTCTTTATTAAAATTGAATTATAGTGCAAGTTGATGTTAAATTTATTTAGTTAAAATCGACTGTATCAACAAAAAATCATTTTTAAACTTCGTAGTTTTTCAAACGAGGTAAAGAGAACAAATGAAAACCGGTGTAGCATCTTTTCATTCTCTTTCATGCTTTAAACATAGCCAGAAATAAAATATGCATTTTTTTATTTGTAACAGGAAATAACCTCATCTAAATTTATAAACAGTGTTTTATATCTTTTCATACTTAATTATGTGGATAATATTTGTTCGTATAGGATATAGTAAAATCTTAAAATTGCTATTTATTTTTGTTATAACTTTCTTATTGAATTATAGTTTACTCGGCATTGTATAATTAAATTAATTTTATGGATTTTAAAATTTAACTGTAGTTAATGATGAAATTGAAAATTTTATTTTTGACATTATAAGTAGCACTAAAACTGGACTTATTATTCTTCTCGGGTGCAAAATAAAACTCACAATAATTATAATGAACTTTGTTTATCTCCAAGCTAAGATACTTTAAAAGTAAAAGTGATGTTAATTAAATGTTTTATTCTAATCATGTGATTTTTTATGGATCGACTTTACCCGGGCTTTACCTAATTGTCAACCCTGGAAGCTCTCCACAAAAGGCTTGTTTGCTCATTATAAAACCACTATGTTAAGTAATACACTATTTCTTTTAAATTACTCTAAAAACTTGGTTATAAAAAGTAAAATAAAAGCATACGAAAACTGTGAATATTATTTTTCGTTAGTGCAAATCATAACAGTGAAATATTTCAAATGCGTATTTATAGTACCCATGATACTACAAGTACTAATAATAATATTAATTAATATAAATTAGTATACAATAAAATATAATCTAATATTAATTGTTGTATAGTATCATTGTATCTATCTCAGTGGTATCTATGTATCTTTTCAAAATGAAAACTCCAGTGTAAGGTATTTTATATAGTAATAAGGGTTTGGAATACAAAAACTTTTTGTAAGGATATACCTCTATTCCAAACCCTTATTACTCTATCTATCTATCATGGTATCTATTTATCTAGTATAGGTATCTATTTCAAAATTTTCGGGATTTCCATTAATTGTTTTCTTGTTGCTGCTTTACTTAGGAATGCTTTTTGGTTTAAAAAGGATTGTATAAAAATAAACTTCCGTTATCTACAGCAATAAAAAAATATTTTAGCAATAATTATTAAAAGTTATACATCGATATAATATAATATCATACTTGATATCTAACATTAGAGTAGGGTGTACTTGTGCTGACATTATTCCTGTAGGTATTTAGGTACCAATTATTATTGTGATTCTTTAATATTAAAAACAGTTGTTGTCACCACTAAAGAAGCTTCGTCACTTACAATGTTTGTATGAAATAAGATTATAATCGCTAGTCAAATAAAAGTATACATATTACCTTTAACTAAAGAAACAAACTTCAAGAAGTATTGTAGCTATTCCTTTCTACCTTACTACCAAGTCAATCAAATTATTTGCGTTCATCTTGTTAGTACTACTGCTTATTAATTTAAGAAACCAGTTGTCGGTTCCAAATTCAAATTTGACCAGAAACAATTCTGACGAAGCTTCATCTTTCGTGCTCACGATTGTGCAAATAAAATATTTAAATTAATATATGTACATACAATATAGTTTAGTAAAAGATTTGTAAAAACTATCAAAAATATATATATTTGGGTATATGCTAACGATAAGCTAGTTTTTGTTCCTCTAAATCAATTTCATTCTTTTATTTTGCAATACCCTGGCTCTCATATAAATTGTGATTGTAGTTGTTACAATTTCAAACGGCCATTTCAAGTGATATTTAAATATAGGTTAGGGCTATCGCATATTATAAAAATATTTAGAATGTAGCTATAACTATTTACTAGAAGATAATTAAATTTTAATAAAAGTACAAATCAAATATTAGTCACGGTAGCTAAAAATACAATTACGTCCAAGACCTGTTAAAACGTAGTAGGTACAACCTGTTTCTGTAACACATTAGTAGCAGATTATGCCCCGGAGCTTTCAACTAAATATAGCATATCACCATAAAAGGAAAAATTACTTTCAACTTCAATACTAAATACTGGAAGTCTATATCATACAATTGATATAAAATTAATATCATTCTTTAAAGTTCGATCGCAAAGTAAATTTCGGTAAATTTTTAATGGCCATCTATGTTTTGATTAGTAGAGGTGTTTTATAAAGATATAAAATTACTTTTGTTATTTTGCAATTTTTGTGTATATTTATGCAATTGGAATTCCGTTTTTAAACCCAATTCTCTAACTGGGCGCGAATGTTTGCATTTGTTAGTGGTATTTTCAAAAAAGGCGGTTTTCCCGCATTTTCATTTGAAGCAAACCTTTAGAGGAATAAATAATATTGGTTACGAAGAACCACAGAACTTGAGAAGAATTACATAAATTCAATATACCCACATGTAAATAAATTTCAAGACGAAGAACTTTTGTATATACTTATTTTTGCGATCCGATTTATATATGTAGTATGTACTATGTACATACTATGTATAAAATAAAATCAAAAAATGGAATTTTTCAAAACCCACTCTAATGTCAGGTAATTCTGGAAATGAATGAAGGCATTTAATATCTGCCAAAGCCATTCAATTCTCCTCAAATACGTGCCTGAAAAATATGCCAATAATGTTTCTCTAGTTTCACTAACAATATCGACATTATTTATCGAAAAGTGAAAAATCTAACTTTTGCTTATGACTCAAAATATATAAGATAATGCCTAATTTTGGGTATACTGATAATTCACCATTACATTTTCTTTAAAACAAGAAGGCAGTGAAAATATTACATCTTCTTCTTCAAGTGCCGTCTCCGCTACGGAGTTTGTAATCATCATTGCTATTCTTATCTTTGAAACAGCTGTTCTGAACAATTGGGTAGATGTACACTTACATTATATCAATCTCTCAAATTTCGTAGCCAAGATGTACATACGTCGGCGGCCAGTACTTCTTTTTCCCTGCATGATCACCTTCAGTAGTTATATCACCCATATTTATAGTTACCAAGTTCCTCCATAGGTTCCAACATCAAATGTTGTCCACTTTGCATAAACATGCATTTTTATATAAAATTTAGAAGTTACTAAAACAATTACATACAATTTCTCCTGTGTAGAAGTTTGAAATATCGACTTAGGAATCCAACAAAAGAAAAAATGTTGGTCGTAATTTTGCAATATAATTGCTGTTTTCGATAAACTATTTATAGTTCACAACACAAGAAGATATTTTTAACAAAATATTTATGCTAATTGCTACACATCCCGAAACTATACAGTAAAAGTTTATTTGGTTTACAAAAAGAATGCGAAAGTATATATTTTCTGAATCTTCGCTTTAATCTGTAACAGCTTAACAAGATATAACATAAAAGTAAACATATAAATTAATACGATATATAACGAGAAACTTCTTCCATTGCATAGTGCAACTGTATTGGGGTAGCGATAATTTTTCGAATTTTGACAAAAAAGTCTACATTATGTACACAGTAGAACTATTACGTCCCTCCATTTCCGCTATGGTTAACTAATTAATATACTTTGTGCGAGGAATATTATAAGGCAGAGGGTGTCCATACTAATTTTACATATAGTAATTTGACCTACAAATTTTCATGATGTATTAATTATTGTCATTTACATTAGCATTGCGGTATACAATACAACCATTTTTGGCTATTTAAAACACCGATTCGGAATGTAAAATGACGACGGGCGACCGGCATTTGACTAAAATTCGACGATTTGGACACTTCCTATGGCCATTCCAATCTATATGACTTGCACTTCTCAGTCGATATTTCTTGACAATTTTAAATAAATTGTTATGATCAAAGTTTATGCAATATTGCAAGACATCTGAGAAATTAAAAAAGTTATGTACTTGCAAATGTAATATTATCAAAATTTGATAAATTAATCCACTTAAGATAGTGATAACAGTACAAAGAAGTTGTGTATTAAAAATATAGACTTGGTTTATAAACGGAAACGCCTGATAACAGTTTCTTTTTAGTATTTATTTAACTTTGTGTTGGTACATTACGACGTTACTGCTTTGCTTTGTAAAGAAATTTCTCCTATGCAGGATGGTGCTCGGGACAGACGAGTAAAAGTTTTAAAAACTTTTCACTTTTTATTTGTTATTTTGCATAAACTCATCAGCTATAACTATAGATATGTATTTCGGTTTAGTTGGAAATCGTCAGTATCGTGCAGATACAGATTCTTAAAACGACGGAATTTCAGCAATTTTTGAGTTTTGAATAAATGAAAATCTACTAATAAATCGTTTCAAAGTAGTATTTATTTATTAGATATGAAAATTTCCAGTTATAATTTGACTAGACTAATTATTATGTACTATACAGCCAACGTATTCGATACGCTGCATCCCTCATATAGAACGCTACTTCCTGTTATCCAATCAGTCGCACCACAATAATCCGAGACTTATCTGTACTTGGTACCTACTGTATTCATTTTTCTAGGATACCAAATTACTAATGTTTAGATAAGCATTACACATTATTTATTTTGTAAGTTATATCATGATATTATGTACATATGGCAAAATTTTGCGAATTGAGCATTATTAAAGATTACGAATATCTTGTAAAGGGTTTATCATTTTGTTACATAAAATACAGAAAATATAAATTTGCAGAAGTAAAACAGAAATATTCGACATATTGTGAAATACACTTAACTTTTTGCCAAATAAAATTTTGTCTAGTTATTTTTAACGCTATAAAACAAGCACATAAAGCTATTATAGAACATTCACCACATTATAAGCATTCCGACTTGGAATATCATCATTTCAATTGAAAACTTTTACCTTAATTTATTATTAAGTGATATCTAATAATATTTTGTTATTTTTGTGATTTACGATGCAATGACATTTTTAAATTGTAGAATTAATTGCAAATTTATTTTTTCATAGCACATATTATTATATTGGACAGAAAAACAAGTTATAACTCAACTGTGGGCAGTAGAATAATTTATTATAATTAAATTAAAAATTAACAACTAAGTAAGCGTAATAATATTTAATTTATTTCGTACGCTTTCTATAGTACTTTACTGTCCTCTAAAATTTTTATTAGAAAATATAATTATATGTATAGAAACAGTTGTACAGATTCATAACGTAGTACCATTTGAAACGATTTAGATAGTCTTGATCTTGATGATCTATGATGTATTGCGAACCTGATCAATGAGTGTATTCCATGAGCCTTCAAACTTGCAATAGTTATCCTAATTCACAAGAAGGGTGTTGTCAAAATTTTCTGCAATTATCGCCCAATATCGTTATTACCCATTGTCTCGAAGATATTCTAGATGATTTTGAACCAAGAAATAATGGAAAATTTTGACTGAAACTGTTCAATCCCAACCAATTTCGTTTCAGAAACAAAAAGTCGACTTATTCCCTTGCTATCAACAAGCTTGCGTAGATTATACGCAATGATTACGAAGAACGTCAATATATCGACGAAGTTTTTTATGATTTATTAAAGGCATTTGGTTGTGCGAATTTCGAAATATTAATACGAAAATTGAAATACTATAACTTTTCCAGTATTGGCATTTCACTAATGAAGTAATTTTTTGAGGATATGTGAAATTTAGAAACATTATTTCGACATGTCTTGAAATTGACACTGGAATTTCACATTCACAGATTTTATCTTAATTACGGTTGATACTTGAAAGATAAAACACACATTGCAAAATCGTAGATGAAGAATTAGTTTATTTGCAAAAAATTAAGCTCAAATAAGCAAAAACTACGAAAACTAATATTTACCCTCCGATTGAATGCCAGTATTGTTGCGTACGAACATCAGATAAAGTATTTGGACATTTTTCTAGATGTAGTTTGACCTTGGAACCTCACATTAATTATATCAATAAGAAAAATCAGGAACCATTTTTTGCCTAAGTACTTAGAACTACCTATCAAAAACGAAATTTAGAACAGCATGCTTTGCTTTTTGGCATCTAAAATGTCCTACGCAATATTAAACTGAAGTTACTCAGTTCACACAGAAAAAGTATTCAAAATAAAACGAAGACGTCTCCGAGCCTTGATGGGTATTGAATATCGTGATAATTAACCATCCGACTTCAAATCAATAAATACATTGACAACTACGTGCATATTCTTACTGGAATATCTGATGTTCGCTAGGCAAAGCATTAATACTCGAGCTACTAATGATGATTTCCACAACAACCCTCCAAGAATAGCTGGAGTTATTAACGGGTGGATTAAAGGCAACTCAAGATGGAGTTGCTTGACTAGCGATCAAGATGTATACCGCACTTTGAGAAAAAGTCTAAAACGCCCAATGACTACAGCTTTAAACAATGTGAAAAAATATCTGACTGAAATTGCTGTCTACAGTGGGGACGAATTTAGTTCAAGTGAAAAACATTAAATTTACCCAGTATAAAATTAATGATTTACCGTATGAGTTTTATTACCGCACACTGACGTTATTGCCTGAATTTACGGATGTCTAGGCTCTAGGTGCACGTGCACATGTAAAGCGATCCATTGAGCGAAATACTATCATTTCATACACATTACATGGCATTGAAAGCGGCTTGTTTTCTGCACGTAACAGATTACTCATGTTATTTGATCTTTTGTCGTAATCTTATCTTTCGCGAGATGACTTCACCTTCACTTTTCGGCACTAGTGCGAGTTATTTTCATTTCAGCATTGTCCAGATTGAGCAACTTTGTTAAAATATTCTTTATTTACCGAATTGCAGATTTGCAAAAAATATTGTTCGCAACACGTACTTCAATAGGCTTGTTTCCATTCTCGGTTGATTTTCGGACTCGTCAGCAAAATCAACCTCGAATGGAAATGTGGCCTATTTAAGTACTAGTCACGAAAATAGCTATTTTCTACTCCTGCTACTAAAACGTCATTTATAATACTAGTTTCCATGGCTCTAATTAATCGCTTAATCACACCTTGACAAGACGTGGCTTCGATCGTTTTAGTCACGGGCTGAAGTTAGCAACATGCAGATTACGCACGGATTGTATTTTGTTTACAAACTGTCATAAAATAATAATTAACCCAAAAGTGATTGTATTGTCAACTAGTAAAAAATTTTATAATAATAAAATCATTAAGCATGAATACGTTTTCGTTGTTCTATGTTTCAACGATGATTGAATCTAATATGGAATAAGATGAAACCTGTACATATTCAGATATACAACCGTCGAAAATTTTAAGCGGAATTCGATTGATTTTCATTTCAACTTGTTGAAGGAAAAAAAAGTGTTTTTAATATAAACAACGATTTTTCGCTTGAAATAAACTAGTTCGTATTATATATCCACAAAAAAGGAAAAAAATAAAGAAAGAAAAAAATTTTTGCACGGGAATTGAAATCTTGTTCTTGTTTCTGTCTTCGCTTTGTATATGCTCGTGCACTAAACATTCCCTATGCTATGCTGGTTAAACTAATTACATTGCAATTACTGTAAAATCTTTCAATAAAGTACCTAATTTGTTTCAATGAAACCCTATATTAGTTTACTGCTCATACATTCATTTTTAATATTATACCTAGTCGTGCCATATTATGTTCTGTGAAATGTTTGCGTGTAAAAAAAATTAAATTACTTAAAAATAATAACACTATAATTTTAGTTATTCCTTTCCTTTTATTAGTACTTCAAAGAATCTTTTACATTTTAATTCATTCAAAATGACCACCTTTTGCTTTTACGCATGCCTTTATTACGGCACGTATTACTTCGATCGGATCGGAACGATACCGCTGTCTTGATTAAGATCGAAGATTGATATTTTTTGTGAGGCACGGTACCTTACAAGCTTGTTCCTCAAGAATCGTCTATATTTTGTAATTCAACGGGTTTAGATCATAACTTCCTGGAGGCTAATCTTCCGCAGCCAATCATCTTTTAATAAACGTAGGTAAAGGGTATAGCCGGATAAGCATGTAAAATCTGCCCCCAGCGATTTTTAAAAATCCATATGGTGGATCGATTTCTAACTAAAAAAAAATGTTTTTCTGAAAATTTTAGCTTTTAAACCCCGTGGGGTACGACGTAATTAAATAAAACGTGTTTATCGGTAATTATTTTATTGTAACTATTCTACTGAATATTTTTTAACAAAAATTTTATTGGTAATAATTATCAACAAGGGACGTTAAAAAATAATTTTTTTATAATTTTGTAACCACCCCTTTTTTAAAAATAAAAAAGTTTTTGTCGTTATATTTAAATATGTTCCTTTCATATGTCACTCACGAATTTTTTCCAAAAAACTCCTTTTTGGCTCTTCATTATACGGTAAAATTTTCAACTTGATCCATTTGGTGGAACAAGGTCAAAAAAAATAAAATTGATTTTTTTTATATTTTCTTCTAATATTATTCACTAGATTTACTTGTGAAATACTGCTTTTTTATTCAAAATATATCAAAATCTTATTTAAATGTTACATACTATTAGGAATAATTATTCAGTGTTATTATATTTAAAAAAAATATCGAATGTCTAGAACCGTATCTTATTTGGCTGATTGTGAGTTGATGAATGAAGACGTTACTATTACACTTCACTATGTAAAAATCACACCAAATATTATAAAACTAACAATTAAATCTCGGCATATTAACTCAAAAAATACCGTTGTTTCATTGATTATTATCAACCATGTACGAATAAAATCTCTGGCCATAATTTTTATTGTTGTGATTGTGCTAATGGTAGGCGCACTATTGGGTACTGCTTTCACATTGCGGCTATTATATATTATCCTTTTCGTGGTTGATATTTGGCTAAAATAATAAGACCTGTCAAGATATTTCAGTCGTTTATTTACAGATGACAAAGTTAATGCTGTAGTGAATAAAGATAATGACGTGGATTAACTAATGTTATTAAAAGCAATCTTAACAAAGAATTTCTCATAGTGTAATAACTCTTTTTCTCAGGATATCTCCGTCCGCTCCTGAACGTAAGCCTCTCCAATTTCTATCCATTTATCTCTGTTTTGACCGCTGCCTAAAACCAGTATCTTCCTGTAACATTTTTTTGTGTTGTCTAGGCACCTGTCTCGGGGTCTTCCTAAGCTTCTTTTGGTAGTTCTTGGTCCCCTGGGAGCTAGTCCCAATTCTTAAGTCTATTTAAGTGAGCTCTGCCTGACTACGTATGCATTGCCATTTTAGCTTTGCTACTCGTTCTGTTATGTCCGCCACTCTTATTCTTTTCATTATTACTTCATTTCTGATTTTTTCACTGAAATTCACTTCTGGCATTCTTTGCTTTTGTTGTTGTTGTTGTTGTCGTCTCCATCCCATATGTTGCAATAGCCAATACATATGTGTCGTATACCTTCCTTTTCAGAATTATAGGAATTTTTGATTGCCGAATATGCAGTTTAGCTTTCCAAAAGCAGGGCAGATTAAAAAAAGTAGTTTTAGAGTTAGTGATTTTGTGTCCTAGGTTTCAATTTGAATCTTTACGTAGTGGGAACACATTTTTTTATGTTTTACCTAGGTTCATTTTCAGGTTTAATATTGCCTTGGAAGCTTCATTTAGTTCTTGTAACATCGCTTCATTGTATTAATTATTATTGTAATTAGTTAATTTTATTAAATTACTTGTATTAAAGTATAATCTATACATTTTATGCAAAATTACTTAATTCAATATAAGTAATTGATAAGCTTTTGTTGAACCATATTAATATTATAATATTATAAATTACAACATTGGAAATTTTGACACTGATTAATTATTTCCAATAGTATGTACATTTAAATAAGATTTTTGATATATTTTTGAATAAAAAAAGCAGTATTTCACAAGTAAATCTAGTGAATAATATTAGAAGAAAATATAAAAAATCAATTTTATTTTTTTGACCTTGTTCCACCAAATGGATCAAGTTGAAAATTTTACCGTATAATGAAGAGCCAAAAGGAGTTTTTGAAAAAATTCGTGAGTGACATATGAAAGGAACATATTTAAATATAACGACAAAACTTTTTATTTTTTTTAAAAAGGGGTGGTTACAAAATTATAAAAATTATTTTTAACGTCCCTTGTTGATAATTATTACCAATAAAATTTTTGTTAAAAATATTCAGTAGAATAGTTACAATAAAATAATTACCGAAAACACGTTTTATTTAATTACGTCGTACCCACGGGGTTTAAAAGCTAAAATTTTCAGAAAAACATTTTTTTAGTTAGAAATCGATCCACCATATGGATTTTTAAAATCGCTGGGGCAGATTTTACATGCTTATCCGGCTATACCCTTTCTCCAAAGCCGTTGTTGCTTTGGTTTTGCACTGGTGCAGTCTTGTTGAAATACCAAACGATGTTGATCAAACATACTAGTATGTACATAATTACTAACAAAACATACTACTGTAATAATTAATTATTATAACTTGAAATTTTCATTCTGTTACACGATGTTTACGTACACAATTAATTCACTATTTTAATTTAACATCCAATTTTTCTAATATATTTAAATTATATACATTATTAATCTGTGAAATTAATGTTAAATCAAAATTTTAAAAATTAAAAAGTTAACTGACAATAAAATGAAATGAAATTTAATTTCGCTTTATTGTTCAGTAATCTGTTAATTTTTAAAATTTTAATTTAATATTTTTCCAATTAAGAAGGTAAAAAATGGCAATAAAGAAATAACAAAATGGCCGTTGTAATTTTGTTTTCGAGTTTTTCTGATGGAGGGGGGCGCTAAATTTGATCCTACTCAGATTTATCTACTAATTTTTGCACATTATTTTTATGCATTCTTTCACCAGCAGCCAGTAAAATTGCAACCATAACGTGTTAGTTAACGAAATAATAAAAACATTAGTGCATCACTGCAACTACATTAAACCGTTGATATTAGTTTTCCTGTTTTGACTAATTTAGACGTAATTACTTGAACATTTTTTAAATCAACTTATGTCCATCTATTTATTACTGCACAATGAATAAACAATAATTGTCCCAAGAGTTCAACGTATGTTCAACTATTGCAGTTTCTAGTTTATTATTATTTAATTTTTGAAATGTGATTTTGTACTGATTCTATTGTGTCATTTCTTGGTCAGTTTCTCTAATATTTACTATACTGAAATTATTAGTGCACTGCACTTTGTATAATACCAATTCTCATTTCTTCTTTTTGGATTATTTATGTTTCAATGTGGGACATCGTTTCTATAACTACCATCCTTTCTAATCTACTTACATTATACTATGTAAATACACAAATATTTTCAAAGCCTATTTCCAATTTTGTTTGTAAAATTCTTCACAAAAATTAGCAACATTTCACTTAAATTTTAGTACTCCTATTATTTTTAGTGTATCTAGATTATTGGTGTATTTTCTTACATCTACATAGGAACAACGAATTTACTGAAAGAAAACCTATTTTCTTTCATATATTATAAAATGATAAATTTATAACGTAATAATGAAGGCTACTCGTCCATTTCGAGACAGTTTGCAAAATGGGGCAATCGAATTAACACTTTAACTGCCATACGACTCGCCGGTCGTCGGATGTATTTCTGAGTAATTACGCCGTACGACGCGACGGCCAGCCGTGGTAAATACTTAGTATGTACTGTGGTTAAGGTAATATAAAATTATATTAACCTCATAATAACACGTTTTAAATACTAGTATTTTCCTCCAACGTACGTTTATCAGAATAATAACGACCGCTGGTCATCGTAAAGGCCTGCATAGGAACAAAAAAAAATCGTTGTAAGTAGAGACGTACAAATGAATGACAAAAAGGTAAAATCAGTAAAGTAAAATACAAAATTATTTTATTTATTTTCTTTGATATGATTGATTCGGATTTTTTCGTGTACGACGACGGGCTGTCGTATGGCCAGTCAGTGGGAACAACTCTTCACTACACGAGAACCGATAGTCGTTTGTTTATTTTTACATAATTTTATTGAATTGAATAAATATGTTAAACACATTTCTATATTTAAAACGTTTAAAACTTAAATTGAAGCTTAAAAATGAAATATTCCTTTTGGCCACAGGGGTACATATCAAATATACACGCGGTAGTTATAGTGTTAAATCCGAGACTATCTCACAAAATCCGACATGATTCGTCAATTTCGTACATTCCCCTTCAAGTTAATGAAGATCTATCCAATATTAGAAGATTCAGGTAATTTTAATCTTGTAGTTTTAATATTCCCTTGACTCTTATCTGATTTGATTTATTTGATTATTTGATAAAATATTTTTGTTTATTTGATTACTCTTGATTTGATTTGATAAATTAATTAAGTAATCAATCAGACAGTAACACATTAAAGCCGTCGTACCTAATCAAAATTAGGTAATACAGTAAAACTTCTCAATAGCGGACACCGACGGGGAACGTAAAAGTGTCCCTTATTGAGAAGTGTCCGCTATTAAGAAAAAAGATGGTTAAGAAATAAAACAATTTGAGTTTTTCCAACACTAAATAATCTCTCCGCTAAGTGTCGAATACTACATTTTTCTTGTTCATAAGTTTTTATAATTTCAATTTTCGTTTTTGAGAAGCTATAAGTTCATACGTACACTTTAGAAGTAAAATTGAGAAAAATAATCCGAGATCGAAATTAACAATCAGGTTCTAAAATATTTTACACTATAGCAAAACCTACTTATAATTTTATAGACGCCGACTTTTGGAAATTGGATACGCAGTCAGAGCCAAAGTAATTGTATAATGTTGATCAATGGAAAAAGAAAGGTCATCAAAATGCATCCACCTTCAATGTCTATGTCTGTAATGTGGAAACGTTAATAATGCATTGTAGGCGTTGTAAAAATTTGCATAGCGCAGAAACAATTTTTATAACCATATTTGATTCCCAAACGTATTTCATTTCATTACGTCCGTTATTAAGAAGTTTAAATTAGCATTGGGGTATAGTTTTCAGTGTCCGCGTCCGTTATTAAGAATGTCCGTTATTAAGAATGTCCGTTTTAAAGTAATTTCTCCATATACTCCCATGCATTTCTGCCGGGGAATTGAAAACTGTCCGCTATTTAGAGGTGTCCGTTAATAGAAGTTTCACTGTAATCATTTGCCATTATGAGCTAGCAGCAAAGATACTGGCGACACACTCTTTATGAATCTTCTAACATTGATATCGATGAGCAGTTAAATGAGTGAATGTTAATCCCGGGTGCCTGGTTCGACTCCAGGCGAAGTAAGGATTTTTTTCTGACCGTCTGTCCTCGGAAGGCAATAGCAAACCATCGAGATTTAATCTGCCTAGTAAACCTTCTCAAAAATGAAGTAGTATTATATTGCATTTCCGTGGTTCAGAGCCTTCTTAAGCGGTCTATAGACGTTAAACTTGGTCGTCAACCTAATCATCAACTTGCCATGTTGACGACAAAGTTGACCTGTGTAGGCTAGTTGAAGGTTGAAAGTACAAGTTGACGATCAGGTTGAATAAAATCAAATGCTTTGGATATTTTGTGGGCGGAGCCCGATGTTGGTGACCGAGTTGAAACGTGTGTGGTATGTTATCAATGCAATCGTCAACATTAGTCTCTGTTTGCAGTTTTCATCGAAGCGTTAAATAGTTAAACCGAGAGTTAAAGCAATTTATAATCTTCTTCTTCTTCCTTTCAAGGTATAGGCAGCGTTTGCCTGTTCCGACTTCACAGATCGCGCCATCTTTTCTTGGGCGGCCGACGTTTCTTCTCCCCTTCGGGCTATACGAGAGGATCTTCTTTGGAATTATGTCATTCTCCATTCTATTGACGTGCGACTTCCAGCAATTTATAATTAATTATAATATTATGGCTACCGTCCCACAGTGTGATTCTTGGGTTGAATTTTTTGATACTTACAAGGATTTGCCCGAACTGTGGAAGATTAAATCGGATATTTTTAAAAACAGAAACAAGAAGAGGGTTGCTTGGGCCACGCTGTTAAATGTTTATAAAAAAATCGACAATGATGCAAACATTGACAGTTTAAAAAAAAGGCTTACAAATATAAAAACATGCTTTAGAAGGGAATTAAAAAAAATAGAGAAGAGTCAGAGGTCGGGAGCTGGTTTAGAAGACGAGTATGAGCCAACTTTATGGTATTTTGATAAATTAGAATATTGCTCCCGTTTTTTATACCAATCTTGTGACCAAATTCTTTTCTTTTTTCTCGGGTTTTTCACATCTTCGTCACATAACTCATTAATTATAATGTAATGTAATACAGATAATTCTTCATTCATGTTAAATTTTAGTATGGTAAATAATGTTTTAAATTTCACAAATTAAAGTTAACGCCAAACTACATATAAACACAAAGTTGAGATAACACAAAGTGATGTTGACGACGAAGTTGTCAACGAAGTTGAAAAGTGTGTGGTGAACTGGTTGATGACTTGGTTGACAACCAAGTTTAACGTCTATAGACCGCTTTAAGCAGTGCGTCCCTTATGTTTGTGATAAAACTGCATACAAGCATAATATTATGAGAGAATGTTAACTATACACAGTTGACCTCTAACAAAAGTCGAATTGTCAACTGCCATCACGTTAAATCTAATCTGCACATTTGAAGGACGAAATTAAGTTAAAGTTTTCTTCTTTGATATGATTTTTCTTTAATTTCCGATAATCAGAAAACAATGATAATCTCTAAATAGCATCAATATCATAAGTTTAATGTTATTCAAGATCGTTTAAAATGACAACATGTTATAAATCTGTAAACCAGTTTCCACGTACTATGTACTCGTTTATTAATAAAAACAACTACAAGAAGACGGCAACTGATGCTGTCGAAAGCTTTTAAGAAATGAATTTTATTTTTCATGTTACGTTAACTAGGCTTGTAAATTTTTAATTTAATAATGATTATGGTACGGTATCAACTAAACTGAATATGTAAAAAAAAGTAAATGCATTCGAATTTCATACGAGTTCATTCGAGAAAAATAATTATTCTACACTGGAACTATCTCATTTATATCTGTCGCGATAGGTCAAAATGGAAACTTGTTATAGAAAAAAGTTGACAGTGAAATCCTTATACACCAATCTACCAACGACTTATTAGGATAAATGATATAATTTCTCAACAAGAACAGATAATACAAATATGGATGTTCGGTGTAGGTGCATTTTGAAACAACCCAACGGGGTGAAACTTGAACATCAATTTCATTCATCACGTTTCCAAAAAGCAAAGATATGACAGTGGGGTATCAACAGGATATTATTATCGTTATAAATATGTAAATATATAATCGTACCTGAATATGAAGAAAATAAGAGAGAAGGGCTGTAATAAATTCCCACAATTGTTGTATTTTCCTAGAACAATCGTCAGAATCCTTGCCATGATCATGTCAAATTGTATTTAATTGCTTACATTTTTAATTATTTCCTCCCATGTGGATGGCTAGATGATTATTTTAGTTACAAATTTATAGTAAGTACGCAATTAAAATAATTCATATTTTGCAAGTAATTGCCTTGATTACTTATACGTTTTACTCGTACAAAACCAAACGTGAAAGTAATAATTTAAAATTGAAGCAATAACAACAAAGAATACTTCGTGTAACGGCGTGTAACAATGACATTAATCTTTAATTTGTTTAAAACATAATAGCTTATTATAAACCCAAATTTATGGGGTAAAAGTTTTTTAATTTCTCTAAACCTACATTAAAACAGCCAAACAGTAGGTGTGCTTTTGATCAAAACCTACTAAACGACCATCGACATATTCAAATTATATTGACATACATTTTTGCAACTGCAACTTTCGATTTCATTAATTGTACATATTCATCACTAAATATTCATTATTCGATTCGTAAATAATTATTGTAATCTTGGTGTAGGTATAACATACTATTATTTTTTTATATTTATTAAAAGAAATATACCTACTATGTTGAAGCTCTTCGTGATAAAATTTATAATTTTATAAAAATTCTCTAGTCTAGGTTGCTGGGTGAATTTTTTAAGAAGTTTCGTTACCAATGCCGAGCCTTCTTGTTTACCTCATTGCTCTCTGCCATTTATGTTAATTTGTTAGTATAATCATTATGTATTTCTTGCATAATTTGATTTTCCGGTTTGATTCTATCGCAATTAATTATTTATTCTGTATTTATAGAATTTTTTAAACAAATACTAACACTTTTAGCATTAAACCAATAATTTTATGTCCTTCTCTACACTGTAAATTAAATTTCGGCTTTCGTCTTCTATTATTATTTATGTATAACACATTTTAATGCGCATGTGTTTGTTAACAAAAACAAAGAGAAACTACGGCATATAATATCAACACTGTACATAATATGAAGTTTTGAAAATACCATGACCTTTTCTGTATCGCAAATTTATAAGAAAGTAACTTACTATTATATTTGATTTAATATGTAATTTAAATTATGATTAAAAGCAGCATTATAGAGAAAAATAATATTTCATGTTAACAAAGCAAACCATACCATTTATCATACCCTATCTTAATTAAATATATATTTAAAAAGTTTTTCGGCAGCACTAAATTCTTTTATAACAAAAGTATTTACCTAGTATATTGCATTTAATCGTACAAATTCTTTAAAATAATATATCCGACAATTGAAAACTGACCTGAGTGTTATTAAAAGTGCAATTTATAATTTTCCACATTTTGGCTGCGTCCGTGCATTTGCACCCTGGAATATGACACGCATCGGTCGTAGACCTCGAAGGACTTTTTTCGACTAATGCTGGCACCGATTTCACAAAAACAACACCAACTACCACCCAAAATATAACAGATAAACACCACTGAGCACTCATTGTGTACACACATGCCTACATTGTTTTTAAAATTTAAGAAATCTCCTATTTAGAGCAGTCGTCGACTTGTTGCACTTGTTCTTTCGATAAGACCATGACGGAGATGAATCATAATTCCTCTAACATCAACATGACCTGGTGCACGACTCTGACTAGTTGGTTTGTCTCTACCAACAATCGCACGACCGTGTAGTAGTGGAGAGAGACGTGGGAGGAACGCTGAGAATGAATATATCTCGTTCCCTTTTTAGAACATCCTAGTCTAGTCTAGGTACAATTTTTGTAGGTATTTACTTTCCCTCAAATTGGTTAATTTTGTTGTCGATACAATATTCTATGTATGACTTCGTAGCACAATTATTGTATTTAATAATTTTTGTAATTTACTAGAAAGTTTACATTGTTGTTGGTATTATTCATCGCTCATTAGCAAGCGTAAACATTAAATGTATCATAATTATTAAATAGTATAATGAAGATCGATTATTTATATATTTTTGTTTTTTTTTATTATCAAAAGATTTGCAGTAATATTTTTAAATATGACACTGTGTGTAAGAAATTTCCGATAATATCAATGATTCGCGTTGACATTCTATCTGCAACTTTTATGTCTTAATCTTAATAAAGATAATAATAATTTTAAGGAATCAAATTAATAAAAATTACGTGGCTTTTTTGAAGGATTCACTTTTGGGATTTGTATCACATTAATAATTTTTTGAGGTCAAAGTTTAAATTGATGTAAAGTTAATTGTGCTAATTTAAAGTAATAAATGATAGTTAATTTATAATTGTACTGTAAAGAATTTTCTTTAATTATAACAATTATCTTCATACCTTAATATTGTAGCTTAAAATTTAACCCTCTCTCCCCTCGTAAAAAATTCGTATCATTGTTCACTAGTTATCCTCATAAAAGTATGAGTAGTATAATATAATCATTAAAAAATAATTATTTAATAATATTAAATATAAAACTAAGTGTAAGCAATATAATTACTATATTTATCATTATAGAATTTAATCTAGGTCCGGATATAAGAGGGTGTGCCATAAGGGCTATATAGACCCCTCCCAAACCAGACAAAAGTCAAATGTTTAAGCGATTTTTGCCTTTTCTTTTTTTAAACTGTTAATGATTATCAAAACCCATTTTCCCAAATTTTTGAGTTACTTGTATTGGATCAAATTGTTTAATTTATTTATTTGATCCAATGTTAATGATTATATTTAAATTACTATGTTGTATATTATTAACCTGTGAAATTAATATTAAATTAAAATTTTAAAAATTAACAAGTTAAAATTATTTTTCATGGGTTTTTAGCATTGGTTGATACTGCCATCAGATCTTTTATTACCAATCTACAATCTATTAACAATAACAATTCCTGAAAGCTCACGAAAAATTATTTCGTTTAATTGGTCGGTTAAAAGGGTTAACATGGGTTTCGAAGGCTAAAAAAAGCATATTTTACTTCATTTTTCTAAATATAATAAAATAATTATTTTATTCAAACTTCTAAGCACATAAAGAGTAACATTTAAACAATATTTTATAAAATTTTCGTTTAAAAATTTTGAAAATTCATCCGTTGGGACCTGGTTTTCGGAGACTCTTTAGAAAAAATATCCTTGCGATGGTCAAAGTAACTCTTGATAGTTTTATCCGAAATCAAAAAACCAAATATTTTCTGTTAGTAGGTGAATATGTAGCGCGTGATTGAACGAAGGATTTAAAAAAAATAAAATTTGAATTTTTGGCGGAGTTGTATACAAAAGCACACACTATTTGGTAAAATCTACACCACGTTTTGCCTTGTAATATAAGTTGTGATCAAAGAAAAAAACCCTTAGCTTAATCATTTAGACAATCCTATCTATAAAAAGTGTGCAAAATTTCAATAAGATCAGTATATTACTTTTTGAGATATCGTGTTCACCGACTTCAAAAATAGAGTTTTTAGAAAAAGGCGATTAAAGTTTAACAGTTGCAGTTAACAGTTGCAATAGAATTTGTTAGCAAACGGTTTTACAAATTTATAGAAAATATTATTTTTTATTTCAGTGTTCATTCAAATGAGAGATTGTTTCTTCGAGATTTTGTGGGATGTGTAGCTGGTACAAGCGGAGGAAGATTGGCACAATGGTTACAACCTGGAAGTAGAGTTGATCCTACGAAATGTCAAGTTCTTTATTCTCGAGACGATCTCTATTGTGGTTGGCCAGCGATTGTTACTATTCTTACTCGGGACCAATATTCGGATATCGTGCATGTACCCAACATGAAGGTGCCTATTAAACTTATGAATTTGTGCTGTTTATCTTATTCATATATATTTAAGGTCGAAGTGAAAGCAATTCCCATAGATAAAAAGGATTTGGGAGATTATGAAACCGGAAGAAAAATGCGACGAGTTAGTTTACACGATCCGATGTTGTTTGGAGGATTACCGCCTCCACCTTTGAATCATCCGTACGAACAAACGGTACGAGATAAAATGTGTTTTCATGCTATCACAGTCATGAAGGTAAAATTAAATAAACTGTTATAGAAAATATAAATATTGGTACATTACATTTTATTTGTTTAGCCTTATCAAAATTATTCCTTTGAAGAACTGAGATACACTTCTCCACCTGTTAAGCGTTCTAGCGAAAATATGTTGGTGCGGCCAAATTCTGATGGAACGTACAGCGCTACTTGGACTCCAGCGTCGTTAGGATTTTACTCCGTCGTAATAAACATTGATGGTTACGATATGGAAGAGGTATTTTATAATTTATTAAATGATACATTCAGTTAAATACGCACTTAATTAAAAAACTTGTGTTTGTTAATCGATTTGTACAATATTAGATATTCAAAGTAGAAGTTAAAGAACCACCTCAAGGAATGACACCTCCAATGCAAAGTTCGTCAAAGAAACCTGCACACCAACCCAGTAAATTACGAAAATTTGTTGCTAAAAATTCTGCTGGCTTACGAATTCGAACCCATCCAACATTACAAAGTGAACAAATAGGAATTGTGCACGTTAACGGAACAATTGCTTTTATTGATGAAGTAAATTGCAGAGTAAGTAGTTCCACTAAAATTTATCTTCAATAATTACTTTTAGATTCATAATGATGATGGAGTGTGGCTTAGATTATCTCCAGAAACTATAAAACAGTATTGTTCCATTTCGGTGATGGAAGCTTGGTGTTTACAATATAATCAACATTTAGGAAAAACTCTGTTATTGCCAGTAGAGGAACCAAAATCGATTTTAGATCAAGTAATTACAGAAACAATTATGCGAAAATTGCCCGAAATTCATGATAGGTTTGTAAAGTTCCTAGTT
This sequence comes from Lycocerus yunnanus, assembly GCA_036346125.1. Classification (NCBI taxonomy): domain Eukaryota; kingdom Metazoa; phylum Arthropoda; class Insecta; order Coleoptera; family Cantharidae; genus Lycocerus; species Lycocerus yunnanus. The sequence goes on along the minus strand of JARFIX010000008.1, from coordinate 2,370,591 downwards.
ATTTAAATTAGCTAAAATAACGATTTTTTATTATAGACGTAAGGCTTCGAACGAATTGGCAAGTGGTTATCAAGTAATTAAATGCGGAGCATCGGGACACAACGTACGTGCCAGACCTAGTTTGAAAGCACCTCCTGTAGGCATGTTAGTTCTGGGAAATCGTATTGGAGTAAAAGAATATGTATTAAACAGTGATGGCTGTTGGGTACAGTTAGATCAAACTACAAAAGAAAAGTATTGTTTTAATATTGAAGGTGAAGCTTGGTCATTAGCAGTGGATCATAAAAATGTACTATATATTGGATCTTTTGGTGATGTAGATACAGGTAAGAGATATAAAAGCACACGTTTATAGAATTTGGATATATTGCAACTTTGAATTTTAACAGATCTCAATCCACAAATTTCTGCAGAAAATGATCAGTCGTGTCCAAATTTTAATAAACAAGGTTTCAACTTTTCCCAAAATTCTTTTTCTAATCCGTTAGACTCGACTTTTTCATTTGGTATGAACGAGCAAAATCGCCTTCCTTTAATAACAAATGTTGAAGCATCCGGTTCAAATCCATTTGTATTTGGCGATGGAGAAAAATCTGAAGCAGCACCGAAACTACCTCGCAAAGAAAAAAATAGAGATGTTAAACCCAATAGTGTACCTAATAGTGTACCCAAATGGATGAAATGTGATGATAATAAAAGGTGTAATCATAGTTTTTGAAAATAATTTTGAAATAATTTTAATTTCTGTAGTAATTCAACTTCATCAGATACAACAGGAATATCTGTGAAAGATCTTGCTAAAGCAATTGGAGAATCTAGAGCTAATGGAAATGGGGTTACACCTCCAGATACACCAAAAAGAATTAGTACTTCAAAAGTGGGACATTCGTCACCCAAAGTTTTAAGCCGCAGTTCAAGTCCCGTAACAATTCCAGGTATAAACGAATTTGCCGTTTTAATAATTTTATTAATTTCGCCTTATTACAGTTGGACGAAATTTATTTCAAGATAGTGGCAGTGGTAGTTCTCACGGATGTGTTTCTCCACGAAGTGTCGGTATTTCTCCATTAGGTATGTTTTCAATACAATTTAATTAATTTTGTTTGAAAGCGTGGTTTAAAATTTTAGCGAGAAGAGGTTCAAATCAATCTGATACCAGCGCTCTTCTAAGCAGTCTTACAAGAGATTTATCACAATCTCCAAGTCAAGCTACTCAGCCTCGTGATGTATCGCTTAGTCCAAGTAGTAGCTCATTGCACACTAAATCAGATGGTAGCCCACCGCAGACATCTCATATGAAACTGATACCCACTACAGTACGTAGTTGTTTTACCTATTAATTTTTTATTACATTTGAGTCTTTAAGGATGCAGAACAAAGTCCGCGAAAATTAACACAAACGGGTACTCAAACATCTCCTGAAAATAGTAATCAAATTTTATTGAAAGGCAATTTTTCAATTGGTACAATTAACCGTGACGATAAACTATCTCCTAAATTGAATCGAAAGGAACGTACATCAACAAAAGTTCGACCTAAACGAGCCATTTCACCTGCCAATATGCAACAATTGTCTTCTACCAGTAGTAAAGTTAATTATACAGGAACTGAGACTGTCAAACAAGCAATGAGTCCTTCAGTGGCCGAATCTCTTCGCGCAGTATTTGCTGCATTTCTCTGGCATGAAGGTATGTACATATTTAATAATAGTAGGTATGCATGTCTGCCTGTCGCCCCCAAGTAATTTTATAAATGGTCGAAATACCAATTTATGTATTTTCCTTTTGGTTTTTACCTTCCTTTTGGAAGTTGAGTGCCAGAATATGCCAATCATTATAAAAATTGACATAGATAAATATTATAATGTAGGTGCATGTTTTTAGTTTTACTTTAAAATTATTTGATTTATGCCCAATTTATTTATAATGTGATTTATTAAATTATTCAGATTATATATAGTCCAGTCATTTGGTGCTCAAAAAGGGGGTTACCTGGAAAGTTTTCCGGGAGTTTTGAAAATTGGTATTTTTATAGATTTCGACGTGCTCTTTTCGAATTTTCACTTTGCCACCTCGTATCGTTGCCGCTCGAGCCGCCATATTGGAAAAATGGCGGCCAAAAACAGTTTTTTGACAATATCTCCTTTTCCATTCATTTTATGATGAAAATAGCTATATAATAAATTAAACTAGAGAAAAATTCCTATAATTTTTGTCCTAACCTTTTTTTTGTAAAATGAATAGTTTTAGCGTACGAACGCCTCAAAGTCGACTCCTACACACCTTTTTGCCAAAAAACTCATTTCCACGCCACCGATGAGGTAGAGTAAATGGCGCGTTTTTTGTATGGTATCCCCAGTAGGCCTAATCCACGTGTAATGCAATATTACAAAATTTAGCAATTCTCATTTGCTTCCCTATCCTTGATGGACCAGGTTTTGCAAGTTCATCGTCTTCAGTACCGGACAAAACGCCACAGATAAATTTTTTCACGTTATCCGCAATAAAATGATCTGCTTGTTGCAATCCTCTTGTTTCTCGATTTCGTCACAAGTTTGCTCGAGAACAGTTCCGTTTCTTCCTCTTCATCGCTATCTTGTAATGGAACTTGCGAATTATCACAGGTACCATTGCAATTCGTGCAAATAACGGAGCACATTAATCCCGCCTTTCTGCATCCACAGGCTCTCCGACATCCTTTTTCATTTGCAAGAAATAAGCCTTAACAAGGTTTTCGGAGCTGGGGCTCGAATGTGGTGACAAAATTAGCCCATTCTTGCTTTTTCCATCTCCATCGCTCTGCATTTTGTTCAATTCCATACCACTGCTGAACCTGGTGATAGGTTCGAAACGAATGTTGTCGTGCTGCTGCTTCTGTTGGTGGTAACGATGCAATATTAAATTTATCTTTATATGCTGATTTTGTAAAGCATGTATATCTATAGTTGTTTATGATATAATACTTTTCGCGCTACTACAACCGTATAATGCAAGGAGGAATCGTTCTCCAGCTTCAACAATGATCTGTGGGTCAGCATTTTAGTTTTTGAATACCTAGACAAACTTGTTTGAATCTGGGTTTTGTCGAGTACATTAACAAATTTTATTTTTTCTTGATTAAAGAGTGCAGATGTTGTATCACAGCCACTAAAGGCGTGTAAGAATAATATGTTACTGGCGGCTGTTTTATCTATGATACTTTTGGTTGAATATATTTGTTGCGAAAGTTTTCCTTTTCTTGGTTTGAGAATATATATGTTTAAACGCGTAGATAGAGCCGTCAAAAGAATAAGAAAATCTACATCTTCGCCGACAACTATTACGGAATCAAATGTAGATGAAATGCTGATTTCCGTATTGATTATTAGCGTATCCGCATCTTCAATGCTTTTGACCATGAAGTTCGCAGCTTCAAATTTTGTCTTCAACATTCCAATGAGGCGTTTTGTTGGCATTATTTCCCAGGAATTTATGTTGTGACACAGTTGGGATCATTGTCTCATGAAACAGTATGTCTACCGAAGAATGTTTCCGTGATCGTCAGGATCGCTGCATATTTGATACTACAGTCTGCCACATCTTCCGGATATTCATCAAATACGTGATGGATTGGTGAATTGGTTTGATCGAACGAATGTGACGCAGTTATTGCAAATGGATGAAAACGATTCACCGAGATGCCAAACGACTCGGTGCAATAAGTATTATCCGTCGATGACATATATAGCGTCTCCAAAATTTATATCTCCAGAATACTGTTCAAATGCCTTATACATAGAAGATTTAACGCTCTTGCGCATACCTTCGTCATTGAAAAGAGATAACGGAAACGGAGCAAGTTCGTACATAAGAAACTTTTCAAGTTCTTTATCAGATTCTTTAGCAATGCACATTTTTTGAAAAATTAACAAAGGATTAATGGGGATAATGTCGTCTTCTATACGGATGCCTGCATTCATACTGCCAAGTGATTTTACTCTGTCATTCGGTTTGAATCTTTAGGGTATACAAATCCCCACCCATGATTTTTGATGACAAAAAAAAGGTTAGCACTTAAATTATTTTCGACTGGTACTAAAGACAATGAACTCGCAAAACCTGGATAGGGAAGCGAATGAGAATTCGCTAAATTTTGTAATATTGCATTACACGTGGATTAGGCTTACTGGGGATACCACAAAAAAAAACGCGCCATTTACTCTACCTCATCGGTGACGTGGAAATGAGTTTTTTGGCAAAAAGGTGTGTAGGAGTCGACTTTGAGGCGTTCGTACGCTAAAACTATTCATTTTACAAAAAAAAGGTTAGGACAAAAATTATAGGAATTTTCTCTAGTTTAATTTATTATATAGCTATTTTATCATAAAATGAATGGAAAAGGAGATATTGTCAAAAACTGTTTTTGGCCGCCATTTTTCCAATATGGCGGCTCGAGCGGCAACGATACGAGGTGGCAAAGTGAAAATTCGAAAAGAGCACGTCGAAATCTATAAAATACAATTTTCAAAACTCCCGGAAAACTTTCCAGGTAAAACTACCAAATGACTGGACTAATACTACAAACATTTTTTCAAGGTATTGTACATGATGCTATGGCGTGTGCATCTTTCTTAAAATTTCATCCGAGCCTACCAAAACAAGGAGCAATTGTGGTGACTCGTGGTCCCTCTGAACATGCAATTGATAAACGCCATCAAGAGTTAACAAAAGAAGAACGTAGAAGGCAACGCCATTCTGTTGAAGTTAGCACAGCTGGTACTTATTTGCATATACAGCCATCTACTTTAGAAACGTTAACTCGTTCCGCTGTTAATGCTAATGCTAATCGTAGTCGGACTAGAAAATTACACGAAGGTGTTATCAAAGAAGAGGTTCTTACAGACGGAACTTGCTTTCAAACTGTGTCAGTTTTGCCTCCGGCTTTAAAATCCCTCGTTTACTTATGGGAAGAATTGACAGCTAATTGCATTCAAGCGATGACCCAACAACTGATGGTGTTAACTCCCATACATAGTAAAGCTAAAAGAAACGCACAGGATAAAATTCTTAAAGCTGAAAGCAAGGACGCCAAAGAAAAGAATAGCATTCTTGATAAGGAAAATAAGAAGGGTCGTAAAAAGAAACCAATTCAAAGAAGTTATGGAGGTAAGTTTGATGAATTACGCAAAACTGTGACAATGGTTTTATGGTAGATTTTTTCTTTAGATGATCCAGCAATATATAGTTTTATGAATAATGTAACCGTAATTGAGCGTGATACGTTTTGCGAGCTTTGTGGTGAACATTTTCCTACTCCTGTAACTTTCCACATGCGCCAATCACATGGTGGTTGTAATGAACATGCAGAGGGCGAGGTTACAATTCCAGTGGCAATTATTGTCTTGGATGGGCAGGAAATTGTGGGGAAGGTGGATTACGTAAGATTTTTAAAACTTTTCTTCTCTCTTGATGTTCAAAATAATCGTTTGTATTTTTAGCTGGAAGTTCATGGTACTTATTGTGCTTAGAATGTCGAGACAAGTACATAAAATTGTTTAAAAATAAACCAGCAGTGCAGGAAAAAGTTGTTAAAAGGAAGAATACATTTACAAAAGCTGTTACGTCACCTGAAAATGGCACTCAGACAGATAATCATATAATTATGAAAAATAATGCAAAATTTTTATTAGAATTAGCAAGTTCTGCAGATACAAGTACTATTGACTGCTGTTTTTGTTATATGAATGTTTTGAAATAATTTATTATTTATTTTAGACATCTCTCACCAAAGACGATCTTCTACAAGTGCCATGCCGTCACTATCAGAAAATAATACACCTCCAGATATGGGAGGCCCTTTTAGTCCTCTCCCACCGTTTCAATGCTTACAAGCTCTTGGAGCTACATCTCCTTATGAGGAAACGCCATTTTTTGAAGAAGAATTGCGTAGGCAAAGTATACAAGAAGGATTCTTTCCTAGTCCGTCCAATGGGCAAAGAGTAAATAATATAAAAATAATTTAAATAAATAAAACATTTCATTTTGTATTTATAGCCCTATTCAGAAGTGTCCCTGTCTGATACTGACACCGATAGTATGAAAGGAACTCGATTTCATAGATCTGTATCGATGGGTACTAATGGAGCACTTTGGGGAAAGGCTGGCTGTGATGGACGAATTATAATGATGAGAAAAAGAAATAATAGTAGTAGCGAACTATCAAATGGTATTTTGCGCATAATTAAATCGGCTTAGTTGTTACGTTTTTTCTTTATAGAGGCAGGATCTTCTTTGTTGTGCAATTTATCAACTAGATTACAAAAGCTTGTACCGAATATGGATGGCTCGTCTATAGTAACAAAAAATCAGAGTAACGAAGCTTTAAATTGTCAAAAAGAAGTAGATAAGCTGTCTTTATTACAAAGACCTGTTATGCTGTTTGTTTTTCAACAGCACGATTTAGAATCATTGCAATTGGCCATGAAGCAAGCATTAAGGTAGGAAGTTTTTCTTCGATTGTGTTTATTGAAATTTATTTGTATAATACAAATAGTAATTGGAAATTCTTTTGCATCAAGTATGAAAATACCACTTATTGATCTTATTCCAAATTAGAGATTTGATAATAATTCAAAAAAGTATTTTTTGGGTATTTGTTCTAAATTGTAGTGTTCAGACTGGACTTAGGATACATACAAATACAGCTGTCCCTCGATAATCCGACACTTTTAATCCGACGTACTCGGTAGTCCGACGCTACAGGCAGCAACATGCATCTCCCTCCCACCGCATTTCTTATGCCCACCTTATTTCTTTTAAAACTTACATGTACATACTGTCATTTTGTATCCTGGTATTAATAAATTACATGTACCTTTACTGTTTCTTCCTTTTTTAACTTAATTGTGTTCAAACGCATTAAGAATAAAACATCTTTGATATGTAATATGACATTTTGGTAATCCGACATTTTCGGTAATCCGACACTCTCTCGGTCCCTTAACTGTCGGATTATCGGGGACAACTGTATTATATTATATAGAAAATTAGGATAAATACATTATAAAGGCGCCTACAGCGAATTTTTTATAGCGCTCTTATTAGTGAAACTAGAAAAAAAAGTATAGAACTAACGTCATCTAGAAAAATCTTCCACTCTTACAATCTAAATAAATATTTAAATCTCACAGATTGTTTAAATAAAATATATTTTAAATGACTTCGTAAAACTGATGTGTCGATTGTGGTTACCACCTTTAAAACTTAAATGCCTTTAAACTGTAATTTTAATTACAAATAACCAATGAATATTTATAGTTTTATTTTAAAGGCGGTGATAAAGTAAAATTACTGGTTTTCATTCGTTGCTTTGAATTACTTAAATTTTTAAGATTTAAGGAATGACCAGAATCGTTGATTTCCATTGGTAACCGAATCGTTACATAATACTAGCATTTAAAAAGTATAAATAATTCCCAACTCTGGACTAAAATATGTTTTTACTTTATTTAGAAAAGCAATGTGTCGAGTCTATGCAATGCAGGCTTTAAATTGGTTATTAAGATCTGTCACTCAACCAATATGCCTTCATGATTTATTGTGGTGGTTTGTTACTTCTTTAACGCCAGTTGAATTTGATAACGATGTTGAGGACGATTTCAAATCAATGAAAAAAATTGACGAGCAGGTAGTCGAACTAAAAGCTTGTTTGTTTTTAAAATGTAACTGTTATCTACCATGTATTTTATAGCACGACATGAATTTGTGTGAACATCCTCTGTCAGATATTACAATAGCAGGCGAAGCTGTTAATCCACTTCCATCTACATTTCATGGACTACTTCAGACTATTGCCGATTTAATGGTTCTACTTCCTATGGGTTCTGCTCTGCAGCAAATGGCAGTTAGATGTTGGGGACTTCGATTTGTTTCTTCTGATCATTCATTTCTTCATAGATCTCAGGTACCTACAAATTTTTTAAATTATATCAAGAGTGCAAAGAAGGAATGCCTTCTAAATGTACCTATTTTGCATCTAGCACCCTTATCTATGATGCAATTTCGTTGCGAGATAAAGTTGCGATCAGCATTACACCCACGGAGTGATATAATCCATGCTTTTCCGTCTACTTTTTTTTTAAATACTTGTTGTGATTTTCATAATGTTTAGGTATTCAGCAATATAAGTAAGATATTATCAAGAAGCGAAGAATTTGAGGATTGTACAGCTTCAATGCAAGAGAGTCATCAAAGTAATACAAATCAAGTAATTATTGCAATGCAGTCTTAGAAATTATTATGTAAATTAAATTTTTTTTGATAGCCTATATGTATAGTTGAAGCACTTAAAGATATCACCAACGCTACCGAAATTAAAGCTTCAAGCCGTCAAGCTATGGTGGGCAGTTTAACGGACAGTTCAACAGAAACATTTTGGGAATCCGGTGAAGAAGATAGAAATAAAGCTAAAACTCTTACGATTACCTGTAATTTGGGCTATCATCCAAGATTAATGTGTGTTCACATTGACAACTGTCGAGATCTTGCGGTATATGAGAACTTTTACATTAACATATAATATTCTTATTGCATATTTATTTCTAGAACAAGATTTCTGTAATGACTTTTTATTCGGGAATTAATTCTGACGATTTTGTGAAAATTAGAACAGTGGAAGTTGAATCCAGACTCCTTGGTGGTTGGGTAAATTGTCCCATACAAGGTTATTAAATTTGTGATAAAATTTGTTTTTTTAATAATAAGTAAATAATTTGTGTTTACAGAAATTGACCACACAATTTTAAGAGTAGAATTTCGAGGTCCAGATAATTCGGTAAGAGTTCGTCAAATTCGAGTTCTAGGTGAAATAATAGGTGAATCAATTCGAATTGGTAAGCAACACAGTGCGGCTACAATACAACAAAGAAATTGTGAAAGTGAAACATTACGAGTGTTTCGTTTAATAACTTCTCAAGTGTTTGGTAAACTTATAATAGGAGATCCTGAAGTACACAACTTAAATAATTTAGATCGTGGTTCTACGTCTGTGAGCGAACTAGTAGAACCATTAGAAGAAAGTAACGATTTACGAGAACACATGGTTGGCATTTTATTCAGTAGAAGTAAATTAACACATCTTCAAAAACAGGTTAAATTCTCTTTATTCATAAAATACTTATGATTATTTTTAACAAATTTATAGGTCATTGTTCACATTGTCCAAGCAATCCGTAAAGAAACTTTAAGAGTAAGAGATGAGTGGGAATTACTATTACGATCTACTACGACTGGTTCTGCAAGTTCCGATCATAGTTTTGAAATTGCAAAAAATTCTGATACGTATTGTTTTGAAATGCTTTCTATGGTATTAGCACTATCTGGTAGTTCTGTTGGAAGAACTTATTTATCCCACCAAGGAGGTTTGTTGGGTGATTTACTAAGTCTTTTGCATACGAGCAGTGCAAGAGTACAAAGACAAGTACGTTTCAGTTTTTATAATTGCTTTTAATTCTTATTTTAAATTGCAATATTAGGTGACTGCTTTACTAAGAAGAATGCTACCAGAAATTACACCAGAATTTTTGCAAAAATTCTTGGAATTGCTCGATTGCCTCCTAAAGATTTCAGTATTGTATCTGCTGCTAATAAGCTGTCCAATAATAGCGATTTTGAGATTCATAGGTAAATATTTGCTTCTTGTTTTGGTAGGTACAGATTTTATTATTTTCTGCTTTGTTTTTGCAAGGGTTGGAATATTAGATGTATTTCTAAGCATAATAGCTAAGTCTTTGACTGTACAAGTTAAAATGCGAAGCAAAATTACAAATTCTGGAGCTGCAAAGGAAATTTATACTGTAACCTTATCGAATTCTATTCAGCAGAAGGATTACATGCAGAAACGATGGTGGTTAAGAGGTACTGCTAATCGCAAATTAGCCGAAGTTATCGTTAACTTAGTAAAAGATATGGCTGCGGTAAATATTTAAGGGTTTTTAATATCTGATTGATAATTACCGTATTTCTGCAGGGCAAATTATCAGAACCATGGGCAAATGTTACTAAAGCTGCCATAGCCGAAAATATTCTTAATTTAATGCATTTAACTGAAGATCAACGAATTCCAACTTCTTGTTTACATACACCTACATTGTGGCTTGCTTTAGCTTCCCTTTGTGTATTGGATAAAGACCACGTTGAACGGCTATCATCGGGTAAGTACATCATGAAATTATTTAAATTTTAACATTTGTTTTCTACATTTACCTACTACAGTAAATAGCATCGAGGCATTGTGGACAGTAACTGTGATATAAAGTACTTGCCGATTTTTATATATAGAACAGAAATACACCTTGTGTCGATATCTTTCGGTTTAGATTGCACAGTTTGCCTTGTATACCATTTTGATATTCTAGCAGCTACCTGCTTTTACCCTCCTTTTTACCTTTTGGGGAGAAGGACCACTCATGGTTTATGAGTACCATTTTCTTTACTTCTCGTGGGGAAATAAAAATATCCAATATTCTATGAGGATAATCAATGCGGAATTGGAATTGAATGTTGCATAACTACCTGTGACATTATTGTTCATATTCAACATTGTATTGATTATATTTATATTTTTTAGGGTATTTCATACTTTCTCGAACTCCTGGTCTCTATTTTACATTAATATTGTTGACAAATTTCCCAGATTATTTAAAATATTTCTGAAATACTCTTTAGCCCCTTATTCTAATTTTAAGAACTATGCAAAATTTACTACCCATTGTTACTAGTTTACAATTTCTTTTTTTATTATTTTAAATAGTTTTCCTATTGATCACTTGATACTGAGGAATATAAGTTCCATTGGCCTTTCTTAGTTTATTTTGATGATGTCTGTACTTTAGGTGGTGTTGTCACATCCCTATGATTTAATAATTATTTTCATTATAATTTGGTTGTACTATCTGAAATGAAACTCCAGACATAATCGAAAAGAGCTAAATAAGTTTGTTTTAAATAATCACTTACGTAATATAAATAATATGAAAAAAATATATAAGGAGTAAGTATTGCGAGCTTAGTGATGAATGCCTCGTATTATATATTATATTTATTTTGACGTAGTAAGATAGTAGAAGTGTTGAATTGAACACAACCAATATTTGAAAACTCTTTGTAGGTCAGTGGCATAATGCAGATGGATTACCAGCACCACCTCGACCAACCTGTACCAATCACGATGATGGCGAAACTAATGCAATTATTCAGTGCAATGTATGTGGAAATTTGTGTGCCGAGTGTGATAGATTTTTGCATCTTCATCGAAAAACAAGAACCCATCAAAGGCAAGTGTGTAAAGAAGAAGAAGAAGCAATTAAAGTAGAATTACATGAAGGCTGTGGACGTACGAAATTATTTTGGTTGTTAGCCCTTGCTGATGCACGTACTCTTAAAGCTTTGATAGAATTTAGAGAAGGCGGTCCCAGTACTCGAGGTTCTGCTACGAACGGCGTTTGTCGCTTTTGTGGGGCAACAGGAAATTCTGGGTTATTGGCTATTGGAAATGTTTGTGCTGATCATGATTGTCAGGTTAGAAAAAATAAATTATTATTATAATATCTAATATATTATTATATAAATTAATTTGTTAGGAATACTCTTGTTCTGCGTGTACAAAGCTTTTGAGTTGTGGTCACATGTGTGGAGGTGTACAAAATGAAAAGAATTGTTTACCTTGTCTTCATGGATGTTCATCAGATTCTAATTTGAAACAAGATGCTGATGATATGTGCATGATATGCTTTACCGAAGCTTTATCTTGTGCACCTGCTATACAGGTTTGAAAGAGCAACATAACAACACTCTCATTTTCTGATTAACATAAAAATTATTTTAGTTAAAATGTGGTCACGTTTTTCATTTACATTGTTGTAAAGCCGTGCTAATGAAAAGATGGGTTGGACCGAGAATAACGTTTTCGTTTACATTGTGTCCTATATGCAAGGTAGTTAGTTGACATTTTTAAAAATTAAATAATGAGAGATAATAATTTTTTTTAGAAAAATATTGAGCACAGTATACTAAATGAACTATTAGAGCCAGTACAGGAATTGTTTAAAGACGTCCAAAGAAAGGCATTAATGAGACTCGAGTATGAAGGTTTGCATACTGTTGATGCAATTACAACTCCAGGTACACGTTATTATAATGACCCAGCTACATATGCTTTGGATCGATACGCTTATTATGTTTGTTATAAATGCAACAAGGTAAAATATTTTTATTGTTAAATGTTTTTTGACAACATTTAATGTGTTATAGGCCTATTATGGCGGAGAAGCTCGATGCGATGCAGAAGTAGGTGAAAATTATGATCCAACTGAATTGGTATGTGGTGCATGTTCAGATGTAACACGTGCACAAATGTGCCCTAAACATGGAACCGACTTTCTGGAGTATAAATGTCGCTACTGTTGTTCGGTTGCTGTATTTTTCTGTTTTGGAACAACCCATTTTTGTAATGCTTGCCATGATGATTTTCAACGTGTTACAAATTTGACTCGCAATTTATTACCCACTTGTCCTGCAGGTAAAATTTTTTTATATAACTAATATTAACATTCAGAAACGATTAAAACATTTTTTTACAGGACCAAAAGCTAAACAATTAGAGGGCGACGAATGTCCTTTGCATGTCAAACATCCACCTACTGGTGAAGAGTTTGCATTAGGATGCGGAGTTTGTCGTAATGCTCATACATTTTAATTTTACCATTAAAATGAAGGAACATAAATCTAGGATCGGCAGACTTAAGCACATAAGTCAAAAATGTTAACTTTACAGGAGACACAAAAACTTAATAAAAAACGGTTTTGAACAAATAATTAATTTTTTATTTATATTAGTACATATTAAATTGGGTTATAATAAGATAATAACTAACTATAAAAAAAATTCAACTGCTAAGGTTTTTTGGCGACTTAAGTTATTTGTGTCTCCTGTGAAGTAAAGTTAACATTTTTGAGTTATGTTCTTTCGTCCGCCGACCCTAGAAATATAGTTTACAGAAAGTAAACTAGCATTGGCTTTAAAATTTTAGTAAAAATGACTCTTTCAATTTTAAGTGTTTGTTGTATGGTGAATTATGTGTGTATGGTAATAAAAAAGTAAGTAGGCATTATATTATTATAATATATAGGTATAAATTAATAGCTCATGAAATTAACAAATTACAACTAAAATAAACAATAAAATTGGAATTAAATTTATAAACAAATTAAATAATTGGATTTGTTTTTCACAATTTAAACATTGACAAGAATTTTAATAATTTACTGAGTTTGCTAATTTTCTACAATTTAATTTTATAATATGTACCTATATACTTGCCTAGTATATAAAATTACCTATAAACTTTATAATAAAAATTCTAGTCCGCTTTATGTATTAATTTAATTTTAATAAATAAAAAAAATGTAAATTTGTCTATTATTAATACAAATTTAAGATTTTGTCCCACTAAAATAAAACAAACTAAAATTTTGTACACCTTACGGTTGTGGTATTTAAATGCACTAAGGGTGGCACAGAAAGTTAACCCCAAGGCTAGCTCAGGCACTTGGGTTATAAATGCAAAACAATAATAATTATCCATATCAATTCAATAAATCCAAGGGCTTAAGAACCACCTTGACAGTAAGGAGCCCAAACCAGCGTTCAGAAGTCGACGGCCGAATGTAAGATGGTGGATAGCGCATATATTTTACCCAAATTCTTCGTCGCAGATATGCTGCCTGTGCTTCCAAAAACACGAAACTGAAGCTAACCCTAATCGTAATTGATAAAAAATAAACAAGTCGAGGAAAAGACAAGCGTATATTTGCAAAACCCTAACTTTACTAAACAGTTTGACATAAAAACATTTAACAACTTATCTACAATAATTCTCACTGGAACCCTATTGTTTCCATAGAGAACAATAAAATATAAAGGCAGAAGGCTGACGTTGCTAAAAGTTTTACTAAATTAACTAATTTTGTGCATTTTATCAATGTATAAGAATCGAAATTGAACAGAATAATTTAAAATTACCAAGCGATAAAAAAAACAAATATTTATAAACACCTATATTCTACTGGCGAATAAACGAGCTCGTAATTTACAGTGCACCGTATGCTTACAATGTATGATCTTAAAATTATGCAAAATAAAAGTACTCAATGCAGCACAACACAAAATGCAGCCGTTCAGATTGCATGAACATTGAAACCAAAAGTTAAATTAAAACACACTTCTGTTATGTTCCGACGATTCCTACACGTAGCTATGGTAGGTAGACCAAAAGATAGTGTTTTGTTTCCAAAATATCACTAGAGGTATATGTAATGGCTTCCCAGGAAATATTAACAAAACTCAAACACAATGGGATGGAACAATTGCCAATAAAACTTCCACGATATCTTACAATTTCAATATTCCAAACACTTTGAATCATCCAACCAATAAAATATACGGTGCCCAAATTATTTCTAAGTTAAATATTCAACAAGCGACATCAATTCACAAAGAAAAACATATGATTTCATAAGTGTTAAATGTAACCAGATAAATAAATGAACCAAGCTATAGATAAGCTATAACCATAACGCATTCTTCATCATCAAATTCAACCACGTTTTAAAGAAAATTTAAATCCACAATAAATGTGATATGGATTCAACTCGAACGATTACCAAAGCCACATATCGCAAATAAAAATTAAACTATTTGCTGTCGAATTTAAATCCGTAACCAACACGTGTCCAAAATCACTAATCCAAAACCAAGTAATTTTTGGAATATGGCCGCGTTAAACGGAGAATAAACTCATATATTATCTAAATCTTTTTGAATTTTTAATTTCAGATAACTTGGTTCCGTATATCACTGAGTCGAACAACGACTGTAACTTCATCATTCTTTAATATTTTTGTACAAAAAAATTATGAAGTATTTGTTAAATAAGGCTCTATGGAATATAAACATTTTATGCATAAATATGTATACATTTTCTCAAAAAGAAATAATGAAAATTCGCTTTTATTTGATCTTCTAACTAGGCAAGACCCCTTAACAAATCTGACTGATTTTGAAAAGTGATTGTTATAAAATTTGGTAATTTAGCTATGATCAATGTACGACGTTTCAGTGGGTGGTAAATGCAAATGTTCGGTAAATAAATAAAATATACTGACCTTAATGTGAGTGTCGATTTCTCGCAATTTACTGTAACTTTCAGATACATCTAAAATTAAATATAGTCCTCAAGGATTCATGAAAATGCAATTCCTCGGAAATATCCAAACACGGTAGCAAAACTGAAAAAGCCAGAATAGAAACGAATCTCAAAAGTTGAAAGTCGAAAATCAAACGTTGAATAAACCAATATTAAAAATCAAACGTAGAGGATTAGAATTGATTTCAAAGCCTAAAATGATGTTTAGAATTAGAGACGAAATTGAACAAAAAATACCGTTTCTAAAATTTTATATGTAATTCGAACTATTGTAAAATTTAAAATTGGAATCCATATGACCGCTAGTATCTTTAGCTTAAAATATAGAATATACCCTATATTCTAAGATCTTTAGCAATAAAAGCAATAAATTATTACTTCGTTAAACTTATAATTCATTTTGATACGCAAAATTTAACTAAAATGAGGAATTACGAGGTATTTTTAGAAAGTAATGTAACGAAAAAATAAAGCGTTACAAGAAGAATAAATAGTTTTCTATTGATCTTCCATGATAAAATAAGACGTAGTTAAATTACTAATAATATACTATGAAAATATTAGAAAAGATTACCCAATTAACGCAAGTTTAACAATAATAATACAGATATAGATGGTTTGCTCTGATGCTAGGGGTTTCAGGCTTTGAATCTGAGGGTTCCGGGTTCGTATCCCAGTCGCTCTGAGAAAATTATCTGTGCCGTAGTTTGAATTTCACGTTAAGATGTAGGTCTTGAGAGTTTATTTCAAGCATAATAGGATATCTTCTTCTTTTTCTTCGCTTCAAGTTTGCCTCTTACGAAACCCATCGCTTTCCCGGACGACTTGTATTAGCTTTTCCTATGAATTTGTAATTCATAGCTTTTATTGGTAATCTATCTTTATTCATTCGGTCAACGTGTTCTTTCCAACTACTTCTATAATTCTGTATCTTCTCGTTTAGGTTATATATGTACATACATATATCCAATTCCTTTCTTATATCCTCATATGGTTTCACATATTATACTGCTAAATCTATTTAATTTTTGTTCGATATCGTTACTATAGTCATATTATGTCAGATCATATCCAAAATATTTCAAGTTTTTAACCTGTTCTAATATTTTTCCATTAATGACTATTTTGGTTCTTGTTGGTGATGTGCCTATAAAAGTAATTCAAGTCTATTATGTATCACAAAAGTTAATTTTGTTCATGTTGTTCATTATGTTATGATCTTTATAATAAAGGTTTTCTTAACCCTTAAAGTGTCACCGGTTTGACGTAAACCTTTATGTTATTTCATAACGGTTACCTTTAAAATAACTTTTGTGTTACATAATAGACTTGATTGTCTTGGTTTTATCAGCTGATATCCTCATTTCATATTTTGGCATATTTCTGCAAATATATGTACACCTCTTTGTAGCTTGTCATCTGTTTCGGCAACTATTGCTGCATCGTCAGCATATAAAATACAATTAAAGATTGTATTCTTATCTAAAGGATTCATTCGTCATACTTCTTTTCCATTTGCGTATTACCTCGTCGATGTATGTATATATGTATTAAAGAAGATTGGAGATATACAGCAGCCTTGCCTTAGACCTTTGTTAGACTCTATTTTCTCTGTTATTTTCTTTCTATCTCTAAGACTATTTTGGTATCCACGTACAGATTCTTAATTGCATTAATGAGGTGTTTCGGAAAGCCTCTTCTTTCCATTATCTTTCATAAGAGGTTTCTATTTACATTGTCAAACGTCTTTTCAAAATCTAAAAAGGACATATGTATTTCTTTATTAAATTCGCTGAGTTTCTCAATCAGCTGTTGCAATGTAAATATTCTATCTATTGACGATCTTTCCCTCTGAAACCCATCTGCTCTTCACCTATTATGCTGTTTGTAACTTCACCCGCTGTACAATTAGTTTTTCGAATACCTTTGATATTACTGGAAGCAAGCTTATCGGTCTGTAAGACGTCACTTCCTTTGGATTTTTCCTGGCTTCGGTATCTTGAGCACTTACGGCACCTTCCATTGGAGTGGAAAGTAGCTAAGTCTTAGTATGGCATTGAATAGCATTGTAATTAGCTTTTTAGGATAGATTTCTTTCTATATAGCCGTTCTTACTTCATTCGTTTTAAATTTTGTATAGGGATATCCATTTGGTGTGGTGCTTCTAGAGTTTTGTTTTACTATCCTCATCGATACTTATTTCTGATGGAAAGGGTTTAAATACTTTTTCAAGGTGCTTCAAAATATTTTTGCCTTTTCCTATCTGTTTTGTCCCATTTTAAGTAGGAGTACAATTTTACAATTGAAATTTTAAGGGCACAATATAATAATATATACCAGAGAACACTATCATTGTAAGAAACTTAGCTTTATCGATTAGGTACTTACTTAATTTTAAAAATCAGTTCAAAGAGAACTTTTATAAATATTGATGTGCAACATTGAAATCAATATTATGTTATATGGACCCGTATGGATCCATATAAGGAATATATGTAAATATGACAAAAATTGGCAATTGCCTTCCGAGTACAAGAGAATTTTTGTTGATTTTCGTTTCATAAGTTGGTGTATCACAGTGAATTATATCTTTTAATCGTATATTTGACTATTGATCAACAGGTAAAACGTTGTGGCACCTTGACGATTATCGGCAAACTTTTTATTTTTAGTGAATATTATGAAATGAATAATCCTTGTATAGAAATTAACTTTTTGCAGAGTTTTATTATTTTATACTAAATAACATTCGATGAGTAGACGGTGGGTTCATAAAATAATAATTATGCATTATTGTTGATCATCATTTGCAGCTTCTACTGCCAAACTGTCAATTGAGCGATTATTATGAAACTTTAGTAATAAAAATGATTAAAACAACGTTCAATCATAGTTTTACTCTTTTATTAGATGATCCAAAGTTTGTATCTTCTATTATAATCTCATTAGAATTACAACGAAGATAATTGTAGATAATTCGATTTCTGTCTTCAGCTGCCAATAACTAAGTTCTTCATTTTTAGATAAAATTCTTCAGATTTTTGGTATTTTGTAACAATCCAGAATCTAACTGTATTTTAAAAAGAACCTGAAATCTATAAAGTGTGGTAGCCTTTATAACAATTTTATATTTCAACTATTTTTTTACACAAAAATACTGCTTACGTAAAGTAAAATACTTGGTTATTGCCAATAACTGTAACCCTTTACCCTACACTAAATTACGGGAGAGTTAATTATTTTGTAAATTATAATAGATAATGATGCTATATAGACATAAAAAATAAAATTTGCTCACGGTCCACAAATTTGGTTAAAAGGCGGCTTTAAAAATTAATTTGGAATGCAATTTTATGAACTTTTTGAACTATAACCCCGCCCTTCAAAATCGAAATAAGATGTGGCGACAGTAAAGATGCAATAATCTTGTATTTTACAACGAATTATGAAGGGTGAGGGTGTAATTAATTAATAAACAATTAAATTTGTGATCGGACAACAAATTTCGGAAAAAATCACTTTTGTGTGAATCCATTTCTTGATGTAGTTGCGCTGTCAAAACCTACTTTCCGCTTTGACACGCGCTTTACTTAATAAAAACATCCCCAAGTACCTCCAACTCAAAAGTATGAAAGTTGACGCGACGGATCTCAGGAGTGACTGGTATCTTCCCACCAACCTGTCAACCTATACATGTATTTCTTATGGAGAATTGCAATTTTCAAAATTAAATTGTGGCCTTATTAAAAGTCCGACTAAGTTTATCCTGCCTTTAAAGTTCTTGTATTTTTTGTTCTTTCGTTTGGTTGAACCATTTCTATAAGAAAAAGTGTACTTTCGAGTCACGTTTATTTAACTCTTGCCAAATTATGAATCTTGACATAATTTTTTAATTAAGTTACAAATGGTTTATGCATTTTCGTTTCAGAATATTTATTTGTTTCCTTCTAACCACGAAAAGTGTTTAGAAATAATAGGCAGATAATTACGAGCGCTCTGGTTTCCCTGATTGCCAAAAACTACATAGCTTACACCACATTACCTAGAAAACTTTCCTTCGGGATTTTCAAACCATTTTCAATTATATTATTTATTAAAGGTGAAGAAAATATCTTTGATTGGTTGATTCACTATTTATTAAATTTATTAGTCATTGTTAAAACCGATATTGAGTATTATTCATCAGCATTCATAATTTTTTCATCGCTATGTATCATTATGATTCGACTATTACCGTACAACCCTTACATATACAAATTATGAGAATGAATTCTTTTTTCATTAGCAATAAATATTCACATTTAGAACAACAAATACTTTTAAAATCAATCATGTCTTGTTTATGCTTACTTGATATTTAAAATTTTTTATTAATTTCAAATTCTTTTCTAGCGGTTTAAAATTGATTATATCACACCCGAATGTACACCAAAGTGTTAAAAAGATTAAAATTGGAATTAAATAAAAAGTTTATTGATAATCAGACTCCTAACCATCTAGGTTACTGAAATTGAACTGAAATGAATTTTTTTCTAAAGATTTTCTTTATTTCGATTAAAATTAAGTTAATTAAAGTTTTCAATATAGTCATCGTATTTACATATTTCCAAGTCCAGATATCAAAAATAATATAATACCCAAACATTTTTGCTAGCGACTCAAAATTTCGAAACCCTAATTTAAATTATTATATTTGTATGACAGCAAAATAACTAATACCTTATTATGTCTTAAGCCTAAAAAACCTTATATGATTCGCTTATTACTTGCAATTTTGTAAAAGAACTACTAGTCCAGTCATTTCCCAGATAGCACGTAAGATTTTGACAAGATTGTCACATTATTATCACATGCTTGACAAGCTTGTTACAACCTTATGACAACCGTACAATGCTATTAGGGTTGGTGCTCAAAAAGGGGGTTACCTGGAATGTTTTCCGGAGTTTTGAAAATTGGTATTTTTATTTAACGTGCTCTTTTCGAATTTTTACTTTTCCACCTCGTATCGTTGCCGCTCGTGCCGCCATATTGAAAAAATGGCGGCCAAAAACAGTTTTTTTGCCAATATCTTTTTTCCGATTTATATTAAGATGAAAATAGCTATGTAATAAATTAAACCAGAGAAAAATTCCTATAATTTAAGTGCTAACCTTTTTTCTGTAAAATGAATAGCACGTTGAAATCTATAAAAATACCAATTTTCAAAACTCCCGGAAAACTTTCCAGGTAAAACTACCAAATGACTGGACTATACGTAAAAAAATTTTATTAGACATTGAAAATTTCTTTATACTAGTAAATAGTTTTGTAATAATTAAAAAAATTTAACAAATCTTTGACCACTTACTAAAAATGTAAACATTAAAGAATTGGAATTTTTTATTGAAGAAAATAGACAGTGTTGCTGTCTCTAGTGCTTCTAATCAAATTACCAACACGTTCTTTATTTTATTCCAAAATTTTGGATCACTTCTCGTTAGGATAAAATATTGGGTGCTTTAAATCTTGAATGTTTTAAATCGAGAAGCATTTCTAAGATAATAAAATTGCAGTTACCAAGAGACCTCCTGAAATTTGTCTTTAATGTCTGTTCTTTAAAGTATAAAGATTATTTATAAATATTTATTACCAAAAATTAGCTATATTTTGTGTATAACAATATTTAATGATAAAACTTGTAAATAAATTTTAAGATAATATCGAAAACCAATATTATTAAATTTCATCATTTTACGGTCGATATAATATAATATGAAATTATTTATTATTAACCTTTAAAATTAATATTAGATTAAAATTTTCAAAATTAATAGGTTGAATAAACAATAAAACAAAATTATTTGTAAGCTTTCAGCACTGGTTACTGCTGTTATCAGACGTTTAACAACAATAGTGTAAATACATAGAAACGGAATATAGCGTATTGTCATTCGATACGATTTCTTGATCCATAAAGTTTGAAAGATATTCCTGATAATCGGGAGTTAAGGAACAACCTACTTAAGAACTCATTAAATAGGAAAATCTTATCTCCAATACGTTATTTGTAGCTTAGACGAGTAAATGGTTATAGATATTAATTAAACCTTCGATGTCAGTTTTCTGTTCATTGCGTTCTTTTCTCTCTTGATGCATATCAATTCGTGAAGAAGTCGATCTTTATAATTGGTGACTGATTTTATCACCTTGGCATTAGTAAAAGCAGCATTTTGTCCATCAATTAAGATATGTTTAGCAATCGTAGTGGTTTCTAATTTATTACATCTGATACTTGAAACATTTCCACTCATTCTTTTATAAAGCCATTGGTTAGTTTGGCCAATATATACAAGATTACAATCTTGGTATTCCACTTTGTACAAGTACCAAATCTGACTTCTTCTCTTGCGGTACAAGGTCTTTTAATTTGGCGTATAGTTGTTCAATGTTATTGGTTGATTTGAACGTCATACTAATCTGGTAAGGTTTTAAAACTTTTTTTATTAAATATCTTCCTGATCATGTTGGTTTTTGGGTCCATTTATATTTTATGAAAGTACCCTCACGAATCAGTTAATTCAAGGTTAAGTTAAGTCAAGGTTATTCTGTTTCGTTCTTCTTTTCGATTGTAATCGAGGATGGATGTATGTATTTATACTATTGTTATTAAACGTCTGATGACAGCAGTAACTTTATTTTATTGTTTATTTAACCTATTAATTTTAAAATTTCAATTTAATATAACATAGTATGTTAAAATTTGTTTACAAGTTTTATCGTTAAATATTTTTATCAGCAATCTTTGGCGGATAATTATTGCAAGAGAATTTCGATATAGTTGACTATTCAGAATTATATAGATACCCGGAATAAAAATGCTACTACCTTCACATACATAGTACTACATATCAGCATACCACTATGTTTTCTGCCAATGTTATGGTCTAATCATGGTATTGCTGAACTAATTAAATGTATGTCTGAAGATGACAACTCCTGAGGTAATGCCGAAACCAGTCACAAGGTATAGACTGCGACTTGTACTTGTATCTTTTGGATATGTTACGTGAAAGATGTATTTGTCTAGATTTATCTTCGATAAATCATTCAATTGAAACCATTTGATTTTAAAATTTACATACATACATACATACATTGATAATGATTTTGATTTAACGTTGCTAAGTACCTAGAGAATCACACCCTAGCACGGCCCCCCTTGGAGCAGGAGTCCGCCCCTAGCCGCGGTGCGTGAGCTGTTGCGACTAGGGCTCTTGCGCCGGACCAGGCGGAGCGATCAACGGACAGTTAAAGCGCACGCAAGCGTACTATGCCCGTCCGGTTCTACTTATTCATCTCGGCTTACGGCCTCGATACCCTAAGTGAGGGCCGGATACACTTTCCTGGTACCCTCCCGGATAACACGACCGGGGCTGGAAGGATTGCTACGCCCTTCCAACGCGGCAGGACATTTCCCGGTAGGGGTGTTACCCGCTTGCGCGGGTATCCTTCCTCCAGGGGTCCCACTTAGTCAAGCATATCGACTCATAACCTCAACCCCTACGAGACCGACCTCATCTGGGGGGGTAGTGGCAAGCCACTAGGGCTCCCCCCCTCCCGTAGTAGTCTTGTGTTTTCCTACTGTTCCTGAGCAGATCGGAGAGTATAAGACTGAACCCTCTTAATCCCGTCCGTAAGTCGAGATGCATGAGACAATCACGAAGACCCGCCAGTCTAAGGTTCCCTTCCTACTCTAACTTACGTCAGAGATTTGGGACAATCGCGCAGACTGCGGCCTAAGGTTCTCTTTATTTTGGGACAATCGCGAAGACTGCGGTCTAAGGTTCCCTTATTTGGGACAATCACGAAGACTGTGGTCTAAGGTTCCCTTCATTGGGACAATCACGGAGACTGTGGTCTAAGGTTCCCATTTCTGGGACAATCACGAAGACTGTGGTCTGAGGTTCCCTTCATTTGGGACAATCACGGAGACTGCGGTCTAAGGTTCCCATCTCTGGGACAATCACGAAGACTGCGATCTGAGGTTCCTTCATTAGCTCCAGGAGTGTGGATCGCTAGTCCATTTGGGCCCCTTTCTCGCCTCGAGTTTAGTCTTACGCTCCCAGATTTGTTTTACCCATATCCCAGTTCAGTGATATGGTATCCGGCTCCGGGTTAACGACTGGTTTCGTGGTTTGATTGTTGCCCCGGCACATCCGGGGAGTGTGGATTGCTAGTCCATTTGGGCCCCTTTCTCGCCTCGAGTTTAGTCTTACGCTCCCAGATTTGTTTTACCCATACCCCAGTTCAGTGATATGGTATCCGGCTCCGGGGTTAACGACTGGTTTCGAGGTTTGATTGTTGCCCCCCTGGTACACTTCTGCAAAAGAGGGGTTAGTTTAGGTGGCACCAGGAAGTGTGGATTGCCAATCCATTTGAGCCCCTCTCTCGCCTCCTGTCAGTCGTACGCTCCCAGAAAGTGTTTTACCCGTGAGCACGGTATCCGGCTCTGGGGGTAACAGCTGACTGGAGGTCCGATTATTGCTCCTAGCACACTCCTGCAAGAGAACGGGTTATTCTTCTGCAGCTCCAGCGCAAATCTTCGTGCCCTTCGCTCCGCTCGTGTGGGGAAGCCAGACCCCAGTTCAGAGAGTGCAGTGGTCTGGTTCCCCGTTCCTCTTGACCTTCGGCGTTCTGTGAACATACAAAAGTTAGGGTGGAAAAAGGGAGAAAATAAAGGCGCGCGATTAACGAGATTCCTCTCGTTGCGCACAGAGGGGGCGCCTCCACTTGGTAGCCTAGGTTACCGATGGAAACCCCAAGGGTGTAACGGTTGGTTGGGGACTTCACAGGGCTCTTGGCCAGGGTTCCCCTTTTCCATACCCGTCAGGGGCACTTGGGACTACTCAGAGGCTCGGGGCCTGGGGGTCCGTTTGTGCTTTTAGTTTACTCAAGACTACACGCAGGATGGCTGGTGGGCACATGCCTGGGGTCTTTTCTCCTTTCGGCATTCTATTTTATGGCTTCCTATAAGGGAGTTCTTATATTGGGCCACAGGAGTCCCAAAATTGATTGGTCTTTTGTAACCTTATGTATAGTGACTTCTTAAGTCGTTTCCATATACTAGATGCATGTAGTTTGATGTCGAGTCAGGGACAGCGTCCTGCTCCTGGTTCACTCCATCATGTGCCTACAACATTAGTATCGGTGACTCATGCACTTCTACCTCTTGGACTGGTACCGGTTTAGTCGGGTCATCGATCAGATCTGGGGCAGGAGGGGGGCGTCCCCCCTTCTGTATCCCCAGGTGCGTAGTTGGGGGTGCATCCCCTCTTCGTCACCTTCTTTCTTTCCCTATTGCCCTCTATCACGCGTGACCAGGTTTGGTTAATACCGCACCTTCTTCATCACGCACTGACCCCCAGAGTGCCTTAGTAGCCAAGTCCATTTCCGCTTTTAAGGTCTTTTGCGGTGACCTATGTTGCAGTTTCACATCGTACGGACAGGTGCCTTTTTGGAGTCTTGCCCATGACGCCGGTTGTTTAAGGTCGTTCCGGTGACCTATGGTTTGCAGTTTCACATCGTACGGACGGGTGCCTTTTACAGAGTCTTGCCCCATGACGCCGGTTGTTTAAGGTCGTTCCCGGTGACCTATGGTTTGCAGTTTCACATCGTACGGACGGGTGCCTTTTACAGAGTCTTGCCCCATGACGCCGGTTGTTTAAGGTCGTTCCCGGTGACCTATGGTTTGCAGTTTGACTTCGTACAGAAGCGGTGCAGAAACCTTGCCGAGGGCTCCCTGCTGCGGGATTGCTATCTGAGTACCGGCGTCTCGCACCTTTTCGTTCTTAGATGACGGGGTTTTGGGCTTCGACAGCGCAAGTCCCCCGAAAAATACTGGCGAGATTTCTTAACTGCAGTATAGCTAGGATACTATTCCGTTGTTCCGGCGTGGTAACCTTTCCTTCGGGTAGCATCCTGTTCTGGCGCCCTTCGCTGGGCATCCTTTTATCGACGTCCACCGCGAACGGCGTGCGCCTTGGATGCGAGGCTGGGGGCCCAGCTCCTCGGACACCCTAGCTAGGCATCCTGTGTCCCCGACCACGTGTCGGCGGAGGATATCACTAAGCAAGGGAGTTCGGGGACAGTTTCGCATGTGCGGATTGGCTGAGAACTCATATCATTGTTCTCATTGTCCGGGGACGCCACGTGGAGGCTCGCACTCTGCTTGCAGTGCACCTAATGATGCCCTGCCATTACCGACCACCCTAGCTAGGCATCCTGCATCCCCTGACCACGTGTCTGGGGAGGATATCACTAAGCTAGGGGGAAATGCCAGAATTAAAGTGTTTTAATTAGACAGTCGGATTCCCCAGCTACATACATACAATCGGTTTTAAACGTTTTGCGACGTTGTCCGATACCCTATAAAAAGATGGGCTTCCTTATGTAAGGATACAACCGAATCGTTTACCCGTCCCTTAAGAGGGCACTCTAGCAGTTAATACCTCAAAGATGTTGCAAGCACTTGTGAGAGGACCACCGTCTTTACGTGCCTTCCGAAGCACGGAGACGGCATTACAAAGTGAACTCTACCCGAATGCGAACCGGGAGTCCTACATTAGGCTACATCGCGCCAACAACCATGCCAATGACCGTCTCTGATTTTAAAATTTCATGAATTTAAAATTTATTTAATTTATTAATAAGCGATTTTGCTTTTTTTATCAAACTTTTAAATATCTGTAATTTTATCAAGAGACATAGTAAGCAAAGTAAAAGATAAATTACTTGGATATCATTATAAAATATCGTCAAGAAATAAAATTTTTGCATAAATGAAGTACCACTGATAATGTACGGGCCTGGGAGATGATGATCTGTTACGGCTACCGTAGGTTTGTTTTGCTGTGGATCGAAGGACCAGTTGTGCGATGAAAATTTGGTAATCTTTTTGAAATAATTTTATTTACAAAATATTTACATGCACAACAAAAACGAACTTGTACAAAAACTCGAAGTAATGTCGAGCTCTTGGAGTTGTATGATACAAAATCTTATACTGAACTGATTATGGTCCAAGTATTTCACACATAAGTTAAATTTCGCTCCTCCTTGGTTTTCTTTGCAGAAGATTTTTGACCAACCAAGGAGGGCGTGTGAAGCACTTGAACCAATAGAATTAAACATGTTTCTTTCCTTAGAAACTTACCGCAAAATTCAATTTCTAAGGAAAGAACCATAAAGGATTAAGCCATAAAAATAAAGTCCCACGCTAGTACTTAGGCGGCATATTTAAGCTGTGGGCCAGTGGCGACTAAAATTACTATACAGGTGTTTGTTTCACTCAGACAAAGCTTAAACTAAAATTACGTCTAGTCAGCTGCACAAAGAATCAACTTTATTGCCCGGATTAACCCCTTTTTCCAGGGTAGCAAAGGATCCGCGCTAAATGGGTTCCTTTCGGCATTTTACTTTAATTAAGATATTTAAATAAGTCGAATAGGTGGATTGAAAGTACGTGAGGCAACAAAGAAGATATTTTGTGCAGCCGTTTTGAAAATCTTATCTATAGTTGCTTTTGCAACAGATAAAATTTTTCAAAAACAGTTATAGGTAATCAAATACAAGTTTACACAAACAACCTAAGCAGTGAAAAATGTAATCGCTTTGTGGCTGCAATTGTGTACTTTAAGAAAATAAATTATCTTAATTTGTGCATATCAACAACTGAAACAATTTTTGTGAGATTTTAATACTCTAATTTAATTGTTCCAATTTTATGGAATTCGTGGTATTTCTCTAAATTGGTTTCAGTCTCGGTTCCAATCCTACTTTTAAAGCAGACGACAGGTTGTTAGAGTGAATTCGATTTCTTCGGAAAACAATATTGTTACGAAAACGATACAATTAATAAATATTTAAATGTGCCTGTTTAATAAATTGGCATTAATGTAGTTAATGGCATTATTAATTGAATTAAAATCTAAATAAAAAGCTCTCTACATCACCCAATTTGATCGGGAAATTTTATATAAAAATAAGGAATAAGTAGCAACGCCAAAATTGAATTTGGAGAAATTAAAAAAAATAATTTAAACATTTTTTTTAAATAATTTTGGAAATTTTTAGAAATGCAAAAAAACACATAGTCAAGATAGACAGTGCTTTATCTATATCATATTCGATGTTTAAAGCAAGCCATAGCAGATAGCAAGACAGAGGCAACGAAGAAAAGATATAAAAACGCGTGATTGGGTGGTGTGGAGCGCCTATAAGATTAACTTTCTATCAACTTTTGCATTAAGCTATCGATTAATCATATTTAATGCAAGATAATACAAAATTATTAATTATCAGAATTTTACAAAGAGGAATATTTAGACGTTATTGAATAATTTCTGTTTTATATTATTTATTTAAAGACTTTTTTAAGCAATTTAAACAATTACAATCCATTCAGTATCTTAGAACTTCATTACGTACTCCCTACTATAACGTAAATACGAATAAGTAAATTGATTGTATTCATTTGAAAATCACGTAAAATACAAACTAAGAGAATCGTCTCTCTCTAAATCTTAGTTTGCAATACGTGATACAAACATGTTTAAATGAGTAAATCAATTTATTACTTCGTGATGGTTGAATAAAGAAATATTGGAAGTTACCGCATTGGATCTTAACGATACATATTGGCAATTTAAGCACTGTTTCAAGGATATCTCTTTTATTATTTTCATCTAATACTAACTGCTTTTAGCAATTGGGTAAATATAAATAATTTAACCCGTTTTTAAATTTTTGCTATTTGAAATATTAAATATATGTATATGTATTTTAATAATTATTTTCAACTAGTTGGATACCCGGCTTCGCCTGGGGTCTCATTAAAAGGTGGAACTCTGCCTTTGTTTGAAGTACTTTACTTTAGGCTCTTGGACTTAAAAAGAATTTAAATGGGTAGACTGAATAATTATTCAGCAAACTTCGTACCGCCTTAGAATTAATAATAATGTTGTGTTAAGTTATTAGGTGATTCTTAATCTTATAAATTTTATTTTAATATAAAAAAGTTAATAAAAGTTCAAAATAGAACTAATTCACGTACAGCAAAGCAACCATGTGCTGAATGGGTTGCACTCGCGTCAATTATCTTCATTGAAGGACCTTGCGATACACTATATTTTTGGTTTTATTGTTAGGGGCGAGAATGAATAAAGCGGATGGTTTGCCTACACGTGAACATGCTACGTACAATTGACCATGAGAAAACAACTATTTTCTATATTCAGTCCACAAACATTCAAGGATTGGCCTTGCGATTTGTTTATCGTCATGGCGAATGCAAGACGAATCGGATATTGAATTCGTTTAAATTCGAATGGCATATCGGTTGGTATCATCGGAATTCTCGGAATGAGAACTTCCTCACCCTTAAATTTTCCCTTAAGTATCGTTGCGTGAATTATATTGCCCATGAGTTTTTTCACCACCAAACGCGTTCCGTTACATAGCTTTGGACTTAAAACATACTAACACGATGCCTCTCTTGTGCGATTTCATCTCCAGCAGATTGATTCGCAATATTTCGCAGTCTATTTGCATTACGGCTTCGTTGTGAAAGATTCGATCTTCTTGCTCGCGGCATTGTAGAGATTAGATTACATTAATTTCCATGTCCATGACTGACTGACTCTTTAATATCTGCCGGTTGTGTCATGTACCAACCTTTAGATATTAAATATCCACCAATCACCGTTCACCATACCTAATCCGTTATGCTTTATTTACATATACACTGTATACAACATTATTACACTAAATTAATACAGGACCGTATTTATTTACATATAATCATGAAAATCGGTTCAGCTGTTCTCGAGTTATAAATGGTGTAACTAAACACAATTTTGCGACTTTCTTTTATATATATAGATATAGATGTTACTTTAAAACTAAGATTCATTTATTATCCACCAATCACCGTTCACCATACCTAATCCGTTATTAAAAATACAAAATTTCTAAAACCGTAATAGTTGACTTTCTATTCATTTTAATAGTTATTCTGTTAATCCAGGAGGAGACAAATCCAACAAAGCAAAAATCATGAAAATCGGTTCAGCCGTTCTCGAGTTATAAATGGTGTAACTAACACAATTTTGCGACTTTCTTTTATATATATAGATTTACACCGATTTATATCGTCGCCATTGTTATTGTTATGTTTAAAATATATGTATTACTTTATTATCATTTTCAATCATTTGTTCTGACAGAAAATACATACACATATTATGTGTATGTATTAGGTAGTACATAATATGAATCTCGTTAATCCATTCATGCGCGTCACCGAATTTCCCTAATTATGTAATTCTCACATTTTTAAAGATATTTTTGCACAGAAACCTATTCCGAGTCCTAATAAGATATTGTGCAAAATTTGGTTGAAATCGGTCAAATGGTTCAGGAGAAAATGGAGGACAAACAAACAGACATTGATTTTTATATATATAGATTACGAACTTCATATCATAATGATTTGTACGTTCAGAGATTCTAAACCGAATCCTTCCTTCCTTAAGAAAGTTTCAAATTGTACTTCACAGTATCTTTGCCGGTAATTACATGGTTTATTTTAGTGCCAATTTAATTTGCAGCATTTATCGTCTGGCTCCAGAAAGTAATTTTATTGTACCGTTGCAAGTTATCTTGCAATGGAAAAGTTCTGACTAATATGTAAATATAAATTGAATTTTACATATTATTTCTTACGTAAAACTACTACATTTGATACGTCATTGTGTTATCACATTATCTGGGCCTTTGTCATTTTATCTGGAAGATTAAACCGCAGAGTATGGTGTGTGTAGTAGGTATTCCCACAGCACAGACACTACTCGTCAACTTTTTATAGTACCTTCAGTTGCGGGTCAGTGCGGTAGTAGTGTCGCGCAGCGTACCGTTTGCGTTCGTCGGATACGATGGGTACAATTTAAATTTTCGTTACAAATACATAAATATCTAATAAATAAGTTATCGTATCAGGTGAAATAAACTAAATTAATTTTATCAGCTTATCGCAATGCTTTGTTATCATTATAGACTTATTCTTTATTAATGCATTTAATAAAAAAGTTTGTATGTGTTAGTGGTAAACAAATATTAATTTTACATTTATGTAATTATTACTTAAGTATCTATTTTTAAATAAAAATTTGTGATAATGCGGGAAAAGTGGAATAAGAAAGATCTTCAAGTGGCTGAAGGACAACCGGTAAGGATATTATTTGAAATTGTTTTGTTGCTTGTAATATAATTTGTATTATTGCACAGTAGATAAAATATTTTCTATTTCAATTGACGCGCGCTAATAGCCTTCAAATATACCTACAGCAATAATTGATGTTACGTTATCCTATTATAATTAGTTATAGGTACAAAATAATACCAATATTATAAAAAAAAGTTAATATTTTAAATATTAATAAAATTAATTTATAATAATAAACGTTATATTGTTTAAACAAATATCACTTATCCGTATTACGGGAAAGCACTAAAAGTATGATTAACTAATCTATCAAAATTCTGATTATAGAAAAATTAATCAAATAAACATTTTTAGAAATTGCACAGCAAATTTTTGTATTTTTTGCGGTTTTAAATTAGCCGCTAAAATTTAATTTGTACGATGTATGAAGGAAGGTGCATAATAATTACAATTATACAGTAGAGCGTCGATAATTCGAACCCTGTTAATTCAAACGTCCGCTAATCCGAACGTTCAAAATATAAAAAATAATTAAGGAGGTTACTGAGTGAAGCGTACAAAAACGTAACCAAGGTGCAAATTTGAATTCCGCGCAATCAAATATGGAGTTTTGTGTTTACAGAAATGTATTGCTTTTGAGTTTTGGAATGCAGGTGTTTTATTTCTTGTATCTGTATTTTCGTCCATTTAGGATTTGATAATCCTAACTACCTTCGTATATCGACGCTCTACTGCATTAGGTAACTTCTTTTTAAAAGTTTTAAACTTGTGTATAAATGAATAGACCTATACAAAATTCAAGAATGTTAATTCACTGCTAAAACGGATAACGCAAATAATCATTTAATACGAAAAGCGTTTTAAAGTGTTTCATGTTCTTCTCCGTCATGTAGAATATAGATATGAATTGAGGTAATTTGTTTTACACAAACACACTAAGGTAAATGTTAATAGCTCCATAAACAATAATTTCCATATTCGGACTCAGCCATCGCCATCAATCAGCAAGAATGCATTTCTCCTCCTACTCTACAACTTCCACACCATACACCAAGAAGTTTGCGAACTCTATTTTTACCTCCACGCATTAGGCTCTGAACCCCCAAATATGGTAGAAAACATTATAATATACTAAGATAATTATAATTTTAAATTAATTATTGTCATGCCGATCACTCTGAATTTGTAACTTAAGCATTACTTACACTTAAGTAATTCTTATAGGTACTTACCAATTTCGTTATATACGAGCATAAGTCAAAAGATTTTGTTTTAATTTGTTTACATGTTAGTTACCTTCTCGTGATACTTATTAACTTTAAAAATTAAAGTATTAGGCTATTAACAATATTACTTGCGCCCAGTAAGTAGACATTTTTTGAGAAAAAGATGGTATACGCCACGAAAATCAAACTCATGAATCTTGACACAAGAAGCTAGCATTCTAACTGCTTTGGCATCAATTTGCTTTTGTCCTGATAATGAACATTAATAATATTCATGATGTAAGGTAAATGCCGATCATATAACAGCTTAAGAACAATACAGCATACTGCCAGTAACAAAACATTTGTTGGTGTTTTTATTATTGAGAGTATACCTACCTACTCTTATACGATCTGATGAATTTTCGTATGCATAAATCGGTACATACAAAAAGAAGAGTACTTCACTTGATTTCGTCCGACTTATAATTTGATTTTATTGAAATTATATATATTATTAACCTTTGAAATTAATATTTGATTCAAATTTATAAAAATTATAAGGTTAAATGAACAATAAAACGAAACATTATTTGTGAGCTTTCAGCAATGGTAACTGCTGTCATCAGACATTTAATAATGTTTCGTTTTATTGTTCATTTAACCATATAATTTTTAAAAATTTGAATCAAATAATTGATTTTATGATTTTGTGTACCTACATACTAAATTGAAAATCAATTAAAAGTATAATAGGCTCTAATTTCAGATTTTCCTTCTAACCGTAGTAGGGGAAATTACAGGAAATTCCATGTTCGAATCGCCGATTTCTTAGCTTGGCACTCTGGTGAACAATCACACTATGTGAATTTAAAAATTGTACTTAAAAATGCACGCGATATCAGGTTTTTGAGAGTAACTAGCAAACTTTAACTCTCTTTTATTTTATCTGATATTTGGCTAAATGAAACCTTAATGTGTTTTTATATTCTCTCAAAATTTTAAGATATTCAGTCAAGCCGTTTTATGTATTTTCTGTGAAATGCTACAAACCCCCAGCTTTAAAATAATTTAAATACATTTTTATTTTATTTTTATAAAAATGTTAATCGCAGATGATAGATGATACAACATGATGATGCATCACAGATAAAAGAGTTTAAGACAATGTTAATTGTAAGTAATACATGTAGGTATACATAAGTACTTGCTAAAAATGTACCACTTAATTCTTTTAATCGTTGAATTGTTTCTAAATAAACGTGGGATTAAACTTAATTTGTTTTTAATTACAAAAATTTTAAATTTAAATTTAGCAGTTAAATTTTTTAAGGAAAAGTAAACGTAGATAATATACATAGTATACAAACAACCAACCATTGAAAATTTCTCATACTTTGCATTTAGACTTTTAAGTAGGTTACTAAATGGAATTTAATAGCGACATCACAGATGAATAGAATAGTTAATTAATAAAAATGTCGAAAGATACCAAAAAATTGACAATATGTATTAGTTTTCATGATATGAATCATAATACCTACATATTATATTATGTCATAGAGTATAGTGCGAAGACGTCAATAACTAAATTATCACATTTTTATCCTTATCCTCCTTATTTCTATATATTATCATATTTTATGTGATTATTTCCTTCATAATAATATTTACCAATGACGGATTACATTATTGCACTGATATAAATTCCAACGTGAAAAATTTAATCACATTTGAAATTTTATTTCATTGTGACCTTTATCAATAGTGCTTAGATAAACATTGTGTATTCACTAGTGCAATATCTAATGTACCTTTGAATGCAGATGAAATAAAATGGAAAAATATTTAAAATTGCAATAAATTGCATTTATTGAAAATTAAACTTTTTTTTGTAAACCTTGTAGGCTAAACAAACTGCCTATTATATTTGCTGCACAATTAGGGATAAGTGTGTAAAGTAGGGGTTCTAGTTGCAAAATAACAAGATTGGTTGTATAATTATTATTTTCCTGTATTAAATGCTTTTACGGATTTTACCACCTGGTTACGATTTACTTTATCTAAACTCCAAAGTTTTATCGAAATCATGTTTGCAACATTATTACAAACACTTGTGACATTTATTAGTTAATAGCATAAACTCATAAACTTTTAAACACTCATTAAAGCTATTGGTTCATCTATTTCTTCAATTTGTTTTGGTTTTTGTACAAAATACAATATTACGGCCAGTGAGTAATATAATGAAGTTTTTGGTTCCCGTACAGTCCATATTGTTCATTAACTATATTACCTTTTACTCAGAAACTCTCGAAATATAATCTTTGGTACATCTATTACAAAGTCATGTTATTGATATTATTATATACATTAAATCATTTTAGATATTGTACACACAAAAACTCAAATTGTTAAATCAAACAATTTAATTTGCTCAAGGGTATCACCATATCTGGATAGGCGATAACTTACGTCTGTACCTACAGTCGATGCTTCGCTCGATCTCTGATACTTGAGAACGATGAAGGTGTAAAATTGACCAATCAAAATAATTGATTTCAGACGTGGAAGGTTCTCAAGCATTGTTCGAGCTAATGTAAGCAGCGGCTGTATGTGTGAGCATTGGTGGATTCTGGAACATTTTAGCACATACCTAACAAATTTATGGTGTGTCTAGCAGTGTGGTTAATGTAACTCCGTTCTTCATGAACCAAGTATTAACTTGAACACAACGTAGCTAAGCAACGACAAAATTGATTAAAATTTCCCGGTAACATATCGATATTACAATTGAAGTGGGAAATTGAACAGAAACACAGTACAATTGAAGAGAAAGTGAATAGTCAAGGAAGAACTTCTTAAAAAATGTTAGTTATTCTTAAATGTCATAAAATAATTAATTGTAATGACATCAGAAGATGTACAGCCTTTTAGAAACGCAAGCAAGACTTCCAATAATGAAAACTATCATTAATGTCACAGCATTAGTATGTTGAATAGTATAACGTTATTATGAATTTTTACAAAGCCACCTTCAACTTATTTTCCACTGAGTATTGGATCATTCATAGCACTAATGCCAGAGATATTTGCATTTTGTAGTCAGGCTGCTTGTAGTGAAACTAAAATAGATCTTGTCCAAGCGTAGTATTGGTGAAAATTTGTAGAATATATTTTTTTTAAATTTTCCCAATAGACCGCCCGCCATGTGCCATTCTGAATGACTCACTCTGTATGTTTATTAAAAGTGAATTGCGAAATAACTCGTAATAGCTTGTATATGCAGGTAAATAATAAAAATTTATTGTTCATATTAATGATTGTGCTTTATGGTAAGTAAAATGTGTTAACTTTACACGTGGTTTTGGTACAATACACATCAGGTACAATATTTAGATTATGATGTTATAGTAAAAAAATTGTATTATTAACCTATGGATACAATGTAGCATTACTTACGATGTAGATTAAATACATTACTTATTCTATGATCGATTGTAATATTGCAATAAAAATTAATCTGGGCACCTATATACCTATAATATAATTATGAACTACTTAATCGAAAACAAAGTAAAGTATTTATATTAATGCTTTAAAATGAAATACAATTTTTGCATAAAGCAGTGCTTACCTGGCTGACATCTTTATCAGGTGCGTAAATTGCATAATTTAAGTGGTTTCCATGTGTGTACGTTACTGATGACGTCTAATTAGACAGAAACACGTACCTATTGCTTATCATTGATTAATACAAAATTTATACTACATAATACTGTAATATACATATCTTTTTGTTTGGCTTATTTGCAATACGTCGTAACCCACAAAAGTAAAATTGTTCAGGAAAATATTAAAAGTTCTAATTTCAGTTTTAATAAGTAATTTAAAATTTATTTGCATAAACGATATTTTCTGATAAATATTGAAAGACTAGTGTACAAAATTAATAACTTTTTCTTTTGTAAAAATGTGAGTTACTATATATTGCTATTGAGATTGTAATATGGACACGACTTGTTATACTCGTAAAAAAAAACTTTTCTCATTTTGAGATACTTTTTATTTCTGAATAAATATTTTTACTAGAAAATAGAAAAATAAAATGTATACATAATGTATGAAATAGGGCTACTTTTGAAAAAAAATGTAATTCTTTACTTTTTGTCTGTTTGTAGATTTTGTAGTCATTTCCCTTTTACTTAGCTTTTTCATCGTTTTGTCTTTTTTCTCTTTGGTTTTGATACTTTTGATTTTTATAGTTTTTTTCTTCTCTGTGGTGGTCTCTTTCTCTTTGGTTTGCGAACTCTATTGCGTATGTTTGGAAATCTTCATCTTGTTGGTGTTAGCCGCTGTATTTATCTCATTCTATTCTTCTGAGAAAACAGTAAAATTACAGTTTCAAATCAGTGTATCTTGGTATCCTTTAAATTTATTAAAATGATATTACTTACTACTTACTTTCATAATATTGCATATCGTTAATATTATAAATACACTGATGCAAAAAAAGTATTCTCAAGTTGGTTTAGATGTTAAAAATTCATTTAGTAGTAAGATAATATCGACGCTTCGAGGGCAAAACGACGTAAGCGACAAATGACCTAAAATTACGATATCGGTGTCATTTTATAAAGGAGAATGCGCACTAGCTACTGGTTTCACTGGCATAAATGCCAAAAAATATTTTTAACTCTAAATGCATCTTAAAGTTGCGCAAGCGACATCCACTTTTTTAGTGATTGTATACAATACAGGCATTAACGACAGTGTAACATGAGTAGCATATTATTTATTGAAACCTCTTTTCTTCTTCTTTAACTTATTTGAGATCTGTTTGAAGTTTACCACTAGCATCGGCGATATTCCGAAGCGACTGTTAGTACTGTGATCCTTTACGCATTTACGCTTTACGTCTGAAGGAGCTTGCATCAGATGTGCCTGTTACCCTATTTTTTATTGTTCATACTGAAGTATGGAGGCGGCCACAACAAAGTGAGGCTCTGCCCGGATTCAAACTGGGCGCCTCAACGTTAACAGTTGATCGCGCTAATAACCAAGCCAATGATCGTCTCTTAAATGACGTATTAAAATTATGCCCGATTGCACGATCTTCGACTAAAAGTGGCTCTTATCTAAGTGATTCTTAACTATAAGGTGCGAATTAGTTTAGGTTACATTGCACCACTTTTACATAACGTCGGCTTAGTTAAGCTTCAGATTAATTTAGCAACATCGCATTTGTATGGTGATTTTGGTGATATTTTAGGAATTTTAAACAGACATAAATTTTAGATTGGTAATTATTAACAGTTGGTTTATAGGAGATACCATCGATCTTTTATTATAATTTAATTATATTATAATAATTTTAAAAGATCGATGGGAAATACAGAATTATTTCTGTCTTATGGATATTCCAATTATGACTCAATTTCTCTCAAAACCCTAACAACAGTCTCCTTCTGAAGTCGAAATCTTTTAAAAAACGACAAATCATCCATACTATTAATATAGTTTGCTCTTTCGTAAATTTGTCTTGGAAAACCATGATTCATTATTTCAAAAACTTCCAAATCGAATTTAAACAAGTCATTCTATATTTCATTCATGTTGTACGCAAATATAACACACTCTATTGAAATATTATTAATGTTTTTAACCTATAAATTTACCTCACAACCATAAAATTATTCATCAATTTCTGTCATTTAAGGTTAAGGAACAGTTTTAGCAGGTGATTTCGTGGCTTAAATTTAGGTGGTTCGTAAGAGGTTAAGGAACACTTAATTCGGTGGTGCAATGAAATAGGTGGCACTTAATGATTTCAGGAACACTTAACACTTTAAAGAGAAGTCGTGCAATCGAGAATTAATGACCTAAACCACGGATCGCTTAAACACAATATTTCGGATAGCAATTTAAAACCAGAAAGACGTAACTCCACCGAAACGCGAAAATCGAACATACTATTTCAAAGAAACGAATGTCATAAACGATACGGTAGATTTTGGTACAAACGCCAAGATTTTTTTTATTTTACGCAAACACCAATTTTTTCAGTTATTTGATTATATCAATTTAAAAACAACACACAAATGAGTGATTTTACTAGAAAAATTTAAGAAAAATCTGCTATAATTTTGATGAAAAATAATACTTGAATGGTGAGAAATAATAATAATGTAGGACCACACAGTATTTTCCATTTCTTAAACAATTTTCTAATTGGCGTTCGTGTCGTTTTGCCTGGAAGATATATAAATTGTTTCATGTTTATTATTATAAACAATAATTAATAAACATTAAAAGTTTCAAGTAAATTGAATAATTTTTATAAAAATTATAAAACTTTTACTGTAACTGAACGTTAAATTTATTCCAAAATACTATTTGTAGGAACTTGGTACGTGTTCAAATAATATTGCAAACATATAATATCGAAAATTTAACTGCGTTTGCATCACCGTCTTTTAAAAATAGAATTTTTTTGCATTTCCATTATCCGGATTAACTTATACATTTATTTAGACCACATTCCGAATAAACAAGGATGAAATTTATAATATGTTTAATTGATCCGGATAACCGCAAAATTCAAGAGACTTAATA
This sequence comes from Lycocerus yunnanus, assembly GCA_036346125.1. Classification (NCBI taxonomy): domain Eukaryota; kingdom Metazoa; phylum Arthropoda; class Insecta; order Coleoptera; family Cantharidae; genus Lycocerus; species Lycocerus yunnanus. The sequence continues at coordinate 2,332,271 of JARFIX010000008.1, read as the reverse complement.
TTCAGATAACCGAAATTCGACTGAATTTATCACTCATAAGTAAATCTATAAAGTGTTATTGCATACGAGTACCTACTACGTATTATGTACTTACGTATGTATATAGTATAGGTATATAATAGTGTTTTAATACTGAATTTTTATATTAAATGCTATAGAAACTTACAAGCTACATTTTTCTACCATTTTCGCTTAGTTCGGGATATTGAATTTAATTTTTAAGTTGTAAAACTCAAAAAGGGCAATAAAAGAATTTTCTAACTGTACCAGTGCTAACTTGCATCGAAGAAAAGTCTTTCACAATGTAGATAAATATTGATAAAAATTAACCATGACACATTCTTGCATTGCAGGATGTAGGCAAGATAAAATATGGTGGTCTTATGACATTTGAACAGATAATTTAATTAATGCTTAATTTATAATCACTTTCAATGATTATTAAGCACTTGCCATTTTTAGAAGTACTAATTGTAATCATAATAAAAAAGCACCAATATACAATGGACGTGATGGGGTTATGGGAAAAGGTACTATAAAATATTTAAAACATAAACATTACAACATACCGAAGGTCATCATACACATAATAATTATCACTTATGCAATTTTTTGCTTGGTACTCGACTATTTTAAATATTGCATTTTTAATGTAACTCTTCCACTAAAACTAACTCTGTTATACCTTTTAGCCCATTTTCCAAATTTGAAACTGTTCGACTTTTGCAACTTTATCAATTGCTTATAATTCGTGAATCATAAAACGAATTAGTAAGTATAATGAGCTCACAGCCTTTTTATTCATTTAAATTTTCAAGATTTTATCATTTTTAGAAACTGGATATAATTTTGTTCACAATCAGTTACGCCGAGATTCGCACACAAACTTAAGTAATACTTAAGGGACGAAATTGCTATAACACTTGAAGTACAGGCATTAATAAGTGACATTTTATTAAATTTTAATAAGTTGAGTAATATGTAACTTGTATTTAACTTGAACTTTTAATGCTTATTTGGTAAAATGTATTTTTAAAAATATAATTAAAATAAAAAATTTATTTTAATCTATCACCTTGATGGTTTTTGTTATTAAAAATGCAAAGCAATGTTTTTTAAAATTGTTAGTTAAAATTTTATTTTTGTGTTTTCAGCAATAATTAAAAAACGAAATTCTAGATATCTTTATATTATATCTCTAGACGCCGAAAAACTATCTTTCAATTGATACAGTGCTTATTAAAATTCGTTATAATGAGAAGTAGGATTTTAAAAAATAATTTCTTATGTTAATTCCATATGTTCGGGTGTGCGGCAGGCCACCCGGCATATTTACTTATAATGTAGTACAAAATACCACAAATTAGTACGAATTTCTGATGTTTACATAATGTAAGTAATATTATATCTTCTTCAACTTAGTTTAAGCCGTAAGACCTGTTATTTCCAGCTTCATGTGATATGGACTGCTAGATCAAAAAAATAAAATTTGCGGTCGTCTATAAATTTTGGAAAACAACGATTTTAAAAATTCAAAATCGGCTGTGGTTGCATTAATAAAAACGGCCTGTAGCGGCCGACGCTTTACTCATTAAAAATATCCCTAGACAGGTCCTACTAAAAAAATTGAGAATGTTAACCCAACAGATAGCAGGGAGCGATTGCAGTAAGTCCGTGTGTAACCCTACCTTTTTCTTTTGTGGCCCGGCAGCACTTTCTCGGGCGTGGGCTTACTTTGGTAAATATGAAAATTTTATCAATAAAACAACAAAGACAATAATAACAATATACTGAAATAAACAAAAAAATAGTTCTACATAAAAGACAAAAATAAAAAATTAGACACACCAAACAACAACCTTTGTCGATAATTTTGTAGACTATTGGAGGCACACTGAAAAATGTTGCTTGGACGACACAAATGAATCTCTATTCGTAGCACCGTAAAATGTAACTTTAATTTACTGGCACTACAAAAGATGCGTCGTCGTATATCCAAATCTAATGAGGTATGTCAGCACAATCCTTATTACTAACCTTATTATTATAAAAATTCCAATCATTCGATTCTACGATCTTGGTAGCAAAATTTTGCGGGATGCCGTAACCAAATGCGTTTAAATTCACAATTATAAACGAAACTTTGTTGTTTTTAACTGTACTAGATTCCAACTTTGTAAATGGAACTACCGAATCTCGGTCGATATTCTAAGTAGATCCCAGATTTGGTTAACTTCGAATATCTCTGCTCGCGATAAATTCGGTATCACAAATTTTAACGATAATTTCGGTAACAAATAAACGACTAAATCGGTATTTCGGCAATACTATATAAACACAATTTTCGGCACTCAAAATTTCGGTAATTACCCAAGTGGTCTGTTAGCTACGATCAAAGACAGACCGGGAACCATAGGTCATTATTCTCCCTCATTAAATTTTATCACGGCAGGTGTTAATTTTATCAGGCGGTAAGTGTGAAAGAAAGATAATCAAAGAACTGAGTAAGAAAAGATAGTTATAAAAGGGACAGCTGAAGTGATTACAAATTGTGAGACAAAGTTGCAAAATTGAATTTAACGAAAATACTGAATAAAATTAATAATTTTGATAAAAATTAACAATTAAAAGGATAATTTATTTTCACTTATATTTCATAAAATGTTTAGAATTAAAGTTATTTGGAAAGCTTTTGAATTAAAATTTCATTTGATTATTATTATAAAATAATTCTTTAAAAAAATATTATGCAAGGTAATAAGACTTACACAATATAATCAGAAAAATAATTTTTCCGGAATTAAATGTTGTTTTGTAATTCTACCTCTCCCATAATAAATTATTCTTAAATTAAGTGATGCTAAACACAAGGATAACTAAATACAAACTGCATTTTTTTCACAGACTTTAAACATTAGGATTTTATGTGACTATTATTCGCGTTACAAAACAATGTTGTCGTCGAAAGCTGAATATTCTTACTTTGGGTATAATGACTTACCTAATACTATTAATATAATTTATTACAATAATGTATTAATAAGTGTATAGATCTGTCTGCAACGGTAAACAATGCATTTCATGGGTTTATTACCTAAAATCTCCAAGTGCGGCCTTCAGGACGCACAACCTCGGCAATGTAATTTATTAATACATATTTACATACTGTCACTTCTACTATAAAGTGAAAACTATACTTTATCATGTAATAAATACTTCTTAAAATTAAAATATCTCAACGGCTACTAATCATTTCACGAAACAGAAAGTGAACTTTCCTTGTTATTATGACTAATCTATTTAATAACCTATAAGTAACATTTTTTAGTAATAACTAATAAGTAAGATGATTTTTTTGGTTATTTTTATCATGTTGTAGAAAGTTATGAAAGCAGATAAGAAAATTTTTCAAGTTGAGCTTGAATATGATACATTTGATTTGCGTAACCAGGTTCGGTGCAGTCTTCAGACGCTGCATGAATTTCGCTCAAATCTATTTTTAGAATTTTTTTAAATACCTACTTAATTGACATTGGATTTAAAAGGGAGTGCGCTGAATGGGATGTGGTAAAATAACTGTGACGAAGCAGCTACTCGCACGCCGAATTTGTTGCATAAAACTCTTCCATTTTTATATATGTACATTCGGCCACTAAACTGAAGAACCTCTATCATGAGATAAACCGGCCCTGGATACTATAAAAACTTATTGTGAAACAAATTTGTCGAAAATAAGCATTTTTGAGCATGCTTAACAAAATAATACATATGTACTACATTTTTGGTTTATTTTTTTCTAAAACCGTCAGTTAACTAAGCTTGGTTTGGATGTTATACCACAGTTACATTTAAATGCATTGTTCAGTTATTTTAAAACTGCAGTTTAAGCAACTGTACTTTAACAGAATGTTGGTAACACTACATGTCAATTTTTGGTTACTTTTCTAGCATTTTCCTAGCAATATTGTGTAAAAATTACACATGCGTACACAACAGACTAAACTGTATCTTTTTTGATTGATGGTTTGTAGGTGACTCCGGCCACCTACAAACATCTTAGTAAACTAAATTTGCATCACACATTGTTTGTACGTTAAAAGAAAAATAATCTTTTCTATTCCAATACAATTCAGCTTGCTCTCCACCGGGTATCTGGATTTTTACATGTGTACAATCCAAAGCTGCTATGCACCTAGGGAATCTTGCAATGTTAAAAAAAATCTTGAATGTTTTTTTGTCGGTCCTCTTGAGTTTCTGGCATTTTAATAAATTGACTGTATAGAGAGGCAATAGCATCAGACACGCATTTTATTGCCTTACTTACAGTGGATTTATCAAAGCCCAGAATATCTCCCATACATTGTTGTATGGGAAATGACAACAAAAAATGTTACCATAAAAACAATACTAAATTTATTTGAGAGGTTAGAAATGTTAGAAAATCGAGTTTAAACCACCGAGATCCATCGTTTAAGTTAAACTAGCTTTTAAACTTAGTTTGATGATTAAACTAGGACTGAACAACGCAAAAATCTCGCAAAACTCAGTTTAACTATATAACTGAGGTTTAAACTCGAACTGAACAACTGGGCGTCAGAGATATTTTTTTTAATCTTCCTTAATTATTATAGGCGTTTGTTTAACAACAAATAAATTCACTTTCTCGACACACGCAAAACTGTTCACTTCGAACGCCACCTTAATACCGTGATTATTAATAAATAAAACTGCAGTTTTTCAAAATAATTCAAGTAATTAGTGCGTCATGCACTACTTATCATATGATCAAATGTGGGATGTTTATTTTATATATATTCGGGTAGTTTTATATTTAATAGAAAAAATTTTACTTTTTGTGAACAGTGAACTGTGTAGCGTTCATAATTTACCTTCATACATTGGGAACTATCGATTAAAAGATGTGCAATTCCTATTTGTCAAAATTAGCAGTTTTTTCTTCGTTTATGTTAGAATATGATTTCTCACAAGTATTTAAAATACATGCATACATAAATTATTATTATTAACCCGCGCAGTTGCTATTAAATTAATATCTATTTAAAACATAACGAGTTAATTAAACAATAAAAAACGAATGTTTTCATAAACTTTTAGAAAAGCTTTGTTGCAATCAACAGATGTCAACAAACCATTTCTGAAAGCTCACGATAAAATTTATTTTTTTCACTTTAATTATTAATTTTTAAACTTTAATATAATTTCGAACTTATTATTTTCGTCTTGCATCCGACCGAAACTTATTATTATTGTGGTTTACTTGAAAATGAACGGATTGTGTCCGAAACATGTTGTTTTTAATCAATAAAATAATGAAATATATTTGCTCGAATTTAAAGTTTTTAGATTCGTGTGACTTTCGTTTGTTATTACATATTTGCATTGATTGCAATTCTAGCAGGGGCTCTAAGTGTGTTTTGTTATCGTGTATATTTTAATAAATTATATTAGGATTTATAATAAACGTAATACATTATATTGCTGCATTTTTTTGTGAAATATTGTAAATAGTTAACTAAGCAGAACGTAATTATTATAACAGTATAACTGACTTTTTAAACGTAATTTTCGTTAATTTTTTTAAGTTTTTCTTTATTAATTTAGTTACTTAATTATATAAAAAATGTATATTATTTTTTTTTATTGTTATAGGTTGGACAAAGTATTGCCTTATATCCAGACCTGTATCGACCGAAATTACTTTCCAAAGTGCCATCCATGAAAGCGATAAATACTTACAACAGCATTGCGACCGACGATTTTCATACCTATGATAACTTATCATATACACAAGAAACTGAAGTTGATCCACAATTTAGCTTAGCTTCAACATCAGCGAGTATTATCAATTCTTATGATTACCCCTCAGCCATATCTTCGACAATAATTCCCAATGGTGTGGTATACCAACATTGGATAGTAAAGGAATAATTTATACAAACGAATATGACTATCCAACTCTTTGTTCAACAACAACCATTACGGATAACCAGTCTGAAATTGAAAGCAGAAGAGACGATCAAGGATCAACTGCTAGACTTATTTCGCCTAACAGACCTTCATCGGTAAGTTATGATGCAAACAAACTTTTTTTGCAAAGAAAAAATTTAATAAGTAGATAATACTGGTTTATACGTCATTGAAATACTACGTATGTTCCTCTGTAAACGTACTCGATGAACCACTTGAGTATGTGAATTGTTTGTTCATTCATCATCATTATATGAGTAACCGATTATTTCTTAAATTTTTAAGAATGTCTTACAACAGTTTTAATTTTTTATCGAAAACTACTTGAGACATTGTTTTGTGATAATTTCATTTCAAAATACTGTATATTATTTGTCTTTCGTTTAATTGTTTTTCACATAATTAGATGTACCTAGCACACATTTTCAAGTGACATTCTTAATTTATATTTTTTGTTTATATAGTTATGTTATCTGTATAATAATAAATGATAATAATCATTCCTTTCTATTTAAAAATGTTTATTTGGACATATATTTGGCGATCCCAACATAATTTTAACGTAGAATCAAACAATTAACTGTTCTCTTTTAATGTCTGCCTCTTTATGTAATGTATTGTACAATTTTTGGGTTGAATCCCCTCGTCTCGAAGTAAAATTTCTTTTTTTAAGAATAAAATGCAACATATTGAAGTTCCAATCAACATTATTTCAATTCCAATTTATTTAATTTAAAACTCAAATAAATATTCGGCTTTCGTTCTTGAAAGAAGTATTATTCAAAATCTATAATCACATGTTAATATTGGAGCAGTTTTTAATTACAAATTTGTTATCTACTAATAATTTTTCTTGAAGATCTAATAAATTATAAACGTATTAAAATGGGCTATATTTTTCGTGTTTAAATACCGTAACTTTATCATTTTGCAGTTCTTACTTAGTAGAGAAAATGTAGGCTGAATTTCTTTTCTTTATAATTTGTCTGGAAAAATTATATATCATTTTATGCTCAAGTTATGAGCAGTTCTAGAAACTTGTTGGTTATACTTATATAAATGAGAATAACTAAGATTTATAATAATCACAATTGTTTTATTTGGTATAAGCACGAGTAGCACCTTACCAATAAATGGCTAAATATGTATTATAATACCTAGCTGCTTTAATGTATTTCGATAAAATTCGTAAAAGAAGCATTTTTTACACTCTGATGATTATGGCAGCAAGGAAATATCTTTGGTATAATGCTCGAGTTAGTTTGCTTTTATTCGTCGGTCGTTATGAAAGTAATAATCAAATTAACAAAACACGTTAATTGTGCAAAGTTAAACAATTAAATAATACTTTAAAGTTTTTTACTTTTGTAATGTGATGTGTTGAAGCTCTGAAATTTTGAAAAATAAGTGAATGTAGTTATGACTGTGATTTATATTGAAAAACCACAAGTTTTTAATTTAAATTACAAGTATGAGTACCACAATATTCATCCTAGATTTTATTTAAAACGAAGTGTTTATCTTAATAACTGGGGATCTAAAATTAAGTGCTTTTTAAATTCCTTCAATCGTTTCTACATAAAAGTTATACCTAATGAAGTAAGATTATGTAAATTATTATTTAATAATTTTTGTATAGCAGTTAGTTAATTGGCTAGTAGTTACTTTTTTTATATTAACCCTATGACTATAATTATTATTACTATAAAATATTAATCCTGTAAAAAGTATGTGAAACGGTTAGAATTATTATACTGAAAGCGAAGCTAAGTTTCAGCAAATTATACATTTCAGATGACATAATTTATGTTAGGTTAGTGAGTCTACAAATATCTGGTACCAGTTTCGAATCACTATATTTGATATAAATTTTCTGTAAAAAATAATTTTATAAAACTTTAACTAAAATAATGCTAATTTACATAATCCGGTAATTTCCAAAACATGATAATATCTGGATCAAGTAATTTCATTGTTGAAGGCATTTCGCTAATGAACATTTCGTCCTCGAACGTTTCGCTTCTGGATATTCCGTTTTCGGACATTTTACAAGTATGACATTTTTTATCCGATTTCGTTACTAATCTTGTTCCGTTACGAAATGTCAACTGTGTTTTTTTTTAATTTTTTTCTGATTTTTTGTGAGTGTCATAACTAAGCGTATTAAACAGGTGTAGCTACACAGACTAGGATGAAGGGGGTGGGCAGAAATGATCAATAAAAAATATTATTTTCCTAAAATCGGCTGTAAGTATATTGTTCATCACATTGCTATTTTCCGACATGAAAATTGAATTTTACTGCCCAAGCAGTTTTATTTCACAAATAAAAGACAAATAGTTACTAAGCAATGGCAAAATTTACCTATTATAACTTCCAAGGGTGAGAGCTAAGATTCCCGGAATCAAAAATACACTTCTTCCTATAGAAATCGCTTTACCAAACGAAAGAACAGAAAAATACAAGCTCATTAAGGTGAGGATGAATGTTGTCGGAGTTGTAATAAAGCCACAATTTAATTTTGAAAATTACAATTTTTTCATAAGAATACATGAAAATGTATTATTGCGCAATATTACGCAATAATTTTATGCATTGTGTTAACGGTGCGTGTGCCATGTCTGGGTCGACAGTGGCAAGCGGTGGGAGAGATACCAGTCGCTCCCTGAAATCCGCCGGGTCAACTTCCACACTTTTTCGAATTGGACCGCTCTTGGGGAATGTTTTAGTAAGTAAAGCGCTCCGCTCGTTACAAGCGGTTTTGATAAACACAACTACACCAAGAGTCGGATTCACCTTAAAAGTGAAATTTTTCCGAAATTGTTTGATCAACCACAAATTTTATTTTTTTATTTGTTAATTACAACCTCACCTTTCATAATTTGTTGTAAAAACAAAGATTTTGGTATTTTTACTGTCGCCACAACCTATTTTAATTTCGATGGGCGGGGTTACATGCCAATTGCATGCCAAATTAATTTTTAAAGCCGTTATTTTCTGAAATTTGTAAACCGACCGTAAATTTTATTTTTTTTATACGCTAATTAGACCCTCATCTTTTATAGTCTACCTTAAAAATGATAAAAATCCCGATCCGGGAATCTTAACCGTCACCACTTACAAGTATTATTTTAAGTTTATTGCTATTAGGCCAGTCAGTAAAGGAATTGTATGTTGCAAACGGTGGTGTAGAAGATTTTATTTTTATCTTGTATAAATAGGTATAAGCATGTGAAAAACAAAAATGCTAACACGGGCGACCTCGGGAGAACTTTTGGCAGCCAAAGAACTTCAAAATTTTAAGACTTTTTTTAGTTTTTTGCATATAACTCCTAAACCGTGGATCTTAGCAAAACATTTGTGGTTTAACTAATTAAAGAGCATTAAATTCTGCGTCGAATGAGTACCACAACTTAATAATTTGGTCAAGTGGTATGGTCGAAAACTACGGTCAAAAAACGACGATTTTTTCTAATTTTGTCAAAACTGAGATATACGTATACGTGAGTGCGCGTCCGGCATCGATCGCGCTGCACTAAATTCGTTGTAACTTTTAAACTAATTAATGAAATTGAGCATTCAAAAGCTCAAATGAAAGAAGAAACATGTAGCTATTGGATTATTATATTTTAAAATAAAAAAATCAATGTATATAAGAGTAGTATATGTATATAATTGGAACATACGGAGATATCCGATAAAATCGCTAAGAGCTATTATTATATATTCTAAAATTTTTTTTACACTAAATTCACTTATTTTTAAGTCCTATTAATAATATAATGCTAGTTAGGTAGGTTAAATAAATTTTTTATAAAAGTTATTAACGTTTAACGTACCTCTAATTTAACGAATTTTGGAGCAAAAATTTATTTTTATTTCTGTAAAATAAAAGGGTTGATTTACTTTTAACCTAAATCCTCTTATAGCATCTTAAAGTACACATTTCAAGCTTTAAAAATCGCACCTGTAGAAATCCAATAACGCGATTTAAGCAAGAGTAATATGTGGTTAAAGTTAGGTATACATTTAAGATTTTATTACTTACCCAAAATTTTGAAATTTTGAAGTATACATCTTCAATACTAAATTTTGAGATTTTTTACTTATGGATATTTTTATACATTACTTCTAGAGTAATTTATGAAAATTTCAGATCTTTATTTTAGGAATTGTAGAAATGGTAGAGCTCTTAGCGATTTTATCGGATATCTCCGTATGTTCCAACTATATACATTTACTACTTTTATATACATTTATTTTTATATTAGAAAATATAATAGTCCAATAGCTACATGTTTCTTCTTTCATTTGAGCTTTTGAATGCTCAATTTCATTAATTTTAATATTACTTACTTTAATATTACTAAATCTCAGTTTTGACAAAATTGTAAAAATCATCGTTTTTTGGCCGTAGTTTTCGACCATACCACTTGACCAAATTATTAAGTTGTGGTACTTATTCGACGCAGAATTTAACGCTCTTTAATTTGTTAAACCACAAATGTTTTGATAGGATCCACGGTTTAGGAGTTATATGCAAAAAACTAAAAAAAGTCCTAAAATTTTGAAGTTCTTTGGCTGCCAAAAGTTCTCCCGAGGTCGCCCGTGTTAGCATTTTGTTTTTCACATGCTTGTACCTATTTATACAAGATAAAAAATAAAATCTTCTACACCACCGTTTGCAACATACCACCTTATTTCGATTCTCTACTGACTGGCCTATATGGATTTCTACAAATCCATTTGATGTGCTACATAATTTTTTTAATTCAAATAAGATTATAGAACTCGATGAAATATCTATAGCCGATTTCAGAAAAAGTTATATACAAAATACGTCATGAAATTAGGTAGTTTTACAGTCTCGATGATTTGAAACCTCATGAGGCCTCGTCGTTCATAAATTCTGCTTTTCTGTACAGTATTACTTTGATGGTTATTGTGAATATGTAAATTACTATTTTAAAACAAATTTTGTTATTTTACGTTGAAATTAGATTTTGAAGTAATGTATTTCTAAAATAATATACACGTGAACTAAGTGATGGAAATATTTTATTGTTTAATTAAAAAAAAAATTAAAATGCACATTTATCTAATTTGTTAGCCTAGAAATGACATTAAAATTAAAAAAAAAATGCTGTAAATAGTCCAGCCGGATTAGCCATGCGGCTGGAAGATGTACAAGGTTTACATTAAGCATTAATAAATGTATTGTTTTACTATTGTTTCCTAATGAAAAAGTTGAAGGGGTCTAAAATTAAAATCTTGTACAGGGCACATGAAAAGCTAGAGTCGAGCCCAGGAAAGATGAAGCTTCGTCATTTTCGATAGTTGTATGAAATAAGATGAAAATTGCTAGTCAAATGAGTGTTCTATAATACATATAATAAAATTAAATTATAAAATAAAAGCGGTCTTGTAGCTAATCTTTTTCTATTACATACATTTGGCATATTGTAATTTATCTCGTATAACGTTTTAAATTCAGAAGCGAATGATATATTTTTTTAAATACATTCTTGCCGTACTAATGTAATTTAAGAAACAAGCTGTCGGTTCTAAATTCAGACGATTGTGACAAAACTTCATCTCATCAGTTACTTGCAAAGGACCTCGGGCACCTAATAAAATTTCAATAATTTCCATGTAATTCAATTATTTAAAAAGAAAACAACGGTGTCAACTTTCTATTTGATAAAACATGCCTTAAGTAACCAAAAAAGCCAAAAAAATTTAACTGTAAATACAAATTTAAAAATAATAAAAATAATAGTTGCAAAAGACTTAAGGTACTGCATTTTATAATATTGTAATACGCATTCAATTAAAATTTCTTTATAACTTTTAGTACTTAATTGATAATTTAATACTTAAAATATACTAATACGCTGTTGGAATGATGTAATATTTTAATTTAATATAATGCACTTATTGCATTTTGCTGAAGTCACAATTATTATTGCATTAAAATTGTATTACGACGGAGCTCAAAAATTGTAAAGAAAAAAGGTTTGAAATAAGGTAACTCGTGCTATTTCTTAACACGAATGGTAAATTACAACGTAAAAATGGGAAATTGCTAAATGTACATAAACAAGAGTAGGTACTATAGGGATATAAATGTTACCAAGTCATAGATAAAATTGATTTAAAGGAAAAATTGGTCATTTACTTAAAGTAAGTTGTCGATAAGAAAGATCTGTTGTCAAAAAAGTTCAAAAAGTCTTAGAATTAATGCGCCAAAATTACAAATTAAAGTACTACAGTAATAGAAAAGAATATTCATTCTGAAACAATCCGCAGAATTTTAAAAAGAAAGGGGTGTTACGGCTGAGTGGCTAGCAAAAAGCTCTTTATTAGTGAAGTCAATAGGATAAAAAGTATTCGTTACGTTTGCGTTCTAAAACAAACCCATATCGTGGGTGAACAACGTAATATTGATAAATGAAAGCTAAATATTGTACAAGTGCAAATATTATGAGCTCGTGCAGAACAGTGTAGTGTAAAATGCTACCAGAATGGGAATAGAAAACCATTTTAAATATATTATCAGGATAATAGTCCAAAGCAAATTCTCATTTGATCCAAGAATTGGATTGTTTAAATTCTTAAAACTAAAGTATTATACAGCGTGACCAACAAGACCCCGGACAAACATGTTTTTCTCTTTTCGCGAAAATCACTGAATTTTTCTGAAAAATAATCTAGTAATCCGATTCTAAGAACTATGGAGATCAGAAGACCAAAAGAGCAAAAAAATTAAACAATCAGTTTGTGAGTTACAAAATGTCAAAAAGTCGCATTGCAATTTTATCGTTATTTGAAGCTGGAAATCGTCAATCTGAAATAGTTCGAATGCTTAAAATTCCTCGACAAACCGTTTCCGACGCCATCAAATGATTCAAAGAACTTGGTAATATGGAAGACCGAACCGGAAGAGTAGAAAAATGTTCTGCCAACACTCGCCGGAATCGCAATATCATCAAACTTCGGATTCAAAGAATCCGAGACTGTAGATGCGAAAAGTGGCTCGTGAAACCGGAATCACGCGAGAGTCGGCTCGACGAATGGCTAAAAATGAACTTAAGAATAAGGCTTATAAGCTGCGAAAAGCTCAAATGCTAACTGATGAAAACAAGTGAGTACGACTTCAACGATGCCGTGGTCTTCTATATCGCACCGCTTCTAAAAATGGGAAAATTTCGTTTTTATGGATGAAAAATTTTTTACTATTGAACAATTTCACAATCATCAAAGTGATAGGTATTGATCAGAGTAAGTATTGAGACGGTCATTGGCATGGTTGTTAGCGCGATGAACTGCTAAGGTAGAACTCCCCCGAGTTCGCATCCGGGCAGAGTTCACTTTGTAATGCCGTCTCCGTGCTTCGGAAGGCACGTAAAGTGTGGTCCTCTCAAAGATGCTTGCAACATCTTTGAGATATTAATTGCTAGAGTACCCTCTTGAGGGACGGGTAAATGACCTTGGTTGTATCCTTACATAGAAGCCGAAATATATATAAGTATTGATCAGAAGAAGCACCGGACCTTCTGCCATCGTTGTTCATCGCCAATGCCCCAAGTCTGTCATGGTTTGGGGCGGTATTTGTGCTACCGGTAAAACTCCTTTAGTTTTCGTGGAAGAAGGAGTAAAATCAACAAAGAAATCTACCACCGGGATATTTTAGAAGCTATATTTTTCCGTGGGCCCAACAGAACTTTGGTAATCAACATTGGGCCTTTCAACAAGACTCTGCACCTGCCTACAAATCAATTTTCTTGATTTTATCTGTTCCGCTGAATGGCCTCCGTACTCACCAGATGTCAACCCAATGGATTACGCCATATGGTCAATTTTAGAGGCCCGAGTCTGTACAATACCTCACATAAGTTTGGAATCACTAAAACAATCTTTGCGTCAGGAATGGGTCAAAATATCCCTAGAAGAGGTACGAAAAACAGCCGAAAATTTCATTCGACGTTTAAAACTCTGCCTACGCAGAAGGAAGCTACTTTGAAATTTAAAATTTATGATGTACATAAGTTTGTTGTTATCCATTTTTAAATTGTTGCGTTTAAATAAGTTTTTTTTAAACGTTTGTCCGAGTTCTTGTGGGTCACGCTGTATTATGCAGTATCCGACGAGGTCTTTTGCGGATATTATTTCCATTGTCGATTTATTAAAACATTAAAATTTTTATTTGGAATTTAATTTTTTCAATTTTTTTTGTATTTTTGGTGACCTTAAGAAATGTTTTATCAAATGGTTAAGTTGATATTGCTGTTTTCTTTTTTAAATAATTGAATTATTTTGAAATTATTGCAATTTTATTAGGTGCTCTAGAACTTTTGCGGCTAACCGTATTATGCAAGGAGGTGATAGGTCAGGAATTAATCGATACGTCTTGTGAGAAAAGTAATTCCTATTATCCAATTGAATTGAATAAGATTAGGTACTATGAATTGAATTATGAGCGATTAGCTTGAAGTAGTATGAATTAAATTGAATTTTTTTAATTATCCACGTAATCGAGCAGTGATATAGCGCCATGCAAATGTCGTACTTAAAAGGATTGAAAAAGAACTGGTCTTTCTGTAAAATTAATTGTTTTTGAGTTATGTAACCTTTCCATTGAAGGTGCAATATATATGCCCATATCTGCCAGACTTCATAAAAAGAATTGCAAATATTAATCAAACTATATTGTTCTGTGCACTACCAAACACAAATTTCAATTACAAAATTCAGGATTGTAGCAGCAGTAGTTTGATTTAATTTCATTTCCAACTTTTAAAAAGAGAATCAAGCCGACCGACAAGCAAAAACATTTTTGAAAAATTTTTGAAAATAGATGTAATTTTTTTTGATGGAATTTATATAAATTCATAGAAACCGTATTCAGGGTTATCTAATAAGAGGTGCCATTTTAAATAATTGAAAAATTTTAAATATTAATATAAAAAATTGATCTTTGCGATGCCCAATTATTTCGAGGGTACTGGCGTTGACAAATCTGTGTTTTCTGCAACACTTTTAATCCAGAGGCATCTTCAGAAGGTGAGACGGGTGGGCCGAACTACCCATGGGTTCACTCAGGATGAATAAAATTAATTTTTGTTACTGTTTTCATTCGTTAAAAGTAGTATTTTCATTTTTTTTTATATAATATTTGTTGGTTCAACTTCAAGTTATTGCAAACGCATCAATTCTGATTTAATTCTTTCATTAAATCTTAATGTCAAATTAAATTTTATTATGAAATTGGCTCAAATTATTATTACTAGGAAATTATTACTATAAGTACTCGTATATGGTACTATAAGTTATAGTACACATAAACCACGGTCACGACCTTGTAGTTTAACGGAAACAACTGCTAATGCTAAGGTAATTTTTTTAGTGAATTTACACCATTTTTATGCGTTGTTGAAACATTATATAGATCCATTTTCTTAGATCGCAAAGCTTTTACTTGGCAGCTATGAAAAAAGTTTGATAGTTTAAAATTAGCGCGAAGTTTATAATGACACCTCTTATTAGATAAATCTGTACATAAGAGACAGACATATCACTGTACACGGATGGCTCTAAAAATAATGTTGGCACCGGCTCGGGCATCTTTTCCCCTGAACTGGAACTAAACATAAGTCTACCGCTAGGAAAGTATGCCTCGGTTTTCCAAGCAGAACTCATAGGCGTACTGCACTGCGCGGAACAAATCCTGGAAAGGAAACTTCGGCAGAAAAAGATACAGATATTGACCGACAGCAGAGCGGTTCTTATGACACTCAACCGTCATAGGATCACCTCAAATCTGGTGCTGAAATGCATACGGATGCTGAACGAAATATCGACAAACGATAATGCCTTAACTCTTAGATGGGTCAAAGGGCATCAAGGCGACAAGGGAAACGAGAGAGCGGACGCGCTGGCGAGAACGGTGCGGGCACACCACCGTGTGGACCCGAGCCCTTCGTAATGCCGGCAGTCGAATTCTTCAACGCTCTCTAACTGAAGAAACCCTTAAACTCCACACCAGCAGATGGAAAATACCAAAGAATGCCGACAGGCAAGGGCAGCAATACGTGCGCCCTCGAGCAGACATTCAAATACTTTCTACAGCTATCAAGAGATAAGCTACGAATACTAGCGGGGTCCTGACGGGACACTGCAAACTAAATAAACACCTGCACACAATGGGGCTGGTAGAAAGCCCCACCTGTCGATGGTGCGATTTATCAGACGAAACTGCGGAGCATGTGCTGCACATGCCCGCCTTAGCGTCCAAAAGAGGATCCATGTTGGGGACTTCTGGCCCACCATGGCCAGAATTTGTGGCACCCTGCCTCTAAGATCCTCAGTACATCCTCGATGTAGGATGGCTGGAGGTATAGGAGGGCGGAGGCTACTACTGAAACCCGGAGGTAGCATAATGGGCCCGGTTTTGTGGCCTGAGTGCGTGCGAAGCAATTTGCCCTCCACAAATAATCCAGATCCAGATCCAGGGTCGGCCAATGTAAAATTTCCGTGTTATTGCAAAAATTCTGAAGTAGGTATTACAAATTTTTTATTTAAAAATAAAATATAATTAAAACTTTGGTTATAAGTTTTATTTGAAGAAGATAAATAATCAAATTGTTATAATATAAATATTAATTATACATAAAATTAATATTATTTGTGATATGAACTTTTCTGATAAGAGAAGCATATGTATAATATTTTATAAAAATTTTAATTTATTTATTAAAATATTAAAAATTTAAAGTGTTGCACAATTTTGAAAACTACCCTTGAAAATAAAGTAATTAAATCTAAATATGGTCTATTTTGTATTACATTTAAATAAATAAATATTCAAATTAAATTTATTTTATTCATTTTTACTTAGGATATTATAAAATTGGGTTTCCATATGGTTTCCTAAATTTTTGTATGGTTTTCCCATTGAAAAATGAATATTTTTAGGAATTGTAAAATGCATAACCATAGTGATAAAAATAGATTTTCCGTGATTTCTTAAACCGGAAATATTAAACCAAAAGACGAAATAAAATGTTTAGTAATGGTTTCAACTGACCTTTATAATAACTTAACAAAAATTACATATTTTTCACATTATCTTGTAAAGATTATAATTATCAAAATAAATTTGTAAAGTTTTGTATAAAATAATTTATATTTACCTTAGCGATTTAAAAAGGATTGTATAACTATTATGATTGATAACCAATAAAGTATAGGAAGTTAAGTAATTTCACGGTATAATAATATCTGTAAACAAATGTGTCTTAATAAAAGCATTATTTGTTATTACAAAATGACAATATAATTTATAATGGTCAAAATGTTTTGACGTAATCGTCAGCGTCGTCGTCGTGCAAAATGTCCGACAGACTCATCATGATTTGGTAAAAATGTGATTTTTCAAATCATCTCGATCGTATAACAATTCTCTACGTTATTTGATTTTGATTAGTTAGATAAATAATAATTATTGTACAAATTAAAACACTTTATCATTTTTTTTTCGATGTTCACATTTGAAATAATATAGTATATCTAACACTGAATAACAATACAGCATTTTATATTCCTAATACTAGATAGTTATTTTCTAATTGTTACTTTAATATTTTATACTATTATTTATTCAACTTTAATAATATACTGTAGCATTTAAAGAAACAATTTAATATGATTAAATTAGAAAAGGTACAGTCATTTAATGCGTATAAAGTTATATTATTTATTATTATAAATTTTTTTATAATTTGCAATGGATTCTTGGCTACAACTAGAAATTAAAAAATAAAATATTACTTTTTTACAAACATTAATCGTTAATTTTTATATTTTAGTCATGCTGGTCATGGTTCACATATGCCGAAACCGTTTTATGTGCTATATCATTAGCCACTGGTCTGGGAAATTTATACAGATTACCACAAACCACCTTGATACGAGGAGGATTACCTTTTCTAGTAGCCTACATAATTTTATCCATACTAATTGGTCTGCCTTTACTATTTCTAGAGTTAGGTTTAGGACAATTAGCTCAAGAAAGCTTTACAAAAACTTGGAGAGCTGTTCCACTATTTCGAGGTATGTAAAAAAGTTAAAGAATTATATATTTTAGGTATAATATTGTATCCAACAACTTTAAAATTAATGTTTTCCCAAAACTACTACAGATTTAAATTTACTTTTATCATGTTTTGTCACCATTGTTCAAGGTGTGGTGTCATTCGTAAATTTTTTCAATGTGTGGCATTATTTTGCATTTTTTCTATGCGCTTACATTAATTATTAATCTATTCAGCAAGCCCATATTTGATATCTTTATCTTTACAATGGAGCTATAACGGATGACATTTTATAAAATATAAATATTTTGCTCAATACATAATTACATTACATATAAATAATATGTATAGGGAATTATTATAACGCATGGGGCCAAAACTTGTACAAGGTGTAGGATTAAAAGTTTTATGACATCCAAAATTATCCATTTCATCATTTTTATACCTTTCATAAAAACTATTTAAAAGTTAGTACCAAGGGTTTGGACTTGGACAAAATTTTATTTAAAATATGTCTTAGAAAAGTGTCCTCTATCACCACCTAAGAGGTTCTTCACGGTCACGGGGTCACCCTGTATATAAAGACTGTCCCAGATGAAATCCGACCACTTTTCAGGTTCATTTTAGGTACAATTTTAATGATAACCCTTAAATATTTATACCATTGTATTCACAATAGGTTTCTAAACAGCATAGTATTTTTCTTGCATTCGGTAGTTAAACGTTATAAATTATGGAGAGTGAACAAGCGCGAAAGAGAAAATTAATTGTGAACAAATGTTTAAAAATCCGCGAATATCGCCAAGACAATTAGCAAAATCCTTAAAAATACCTAAAACGACCATCCAAAATGTGCTAGCTAAGTTTAATGAAGTGTCATGTGTACAACGAAAACGTGGTACGGGAAAAACGTGGTTCAGTTGATCAAAAAATACAAAAAGAAGTGATAAGGCGATACAAACGCAAACCCAACTTATCGGTAAGGGATATGGCTGATCAAGTGGGTACCTCAAAATTTACTGTGCAGGGAATGAAAACCCGAGGTAGTTTAAGAAGCTATAAAGTGTAAAAAATGGCTAACCGATCGGAAGAACAGCAAATAAGCCCAAAAAACTAGAGTACGTAAGCTGTACGACGATTTTTTAACAAAATTTTCATGTGTTGTAATGGACGACGAAACTTACTGTAAGGCAAATTTTAAGCAGCTACCAGGACAGGAGTTTTATGTTGCCTCGGGTCGAGGACAGGTACCTGAAGCTAATAAAACTTAAAAAATTTCAAAATTTTTCAAAAAGTACCTAATTTGGTGAGCGCTTTGTTCTTGTGGGTTAAAGTCGAAACAATTTGTGACAATAGGTTCGATAAATACCGAAATTTATTTAAAGAGTGCCTTCAGAAACGGTTGTTACCCTTTCTGGAATTACATGACACCCCCCCTTTGTTTTGGCCAGATTTTGCGACATGTCACTACACCAAACGATGTATTAAATTTTATACAGACAATTTTATAAATATTGTACCAAACATTGCCAATCCGCTTAACTGCCCAGAACTTCGTCCGATAGAAAACTATTGAGCCCAAATTAAACAAAAATTTTAAAAAACAAAAGGGACAATAACCGACATTGTTTGTTACCGAAGAATATATAAAAATGCTGCCGATTCCTTTAGCATTCGTGATGTTCAAGTGTTAATAAAGGGTACAAAACAAAAAGTAAAAAAATTCTACGGCCCTTTATAAAAAAGTTTAGTTTTATTTTTTTATGCATAGAAGTATGTTATAGGTAAACAATAAAAAAAAAATTTCAAAAAAATATTCATTAGTTTTCATTTAATGGACAATACAAAGTGGTCGGATTTCATCTGGGACAGTCTTTAATATGTAGTACCTACTTATGTAGTATGTATAAGTCTCTGTCAATTTAAATTAAAATATTTACGATCTACTATCGAATTTTATTGTTTCCAGAATAATAACTATGTATATAATATTATGTAATATATTTATATCAATTATTGAGTGGTTTAACATTCTAGTTAGAAAAATTGTTAATAGTTGTGTGAGTTTAAGATTTATACCTGAACTCATTTATTTCGAGATTTTGCTTTTATTATTACCTTTTTATAATATTAATAGTACAATAGTACTAACATTAAAATTTTAATTTTTAAACAAAACTTGGAAACTAACCATTTCTTTCGTATTTTTTCTTGAGTTTTATTTGCGGGAATTTTTTTTTTGAGTTTTTCAAATTTTTTGTGAATGGAGTCGTTGCGTATAGTATATGTAGAGGTTCAGTGTACGTTTAAATAAACAATTTAGAGTTAGATTTAGATCTAAAATAATACAAATTGTTAATATAATTGAATTTGTTTATTTTACACTTTATAAATAATGTAAACTTTGTTTTATGTTTACTTTTTTATTATAATAAATTAACTTTATTTAGTAAACTACCACTATGTACAACACAGAAGAAAATTTCATATAAATTACAAAAAAAAGCATTCAATAACCTCAACTAATAAATAATAAATGACCAGCAGTATAGCATAAAGCATACGTCGGCTGACTAGAAAGTGGGAGACCGCGGTTCAAGTCGTGGTCGCGTTGAATGCACTGCTGTGTTCAAAGGTTCGATATCAATCTTTGGACTGTAGGGAAGGAAACGGGAAACCACCATTAATTATATTCCTTAGTAAAGTCAGCTTGGCTGAAAATTTTCACATTAAAAACAGTGCTTCATTAACACACGAAATTCCTTTTTATCATTTTCTTTTCCAATAACAAAAGTTGCTTTACTCAAAATTCTATAAATCACGAACCAATTGTTCAATCGCTGTCAAATTTTGACACGTATCGTTTAAAGGCTGGTTCTCAGAGAAAATTATCTGAAATAAATTCTAGTGTCGCTCTCTTATAGAAACGATACGAACTTTTTAGCCGACCTCGTAGTTTATATTAATTATTATTATTCAATTAAAAATCACTTGACGTGATGTATTATTAATACATTCGTTCCTAAAAAATATTATCTTTATTGTGGTATTAATTTATTTAGAAAAGGAGCAAAAACAAAACTAAAAATAAAAAGCAAAAATAATTATTTCTTTCACAAGAAGTTAAATCTTTAATTTCCACAATCGATTTTAGTACATAATATGTTATAATTTTTTTATATTTTTTCAGGAGTGGGGCATATAAAATTTGTAGCAGTATGTTTGGTCAGCTTATATTATCCGTTATATATAGGATTATTTGGATTATTCTTAATTTGGCTAGGCAAAGGCCCACCTCCATTCATAGAATGTGCCTCAGTCAAAATGACAAAGGTAAGAGTTAAAAAAGATAGTCTATTGGAATCGATAATTTTTGAATGCAATTTAATATCGATTTCACTTTAATTAGAATATTGAAATAATATTAATCTTTTTTTAAATAAATCAAATTAGTTGCTCTTTCCATTACCATGCGAATTATTGAAACTGCGCTATAGTAATAAATATCTTGAGAGTTTTCCTAGTGCAAATAAAATTTTAATTAAATTACTCATGAACTATTACTGTTAATTCTGGTTAATCAAGCACTAACACTTGCTTGGTGTCAGTAATTAATTTTCTAAATTGATTACATCACTATGTTTTTTAAGGATTACCTACACCAGAGGAAGAGTTTTGATTAAATTTAAAAAAATAATATTAAAAGACATTCTTTTCATATACTAATTACCAAACTAAACATAAAAGGTCGAAGAATGAGCTTAACCTTTTGATTAATAATAATAAATTCTGTCGAACATAATAAATTATCCAAGTTCATGACGTACTTATTTTATTTTTTTTATCGCCGATCGATAACTTTTATTATTTCTATATATTGGATCCAGAGGAGGTTAGTTAATTATTTTTAGACGTTAAAAAATGTGCGATCAAAATTTAGAAAAGGCTCGCTGGAAACCCGTGTGTACAGTGGTAATTAATTCAATTGCCGGTAATATACACCATCGAATGCTCTGCAGTCTGCTAAGGCGTAAGAAATCCCTATCCTTAGGTAATTCTTAACACCTTAAGGATCCCTATCCTTAGGCAATTCTTAACACCTTAAGGAATTCTTAGCGCTTGGTAAAAACCAAATTTGACATGAAAGTTTCTTATGTCAAAGTTAGGGAATTCCTAACGTTAGGAATTGGTTGGTGAAAACGGCACAAATCTCTTAATTTTAGCATTGTCTGTCTTATTTTGAACTTTCAAATCTCTCGCGTCAATTTTTATGAGTTTTGCAGCTGCAACCGGGCATTAGACTCTCATCTTTCACACATCTTTGTATGAAAACAAGAATAACTATTTATTGTCAATCTACTTTTCTTGACCCTCTATAGGAAAAGTATACATACACTAGGTATTGTAGACTCTCGCTAGTAAAAGTAGATTTTTTGTGAACTTTTACTGCATTATCCACTTTCACGTTAACATGTACACTCTATACATACTCTTTGGTTTTGGTCATGGACTTAGAAGGTTTATCTTTTAAGTCCATATGGATTTATTTTTGGTTTTACCTCATCCACTGTTAAAATTGATTAGAAAATAGAAATAGACGAAAATTATGGTTTTCGTGGCGAATAATTAATTATATCGGCGGCTAACTTATTGTTTGATACGTTATTTATATTATTTTTTCAATAGTAGTAGGTACTAGACGATATTTTATAGTATTTTCAATTAATTTAATAAATCAGTGATCTCTTATTTTACGCTTCAGTCGCACTTTTTATATTATCAGCTAAAAAAATCAAACTTTAAGTAGTTTTATAAAATGGGTACACGGAAGTTATTATATTACGGTTTAACGAATTTAAATAACCACAACTAACACTTTAGTTATTTTAATTACACCTTCATTAATTTTCAATTAACATGTTAAATATACTTTGTCGCCAAACTTTATATAGTGCGACCTACTTTATACCTAAATTTATAGAAGTAGTACTCGTTATATTAGTGGGTAACTACTATCTACATACATACTTACATATATGATTAATTTACATTATATTTGTTAATGGCGCGTAAAGTAAAAGGACTTGAAATTTTACTGTACAAATTATGATATTAAAACAATAAAAATGGTCATTTAATTTTTAAATTTATGCTTAATGCAATTAATTGTTGTTTTATTACTTACATAATAATAACTATAGGTTTATTTGCCCAGTTTAATTTTTATTATCCGGAAGTTAATGTTCATGTTCACCGATTACGCTTACTGTATTTTTCATTACATTTAAATGTATAAGATTTAATCTGAAATAATTGTTATGAAAATGAATATTGAATTATTGAAGGTGAGTGAATGACCGAATGGTATTCACTTTTGTACCAAGATTCACAGATTCGACTTCCATGACGAATCATCTATACTGCCGTCATAAGGAAGAAGACAATAAGTAATTAGTACAATAGACAACAATAAGTGTAGTAATTTTTTTTGTAATTGAGTTTTTTGTATTTTTATATGTCGTTTTTCCGCCGATTTCAAAAATATTGTCGCAACTTTTTGTTGCTGGTGACAAGGCTGCCTCTTACGCCTTTGATGTTAAGGCGGCGTAGCTGTTTTCTTTTCGAAACAGTTCGAGAGCGCGGGTGATTCGAAAACCTTCGTGGGTTTGTTTAAAAAATGTAACGGCAAAATTAACGTTACAATACAAAAAACCCAATTTCTAAAAAAAGTACTTACTGCCTTCTTCCTTATGACAACAGTATAGATGATTCGTCATGGAAGTCGAGTTCCCATGAATCAATATTGTAATATTGACTTCCTCCTTCAAACCTATAGGTATATGTATTTGTCTAAATATTTCCGTGATTCGAAATTGTTTATTTAATCTTCTTATTGCTACTACTGCTTAGTTGATTTAAACGACTAATATTAGAGAAGGGGTTTCATTATATAGATGAATATGTTTCAACAAATCGTCAATTACAGGTCTACAATTGATTTTCTTTGTTTACCGCAATATATCGAATCAGCTCCATGTATCAATGAATTATGGTGCTCACTAAAAAAAAAACCGCCTGCCTTGTCATTTTGCAAAAAATAACCACTCATAAAGCTTTTCGAGGGCCCACTGTTGCTCTATCCGGCACTGTTCAAGGCATTATTGTTATATTTTCACATGTGATGGTCAATTGGTTATCTAATAAAAGGAGTACTTAAGTCTTCGTAAATGCATGGTAAACTTCGAAAGCTTCGTAAAGTCTAATAGTTTTGCTTTTCAATAAGCATTTTGTCGATTCCTTTGTACTTGCTGATTTTAATTATATATTTGACATTTTAACAGAAGCTTTTTATAAAAGTGAAAAGCAAAAACTATTAGATTTTACGGACATTGCGATGAATTGACGAAGTGACATGAATATCCCTATTATAAATATACATAGTATGTGCCGTTTGTAGTCCAATATTGGTTCTAAGCTTTCCCAATAAAGACCTCCTATGTTCCTAATATACTGGGTGGCCGGCTATACACCCGAACCCGAACGAACATTTCTATGAGCCAAAGTTAGTTGAATTAAAATATGCCTACTACTTAACGACGAACGAACGCTAACAAACACATTAATTGGATAAAGCCACTCCAGGTCTCAGAAAAACAGGCCGATTTCGAGATTTTTTTTCAAGAGTATCATAAAAACAGTGGAAATTTCAGTTAAGATACCTTAGTAAACACACATTTAAAAAATTTTCTAATTTGTTGTTATTCTAAAATGACGGCTTCAAAACCCAAGATTTCAAGGCACCATTCATGCGAAGCCCTAACGGATGAAACGATTGTTCCCGCCGATTTTAACCTAGATCAGAGAACTAAATTTTTTTAGTAATACATATATGTATGTCAAAAGCGTACGAGAATTTATAAATACAAATTTTTTGAAAAGTGGTGCACATTATTTAAAGAAAAGTTCATTTTCACCCACAAATTTCATCGAAAAATTGTTTATAACTTATCTCAAAATCCGTACTCTTTCTGCTAGATAATGTATCTGAGATGTTACTCTCAAAATTAAAAAAAAATCGATAAAGATTTGTAGAAGTTATCATTTTACCCGATTTGAAAAATGCAGTTTTTAGATAAAACACGTTCACAATTTTGAATTTACATACCCGGTGTTCATTTTAAAACTTTCAGCAATAAAAATCTCAAAATGTAAACGTCAGATGAAAAAATGTTTCGGACAAAAGTTGTATAATGAAAAAACGAACAAGTTTTGTTAGAAAAATTTTTTTATCCGACATAAAAAATTTTGATAAAATTTCAATAATATCAAAATAAAACATTTTATCCAATACCTCATGATAATAGGCTCATAACTATGGCGATTTTAAACCAATAAACTAACGTATAAGTCACGGAGTGAGCTAAAACATTAAAACTCACGCTAAAATGCTTTAGCTCACTCAAAGTTAAAAATAAAACACTCGCGTACTAATACTTTTTTATTAATTTATATTAAACAGATCAACGTGATTAATTAATATTTACATTAATCTGGAAGTTAAAGGACATCGTTCTGTTATTGGTTTCAGGCTGATTTGGGTTATTGGACGTTATAGTTGTTGTAGTACTAGAAAGCATATTTGACGAATCATGAACAGATCCAACCGTTTGATCAACAGTAGTCGAGGGTGAAGAATAATTTGTTGTTTGTTTAACCGGGCCCTGTATCTTCTTGGCTATATCAATCTTGTTGGAAACTGAATCTTGTACATAACCTTCCGCCACCGTGGATGATTTCCAACCACCGTGACGTTTCAATGTTAAAATATCAGCCCCTGCGTTTGCCAGAAGAGTAGCTGAAGTGCGTCTCATACTATGTCCTGTATATAATTGAGCTTCAGGCAGGTTCAAGAAAGACGCCACTTTTTGAGGTATCTTAGATAAGGTGTTAATGCCAACTGGTTGGCTAGTACATTTTTCATTCTTGTAATTCAGAAAGAATCTTCGATGTGATATAATTTGGGGTCTTAAAGATACGTATTTTCTGTAAAGTTCAAGAACATTTAACGAAAACCCTTCAGTAACAATCGTGAAGCTTCTCGATACGTTTGTTTTGTATCCAGTAACATAACATACAGATATCCTCCCTTATCTTCTACATCATCAACCGTCATCTTTGTAATTTCGTCACATCGACAAGCCCCTGATATTCCTATTATTAATGCAACCTAAAAAATAATAACAAGTAAATACTTCAGTAAAACAATAATAAATATGTAATACCTTCATCATCAGGTATTCACTGTTAGGTGCCTCAGTCAGAAACTTTTCAACGTGTTCTCTTTCCAAGATTTTCGCTTTTTTAGGCTTGTAAGGTTTTGCTACACTTTTCAAATAGGCAATCAGTTTTCCGTATTTTGATATGTCAATATTTTATATATTTTCAAAGTACTTCTTAGCATGGAATATTTCGTCCACATTGATGAAGGTGCTAATTTTTTTCTGCAATTATAGAAATAGGCCAGCATGATATCTTCATTAACTCCAATTACATGTCGCTGCTTACTCCATTCATTAAATTGATGAAATTCTTTATCGTAGTAAATTTTGACTTTTTGGAATTAAATCCTTACATGCTGCTTGCGCTTCTTTCTCAACTTCTTGAGGAATATAAATATTTTGTTGTAATTCAACCATTTCTAATGAATTTGTTGACAATATTGATTTGTTTTAATTCGTTTACCATAGTAACTTCACACGGCATTCTACTACACGGCAGACTACTTATTAAATTTTTTTTTAAATTTGATTTACATACTACATAAATTTAAATTTGACAATTTAAAACGTCAAATTTAAAATTTTTGAAATCGTTATATGAGGTATTGGATAAAATCTTGTATGGCACTCGTGTGTTAAGTTACATAACACACTAGTACCATAAATAGCTATTAATGAACTAAGCATAGTTAATCAAAATGTATTTTTTTAAATTTTAGATGGCTACTTATACATAATATAAATAGTAGAAAAAATATTTGCAATAATAACAAAAGCAATAATAACAAAAGCAATAATAACCTTCTAAGTGTTATAAAATTAAATTCAATTAAATGTTTTTATTTTGTTTCAACCGATCTTACTCGTAAAGTCTACGTCGGATAAAAAAGTTTTTTTTAAACAAAAGTTGTTTATTTCTTCATGAACAATTTGAATCTGTAAAAAATATATAAAATTCTATTTAAAACACAAATTTAACCTTTAAATGACCTTGAAAAGATCAACTAATTAAAAACATAATTTTACCTAATTTTTCCCCCTTAGCTTATTATACAACTTTTGTACAAAAGAGTTTTTCATTTGATAATGATTTTATTGAATGAATTTATAATGTGTAACATTATCTTAATTATATTATAGTTTTTTTATAATGCTTTTTCCGGGCTATGAAAATTTTTTTTCTTATTCTTAAGGCTTAAGGCAACATATTAAATAAAAAAATCAAACTTTTGAAAATTCTGCAGTGTAACCCACCCTAAAAATGTCGGACCCGGACAATTAGGCGCAGCCGAATAGGCGCGCCGAATAGCGCAGACTATTTAGGCGCGAGACATATGGCGCAAAACCGTTTAGGCGCGGGACATATAGGCGCAGAGCCGTTTAGGCGCGATGCCATTTAGGCGCAACCCATATAGGCGCGACCCATTTAGGCGCGGCCCATTTAGGCGCCGAGACATATAGGCGCGATCCGCTTAGTCGCAACGCTATTACAGTATTTTTTTAAATTTATGTTCTTATTCATTATATTAGTATTATTTATTATGCAATAATATAATAGGTTCACTAACTTATTAAAACCATAGATATATTTGCTAAGTGACGAAAAAAAACTCGTAAAAAGTGCACCGATGATTCAACGGCGGTGATTAGACGGTACGTGTGCTGTGCCTGGATTGACAGTGACTAGTAGTGCGGAGATACCAGTCGCTCTCTGAGATCAGTTGCGTCAACTTCCAAACTTTTCGAGTTGGAGCTACTTGAGGGATGTTTTTAGTAAGTAAAGCGCGTGTCAAAACCGCTCGGAGCCCCCGGAGCGACCCGGAGGGTCGCGCAGGGGCGGAGAGGTTTTGACAGCGCAACCACATCAGAAACGAATTTACACAAAAAGTTATTTTTTTTATTTATAATATTTTTTATTGCGCCTAAATGTCTTTGCGCCTAAACGGATCGCGCCTATATGTCTCGGCGCCTATATGTCTCGGCGCCTAAATGGGTCGCGCCTAAATGGGTTGCGCCTAAATGGTATCGCGCCTAAATGGCTCTGCGCCTATATGTCCCGCGCCTAAACGGCTCCGCGCCTATATGTCCTGCGCCTATTCGGCTGCGCCTAATTGTCCTAGACCGTAAAAATGTCGTTAAAACAGATTGTTAAAGAAAAGCGAATTTTTCAGTCTTTGACTAATAAAAATACTCATTTTAAAAATTGAAAAATCTTCAGAGCATACTGACATGATTTTTAAACCTAATTTCTTTTAAATTAAATCAAACGCCTATCACAGTGCATAGGATATACTAACATCTGTTATTTAAAAATAAAAATGATTACTTTTTAATTCTTTTTTCTTCTTTTTTAGTCTGGATACAAAGCAAATGGAATAACAGGCCAAGATTGTCTTCAGTAAGTTCCTTTTTTTCCTTTTTTTTAAAAATGTTGTATATCAGATAGAACATAAAGCAAACACTATTAGAGCTGATTGAAAAAATTTTTATCGACAATAATAACTAGTTTGATTGACAATAGGTTTAAATCCAATAACAGAAAGTGTTTAGGTTAGGGTTCATGAGTTTCTCCCATATTTCTTTAAAATTGATATTATACTTAGAAATTTAAAAAGCAACTTTTGAAAAATAGCTGTTGCTTTTTTAAATAACTTAAAAAATATTACTTTTAAATTTCATGACGATATCTTAAAAGTTTTTTATTTTACTTATATTTTATTTTGAAAGTTGAAAACACAAAAAGTACTCTAAAAACTTTCGATAATATTATAGCGTCAATTCCACTATCCTGTCAATTGTTAACAGTATTATCAACATAAAACAATAAGGCCCGAAATTCAAACGTGTCCATTCTATCCCCATGTCCACACCATTTCCAGTCTCCCCTATAATAAAACCTTTGTGTGTAGATACCTACATAGGTACTACTTATGATTTAATTATATTTTTTTGTAGATGGTATTTTCTTATTTTTCAGAAAAACGTTTTTGGAATCTCCTTTTGTAGATCCAAAATGGTTTGGAATGTTTGTTGGAATTACATTTTTAATATGGTTTTTAATAATGCTCTTGTAAGTGGGTGAGTTTTTTTAATTTTAAATTTACCAGTCCTTTTTCAATTTTAGATTAATGGGTAGAACCAAAACATACGTAAAATCTTTAACAGTGTTATTATTTCCATGTATGGTGTGCCTTATTGCTTTGATAGTTAAAATCAGTGAAATGGACGAGCAAAACAAAGGATTTCAAAAATTAATAGATGATGCAAATTGGGCCATATTAAAAAGTGCAAATGTAACATTTAAACGTTTTAACTATTTAATTATTTTTACTTAAGTACTTAATGTTTGTAGGTGTGGTACTATGCTGCAATTCAAGTATTTTTCAACATACATAGGATTTGGATCATTTGTTACAAATGCTGGAATTATTTTTAGCAAAGCAAACGCATTTTGGTAATATTTTAATTGTCTTATAGTTTTGTTTGCTAATAAACTAAGAATTTTCGAAATTCTAGGACTTCCTTTGGTTTTATCATGTTAAATACAATATTTGGAGTACTTTCTGTTTTTATCTGGTTTATCTTCACAGGAGGTGAAGATCCTTTAAATAAGAATAATAAAGTGGCAGAATTACACCTTCTTGCATTAATTTATGAAAGTGGTATGCATCGCTTAAACGACCAAGCTCAATTGTGGACCATACTTGCTTATTGCATGCTACTTTTCTCTGGATTTATCAGTATGGTAAGTCATTTATCCTTCTTTTCATGCAAAAATGTAAACTTACTTTATTGAAATAACATATCTATTAAAATATTGACCTATCCATTACCAGACCGCGTATATTTTAAGTCCTTTGAAATTTCAAAAAGCAAAAAAGCAAAATTGATATAAAAATAACACGAAAATAAATCGAATGTGGCCATGCCCATGACTTTATCATAACTTTTATTAAATATCCCCAATTTACAATATAAAATCCCAAATTTGACTTGAAAATTCCTATTAGTTTTTGCTGTAAAGTGCACATAAAATTTGACCACAGACACACAGACATTTTTTGGAAATCGTCTTATTTAGCTCATGGGACCTCAAAAAGTATAAATCCATCAAAATCTCAATTTTTTTGAACGAAAACAATACTTTATTTTATTTTTTAATTATTACAATAAGTAATAATTTATAAATCAAAAAAGCAAATATTAATAATTTGTATATTGCATAGTTTGCATAGAATCTATGAGCTTGTGATGATTTTCCAGTGGAATATTCCTCTATATTTGAACAATTTTTGATTTGAGCTTACTCACAATTGCAAATTGTCTACCATTTTTGTAAACATGATGAACTAATAAACCCCATAGATTTTTTATGTGGGTTTAGATCAAGAATAATAGTTAACCATTTCAAAATTTCTATATTTATAGACAAAAGTCACTGTTTTGTCTTCGATGAAGAATGAACAGAAGCTGCATTATCATGTCGAAAAAATCAGATTGGTCTAAATATTCAATAAAAACTTCAAATAATAGTTTTATATATTTATCGGAATTTATTTTTGTGGAAATAAAACACAAAAGCATTCTACCATAATAACCAAAAGCTGTCCAAACAATCAGAATTCTCTTCCGAAATGACGGCTGAACATAGTCACAGAAACATAGTTTCATTTTCTTTCCGAATATCATGCCAGTAATACTGTAAGCCGTCTGGATCATCTAAATTAAATTTTTTTTTTCGTCGCTGAATACAACCTGATGCCATTTTTTCTTCCATGTCATGATTGTGTTTTTCGCAAACTCCAATCTTGCTTCTTTATAGAGTAACTTGGCGCAGGATTTGCCTGCCATTCGTTTGACCCATTGTAGAAAATTCTTCTTCTACTTCTACTGCTTGTTTTAGGTCTGGGACCTGTTTAATTCTGGTTTTTCTTGGGATGCAGATGAAAAACTGTCCCTCCACCTCTTGGGGAGTCTACCCGATGGTCTGGTTCTATCTCTGATTTCCGGTCCAGTTTCCGAGGCATTTTTTCCAGTTCTTGGAGCAATATTATTTTCTCTTCTTCTTCTTCTTCATCGTTTGCTTCTTGTCAGAAGCGTCGTGACCCAGCTTGGCCGAAGCCAAGATGAATTTTCATGGGAGTATAATTTATGGGGTGGTTTCCCGTTGCCTTCCCCATGGTCCACAGATTGATATTGGACCTTTGATCACAGCAGTGTATTCGACTCGACTAGGACTCGGACCGCGGTCTACCGCTTTCCAGTCGGCCGATGTATGCTTTACGCTACACTGCTGGTCATTTTCTCTTCTAGTAGGCTGCTAACCTGGCTAGGGAGGATTTTTTATCGACCTTCTCTGGTCTAGATCCGTTGTATTTTGCTAGACAGGGGGTACCTCGAGTAGGGTGTGGCTATTATCACGCACGACGGTTTTAGGTAGAGAGAAGCTATGGAACTTAAGGCATCTTCTTCTTCTTCAAGTGCCATACACTTCATTGTGCGTAGGCGATCAGCTTAGCCGAAGCCAAGTTGACTTTACTAGGGGAATATAATTAATGGGGTGGTTTCCCGTTGCCTTTCCCACAGTCCAAAGATTGATATCGGACCTTTGATCACAGCAGTGTAACCGACTCGACTAGGAATCGAACCATGGTCTTAAACCATGGCTTAAACCATGGCTTTAAAGTCGGCCGGTGTATGCTTTACGCTACACTGCTGGTCATCTATAGTTACGCTATATCTACCTCTGAGAATCCTTTGATCTTTCTCCCCCGCCCTCCTCAAATTGTAATTTTTTAAAATTCGTCTGACAGTAATTGGTAATTAATTGTAGATCTGCTTTAATTTGACCAGCAGATACTTTTAATTGGCTCGTGTTAAAATTATTTTTTCTTTCTCCCTTTGAGTTAATTTAGGAACTGCTTTTGTGCTATTAATTGAATTGTAATTTTCGCACAATTTCAAAAAATTGTGAATAATTGATCAATTTTGAAATCTCTTTAGCTATTTTTATTATTGTCATTATATTACCCTCCCTGTATAAATACATTTTACTGCGTTCTTCTAACGTAAGTTTGCAATAAATAATTTTGAAATGCAATTTTTTCGTAAGCGAAATTCTGAAATTCTAATTGTGTATCTCTGCTACGAGTTACAATTTTTAGTTCTTGGGTTTTGTTGATGAATTTTAAAAAGGCATGAGCTAACCCATTTTATTTTTATTCAATATATGAATAATTATCTACTATTTCTTGTTTTCGTTATTTTCTTACACTGCTGAGGGTTATTTTATAATTACCTTACCAGCAAACCCATATACCCAGATTGGGGACACATTTTTCAACTTTTACTATTATAATTTTAATTTAATAAATTTGTGCTATACGTAACTTAGAGCATTACCATTATAAATAAATATTAATAATTCTTTATACATACTCTAATTAAATGGTCTTATAACATTTTAATCAAAAATGTTTTTATTTTAGATTACATTTGCTTATACAATTTTAAAAGCTGTAAAAATTGAAACAAAAGAGAGATGGAGTTGGTGGAAAACGACCGTGGTTTTGTGTGCGATTGGATTTATACTTGGCACATTAATTCTTTTATCGACCAATTTTAAAATTGTTCACTTACTTGATCATTACGTGGTCGGAAATGTAATTTTAATTTCCGTAGTATTAGAAGTTCTGGCATTTATTGCATTCTATGGTAAAATTTTCTTATACTTTCACAAAGTATGTAATATTTATTTTATAATTTTTAGGATCTAAAAGAATTCAACTCGATTTTGAGTTTATATTAGGAAAGAGCTTATCAAAGGTGTGGATTACATTTTGGTGGATAGTACCCACCGCCTTAATAGCCATCTTCATCTGGACCATGTGTACAGAGTCACTCACAGGGATCTGGACAACTGATCCCATATGGATGTATGGAATTGGTTGGGCCATTGTTCTAACAGCACTAATATATGTATGCGCTATTGCATGCTTTCAGATACAAAAACAAGATGAATATTACACTTTCCAAGATGTAAGTATGCTTGTAGAATTTTTATATTTTCCTTTACAATTTGTAATTTTATCAGAAATTGGTAGCCGTAATCAAACCCTCGAGAAAATGGGGTCCTATAGATCCAATTATGCGATACGGTTGGGTTCAATGGCACAGCAAAGCAAAAAATGGCGAACGTGACTTTACTTTAAAAAGAAGAGGAACTAGAGATTATACTCATTCAGTTAAAAAACGTCGAGAACCTCTTAATAAAACATACGTTTCAACGATTAGCGTTTCCTCTACGTTATCGCGACGATCTCCTGAAGAATATGATAAAAAAAACGACCTTAATCAAAACAGCTTAGAAATACAAAACATTAGTTCAAATTATAACGAACCGCTTAGAATTCAAATAAATAGTCCATATCCTACACAAAAATCTCATATACATAGTGATGACAGTACTCAATATGAAAAATCTTTGCATCCGACACCTCTAATCGATACATTAAATCATACAAATGCACTGAATTCGTATCCTCAAAAACGTAACACTTATCCCACTTTTGATTATAAATTAACTGTAAATCCTTTGTCGTTATCTGTTAACGCAATTGTTGATAGTCAGAGTGAAAGTTTGGTATCAGAAGGATACGGAACTTTTAGAAAGGGGCCATATATTATGCCAGGTGATAAAGGTGAGCACGTTTGTCATAGGAAATATAGTGAACATGAAATATCCACCGAACTTTAAGACTATTTTAAAAATTAATCAATGCTGTATTATAATGTAAATAAAGTATTTTATATGAAATTATAATAAAATGATTTGAAATCAAAACTCCAGGTAATTTTAATAAAAAATTATACTTAATATTTAAAATTCTCAATTACAAAACTATGCTTCTATACTAAAGCATTTATCCCACGCCTTCATATTTACTTGTTTTAAAACAGTTTTCAGAGATGTACCAGGACCACATTCAAAAGTTCTTGGAAAATCGGCTCCCTGTGCTCTTTCATAAACTACATGTAAGAGTTGTTCCCATTTCACTGGTTTAACAATCTGAAATAATTTTTTGATTATTAGTTTTAAATAAGTAGGTATAGCAAAAATAATATAACTTAGTATCTACATCATCGCATGTAAGCATTTTAGTGTTACTTCAAAATAATAGTTACTTATATAGGTAATATGTTTGTATACTTAGAAGCTACTTTTGGGTGCAAAATAATGTAATATTTTAAATTAAACATTGATTGACCAGCAGTATAGCGCGAAGCATACACGGGTCGACTACGAAGCAGTAAGCTCGCGGTTCGAACCCTGCTGGCGCTAAATGCACTACTGTAATCAAAAAGTTCAATATTGATCTGTGGACTATGGAGAAGGCAACGGGAAACCACCCCATGAAATATACTCCCTAGTAAGTTCGTCTTGGCTTTGGCCAAGTCGAATCGCCAACGTCCGGGAGACTGGATATGACACATGAAAGAAGAAACATTGATTTAAAAATCATGCAAGTCATCATATACATAGGTAGGTTATATCTTTCATTATATAGTATCAGATCAGTAAACCTCATGGGAGTTTCCAAGACACCTGATAAAGTTTAAAAGATTATTAACAGATAGCGCTGCAAAGTTGGAAGGCGTAATAAATTGTTTTACAAAAAACGTGTTAGCTAGACAGAGCCCCGATACCTCTTTCATCTGTTGAGGTATATAACTGGCGTTAGATTTGGATGGATTACTCAAAAAATAAGCGCAGATGAATAGCTTCACCTAGTTTAGCCTAGTCATCATGGCTTTGCGGAGAGCCAGGTCTAAAATCCACAACCTTCTTTATCTCTGTCCTGGAATATGGCGTTAAGAAGGTGTGCAAATCGTTGCAGTAACATGTAGTCCGAACCATAAGAAGGTAGAATGTACACCAACCAAAAGTGGATCATATTAAATCAATTCTGAATACTAAATAACTTTATTATTGCAATTCTTCACTTTTATTGATGCTGAAGCAATTTATAATGATTTGTAATTACCAGCGACATCCATCTTTGGCTACACAAGATGTTTCCGAAATTCCCATAAAGTTTGCATATCTAATGCTCTAATTATAATAAAAAATTTATACCGATATATAGATAATAGAATTTGCATTCTATTGTCAATTTACATTATATTTGAATACTGCAAAGTACTACGACTTTAGGGCCCATGAATATTTTTTGCACCGAGGCCCACTCGGTGCTAAATTTGCTACAGGTTATGTAAGTATTCATTTTTCAAGCTCTTTATTTTAAAATACTAAAAGCTATGGATCTTTTGAAAGTAAAAGTCCTTACCTGTTTAGGAAGCTGTCTCCGAATGTGATCTGCATTAAGATACCGCTTTCCATCCACATTTGAATGTACACTAATAGCAGGGTCTGAAACTTTTATTGTTTCAAGAGCCTTTTTAAATGGTTTTATGGATGGTTCCATTAAGTTTGTATGGAATGCACCACAGACATTCAAACGAGAAATTTTTTTCAGACGAAATTCTTTATAATTTATTTTCAAAAATTCTAAAGCCTGAAAGTAAATAACATTTAAAAAATTAAAGTTTTGTTAATTACTTTTATAGGTACCTCTTCACATCCCGATACAACTATGCAATGAGGATATAAATAGTTAGCAATGCAACATTCGGGTTGTTCTGCTCCTCTTTCTAATGCCCATTGTCTGGCTTTTAATAATGCTTGATTTATATTACTGTCTGGACCATAATAAACCCTAAGCATTCCTCCCTGATACAATTCACTTGCTAATTGCATAGCTTCTCCTCTTATTTTAACCAATTTTAATGCTTAAAAGTATCAAGTTAATTCAATAAGTGACCGAGGTGATTTCACCATCACCTAAATAATATATATATATCGACACCCCAATAAAGAAGGACGTAACTCACTTTTACCAATTTTCAGGAGAGCGATTTGAAAGTTTGAAAAATTCTAGAAATGTTATTTTAAGCGGAAAAAATATTATAAATGGGTGGGAGCATCTTTTAAATTGTTGTTATCTTTATTTTTTCTATTTTTACCCATTTGTTTTTTCTCCTGATACAGAAATGCTCATAACTAAAATTGAACGTAACTTTTGAGTTACGTCCTTCTTCGTTGGGGGTGTCGATATATACCTATCTGTCGTAAGAAATTACTTACCACTTTCAAATTCAAGTGCCCCAGCAAATACCAATGCTGTAATTTCTCCTAAACTGAATCCGGCAGTTGCAACACAATTCTCAATTGCATTTGGTCTTTCTTCTTTTAAGCGTTCCAATGCAGCTAAAGAAGTCACCATAATAGCAGGTTGACAATACTTTGTTTGATTTAACTTTTCGCTTGGACCATTTAGACAAAGCTTTAATAAATCATAGTTTAAAATATAATTTGCTAATTCAAATAAATCTTGAACCATAGGAAACTTGAGTAAATCTTTGGCCATTCCAACGAATTGACTACCTTGTCCAGGAAATAATATAATTGATGCATCTTTTGGGTCCTTTTTAGTTTGTTGAAAATAATATCCTTGCTTTCGTACATTCGTTCCCTCTAAATAGGGTAAAGTGGCCCATTGTTGTTGACTGCTATGAACACCATCAACCGAAGCAGCATCATCCAATAAAGCTTTTAGTGGCGATTCTTTTCTATTGTTGGGCGTTTTATCGTCGTTACAACAATTTGTTGTATGTATTAAACTTGTTGTATTTAATGTAGCTAATACATTTTTAGTAAATAACTTATTAGATTCCTTTGCCAAAATTTTCAACATTCTGAAATTTAAATTTCCCGCTATATTATTATGGTGTAAGTTTATTATTGTGGTATGAATTTTAGTTATTAATTAAGGTATTTAACATGTCGAAAATCTTAATCATCACGCACAAATATTGATATAATTATTGTCGAATTACGTTGTTATAATTTTTTTGTTATGAAAATACTTTTATTGTAATTGTATCTCGGTGAAAATCTGACACTTGGTAAGGTTATGTATATGAACTGTCAACTTACCTGACACAACTTTGGAGTGATTGCACTTGATAAGGAAAAACTGTGTTTGAAAAACTTGTCTTTAGTTATTTGAAATTATTTCAAGCTTTTTATATCCAGAAAATCACATCAAAGTAGGCTCATAAATGATTAAACTTGAAAATATTTGTAGTTAAATAGTTACTTTTAGTGAATCCAGATGGCAGACGAACAGTTGGAGGGAAACGATTTAAATACAAACAATTCGGAATTAGATTCTGAAGACGATTTATTTTATTTTGAATCTGATCATTTAGCTTTAAAGGGCAATAAAGATTATAGTGAATTATTGAAAACAATTTTCATTCTCGAAGCACAACGCAATAGAGCCATCAAGGTAAATTGAAAAAATAAACTTGAAAAACTAATTTCTCTAATTTGTTCGATCAAATAATTTAAAATCTCTTTTAAATACTGTGAATATTTTAGGATTATGATCAAGTTATTGAGTTAAAGCGGAAAGCTCTTGAAGACCCATTTCTATTTGTTCAGAAACTTAAAAATCAGGAACCTTTAGATGTACCAGACCTGCAAGTTATAACCGAAGTAGGTGGATATAT
This sequence comes from Lycocerus yunnanus, assembly GCA_036346125.1. NCBI lineage: Eukaryota > Metazoa > Arthropoda > Insecta > Coleoptera > Cantharidae > Lycocerus > Lycocerus yunnanus. The sequence goes on along the minus strand of JARFIX010000008.1, from coordinate 2,294,278 downwards.
TTTTTTAGAAACTTAACTCATTTTAAATGCGTTTTTAGGTTCCAAATATTGACTGGTCTAAATATAATATTGAAATTCCTGAAGAAGGTTTAAAATTTATAAATGCAACTAACAAGACTGATAATACTAATCATTTATCTGACAAACATTTAAAAAGAACTAACACACATAATAAAGTAAGTATTGTTTTTTTTTATTAAAATTGTATATGAGTAATTGTTATTGTTAATTCTAATTACAGTCATGGACTTCTGAAGAACAAAAAAGACTTGAAGAGTTACTAGTTGTTTATCCTCCCGAAGTTGTAGAATTACGTCGATTTAAAAAAATTGCTGCAGCACTAGGTATTTATTTAAGAATGACAATGATAAATTATTTTAAAGTAGCTAACATTATGTACTTCAATTTTAGGAAATCGAACTGTTAAGCAAGTTTCTAGTCGTGTGCAAAAATATTTTCTTAAGTTATATAAAGCAGGGCTGCCAATACCTGGACGGATTCCAAAAAATGCCGAAAAGTCTAAGGTAAGAGAAATAAATTATTAAAATATTAATCATGTCTAAAATCTAAAGATATTCACATTAAACTTGAAATAGTAACTTGATGTTTTGAAAATAATATGAATGTTTTGAAAATAATATGAATGTTTTGAAAATAATGATGAAGTTACTTTCAGAGTAGTAAGTTGGAAACACTTTGACTTTATTAGGCTGCATCATTGTAATTTTGTTATTGAAAGGTTTGATATTTAATCTTATAGCTTTGTATAGCACCAAGTTCCCCAGTAATAGAAAGTCAAAAGAACTGATGGTGCTTGATAGAAACCAATGCCTAAGATTTAATTTTTATAATTTTTTGTTGTTTTTATTTTATATTCAGTATTTTGTTCTCGACATTTTATGTTCCATTCACTTCGCACCTTATATTTCCTCCATTCCTCTGTTTCAACTACCTTTTTACAAATGGTACGTTGACAATATCATCACCACTATTCCAAAAGGCTATGAAGATTTGGTTATTGACCATTTTAAAGAGTTCCATCCTCGACGCACAATTTTTACACTTACGTACAATGGCTACAATTTACCATAAAAAAAAAAGAACAAAACAGAATAACCTTTCTGGACAAAACTGATTTGCGAGGGTACTTCCTTAAAATATAAATGGACCCTAAAAGCAACGTGGTCAGGGAGATATTTAAACTATAATTCCTATCACGATAAAAGTCAAATAATAGGAACAGCTATAGTACTGGTCGATAGATCCTTAAAATTGACTTATGGCGATTACAGAAAAGGAACTTTAAAAACAGTGAAAGAAACCTTAAGCAAGAACGGTTACCCAGAGTCATTAGTAAATAAAATTGTAAAGATCGTGTAAATAAACTATACAATGGAAATATGTTTAATAAAGATTCAACTACTAGTACACAGTTATGCCATACGTTCGAGGACTAACTGAAAAAATAAAAAAAGTTTTAAAACTGATCAATCTGACATTTAAAGCAACAACAACATTGGACAACTATACACCAAATTAAAAGATCCTGTACCTCAAGAAAAGAAATCAGATTTGGTATACAAAGTGGAATGCCAAGATTGTAGTCTTGTATTATATTGGCCAAACTAAGCGATGGTTTCATAAAAGAATGAGTGGATATGTTTCAATTATCAGATGTACTAAACCAGAAACCACTGCAATTCCTAAACATATCTTAATCGATGGGCATAATGTTGCCTTTACAAATGCCAAGATAATTAAATTAGTCATGAATTATAAAGATCGATTCCTTCACGAAATGATATGTATCAAGAGAGAAAAGAACGCAATGAACATAAAAACTAGGTAGATGAAAAACATCTACTTATTTAAGCTACAAATAACGTATTGGAGTTAAGTTTTTAATGAGTTCTTAAGTAGGTTGTTACTTAACTCGCGATTATCAAAAATATCTTTCAAATTTCATGCATCAAGAAATCGTATCGAATGACAATACGTTATATTCCATTTCTATGTATTTACACTTATTGTTATTAAACATCTAATGACAGCAGTAACCATTGCTGAAAGCTCTCAAATAATTTCGTTTTATTGTTTATTTAATCTATTAATTTTGAAAATTTTAATTTAATATATATTTATAATGTGATTATTGCAAAATTTTATTTTAGAAATCAAAATTACACACCCATCAAAGATACAATCATTATTTATGTAAACCAACTACATTTTTTCCACAATTGGATATTCCTGTAAGCATGAACGAATCTGAAGAAGTTCCTGGTCCAAGCATTTCATTACAAAGTCCACCAAAAACATCAAACTATCTTATTCCTGGTCCTTCTTATACTTACGATGAAGTGGCAATTGAAGAATCACAAGAATACTATAATAAACAAATCGAGATATTGCGGAAAGTAAAATGTGAAATGTTGAAATACGAATCTGGCCAATTCAAATACACACATGTCGATCATCTAGTAAGTTTAAAATACTTTTATGTAGTGTCCATTTTTTTTTATTTATATATTTTTCTTAGTGCGCTTGTTGCAAGAATACAATAGAAGGTGCCAGATGGCATTGTAAAACTTGTGAACCAGTCCCAGTGGATTATTGCAATTCCTGCATTGTTTTTCAAATACACTCAAATAATTCTCATCCAATACTGCATAAATTAGAAGTAGTTCTTGGAAGTGATACACATACAAATAGAAAGTTTAGCGAATCTTCCAGTAACTCTAAAAGTAAAAGTACATGCAGTTCTATTAAAAATAATGACACCAGTAATGAAACAAGTTCTATTGAAAGCGATGATGAATCTGATGAAAGTCTTAATCAAACCGATAATGATGATGTTTCTCAGACAACTAGTAGAGCAGAAAACGCTGGAAATGATTTCAATCCAAGTTATTTTTCGCAAGTTCAAATGAGTGATTATAATTTACCGCCATGTGATGACAATTTTGAACAAAGCAACAGTTATTTTGATTCATATATTAATAACTCGGATAATAATCACACGATTACAAACAATCTAGACTTTATGATGTTGCCTGAAAATTTTTTTAAGCTAGCTTTATACAATAAGCATTCATATTTGGTATTTTATTAAAAATGTTAATTTTATTGTGAAAGTATTTGTTGATACCGAATTTATAAATTTTTCACTTGTAAATATTGTTTGGAATATGGAGTAATGGTACGAAAGAGAGAATGAAGACCTACCATGTAGAGGGAAGAGGATACACTAAATTGTGATATTTGGTGTTTGCTAGCCGTAAAACCGTGTATGGTGGTATAAAACCGGATATATAAATATTGTTTGATCAGCAACTTTCAATATTTGCATTTTTTTATGTTTCACAATTTGTTAGTCCGGGTAAGTATACTTTTTTTTTTGTTACAAATAAACATCTCTTTCTCTCTCTCAGAATCCTTTGCCTTACGGAAGGGCGTAGTAACCGCTTCATTTTTTAGAAGGGTTCTCTTAGCACCCAAACCAATAAAATAAAAAAACCAATTGAACGAGACGGTCATTGGCCTGGGTGTTAGCGCGATGAACTGCTAATGTAAGGTGTCCCTGTTCAAATCTGGGTAGAGCTCACTTTACAGTGCCGTCTCCGTGCTTCGGGAGGCACGTAAAGACGGTGGTCCTCCTATGTTAATGAATTGCCAGCATTAACAATAAAAATAGGGTAATAGGCACAACAAACCTAACAAGCTACTTCAGATGTAATACAAGTAATGCTCACAGTACTAGCAGTGGCTTCAGATATAGCTGATGGTGCTCTTAGAATAAAACAGGACTTGTCCTAATTAAAGTTAAAGAAGAAGAAGAAACCAATCGATTCAGAGGCCTGTTATGCAAATCAGTGCAAGAGCATGATACTGAATCCGCGGGTTTAGATACATTTTACCTAGGCTACCAATTTATTGGAAATTTAAACCTTAATAATTAAAAAATTGTAGTAATTTTAATAATTATTATCTTAATTGTAATTGTTTTAATTAATTGTAATAGTAATCTTCAAAACTTGCCAAAATTGTTCTGCAAAACTTTTTTAGTTTTGAAATACTGGTGAAATATAATCAATTTTATTGAAGTATTGGATCAACATTAACTATCAGAAGATTCGTAGTTCTTTCAGAAAAATGCCAGTTAAGTTAACAATTATTTATTTAATTAACAATTACATTAAATCGGGTGGCATAGCTTCCGTCCGTGAATAAACTCGGACTAACTACAACTCCCTGTTTTTGCAAAGTACGTCTATTTATTAATATCAACAATAAGAATATGATCAGCGTTTTAAGGGTTGTTACCATTAAACATTCGTTTTAATAGTATGAGTGTGTACCTGTCCATCAGCGAATACTTTGGCTTTTTGGATTCTAGAGTTCCAAGAGTTCAATGTAATCTACTTAGGCACGTCTTACACTTCACATTTTATTTATTTCATATCAAAATATATTCATTACGTTTAAAGTTTTGTATAATACTTCACAGGACTAGTAAAGCTGGCGGTCCCCTGCGTTGATGATTGCCACTATAAGTAATCAAAACAGAGTTACAATACATTCCCCAACCCGGTTTAAGCGTCGCGTGGACAACATTAATGTTGTCATCTTTTTCCTAGAGAAAGAAGCTGATGTATAGCAGTGGAAAAACGAACCGAATCCTTATCTTCTTTTCTTTTTAATTTATCCACTATTTGCTCCTTTTCACAACTATTGTGTCCACTTTTAACGCGTGAAATTTAAATTAAAATTTAAAATCAAATTTTTCATTACAGTAGTTGGAAGATTAATTTTGTTGTTTATTGCTAATAGTTTTGTTACTAAAATTATTATTCACATTTTTAGTTCACGCTCTATTATTACAGAAAATTTAATGTATCACAATTTCATAAAATATTAATTTATTTTTAAAATAAAAAAATATAATAATTACTTAAACAGAACAATTTATTTATTTTATCATATTCTAATAGCTAATTATTTATACGTATTCAATCTTGATGTGTATTGCAAGGAACTACTTCAAACAGATTTTGAATCACATATGTTATGCGATCTGAAACAAATAGAAAGATAAATGTGACGTAGTGCCTAACCCACCCACGTAAGATTTTTTGGTAATAAATAATAGTAAAATGCATATAGTAGTTGTTGTTTTGTAGTTTTTCTTATGCATGTTCAGTATATTTCATATATCATAACTTCATAACCAATATGCTAAATTTGTCATATTGAAATTTCTGAAGCCATTTTCATTTTATTATGGCGAAGAAGAGGCTACATAAGTAAGTTAACAAAAAGTATACTTTTTAAATCGTGCATTTTTAAATAATTTTAAACTCTGAAATAAAACGTAAAACGTGAATATATATAATTTTATTTCATTTGTAACCATAATCTTGTTTATACGCCCGCAAACGGGGCGCAATATGGCGTTTTATGCCCTAGGGCCTATAAAGTTGCTAAGCAATGACAACAATATTAAAAACAAAATAGTTAACAACTTCAACTTTATTACACATAATTAAATTTTAAGGATACAAATTAATAATTATTTATTAAAATTAAATACGCAATTACTTGAATTTGTTATGGTAAGCGTACCACCGCCAAAGCGAAAATGTTCTCCATTTTCTTGAGGCAATACTATCGATGTTTGATCTACATTCATCGAAGTTCCGCCAGAAATGCATTGGCCGATTTTTATTTTATTCTGCAAAGAATTTTCCACGTAAGACTCAGCAACCTTATCAGATCGCCATCCACCCAACTGCTTTAATGTTCTTGTGTCACCACCGCTCTCAGCCAATAAAGTGGCAGCACTTCTACGGAAACAATGTCCAGTAAACGTATGTGCATCTGGTAATTTTAGAAATTCGGCAATCATTTTAGGCATTTTTCCTAAAGTATTCTTCCCCACAGGCTGTAAACTGCATTTGCCACAGCGATAGGATATAAACAAATTGTTGATTTTGGAATGTTTGGGACGTAAACAAATATATTTGTTGTACAAAGCAATGTAATCTACGGGACCATCGTTCGAAACAATCGTAAATTGTCTCGGCGTGTAAGTTTTAGTTTGACGGATCTTCACCAGCAAGACAGTTCCTCAATCGTTACATCCTGAATACGTAAATCATGGAGTTCTTCGCGCCGACAAGCTCCAAACATACCGAAAATTGTGACAACCTACAAACAGCAATGTGTATTATGAAAAACTAAACTATTAGCTAGAATAACTGTCTTACTTTAATTAACAAATAGGTAATATCTGGTGCATTTAACATAAATTGCTGAATGTGATCTCGTTGCAGTACCAATGATTTTTTAGCTTCATCACCCACTGAATTATTTTCATAAACTCCGTAAGTAACAGAAACTTCGATATGTCTATGCTTTCCTTCACCTTCACCATCTTCTTTAGCTTCGAATAGATACACCACAGGGATGAAGGTTTATAAAGCTTGGACTAAACAAAACGAAAATGATTAATAAATACAATTATTAAGCGGTTGACATATCCTTACCATTTCAAATAAATAGACCATGACGAGTTTTTCATCGCAACTACTGACATTTTTCTCACGTCGCCATTCACAAAACTTCTCGTACTCCTTCTCGTATAAATCCTTTGATTTTATTGGAATAAGCCTATTTTGGGCTACCTCAAATTTATCCAAAATTTCTTTGGAATGATCTTGTTCGGTTTTATCCATTTTCAAATTAAAAATTAATTTGTTTACAATAAAACAATAGAGCATTATAGCAACATCAACAATCTACGTAGAAACCATGGCACACCAAAAATTCATAGCACAAATAAATCCACGACATATTTTTTCCAAAATACTTAATTTTTGAATTTTTACTGTACCAAAATGAAATAAAACGTTGTATGTACCACGGGCATAATCAGATTATAGTCCCTCTGGCAATTTAAAGCCCGACGCGTTAGCGGAGGGCTTTAAATTACCCTCGGGGCTATAATCCTATCGATTATGCCCTTAATACATAAATAACTATTTCCTACTCCTGCTACTAAAACGTCATTTATTATACTGGTTTCCATGGCGCTAAGTAATAACTTAATCACACCTTGACAAGACGAAGCTTCGATCGTTTTAGTCACGGGCTGAAGTTAGCAACATGCAGATTACGTACGGATTGTGTTTTGTTTACAAACTGTCATAAAATAATAACTAACCCAAAAGTGTAATTGTATTGTCAACTAGTAAAAAATTTTAAAATAATAAAATCATTAAGATTAATTCAAATTTTTTAAAAATTATAAGGTTAAATGAACAATAAAACGAAACATTGCTGAAAGCTTACAAATAATGTTTCGTTTTATTGTTCATTTAACCTTATAATTTTAAAAAAATTTGAATTAATATTAATTTCAAAGGTTAATAATATAAATAATTTCAATAAAATCATTATGTATTAATAAGTTTTCGTTGTTCTCTGTTTCAACGATGATGGAATCTAATATATAATAAATATTAGATAATAATATTTTTCGCTTGAAATTAACTCGTTCGTATTATATATCCACAGAGAAAAAAAAGAAAGAAAAAAAAATCTTGCACGAGAAACGAAATCGGATTTCCTCTGCATAAGGCGCATACTTTCACCGCTCACGGACCTTGCTTAAATGACTAGTTACGCAAATGGCACTTAAGCGACACATAGATAAATAATTAATAACATATTTAATTTTTCTGTTTTTTTTTTAATTTGAGGGCGTAGAAGAAGTATAGTATTATGGAATAAGATAGGATTTAATATGGTATAAGATAGAATCTGTATACAGGTATACAACCGCCGAAATTTTTTATGCGGAATTCGATTGATTTTTTTTTCAACTTGTTGAACGAAAAAAAATTTGTTTTAAATATAAACAACGATTTTTCGCTTGAAATAACCTCGTTCGTATTATATATCCACAGAAAAAAGGGAAAAAAAAGAAAGAAAGAAATACAAATCTTACACGGGAATCGAAATCGGATTTTCTCTGCATGATCGCGCTAATCAGGCCAATGACCGTCCCATTTTTTTATTAATACTTTTCCAATATTTGTTCAACAAATTTAAAAAACTGCAGATGAATTTAGTAAATTCAAATAAAAGAGAACATTCTTTTGCCAGAGATTATTTTTATTTGCGTCTTTTTATTCTGTTTATTTGCAATTTATTGAGTTATAAATCGTCAGTACAAAGAACATGCATAGAGGATAAGGTTGATAAAAATTTGAAAAAATACACGGGTGATCGAAAAAAAAATAACAAATGATGACCAGCAAAATACATGTAATGTATTGTTTATATAAATACAGAGATTAAGTTTTGTGACTTAAGCAAGGCGACTTAAGTAATATGAGTTACTTAAATGTGACTTAAGTAAATGTAACTTAAGTAATCTTACTAAAGTCATGTGACTTGAGTAATGTTACTTAAGTAATATAACTTAAGTAATGTGACTTAAGTAACATTTACACATTACATAGTCACATTACTATGTGACTTAAGTAAATGTGACATAAGTAGTGTGACTTAAGTAATGTGACTTAAGTAATATGACTTAAGGAATGTGACTTAAATAATGTGACTTAAATAATGTGACTTAAGTAATGTGACTTAAGTAAATGTTACTTAAGTAATATGACTTAAGTAAATGTGACATAAGTAATGTGATTTAAGTAATGTTACTTAAGTATGTGACTTAAGTAATGTTACTTAAGTAATATAACTTAAGTAATGCTACTTAAGTAATATAACTTAAGTAATGTTACTTAAGTAATATAACTTAAGTAATATAACTTAAGTAAATGTTACTTAAGTAATATGACTTAAGCGATGTGACTTAAGTAATGTGATTTAAGTAATGTAACATCGTACTGTTTGACATCGATGGCTGTCGATGATACATTTTTACAGTAATGTTCAAGTTGTTTTCGGATACGTGGGACTGACATGGCAGGAATTGCAGGAGAGAGGCTTGTATCTTTATATCCTCACATTTTTTGGTAATTCTGGGCAGCCCTTGTTTTTTGGCTAGCGTTATTCTCCTTTACATTTTAATAGTTATTTATGCACCAAATTGCGTAAGTGTCTGTTTTTGTGGTTGAGAATGTTGTGGCCGAGAAAAACAACTATTCAAGATCGCAAGAACACACTTAGAAACCGTGGTTCAACAACGTTTTTCCTACTAGCGGCCAAAAAATCTAAATTTAAATAATGCACCTCAAAACTTCAATTTTTTAAGAAAAATTGTTATATCAAGCTGTTATATGAACTCACTGTGATTCCTTATCACTGTGTTCATTTATGTTATCAATAAAGAAATAATATTGGAAAACTTTGTTAAAGATGTAACATGCAAAACTAATTTTTTTGCAATTGCATTTATTACTCATTCGTTTTGTCACCAAAAAAAGGTCACCCCTTTTGATAAGTCTGGTCACGACTTAAGAATTAGAAACGAAAAAAATTCATTGTGCGCTGAAATTTATGTTTATTTAGAAGCGGTTTGCTATGGCCACGTACACATTAGGTTTGTTCGTTGTACGTGTTTTGAACTGCTCTGAACAGTTTCTGATTACGTCACACTAACAGCTTTTCAGAGCCAACATCCGACGAACAGTTTTGAAATAACTTATCGTTGATGCAAATTAAAATATTTTATAAATAAGTTGTAGTTGTGGTGTCTAATATGAATAATTTAAGCTACAAGATATTGCAATCTAAGTAGTAATATCTTATAACTTAAATTATTCATATTAGACAATACAACAACAACTTATTTACAAAATATTTTGAGGTTAGGTTATTTACATTACCTAAAAGTTGTTTCAAAAGTATTCGTCGGATGTTGGCTCTGAACAGCTGTCAGTGTGACGTAATCGGAAACTATTCAGAATACGTACAACGAACAAACCTATAGATAACAAATTCAGCTCAACTTTATATCAGAAATGTTGAATATTAGATGCCTGTTAAGTCATGGTGAAATGTTATGGTATGATACATATAAAACGTGCTCGTTATATTTAACATTTTTTATACAGAATTGAGCCGATTGGTCATTGCTAATTGTATACATTGGTAATTAGTAAGCAGATATAGTTAAGATCTGTTCTATCAGTTTACATTACTTACCCATACATTTTGGTCTATTTTTTTTGTAAATAAACCAATAGTAAATAATTGATCCCAATACCATAAATCCAATAGCAAATAGATATTTTGGACTAGGATCGGTTATTATAGGAATAACTGCTAAAAATATTGCTACTATTATTATAAAAAACTGCAATCCAAGTTGGTACCTATAAATTAATAAAATAACTTCGATTTAAAATTAATAAAAATAATCTTGTTACTCTATAAGGTCTTTCAATATCTTTCATCGTCCTTCTTAAAATTAAAAGAGAAATCATCGATGTTCCGTAACCTATCCATACCAAAAAGCTTGCGAATTCGATCAATTCTAGTATATTGCCTGTCAAAATGTATAGATACGATATAATTCCCTACAATTTTTGTGTTTAATTTTTTGTCAAGACTTTTAATTTTTTTGTACCTACCTGCATTATGACAGCTGGTATTGGTGTCAAGCGTTTATAGTGAATGTAAGATAAACTTTCGATCATGTGGCCATCCTGACCTGCTACAAAACATATCCTAAAAATTTTCAAATTTTTAACATTTTTAGCAGTAAATTAAAATTTAAATTTTAAAATAAATTTTTGGCAATCCCTATGTGATAATTATTATTAAATATGGTAAAGGTTAAACACGTTTGTACAAGCATTTGCTTTTGTTTTTCTAAAAATTTGCATAGTTAATAACTTTTTTTCTATAGCAGATGTTAATTGCAATTTTTTAATAATTAATAATTAGACTGCACAAAGTTTTTTTCACAATTGTGTGAACCGACCGCAAATTTTATTTTTTTTATACGCTAATTAGACCCTCATCTTTCATAATTCACTTCAAAAATCATGAAATTCCGAATTCGGGATTATTGACCGTCCCCGGATTTCTTATATCCTTTTCGTCGCTCGCAATTTTCCGCTCGTCGTTAAAATTGAATTTTATGATGAAGTATGAAAAATAACTATGAATATGCTGAACTTACAAATAAGTGGTATCTAAAAAATTTGCAGCCACTACAATTCTACATCACCAACCGCCATTGTTTTTTCTCTAAAAATTTAAACTTTTAAAGTAGATAACCTCACCTTGTAACACTAAATTGCAAACTAAGAGCACAGCCAAATGTTGCAAATGCTACCCCTACAGGAATAGCAAATTGTAGTGGTCCGAGTACTTTTTCTCCATATAATACAGCCACAGCAGGTGCATTTACCATTTCTGGTATAGTAAGCGCTGTCATGTACGATATATTCATGAAAACGTACAACAAAGTCACTATTGGAACACTTATTACTATGCTTCTTAAAATATTTCTATAAAATTAATAAAATTAGAATTTACCTCTTAATTTTTTTTGCAATCTTACACTTCAGGTCTCTTAATTTCTTCTGTTACTGTAGTGATAGTGTTCCTTAAAGTAAAATATTTATAAATTTTATTTATTTTTCCTGGAGAAGAGTTTTTCTTCAAGGTGTTTTATTAAAATGGTAATGACAAATATGTAATAGATGTATATAGGTGTATGAAGTTAGACAGTTAGATACACTAAAATTTTCAGAGAGTTTAAGTTTAAATTGAATTAATTAGAAATATAATTTAAATTAATATTGTAAAAAAAATTTAAAAGGAATACAAATATAAAATCGAATATAAAGAGAAAATAACGTTAGCATTTTTAAAATTAAATCAAATATAGTGAAAAGGCTTAGGTCGTATAATTTATCAATGATAGAAAAACTTTCCCTTAAAATGCATATTCAAAGCTTAACGCGAAGCAATGGTATGCCCAGCGCCTTTTATATAACATGCATCAGATAATAGTAAAAAAATATTGATCATATTTGCTTTTGGTTTTGGTATTATCCAAAGGGTTTCACCGTCATCAGATGCATATTTAGCAAACCCAGTCATAAAATTACACGACAGAAGCCTTTTATATGTTAAAATTTGAATTTTTGAAACTCGGTATTGGCTTCCTTACTGAGTTCTTTTAATGCTCGAAATAAAATTAACAATGTGATTTGTGTGTTTGTAACGTTTTAGTGTAATAGTCTATGTAATTTAATTAATAACTGCAGATAATAATTTATTACAATACATAAGTACTAGTATGTAATACAATATGTAAAATATAATTACCATCCATCGTATGCCCACAATCCACTATAAAATGCAAGTGCTATATCTTTTGGTGAATAACTTGTTCCTTCAAAACCCTTATTTAAGTTACTAAAATTTCCTACAATTGAATAAAATTGTTGAATTTATTCCAAAGAAGCATAGTTTCTTACCTTTAGTAAATTCATAAATACCTCCACAAATGACAACTAAACAGGCGATAACTTTAAATGAACTGAAAATATTTTGTATTTGTACGTACAATTTAACACTTGCTACGTTTATGTATGTAATTACCCTTAAAAAGAATTCTAATTAATAGATTATTTTAAAAATAAGCCAATACTCGTAACACATTAGTTACTAACTATCAAGCGTGTTTAAAAAAAATTATTAAAAATTTTAAAATTATGTAGTACTAAAATATATTTATCATCTAGTCAAATACCTAACGCAACTAATGCTAAAAGTATCTTAATTTTTTCTTGGTCATCACGATTTTGTAGTCCAATATAGTCAAAAAATGGTTGGCAACTATACCCAGCAAAAGTTAAGATAATAACCGCTACTTCGGCTGGTCTCAGTGCGATTACATACATCCATGAACATAAAAACGCTGGTAATTTTCCCCAAAATGGGTGCAACGGTCCAAAAGAATCCATAAAATATGCATATTCAGCACCTGATCGTGGAACTACTGTTCCTAATTCAGCAAACGCTAATGCTCCTAAAATTTTTACAAAAAAAATTGTTAAAAAATAAAACTAAAATATTATTATAGGGGTGCCCAACTTACATTCCACTAAGTTCATCAATCGGACTTATCAGCTTCTTCAAAGTCTTCAATAAATCTTGTCAACAAAAATAATTCAGTGTACTATTCCATAGTTAATTCTGAAAAATGTTGGGCACCCTTTTAAAAATGATACTTACATACCTACGTATGGTAAATAAAGATTATATAATAAAGTCTAGCTAAAATGTTGATATACCTTTATTATAGGAATATGTATGTAGGTAAGTACTATTAAATTACGTACTATTTCCGCAAAGAGTTTTTGATGTCATCCGATGTTTTATTTAATAAAATAAACGTTTAAAATTTTAATTTAATATTAATTTGCAATTTTACAGGTTCATAATAATACTGTACATATCTAATATAAAAATGTATAGGTACCTACTGGTCGATAAATTATTATTTAAAAATTTAGAAGCAGGAGCGGTGCTAGGGGTAAGCGGCTCCGGAAAATTTTACCCTTCAAACAAATCGTCAAAATCATCAATCAAATAAAAAAAATAGATTGTATTAAAAATATTGAAATTATATATATTCTCTGAAATTAATATTAGATTAAAATTTTTAAAATGAATAGGTAACCATTGCTAAAAGCTCACGAATAATATTCTTTTATTGTTTATTTAACCTATTCATTTTGAAAATTTTAATTTAATATATTAAAAATAATATAAAATAACCTCAAAGCATTATTTAATATAAATTATTATTTCGCACATTACACACTTACACTTTATAATTGACTTAAAAAATTTAATTTTCTTCAAACGTTTACGAGCGGCACTAAAAGTACTGTATAGTTTTTACCTAACTTTTATTGTAAACAAAATTCGCTCGACCGCGAACAAAGAAAAAAATTTACTAAATAGATATATAATAGGATTTTGAGGATTTCCAACTGTATTTATCCCTTTTTATAATACTACTTAGTAGATACACACATAAGTATAACTATACGAAGAGCTTAAAATGCAACTTATCAGTAAAAATAACCTAATTAAGATTAAGCTTACCTAATAAAGATATAAATCCACAAATTATCCATATGATAATGCACATTCCAACAGAACCTGAATATTGTAACGCAGAAGCTGAAGATACAAAAATACCAGAGCCAATCATAACACCTAATATCATGTTAACTGCCGAAAAGAGGCCCAATTCTCTTTTAAGCTGCATTTTCGAGCTTCCATTAATAGAGGCAGCTTTTTCTGCTAAAGCAATAAAAATATACTAGTATACAATTACAACATAATTTTAAAATACCACACTAATTTAATTGCGAGTCCAATAGGGAATTATCGATTAATTCAACTATTATGTTTATTAATAGGTTAAACCATCGCTAAATTATTAGTATTGAAAAGTTTAAGAATTTTAAAACCACACAAAATTGATGAGTTTAAAGTTTTTTAATAATATACAATAGTTCTACACTAAATTGAAAGATTTTATCTCAAAAGTAGAGGTCAAATTTGTAATATAAATTATTATTGTAGTACCCATTGAGGCTAATTTTATAATTAATTAAGATCACACTTAATACCACATAAGTGTGATATTAATTAATTGTTGTATAAAGTCCAATATAAAAATTGTAATCTTTTACATCCTTTATTACATACTATAATATAAAAGTTGCACACCAAACTTTTACTCTCTCTCTCTGATTTCTGTAACTCGCCTCAAATTTCGGAATTGTAATGTTTCCAAATCATTTACGTACAAAGAGATTAGATCCCTTGCTAACAAGTACTTGGTTAATTTATCCAACAGATCCGTTTCCTGAAAATATCTTGAAGTGAAGCAATAGGGCAAAATTTGTGTAGGTAAAATAATCATGATGGTTATACAATATTTCAGTTTGCGCCCAAATCAAAAACAGCATTTTTAGTTTTAATCTAAATAACATTTTCGGCTCAAGTTGCAAAAAAGTAACTGAATCTGCGAAATTGTCGCAGCAAATATAACACGATCTTGTTATTTATAAATGGAAAAGAAAATATAATTGAGGTGATAGGCCAATGAAAGTCTAACCAGTAGACACCTTTTTCACAACACATTACCAACGTAAAAATTCAAAAAGCAGAGTCGCATTCAGCAACATCGTCGAATGAAAAATAGCAAACAAAATTATAATTTCAACAACTTACTGGATGACCTAAGGTTTCGATGTTATCCACAAAGTGAAATTGATTTTTAGACCCAGATTGATAAAGAAAATACAAAATCTACTCACCACCTTTTGCAAACGACTCCGATTGAAGACTCCGATCCAGTAAATTGTTGTAATTATAATTTTGTTTGTTACTTTTTTATTCGACGATGTTGCTGAATGCGACTCTGCTTTTTAAATGTTTACGTTGGTAATGTGTTGTAAAAAAGTGTCTACTGGTTAGACGTTCATTGGCCTATCACTTCAACTATATTTTCTTTCAATTTATAATTTAAGTCGACTATGTTTTGTCTTTTTTGCATTTCTAAAAATTTCCAAAATTATTTAAAAAATTTTTAATTTTTAATTAATTTTTCTAATTTCTCCAAATTCAAATTTTGGCGCTGCTATTTGTTATTTATAAATCGAAAATCGATCGAACTAGCGCTCGCGATTTGTCTCGACAGATAGCTTAATTTCAAGCATTGCTAAGTAACTATGTCTTTGTATTGACAATGTAAGTTATCTATGTAAAAGAAGGTCTGATACACATTAGTATCAAAATTTAATTAAATTGATTCATGTACGATTTGGGTAAAATTGAAACATGATTGTACAATAATGTCTTAAACTAAAAAATATGCAAGTGGAAAAATTCCATTTTAAACATATAAGTTTGATAGCTTAATACTTCTGCTACTTTATAATAATTATACTCTTACATAATATGGTATAATATTTTATATTTCATAATGTAAATAATGCATATAGTTGTAAGAAATTTATCACAAGCGAAACAATTTGGATTGATAATGAGGTTAAGTCGCCATAGAAAATGGATATTAAAATTTATTTTCAAATCGGTATAGATGACCGATAACTAGATTTGTTTACTTTATCAGCCAACAACCAAATTTTTTATAATTTGTAATTTCTTCCAACCGTGCTGCATCGCTAAAGAAATTTTTAAAATTAAAGAACGTAACCAGCAGTATACCGCAAAGTATACACCGGCCTACTAGGAAGCGAGAGATCGCGGTTCAAGTCCTGATCGCGTCGGATACGCTGCTGTGATTAAAGAACCGATTTCTATCTTTGGATTGTGGGAAAGGCAACGGGGAACCACCCCATTAATTATACTCCTTAGTAAAGGTCATCTTGGCTTCGGCTAAGTTCATCGCCTACGCACTGTAAAGTGTATGGCACTCGAAGAAAGAACGTAAAGGTGATGCTGAGAAATTAACGAGATGAATCAAATATCTAATCACGATATTAGCTGCAAGATTTTAGGACACAATGGACCAAGATGAATCTTAAGAAGTAGTAATCTTAGGGAACGAAGATAACAAAACAACATCCAAGGAAATAAATAAAAAATAAAAGAAGTATAATTGTTGTAAGTGTAAATATTCCAAAATCTTTGCATTCAAATTTGAATAATTCGGAATATAAACAATTAATTAGCGAAAAAAATAAGTTTCATTGTAATTTTGTTTTTGAATTTTTCTGGTAGAGGGGAGCGCTAAAGTCGGTCCTACTCCTACTGTTATCAATGCGTTAATATAATTATCGACATCTTATTTTTGGTTTGAACGCGACTTAATAACAAATTTGTAAACTTTAATATGCCCAACATAATGTACATAATTATTACACATTTGGTGCAGCCCATCATAGTTTTATTTATGATGCATACTTAAATATAAGAAAAAGTTATCTATTTTATAGATTACAATGGCCGAATACTTCAATTCAAATATTATCAAAATATTTTAATATTAAAATATTATTAAAATACAATCAAGATATTATATCAGGTGACTCAGGATTTATTTTCTCTGAGCAAACTTGTTTATAACGGTGGCGCTTAGCTTATAAAAGTAAATAATAGAAAATTACATAAGAACGTGTAATATAAATATAAGATTAAAATTTTGAAATACAATTTTTTATTTCGGGGTTCAAAATGAAAACTTTTGGGGCCCCACTAAGCAAACGTAATGTAAGCGGGTGCTTAATTTCGTTTGTACGAGCTACTATATCATATATTTGAATTATTATTTGAATGTTTAAAATAATTAAGTGTATAACACTTTTTTTTATTTGATTTGTATTTTTTAATCAAGTTCTTAATTTTTAAATTTTAATTAAGGTGAATTTTACATAATTTATATAATTATTATTATGTATTCACAAACTATGAATTTATTTATTGAGTGTACTATATATAATATTACAAATAATATTAGCAGATATAATATAAGAATTGATAAATGATGGTTAAATTTAGATGTAATTGTTTGTGTATTGCTTATGTTGTTTCTCAACATTGATCTCGGAAACTTATCATTACGCTATTATCTGTATGTAAATTGCTTTCGCAAATAGATCAAATATTATCAATAGTTATAAAATTTTGGACCCAAATAATATTATTGTTATCATAAGATTGTTTTCGTGGTCAGATAAAACTCAAAATGAAAAGAAAAAAAGCGGTCTCTAAATACGTAGACATAGGTATTACTAATTTTGCACGGTCTAAGAACCTTCCAGGAATATTTCGATTTAAGTTTAGTTTCAAGTACAATCGTGGGCATCGCCAGAACATTTGGGGAGGGAGCAAAAACATTAATATAGGTATATTATTACTATTCATTTTTACTTTATCATATGAAATATGAGAAAGTATTGCTTTCGTACAGAAAAAATAATTGAGATGTTGATGGATTTACACTTTTTGAGGTCCTAGGAGCTAAATAAGACGATTTCCAAAAACTGTCTGTGTGTATGAATCTGTGGTCAAATATTTGTACGACCTACAGCAAAAACTAATAGAAATGAAAACTGTATACTCCAATGTAAGGTATTTTTTATAATAAGGGTTTGGATTAGAGGTATATCCTTACAAAAACTATATTTTTTATAACTATAGTTTTTGTAAGAATATACTTCTAATCCAAACCTTTATTATAAAAAACTAATAGGAATTTTCAGACAAAATTTAAAATTTTGTATTCTTATATTGAGACTTAGAGCTGATTAGATTTTGGTTAAAATTGTTTCATGGGAACTATTTTTTTAAATCTTATTATTTAATATTAGTTTTTAATTAATATTTCAAAAACTAATAAGTATTTCGCATACTTATATCAAGATTTACTTACATACTTATATCAAGATTTAGAACTTATTAAGTTTTAGTTAAAATCGGTTTATGAAAACTATTGTTTTTTTATTTTTTAAAATTTTATTATTTAATATTAGTCTTTATTTAATATTTTAAAAACTAATAAGAGTTTCAAAATCAAATTTGAAATTTCGTATCGTCAACGCATACGTTTTTAGCTCTAACGCATAAGTTAAAGCTAATTAAATTTTGGTTGAAATTGGTCAATGGAAACAATTTTTTTTAATCTATTTATTTAATATTAGTTTTTAGAAAATATTTCAAATACGAATAAGAATTTTAAAATTTTGATATTTTTTATCTTTGTATTGAGACTTAGAGCTGATTTGATTTTGGGTCAAATTCGTTAATGGAAATCATTTTCTTTTTATTAAGTAATAAAAATTATTTTTTTAATATTTAATAAAAGTAATTGTAAATGTTTATTATTACTTGTTGAAAATATATGTTGTATAAAATATTTTAAAAGGTTTCAAGTTTAATGAAAGTATGATAAAGTCATGGGCATGGACACATCCGATTTTTTATTATTTGTTTTATAAAAAATTTCATTTCATTTTGATTTAAATTTAATTCCGGCCTGATTTAATCATGACTGCTTTTGTAAGATGTCCATTAATGTTGAAAAATTAACTGCCGGTCATTTCCCAAGGAAAGGGAAACTGCACTTACCCCTCCTTGGCGACGCCAATGAGCACAATATCGAATTGTCTACAAAAAATATATTCTTTTGTTTTGTAAATCGATCGGTTGGAGAGTAATGCGTTCTACAATATGTACTAGTGACCTACTAATTACGTGAGTATTATTACATACTCCAGAGCCCCGATTTGCGTCGCATCGATTTGAGTAGTTTCGATTTGCGTAACATCAACAAAATAGAACCGAAAATCTTATATGTGCCACATAATTCAATTTGCGTCCTTTCAAATACGTAAAATTCTAACAACTATAATTTAATAGTTTTTATCTGTAAGTGAATTAATATCTGCATGAATTGTGCCGCCGGCGTCGGCGCCACCACTTGCATTTTCTGCCTAGAATTACTTTTTTATTATTTAGTTTAAAACAGAAGTTATAAAATTAACAGTACTCTTCACTAGTAAATAATTTTTATTTGGGCTTAATTTTTTTAATTAAATGGTAAGTTCAATATTTTCCACGTTTCTCAAGTCAAAGAAAATTCGAAAAATAAACAAAATGCAAGACAGCAGACATTGGACAATTTTTTAAACAATAATTTTATTTGCACATTTCTTACATTTTTATTATTTTGAAATAAATTTATAACTTGACTTACCATTTTTTATTGATATTTTATTAAATTATAAATTTTGTTAAATACGTTCTACAATCATCATGCAATTTTTGTTCACATTTATGTATTATGTGATTTTATTATCACCGTGAAAAAATTTTTTGATGATTGCAGAACGCATCTTACAAATGAGCATGGAATCTTATGGAAAAATGTGATTCGATTTAAGTCGATTTGAATTGCGTAGCACTTTTACAGAACGTATTTCCGACGCAAATCGAGGCCCTGGTGTATTATGTTACATACATATACTACTTATGTTAGTATGTTCTATTAGTACATACATAGATACATAGATAGAATTTGAACGTGGATTTGAAAGCTATGTTTCGCCCAAAAGAGATTCACGAAAATGAAAAATAAATGGGTAGTACCTCTAACTGAATAGCATTATTCATGTACATGCTCTCTATCATATTAATAATCATAAGTTGAACAGTTATTATTGCAATCTTTTAAGGTAGCTGCATACATTTTTAAGTACCTACTATGTGATATCTACTAGGTCAGAGGTCCTCAAGCATTTTAATTTATATGAAATCTTAAAAGTTTAATGCACCATTACAAAACACATTGGTATCTATGTAAGGGTTTTTCTTGTTTTGCTTTTTGCAATAAACTATAAAACCTTTTAGTTATGCCATTTCATGCAACTGTACAATATTGGGGTTGTGGAGACAAAGACTGCATAATATGTGAAAGCTTGGAAGCTATGTGCAAGATCCACATTCCCAAATCGTAATTATAAGACATTTTATATTAATGAATGTTATTTTTAGAAAGTTTGCTTTTATGAGATTATTATAAATTTTATTATCCAAATTGTGAGGAAACCATCCTAACGACTCAATCTACAAATTATTCTCAAAGCGGTTATTTATTTAAGCGCAAACCGCGAGTTGTATTGCTTGACTACTGTAATCTGCTGAGAACGCAGTATTTGCATTGTACTGTTGCCAGTAGCGAAACTACCGCAGACTCTTGATCCGTGTTACGGGAGAAGAAAAGAAATTTTTTTTACAATTTTGTATTTCTAATTAAGGAATTAGTCCTGGAAGCCCAGGAAGAAGTGCAATAACTTCAAATTACTTTTACAAGTTTCAACATTTTAAATTCAAGTTAGATTTATAAATACGTCTTGTCTCTAGCACATATCTATCTTCGTCAGAGATAGGTTGAGTTTTATTTTATTTTCTAGGTATGTTCGCGTATAACCCGGCAATGTCGGGTACCACAGGTTGAGTGACTCTGTACTAGCAATAAGTATCTAGAGTACTACTAACAAACTGATAACTACAAATTATTTTTTATTGTAATACACATTTTGAATACTCGAAATGTATGATTGTCGCCTTTTCATCAAAATCAGTTCAATTATAGAGATAGCATCTATAAATAGGAACTAAATCGATACATTCTACCCACTATTTCATAACTATTAAATTAAATTTATATTTTTTTTAAATTTGGATTCTAATTAAATAAATAATAATAAAACTAAGGAATATTATACTTTATATATCTATATGAATATGCTTTATACTTACCGATTTCCATAATAGAGTAATTATAGTAATCCTAATTTATTTAGTATGTGTGTTGGCTATACACTTAAACTTATAAAATTTCCACGATACTCAATTCGACAATTTAATTGTTGCAATCGTCAAATATTACGTGAATTTAATCGTCGCACACTTTTATAACATGGTTGTTATATTTTGTCAAATTCGCACATTAATTTTAATGAATGAAATTTGCTTCCTTTCTTCACTTGTTGTACATTATAAGAACTGCATAAATAATATTAAAGTTCACGCAATATTGTAGGTTGATAAGAACTTTAATTTGAAATGTCCTCGTACTTACAATCTATTACGATAAATTAAGTTTACGATTTAAAAATGTATGTCACAAAATTTTTTTTTCAATCTTTTTATCAATGTGCAAATAATTATAATTGCACTTTTTAACTAAAATAGATTTACGCACATTATTTTTTGCTATAGTAGAAGAGCATCGATGATGTTAATTTTTAAACAGGTAGATACTTTTCTAATTCGTATCTAACATTATTGTTTTTTTTATTTTTGTTTTAATGGAACTCGAAAATTGTTAAAACAACACTCTCTCAAACTTATTAAACAAAATGCACTAATATTGTAGCATGTAAATACAGTAAAGTCGCGATTTAATGAACTAAATTTTCCAGAGACTTTTTCTTTTTCGGGGTTGTTCACTTTTTGAACCTGTTAAATTTTTAATGAAATAAAAGATATAAGCACCTAATTATATTCAAAAAAGAACATGTTACTGTAATGAAATGGATTTATTGAATTGCACTTGGTCTAGAATTAAAAAAAAATGGCAAACATTCTGAAACTTTAGCAATAAATGACCAGAATGTATTTAGCGATATGATGTGCTGAAAAAATGTTCCCTAATTTGGATTTGTACTATGCAACTGATGCACTAACTTCTTCTTCAGCTGCCTATCCGTTCCGGATGTTGGCTATCATCCTGACTATTTTAACTTTGCTCACCGCTCTACGGAAGAGCTCCGTGATGCACTAACTTAGATGATTGATTTATGTTGCGCGAATCTGCTGTTTTCACTATATCCAGGACCGCTGCAGCACCCTCCTCCTAGTAACCATGTCGGTTTCGAATAATAGCCGTGGGTGTTGACTGTAATCTTGTCGGTTGTAAGCAGTAGCCATAGTCGTGGCAGTTGTGGCTTAGTCAGCCGTTTTTGCTGATTGGAAGGAGGAAGTTAAGAGAGAAGTTCTTAGAAATATGATTTTAGAACAAAAGCTGCTTGATGTTCTGTCGATGGTCACCAATTTAGCGACATGTGTATATCGTTAAAAAATATCTAAAGAAATCTGATGTGACATAACATGACTTTTTCCATTTACTACTAGATTTAACACAATAATTACACAGAAAAATATTGGAAATAAATTTTACATAAATTGAAGTAAATTTTATCAAATCTACTAAAATTCACTTTAAGATGAATGAGTTAATGCAGACGATATAAGAGGACAGCGTATTTTGTAAAACTTAAAGTGTTACAATTTAAAATCAACAATTTTTAATTTTGCTGCAGCCTGGAAAGAGGTGAAGGGGCAAACATTAAAAAATGGTTGGAAGAATTTGTTTGATGGCCAAGATTCAGACATAGATTTAAAAGTTTCTGATTTCTGTAGGACAATACATTAATAATGGCGGAGAAAAAGTAGCCGAGGAAAATGTTTTACAATAACTAGAAGTAGATGAAGGTGACCCTGATGGGTATCATATCATGACTGAAAGTGAAATAGCAGATAAAGTTATAAACCTAAAACTATGAGAAAACTTCTAAAGTGCAAACAAAACTTGATTCCTTTTTCGAAGCAGGATTACCGAAAACAAGCGCGTCAGACAATTCAATCAGACAAAGAAAATTAAAAAGAATTTTGTTTGTAGTTTGTATTTTTTATTTATATTTAAATAGTACTAACAGTGTATTTAAAAAAATTTTTTTTTGATTTATTTTAAACCTATTTTTATATAACGGACTTTCAGCTTTAACGGACACCTCCACCCCCAATTAGTTCGTTATATCGCGGTTTTACTGTACTGTGAATTCTACGGACTACGTTGATAATTAAAAAAAACAATGCCCTGAATTTTATATCAACATACATTAATATTGGCGATAGATAAACATAGTTCTTAATTCTATGTTCTAATTAATTCATAGTTTATTAAAGAAAAATTAAAAATGAATAACTAAATTAAAATGTACATACATATGTATACGTATATACCGTATTTTTGAAAAGAGATGCATGTGTTACGCCCGTATTCATTGACAAGTGTGCAACACTTATACTCAAAAAATTCCTTCTTACCAGTTAGAATATCGTGCTTGAAAATGACCTAATCATCCAAAGTTTTTAAATTGAAACAAAATTGAAGAATGTCGTACTTAACTAACATTGCAGAAAACAATCAGTAATTTGATCCTAAGTTAAGAATGTTTTGTTTAAATTTAAAAATGTTGCCATGATTGGGTTGATTTCAAGAACGGCAAGAATGGATTTCGTTGTGTGTACTATTGCGTACAATAGTACTTGTAGTTTGCCAAGTTTTTGCGTTCTAAAACATGGAATATGCGATTTTAAAATCCGGCTCTTAAGCATTAGTAAGTTCTAAAAACTTTAGTACGTCTAGGTCTAGTAAGTCTAAAAATAAACTAAAAACCGTCTATGAATACGGGCGAAAAACATTATAACCAATGACGACTATATTTGAACAAAAACTGAAGCTTGAAAGAAAAATTGAAGAAAATAAAGTATGAAGTAAGTACCATTGATGTTCTATTAACATAAAATAATATAATTTAATATAAGATCGATGGTAGGTACCTATTCAAACAAAAAGAAGAAAAATGAAAATAAGTGAAAAATGCAAGAACGAAAAAACTTACCGGTTTTTCTTGGCCACATGCGTGTGTAACGGAAAGAAGATAAAAATAAAAATCAAAATTACTTAGATACCTAAATGTTTAGATATTGATTTAAAAGGGGTGGCTCAGCTTGACATGTGAGTCAAGGTCTGGATTTATCGTCGCTTGTTTTGTTTATCTTCACTGCTATGAGGTAATTTTTACTCCATGAACTGGCACTAATTACAATAATTAAAAAATTCGGGCGCTAGTAAAGTAAATAAAGAAACGTAGTTTTGTAATCCATACGTGAAATTACTGAAAAAACCAATGCAATTAAATAATGAACAATCTACCAATTATTAAATAAATAATAAAAATTGAATGTTATTGTTTATTTAACCTGTTCATTACAGTTTTATTTGTAATTTTTTTCACCTGTGTGATGAAAACAGCAACTAAAGTTACTGACAAAGATGATTTTTTTAAATGTACTAGATATTCAATAAGTTTTCTTGCGTAAATAATTGGTATGAAAACATCAAGCAGACTAAATTTTGACTTTAATTATGCTCCCCACCTCCTAAACAGATGTAATTTAGAATTTAAAAAATATATTATACTGATAGAACTTTTCAACAAGAACTTTGTTTTAAACATTAAATAAAACACATTTTGGATGAAAGTTCTGTATTACTTTATTGATATATAATGTACAAAGTCTACCATTTATGAATGAAAAATTACATCGGACAAATGTCTTTCGAAACCACGCATACAAACGTTGATTCTTTTGTCAAATTTTTTTTTTTTTACATTTTGCATAATTGGGGCTCTATATCAATGGTTTGTGGATTATCTGCATAGATGTTTCACATAGTTTCCCAAGCAATAGTCTAACGGCGTTAGATTTACGTGAAATTATTCGATCAGGAACCATTACCTTGTTCAATGATAAAATTAGCAAATTGTCGATGAAGAACATGGTCGGCTGGCTTTAATTCTTGCACTAACTGATACTTACAAGATTTTAGATCCAAATCTTTACGCAAAATCGCCAAGTGGTGATCGTGAACAGATCTAATTGCTGAAAATGCCGTGAAATTAATAAATTTGGATCTTCCTCAACACTTTCACTTACAGCAGCAATATTATTAGCTGAATGACCCGAACAAACACGTATTTTTGTTAGTATGTCTTGTACCAAACCAGTAGACTCAAATTTAACCATCAAATTTTTAATAGCGGTTTCAAAAAGGGCGATTATAAACACCAAAAATATTTAAAATTTTGCAATTATGTAGTTTTTATAGATGCACCATTTTCGTAGTGGAGTTTAATTACTTTTATGTGATTTTCGATTGAAATTGAAAACATAATAAATGGTAGACCCTACTACTTCACATATGGGAAAAACAAATAACAAAAATGTCACTACATCAAAAATTATCCCTATTAAAAACAAAGTCCTTCTTTAAAAACCCTTACGTAACTTGTATGTCTACTTACTTGCGTATTAAATTTCAGAGTGTATTTTTAAGTCAGGAATTAAAGAGATAAACTTTAATTAACTTTTATGTAATATATTGACATAATATTAATTTGTACATTAAAATTTTCTACTAGTGATTTAAACAATATTTAATATTATTTTTTAATATCATTCTTTCGAAGCTTTACAAAGAAGTTATAAAATGAAATAGTACTCAAAAAAGGTTTTTTTCAATATTTTCATAACATATTTACAAACGAGTATGTATCTACTATTATGTATAATGATGGTTGAAAGGCAAAAGTGGCTAACAGACAAATATGTGTAAGCACCACTAAGTTTGTAATAAAATCTATTTTACTCTATACGAGTAATTATAAACTTGAAGATTCCTCGCTCTTATATATAAAATAATTAAATAAACATTCGCTTATCCATTTTTGCCTTTCAACCATCGATATACATAAAATCAAGAGAAATATTTGGTAGGGTAATTCAAGTAAAATAACAAAACGCTTCTAATGAGTTAATTATGTACAACTATTTACAAAAATATAAATATAAATTTATTAAATTTGATCTTATTTACTACTTTATTTTTAAGTCTCATAAAATATTATAAAAATATAGTATATATTATAGTTAGCTGCACCACTTTCAATAATTTAATAGTTAGTAAATAATTTTGCCATGAAATTACAAATTTTTTCTAGAACAGGAACTAATCTTTTGAGATTTTTGGTTAAAACTTAATTACTCATTCAAATGGTTTACTATTACTGTGATAGATCTGGTAGTTGCTTAGCAGATCACAATCTTTTCGAAAAATTTAAATAAAACAGATTGCAATATCTATAGTAATAGTTGAATGAATCAGTAATTAAGGGTTAGCTGGAAACTTCCACTAATACAGTACACAAAGTAAGTATATAATGTATATCATCACAGGTAATTTCATATTTTTGGAATTGCAGAATACTGAATTTATTATTGATTCAATTAGATAATAATTTTAGCACCGTTTGTTATATCAAACAATACAAAACTCTATTCTACAATACTAAGGTCACTTACAGCGGAAGACATGGGCATTTTGGAATTTGAATTTTCAGCACCCGATTTAATTTGGTATAAGTAAGACATATTCTCATAATCTTTTTGGCATTTTTCACAGTTTGCAGTTGTATTCCTACATTAAAAATATAGATTGTTAATGGCATTAATTTTGTTGATTAAATCACTTCTTTTTAAACAAAACTTTATAAAACTTGAACAAGTAAAACTACTTACCTAATAATTTTCTTTAAATTGTCATTTTCTATAACTTTCGAATGTAAAGAATCTTGTAAGGTATCTATCATATTGTCCTTCTCCTTTAACTGCCTTTGCAATTGATATATTGTATCTTCAAATGCATCAAACATTGCCTAAATAAAAGGAAGTAAGTTTCGTGAACAAAAATTGTAAATGGTATTATTTACCCTTGATTCATGATTGGCATCGGAAATAACAGGCGGTTCATTTAGACAAAAGAAATCCTGTATTTGTGGCAGATTGATAAGTTCAGATTCGCTTAAAATTGCATTAACAAGTGTTTGAAGCCCACTTACACGTTCTTCCAAAAATAAAGGGTCAAAATTGTTTCCAAGCCACCTTTTTCTTGGCAAATGTTGAACAACATGTGGATGTGTTCGTTTTAATTTGTTGCATAATCTAGCAAAATCTGTGTAACGTCTAAAAACAAACCAACAATCTCCTGTACTTTTATTTTCGATCCGTAATTTGAATACCTGCAACAATAACAATTAGAATAATATATAAAATTTACTAACATTGTAATAAATGTATTATTCGAGTAGGAATATTCTTAATTACAAGGAATAGGTCGAAATACCTTTGGTGGCGTGACATTCAGGAAAAACTGGCCAAGACTGAATTACAAGTATATTACAAATACAAATTACAAATGGGTTAAGTGTGCCCTTTCGAAAATACTTCAGTATGTAATTATTTTTTTTTATCTTTGAAATTGGTCACATGTAATGGTGTCCATTCACCTATCAGTTTATCTGCAGATAGCGGACTGCCGACTTGAATTAAAGTTCTTATCTGTGCTGGCCACACATCACTCAGACCAAATCTGCAAATTTTATCATCAGTTAAGAATTGACAGATAATCTGCAATTCAACATACACAGGTCAGAACAGAAACACAGGCAGACCGCGTCTGCAGATAATTGTTAGGTGAATGGACACCATAACACTACTTTGAAGCTCTAAAAATATTTTTTAAATGAGACAAATTTCACATCTTCATAATTTCAAGCATTAATAGCTTAAAAATTACAGGAATTAAGGGGTAAACTTTTGTTTTCCTCATTGAACGCAATCTTATCAATTTTATCAAATTTTAAGATAATTGAGACAACTGTTGTGCTGACTTGAGATTACTGAGAATGACTCTTTTATTAATTTAAAGATATCATTAAGAGATATTTCCAAATGTAAAAAATAATTAAATGCAGAACGACATGTGCATAGCCTTGTATTTTCAATGGCGATCAAATATTCACTATGAATTTATTAGCCCCTTAGATCAGTTCACATTTTGTGTGCTAGTTTTTCACACTTGAAAGAACTTTTATTCTATTAAATCTCTCTTAAATTAATCCTATTAAATGAATTTAATGAAAAAATACCTAATAAAAAAGAATAGTGCTATATTTTCTTAATCACGTTTTTTTTCCATTCCCAATAATTATATTGCATTAAGAAATTATTGTATTACTGATAATTCAAATAAGAACATGCATAAACCAACTATGGGCATCGATAAATTTTTCTTTACTACAAGATGAACAAGATATCTTGCGTTATTATTTACTTACAGTAAATCTTGCTCGTTCCTCCATAACTTCATATCCTACAATTGGTATTTCTATATTAGTAAAGCTCAAATCTGATGTGATGCAATTTCCGTTCTCTTCCATTCCATTTGTATAGTGTGGTGTTAATGTAATATTCGAATTGTTACTTGATGTCGAATACTGAAAACTTCTGTACCTAAAATTTAAATATGTTATTTAAAAATTTACAAAGCTTTACATCTACACCTTAAAGGTTCTGATAAATACTCATCGGAATCTGTCGTTACTGCATCTTCGTTAGTTTTACAATCACTGACTGATTTATTGTTATTATTATTCGATAATGCATTATAATTGGCAGAATTTACATTTAATTTGTTTACCATTTTAGATAAATCGTTTGCACTTTCTTCGTTCATTGTTCAAAAATAGTGAAGAAGAATTCAAATACAACCATATAATAATAGCATGACCAGAAAAATAATGAAACTACTTAAAAATCTTTGGTTAATGATATTTTCAGGTTATTTGTTTTGCTTGTCAGCAAAAAATTATTTTAGCCAAGAAAATAACCAAAATACACAACACAAAGATTTATGTCACGGCGTTTAAATTATTGCAACAAAAATTTTTTTTATCACAAGTTACATAACTAAACGTAACGAAACTTTCTTGCAAGCGAATAAAAAACAAACAAAAATTACACTATTATCTACATTAGGCTAATTGTAATAAAGGCAAAGGCATCAGCACGTTATTTAGGTGTAAAATTTATCATGCTAGACCCCCGTAAACAAAACAAAAACTGTGCTTATCATGGGCGTCGAATAAACGGGGGCAACATGTCAAGGATTTTTCTAAAAATTTTTGTTGCTTTAAAATTTTAAATTTATAATCTTTCCCTTAATATAAATTTTTAGTTATTTCAGTACCTGTTGGTTGAATATTGACGATCTTTAAACATAAACTTAGAAAATATCCTTGAAATAAACATCTAGTAATTTTATAAAACCAAATTAATATAGCATCCAGAAAAGTATCACACCATGATGATATCACTCACGATAATGCTAATATTATGTTTCAGTGTTAATGTATTTTTCGTTACAAATATCAAATACGTTAAAAGCTTGGTAGAGGTTCTAACCTTGTGAAAACTAAATAAAAAAAAGTGTATGCAGATAATTTGCGCGTTAAATGGAATTTCAGCATATATTTTTATGCAAATATTAAAGCTAATCATTTTTGCCATCTTATTTATTTTAAGAGAAAATAGAAAAAATACATCACGAGACTAAGGTGCCACTTTTCATTCCGCGTGTTAGGGTTTTTGCACGAGGCGTTAGCCGAGGCGAGATAATGGCGATAAAAGATGTTAGCGCTAGATACCGAAAAACCGAGTCAAAAATGTGTTCCTCTTATGCCTGATTTCTTCACCTAAAGATATCTCTTAGATAATCTATCTATTAGATAAATTAACAAAGTAACCAATCAGAGAGCAGCAAAACAAAACAATCAGAAATATGATTGGCTACTTCGGTAATTTACACTTACATGTATTTCTTATGGGAAAATTGCAATTTTCAAAATTAAATTGTAGCCTTATTACAACTCCGACAAGATTGATCCTCACCTTAAAGAGCTTGTATTTTTGTGTTCTTTCGTTTGGTATAGCCATTTCTATAGGAAAAAGTGTATTTACGAACCCCTAAATTCGCACTCTCACCTTGTGTATCTTTGTATTGAGACTTAGACCCGATTAGATTTTCGGTCAAATTGGTTAATGGAAAATATTTTTTTGTTTTTATTATTAAAAATTATTTTTTAATATTTAATAAAAGTATGATAAAGACATGGGCATGGTCACATCCGATTATTTTATTAAAAATACTAAAATGTGATACTCCTGCATATCGTTTTCAAAAATTTTTAAAGCATGGAAGTGGATTGTAATTACGAGGACAATGAAGAAGAAATTAACAGACCACGAAAGCTCATAATAATTATTATAAGCGTATTTAATATTTACGTAGCTACAAGTTTAATTTAATATTATGCTCTAATAATTATTCAAGCGTATTTTGTTTTAACAAAGATTGTTTACTTAAGTTTACACATGTTCAATTACGTATATTCACTATATGTGAATTCTTTGCGAAACATTTAGGTACCTAGTTGACATAATAGTACTTTCATTTGATTTAAGTATAATTTGCACCTAAAAGGACGAGGGTTAATAAAAAGAAATACTTATGCTTCAAAATATTTCGAGGCACTTTGGCATATTAATACTGATCCAGAAATTAGGTGGTTTTGAAAGGAAAAAGACATAGGAGTCAATTTTATTTTGTATATTTTCAGGTGTGACATGAGGTCATAATATATTTTGCATGCAAAGTTTCTATCGAGAACCTCTCACCATCTCCAAAATGTCCAAAAAATAGATTTTTCACATTTTATATATCTCCCTAATAAATATAAAAATATAGGCGTTGTTTGTAAAGAAAAGTTTATATAACAAATTCAAGATTATAAAGTTCTTTAAAAATTGAATATTTAAAAAATAAATACAAAAATAGGTAATACCTTTACCGGATAATTGCAATTGTACAAAATAATAATTTATCAATGGATATCGATTAGCAAAAAGTACTTGCACTTATGGTAAATAACGGAGGCGAAGGATAACTGTGACTGACAATAAGAAGTCAACGCTCCATTTTTTCACTTTGAGATATCTGCAAAAAGTAACTGTGTAAATACATAAGGTAATTAACCAAGCTAGCAATCAGATAACAACTCGTACAAATCATACTCACAGTAACAAATAAAAAAAAGAACAGCGAGTTCAGCTTCATGTTTGTTGAGCAAGTGTTCAATTTATAACTAATAGTGTATACGCCTTTTTTGCAGTGTAGACGAATTGGGGCATAGAAGCCCTATGTAATTTCTGCTCGACAGCTATCTTGGTCAACTTGAGAAATGAAAATACATATTTGTATAACTTATTTTTAAGAAATTTAATGTGTTTTAAAATGATTTTATTAAAATTTTTGACATACTTATAACTACAATGTTAACAATAAAAAGTAATTTATTAACATAAAAAGCATAAGGAAATATTATAATATATATTTATATTACAGATACTCTGAGGTTTGCTCGTTGTACGTCTTCTGAACTGTTCTGAACAGTTTCCGATTACGTCACACTGACAGCTTTTGAGAGTCAACATCCGAGGAATACTTTTAGAACAACGTATGGTTGATGTAAATAACCTAACCTCTAAATATTTTATAAATAAGTTGTAACTGGGGTGTCTAATATAAATAATTTAAACCACAAGATATTGCAATTTAAGTAGAAATATCTTATAACTTAAATTATTCATTTTTGACAATACAATAATGACAACTTATTTACAAAATATTTTGAGGTTAGGTTATTTACATCAACGATAAGTTGTTTGCTCTGAAAAGCTGTCAGTGTGACGTAATCGGAAACTGTTCAAAACAGTTTAGAACACGTACAACGAACAAACCTATTGTATGTAAATTTAAAACTGAAAGTCAGTTCGTAGACTAATAGTTATGCCGCAGTCGTGGGTTCGATCTTCTAAAAAGTAGTTACCTATATTATTTTGATTGCTCTGATTATTCAATTTGAGAAGTCAGAAATACAAAAATAAAATCTGATGTGACGTCACATTCATTTACTAATACTAAGTTTAACATAATAACTCAAAATTACTTGGACAAACCAAATTACCAAATTTTATTGATGATTTTGTTTCCAAGGCAACTGATATTCTTTTAAATACAGTGATTGTAAATGTGCATTTTAATAACGGTCGCGGCTTGGCGTTTAAGTGCGTCAATTACTAAGCTGTGCTCCCTGGTTATGGGTAAGAAATTTATTCCGATCGTCTTCCATGCCAATACGTTCAGCAAACGAGGCGTGTGTAACCGCCAGAACCACTAAGGAGAACCAAACCAATCCTTTACAGAGAGGTTTGGGTGAAACTGAGAGAGGCTTATGTCCAGGAGTGGACGAATGCAAGTCGAGGAAGAAGATTTTAATAATGGTTAGAGTTAATATTCCTGAACTCAAAAGTACACTTTTTCCTATAGAAATTTTTTCGCCAAACGAAAGAGGTGATTAAAATAAGACTTTAAAGGTGAGGTAGAATTCCTAGAACCTATATTAAGCCCAAAATTCAATTTTGAAGTTCAGAAATTTCTTATACAAACATAAATGGGAGCGTCATAGTTATGTGCATTTTGTTGACAGTATACGTGCGTCTAGCCTAGGTCTTAATACTTACCACTCGACGAACTACCAGTTGACTCTCGGATCCGGCGGCTCAAGAATCTACAATTTCGAGTTTTGTAATGGTCAAGCGATATTTTTAATAAGTTTAACCTATTCTCGGGCCCCGTGACTCAAAGATTTATTTTTTGTATATTAGTTTGGGCTTGGGGATATTTTTAATGAGTTTTACCTCGAACAATTATTACCAGTTGACTCTCGGATTCAGCGGCCCAAAAATCCATAATTTCGAGTTTTGTTCAGGCTCAGGAATGTTTTTTTAATTGCTACAATTAAAATTTGCTACAAAAAAACTCAAAAACTTATTTTTAATTGACCGAGGTTACGGTTTGAAAGAGCCAATAAGAAAATCGAATTTCAATAAAGTCTTTAAAGCCGTTATTTTTCAAAATTTGTAGACTAACCGCAAATTTTATTTACTTTATGTGTATAATCATTATCTTTCATAATGTACCTATATTAAAAATCGTCAAAATCCCAATTCAGGTTTCTTAACTTTCCACCTTAATTAAAGAGGAAAATTTCAAGTGTTGGGGATCTTTGAGACTTGAATTTTTTCAACTGTTCTAATTTAATTGTTTATAAGATGTATGATACTTAGCAAATGCCTTAAGAAAAGCTCATTTTAGAACACCTTCCACTGCCCATGTATTAAATATAAAAATATGCTAATTATATTTTTGTAGAAAATTTTACGCTCGTAACAAATGGACCGTTTGTTATTTTCCTTTATCTTCAATAGTTTTTTCCTACAGAGACGTTAAAAAATCACGCGCCGTAAATTTTTTCTGGTTTTCTAGTATTTATTAAAAAAATGCATGGAATTTGTTTCCAATTGGAAAAAACACAATTTTCTTTCATTGCCACCTTTAACGTGATTATTACCAAATTTGACAGCTTCAC
Organism: Lycocerus yunnanus; assembly: GCA_036346125.1. Lineage (NCBI taxonomy): Eukaryota > Metazoa > Arthropoda > Insecta > Coleoptera > Cantharidae > Lycocerus > Lycocerus yunnanus. Next base: position 2,260,499 of record JARFIX010000008.1, on the reverse strand, counting down.
GATTATAGGCATTATAACTTGACTGGGCTAAACTACATGCATTTGAATTTCCTAACACAAAATCAAATGCAGCCTGATATTTAAGTGTAGAAATACAACAAACTGTGAATACTCTAAGGTTTAGTAATTTAAAACAGGGTACAGTAGAACCTCGATTATCCGGGCCTATTGGGACCACGCTTTGCACGTAAAATTGAAAAACACGGATAATAATAATTGACGTTTTTTGTTAAATTATAAAGTACAGTAGAAGCTCGATTATCCGAGCCGACATAGACCGTGCTCTGCACGGATAATTGAAAAACATGGATAATAATAATTGACGTTTTTCGTTAAATTATTACAAAAAAAATACACTAAACAGCTTTGTATGTAATCCAAGTGTAGCTCTGAAGTAAGCATAAATTCTATACATTTGATTTCACATAGTATACTACTAAAGTTGAGAATGTCCACGGATAAACCGCTGGCGCCGCACGGATAAGCAGCCGCATGCATAATAATCGGACGGTAATCGATGTATAATGCGCCCACGGATAAACCGCTTCACAAATAATGCGCGTACGGATAATCGGGGTTCTACTGTATGTATACAAAATTATTAAATAGTAGATTTAGCCCCTTTTATCATTTATACAAAACAATCAATTCTGCGAAATTTCATGTTACATATTATTATGTATAATACAAAAATACACTAAACAGCTTTGTATGTAATACAAGTGCAGCTCTGAAATAAACATAAATTCTATACGTTTGATTTTACATAGTATACTACCAAAGTTGTAACGCCCACGGATATACCGCCGGCGCACCACGGTAATTGATGTATATGCCAGATAAACCACTTCACAGATAGCACGAATAATCGGGATTCTACTGTACTTCTGATTTTCTTTAAGAGGAAATGTTTTAAATTATATTATTTTAAAAAGTAAAAATGTGTATTTGATATAATGTAAACTGATAAATAAATTATGTACATAAAAGTTGAAAAAATAAAATTACATAATCAATACTAATACATACATTTCCTTAGTTATTCTTTTAAAATACATTATTGAAAAAATTAAGCAATAAAAAAATATTTTATTGTCCATATTCTCTAATAGTTTTTCATTTTTTGCAGTTGTACATTTTCTTAATTTGTATTGGACAATTCCTGATTATTAAACACTTCAGCTTTTTGAAGAGTTGTTATTCTTTGATGAGCAGCAAGCTGCTTAACCACCTTTTCTTTTAACAAATCCAGACTATTACCTTTTATGCATTCTCTTATTTTTTCAAAAAATTTCAAGTAATGATGTACATTGTGACTAAAACGTTAACTTTAAATTTATGAACAAAGAAGATTCAAGTTTGCTTACATGGTGAGCAGCACAGAGCCCAGTAATTCTTGAACAGTAACAAGATGATGTATGTATCCCCTGGAATATTTAGTGCATGTTAAGCATGTACATTCAGATAAAATTGGTTTGAAGTCATCTGCATATCTAAAAAATGTATAAATCAATACCATTCTTGAAGTTGAAGAATTATTCATTTACTGTTGATTTCTCAAATTCAACTCATATTCATCATTTTGGCTAGCTAAATCTGTTGAAAATACTATTGCACATGATCTCTCCGTTAAAATATGACAATAAGAAGTATCAAACATATCAATTCCTAATTGAACTAATTGTATGATTACGGCAGGGTTCCAACAACCATGCAAGACACGTAATTTTTCAGGGGGTAAATTTTCCTGAAAAGTTGAATAAGAAAATTGTTTCAAATAAATGCATTCCTTACAATAACACATTCAATAATTGGTTTAATTTCTTCAAACGTTTGTAATTCAACTTCGGGCCCATTATTATGTAAACCATCAATTAGATAACCACCGACCAAGTTGTTATCACATAATATACCATTAATACAATCCTTACGTGCTTTCAATGAGTAACCACCTGCAATAGATCCAATAACGAACGAATCTTTTAAGACTTTTGAAGTTTTGTGTCTCTCTAAACATTCTTTAAAATAATTTATGGTATTGTCAACTGCTTTATTGTTTCGTTTTACAGAACTAGCTATATTTGTATCTCCATCTGATAACAAATAATACATATCCGGCTTAAAGGATTCCACTAAATTCATATAAGATTTTCCATTTAGCAATACTTTTCCTTGCCTGGTCCATAATGGAATAAAATCTTGAAAATGATGACCAGGCTGAGTGTAATCAGCTGGATCCTGAACAGTTACACAAGATATACACTGCTTCATTCCTAAAATGCAAAGTAAATATAACCAATAAACAGTATTTAAGATATTCAATTATTGGAAAAAACGATTTATACCTACAAAATCTGCAATATTTCCATCAAAATCGTTCATAGCCTCTTCGAAATTATAAGTACTAACAAGAGGAATTTGAATTATATGTTGGTCACTACACACAAGTTTAAATACCTCGTTGGTAATATGTGGAAGACTGCCTCCCTAACAATATATATTTTATAGTGTCTTCTCCAAATATATAACCACTACTTACCCTAGTATATAACATTGTTAGCGGAGTTTCCAAGTTAACATTAGGAAACTTTTCAATATCTCTCAATGAACCCAATCTAGGGCCACATTTTGTTAAACCGTTCACTACAAATTTCATCTCTATCAGTTATCTAATTATAATTGTATAAAAAATTTATATTTATTATGGCAGGGTTGGTTTTAAAATATACTTCAAAAATCCTTTTCGACAATATTAAACTTTGTCAAAAATTAAATTTTTCATTCGTTTAAAATTATAACCTCAAAATTTACGATGTGCAAAAACTAAAACTGACCATAGCGCCATCTAGAAATTATGTAGAAATGTGTAGCATGTATTTTATATCAGGGGTTCCAATTGGTTCCAATATATTTCTTGTAGAGAAGAAATCAACAAAATTAGAAAAAACATGTACCTTTAAATTACAATATAAACTCTAGAGATAGAAATTATTCAGTTAAATCGGTTAAGTTTAGTTATTTTTATAACTAAAATCTATTTTTTAAACACCACCATTTGTCGATTCTCGCGACTTTTATTGACTACCACTGATATTATACGAAATACAAATAGTTATAACCTAGAATTAGTAAAACTATTTTGTTTATATTTGAAATATATAGCAATGGTTTACATACATTTTCCTGCAAATTTCACCGAAGAAGAACTTATGCTTCAGGCGAAATATTTAAAATTGAAAAAGAAGGTAGAGTGCAATAATTTTGTAACAATAGTATATATTTATATAGTTTGTCTATGTAGAAAAAGGCCTTACAGGCTTTAAAAGCGCCTAAACCTGAACCAGAAAAACCTATATTGCCTAAAAGACCTGCCGAAGCTAGAGATGCTAGAGAAGTTGCTAAGAAATTAATTAAATCGGGAGCAATAAGTGCAATACCAAAGCAAGAAAAAAGGTCGGAACAAGCATTTAAGCGTCCTAGAGGTAAAAATTACTATTACAATTTGCTCACATAAATTCTTTTCTTTAATTGATTGGTAAGTAATTATGTATTATGTACTTTTAGGGCTTGAAAGAAAATTAATATCAGAAAAAACCGTTAGTGGTTATCAACCATTTTCTGCCGTGCAGGCTGACGAAGGTCCTGATAATCCTGGTAATCAACCACCTAGAATTAAAAATTTATACGATACTTTTGCTAATCAAAGAGATAGAGAAGAAAGGGGTTTGACTGAAAAGCAACGAGAAAAACCAGATAAACCCAGGCAAGGAAATACAATATATGTTACTGGCTATAAAATTACAGAAGAATTTTTACGAAAGCATTTTTCAACTGTTGGAACTATTGTAAATATATCAATGGAGATTGAAAAAAAGTGAGTTGTATTATTTTGTACCTCAATAATATATGTAAATTAAAAGTAGCTAACAAATGAAACCTTTTAATTTCAATTTTAAGATCGGGTCAGGCTCTCACAAGATTAAAGAGTAGTAAAATTTAGCAAACATGTATTTTTTCAAAGTTCTTTAGGCTGACTCCTAACCCTATAACTATATTTTTATGTGTTTATATTAAAAGGTAACCATAATTGAAAGGGTTAAAAGTTTATACTTAAGATACTTTCTGCAACTTTAGTGTAACATGTTTTGTATTTTGGTTGGTTAAGCATCTGATAGCCTATCTTTCAGTCCTGAGTTGGAGTCCTTTTTTTTGTATTTTTTTTCTGTTAAGTAAAACTAGATACAATGACAATTATCTATAACGTTTCACATAGATAACCTTCTAGAATGTAAACCTAATAGACTGGTAAATGACCTTTGAAAGTAGATCATTTTTGATTTTTTTTTCAAGATGTTTTTCAATAATATACCGATTTTGAATGCATCAGAATAGGAGAAGAAATTTGAGTTCATTGTATTTTGATATTTGTAGATCCAATCGATCTCGATCATAAAGCAACAACCATAATATGAGTTTGACTAGCTTCACAGATTCACATTGATGCATTGTTGTTTTTAGATAGACAGATTGTTACTTCTTCATATAAATTTAAAAAAATTACTGTAATTACACTTGAAAGGAATTGAAAAGGAAAAAGGAATTGAATTGAAACGATTCCGACAAAAGAAATTTTTGTGTAGCTGTAATTTAAGATCCTCGAGTTCGCTTCCAGGCTCGGGAGTAGTTAGAGGTAAAAGTTTTAATTTAGCAAGAAAGTTTAACAAATACCAGGGATGTGTAGTCAAAAATAAACTTGTACACATTCTGTCCTATTCTGTATTTAAAGTGTTATTTATAACCAGTGTGTTAGCATATAAAATATAGTTTTGAGTCGTTTTGTTCATAAAAACAACCAAAACAAGGATGTACGTATCATTAAAAAATGTCATAGCTTTGCCTTAAATTTTTACTTTGAGCTGTAATAAATTTATGAAAAATTTACTAGTGGCCGCCCTGTAGTTGAAATCAAATTAGCTACAAAAATAAGCTATTGCTAAACTCTGCTTAATGTATCATATTTTTTGTTTTAGTCGTGGATTTGTGACTTTTGATAAAGTTGAATCATCTGATCGAGCTATTGCAGAGGTATATACACAGGTATATTAACTTTTTATTTTCATATTAAAATATTTTCTTATAGATGGATGGAAGTATGGTATCAGGTATCCAATTAACAGTATCTTTAGCAAGGAGACAACCACAAATTGAACCTATAAATGACGCTACTTCATCGACTGCTTGGTCTACTTTAGGTACTATACTGAAATTATTTACATGAATTTACAAAAAGGTATTCATCTTATTTATTTTTAGCTGCTAGTCATTCACAAAAGGGCAATCACAAAGACAAAAGAGATTTAGTTTCATACGAGGACATGTTCGAATAGGATGTAGGTGTTTTTTATTGTTAGGTAATTAAACTTACCCATGCTTATTTATCCACAAAAACTTGAATTTTAAATTTTGGTTATCAAAATTGTTTAACAAAAACACATCTGGAAATTGACGGACTCTTGGTAAATAGTGGTTAACATGGATTAAAAAAATTCAGTATTACACAATTTAAGATTTTTAATTTTTCATTTCCTTTTAACTATAAATTTTAAACAGCTCATAAGGCAAATAACAATTTTTAAATATTTAACGTTTTATTACATTAATATAAATGTTGATTATTAATTATATAAATTTAAATAAACAATTTAATATCTAAATTTGATTTTTATATCGATTTTCTTTAAGCTTGAAAATGCAAATATATAAATAAATACATAGAAGAATAAAATAATTATAAGTAACAGTTTTTTACAAATTAATGTAAATTATAAATCTTTAGGAGGATTAAAATATTCCCAATGATGATGATGTATGTTTATTTTTTCATCACAACTTAAAAGTATTAAGCCCGCTATTAAAATTAACAAAATTAATATCATTACGTGCGAATCCTGTTGACCATCGGCATTTTGTAAAACATTATTTCTAAAATGTGAAATCAGTCTCTTAATCGATCTCTCCATTTCCGTTCTACAGGCTCGAACTAATTGCCCTGTTAATCGAGGTATAGACGGTTCTGAAGATCTACGATGCCGTCTTTGAATTAGAACGCTGTCGTCTGAACTGGATTTTGAACGTGGTACCGATTTGTGGTGACGTTTCCGTCTAGGTGGTAAAGGAATGTCTTCTTCTATAAATTCTATGAATTGTGGTGAACGTAAAGTGTAAAAACTAAGAGGTGGTTGGGATTGTAGATATTCTGGTTCTTGTGATAAAGGTTGCGGTGGTCTTGGAGGCGGTTCTTCTTCGGATTTTGAAGAATCGGTGTGGGGCAAGGAATTTACAGATTCTTGTGTGGGTTGAAATGTATATACAATTTCTTCTTCAATTGTTTCGGATTGCTGAGAATTATCCATAAGGTCAGATGATTTTATTTCGCTAGTTACATTTATTGGTAATTCTAAGCAATCTTCTATATTTTGAATTATTTGAGAAGACTTACGAGGTGGTCGTGTAGGTGGGTTTTCTATCAAGTAACATTCATCAGGTTCTTGTTGATTTGAGTCAACTTGTTCTTGGCTATCTTGATGTTGAACAACTTGATGCAGTTTTGATGACTCTGATTCAAAATTAATAATATTTATTAAATTGTCATCGAGAAGGTCAGCTTTAGAATCATACCTTGGAGGAACTGGAGGAGCTTCAGCAGCGTTTTCAGTTTTAGACGATGTTGATTCACAGGAAGTTTTTTTTTCTTCAGACTTAACATTACTTTCGTTGTCTACTGTTGGTCGATCTATTTCACTTTCTTGTTTTCCAGGTTGAGCCGTAAAAGAATCTTTCTGTGGAGACGACGTTCTTTGAAATGAAGTATTTGCAGCTGCTTGGAGTTGATCCAGCATTTGATTAATTAATTGCGGTGGCAATTCTATTCCACTTATAACCAAATTACCAGATTTTGAATTAATTTCATTAACTTGCAAACTTACACCGTCCAACTCGGAAACTATTATTTTTGTCGCTTGTAATTCATTAACTCGAAGTTTATCTACATCTAAATTTTGCACTTGTAACTTTTCAGCTTTGAGTATACCCAAATTTTGACTGTCTTGTTTTGAAGGGGGATTGTGGAAGCTGAACTATCGATTTGATTTTTGCTTGGGGATCTTTTAATTTTGTAAATTCTACTGGTATTTCTGAAGTCACATCGTCATCTTCAGATTTTTGCACATTCTCTAGAGCTGTTGTTTCTTCAGGATCTTTCAGTTGTTTAAATTCTTCTGGTATATCTGAGGTTTGATCATAATCTTCAAAAGTATTACTGTGTACGTCCGTACTTTCTTCGGGATTTCTAAGTTGCTTAAATTCTTCAGGTATGTACGACGTTTCATCTTCATCATTTAATTCATTATCGTCTATAATTTCTCCAGGCAAATTTTGATCAATTGGAATTATTCGTACCTTCTCGCTACCAGAATTATTTATATTTTGAGAAAGTTGGTGTAATGGCAATATTTGAGAATTGTTTATAGGTTGAATGACTAAAGAGCCATGAGTAACCGTTTCTTCGTGATCATAAGATAAGATTTCGCTTTCTATGTTTGATAACACTGAATTTAAATTATCTGTTATTTGATGATCAGGACCAACTTCGGTTTCCATTTGTAGTTCATTTGTTGATATTTTATCCAAGTCAGTTTGAGACTCAGTTGGAATATTTCTTTCGTGCGAAATATCGCGAAAAACTTCTCTAAATTCTTTTGATTTTCTTGGTGGCCTTGGGGGAGCTGGCAAAGGACGATCTTTCATTTTTTTTATTACCTCCCCCGATTGCAAACGCTTCACCGGCTCTTCATTATCAATTTCCGCATATTGACGCACGTCAATGTTTTCTTTTTCTTCGTCTTGTTTTATTGAACTTTTACTTCTGTGAATGCTATTTGTACCTCCTAGTGTACTATAATTCCTTAAAGGTCTTAATGGAACATTGTCATTAACCGATCTTGGGACTGTCGAAAATTTTGTTTCTTCTAAATTCTTCTGCTTATTTTTTCGTTTTCTTCTCGCAGGAGGTGTTGCAGGAAACCTAGGAGGTGGTAGTGGCGGTTCTGGTTTTTTGGATTTATTTATAATTGCGTAGCCCATATTATCACAAACCTCTTTCACACATAATTCTTCTACACATAATTCTTCTACCACCGGTGTAGGCTCGTCTGGAATCATAGATTCTTTGTCATACGATATTCTATCATCTTCTTGTTGTGTAATTATAGATGGAGAATGTGTACGCGAACGTCGTTTAGGTTTCCTTGGTTCTTCCACTGGCTGTGAAAGTGCATCTAATATATCATCGCAGTACGATATTTTGTCGTCAGCTTGTTGCGATATTATAGATGGGGAATGCGTTCGGGATCGATGCTTTCTGGATATTTTTAGTGGTTGCGTGACTTGTTCGACGGGTGAATTAAATATTGGAGGTTCTTCGTCACGTAATATTGCTTCATCTTCTTGTGATATTACAGATGGAGAATGCGTACGTGAACGACGTTTTCTAGATCGTTTAGGTGGTTCTGGAGTTGGAATAATATATTCTTCAGACCTATAAACTTCAACCTGAAAATATTTTATTTTAATTATTGATAAAATTTTAATTTATAAAATAGTTAAGTATGCTTACTTCATTGTGGGGTATTCCTAGGGCCTCTTCAGTTTCTCTATTGGTTTCGGGTTCAGACACTGTTAAGCTTTTCAAACTTCTTTGTTTTCGTTTAGGTGCTATGGGAGGTTCATCAGTTTTGTCTGCCTTGAAAAAATCACCGATATCCTTTTGAAATCCTTGAAAATTTTCATATTTATTGTAGAAATCTGAGACTTTTATTTCGGGTTGTTCAATACCCTGCATAAATTCATTTTCATACATTTGTTGTTGCAATTCATTTTCATAAAATCCTTGTAATTCACTATCTGAAATGGTATGATGCAGAAAAACTGATTTATTATTAAAAATTTCATCGTCTTGAATGGGATATTCATACGATTGATCGATTGGTATCGTTTCTTGATAAGGAATAACGTCTTCTGTCGCCGGCTTATTCTTTTCCTTTTTATTGCTTTTTCTTTTAGGTCTTGTTGGCGCATCGTTTATATTAAAAGTATTCGTAACTTTTAAGTATTCATCTGGTTCAGTGGTTACAGAATCTTGATCAAAACTAATTTGCTCTCTCGATACATGTGGCGTTTTCTTACGTTTCGGCTTTCTTAACGGTTTACGTTTGGGAACGTTTTGTGACGGTTCAGATTGATCCGATACGTCTAAATCATATTCTCTATCCTCACTTTGAAATTGAGATAATGCATTGGTAGGGTTTCTAAATGCTTCTCGTATTTCCGAACTCAAATATTTACCAACTTCTATATTTTCCTGCGATATACCTTTTTCTCGCAAGAAAAATTCATCGGAGTCTATTTCTTCTAATACTCCTTGTCGGCGTTCGTTTAAACTTCCCGAAGAATGTTCTTCCTTGCCACTTGCTAGTTCAATTTCGTTATCGTATTGTTCTTTGGTTATTATATTGGGTTCCTCCATGTCATTGTTATAATTATGTATATTAAAGTCGTTACTATCGGATTCGTTAACATATCTTAGTTGCTCATTTTCGTGAAATTCGCCATGATCCCATCGTTTTAAGTAATCTTTACTAAATGGTGAGTCACGGTTAATGTTTTCTCGGTTATAGTCATCATCAATGTCGATATCTTCGCGATATTGAGTATGTGATGCCAAATCAATTGAGTCGTCGTCTTCAGAATGTAACGGAATTCGAATTACATCTTTCGTTTCGTTTTTATAAAATTCTTTGGACTTCCTAGAATCTTCGCCTCGATTTTCACGCGTCCAACTGGAGTCTACGTTTTTCTTCTTACTCATTCTTGGAACGGTTGCAAATTCTGTTGGCGGAGGTGTTATATCTCGATTACTAGATGAAGGAGATGCTTTTCTTTTGTTTTTCTTAAATATTCTAGGGAAAGTCCTAAAGTCGAAAATATTTCCTGCCGAACTGCTTACGTTTGATTCAGTCGAAAATTGCCTCTCTTTCCAGGAGTCTTTGGAAGAATTTTTGCGACCGATGCCAAGAGAGGCTAAAGATGGTCTTTGTGGCATTTTTGGCATTGTAAAATTAGGTTTTTTTATTTTAGAACTGGGAAACTTTGGTGGAGGAGGCAGTTTAATGCTTGCATTTTTGAATTTTTGTAATTTGGTTTTAATTTTTCCTGCTTGATTTCTTACTGCATCGTTGAAACTTTTAGTTTGTGTAGGCTCTTTCTTTGAGACAGTAGTTTCTTCTTTTGGAAGTTGTGGAGTTTTACTTGTTTCTTTTAATATAGGCGTTATCGTTTTCGGCGGAGTCTTGACAAAATATTCTTCCATACTATTCTGTACATCTTGTGCACTTATGTTTTCTTTAGATGCATTTTTAATTTCTGCTCCTTGGGAAGAAAATTCTACCGTATGACGTTTAGGAGTGCTGTCGATATCTAAAGGCTGAAAACTTGATTTTGGCAGTGGTATATCCTCGGGTGGTGGATTTACAGGTTCATATTCATGGTCACTGCGAATTAAAAGATATATTTAGTTAAATTTTTTACTTTCTAATTTTTATTTAAAACGTTAAATTATTTATATTGTCTTATAGCAAAATGATATACGAGTAGATTATTTTTCTTGTCCCGATGAAGATAATTTTTATAGCAACCTTATATTAGGTACGCTCTCCTTAATCGACCCCTAATATTGAGCTTTTAGCCGAAGAAAATATTTTACAGTTTTAAGTAAAACACCTTTTAATCACATTTTAATGTAAAAATTTTAATCCAAATTTTGAGTTTAAAAGTAAAATAAAAGGACAAGTGTTTTTAAAATATTGACAGGTCGTTCAACTTGAAAATTCTAAGTGGTTGCCAATTTTAAAAGCTCGATGTTACCCTATTAATAGTGCATTGGCTGGGCTTAACTCTAATGTTATTTTAGTTAAATGGTTAATTAGAAAAATTAAATATTTAACGGTGATTTGTGGGTTTACATAAGAAGGTACATGCATTTTTTCTAATTGTGGAAATAATATTCTTGGTACGATTATTACACAACATACCGTGAATTTAAAACCGCATTACTTAAACGACTGTTTGGACGTGTTCCCGAAGGATTTAATCTTTCTGGAAGTAAAGAATCGCATTGATAAAATTGACATGCACATCGTACATCTAAAGACATCGCCGATGAACCGGTTGATGATTGTCTGGAAACATCGTGAGGCTGTGTTAAGTTTTTTCCACCTTCAGATATTGAACGCTGATTTTCTTTGAAAGACGCGGATGGCTTTTTTTTACGTTTATGTTTTGTATTTGACTTGGTAGCGGTATTATTCGGAGCAGATAATTCCATATTGCAAGTGTTAATTTTTTTTATATTAGTACGATGGATCGCGTCTTCGCGTGAATGAGCAGAAGGAGTATTCCAAAGTTAACACTATCACATTGTTGTTTTATTACTTTTATTATTGCGTCAAGTGCAATACTTGAAAATTCGCTAATCACTAGATGTTAGTATGTGTCCTGTTCTATTGTTAGTAGCTCGAACGATTTTTACCGAAAGGTTTTCGCGATTTCAATTTTATTTTTAACATACTCAACGGCTTAACATTACAACTGTTTAAAATAACGTTTGCTAGTGGACCGAAATCCTTCAAGTTTTATTTGTTTTTGTGCAAATTGAAATTGTGCCAATTCTATAATCAACTCATTAAATAGCAAATACTGAGGTGGCTTGTACTTACTTTAATGGAGACCATTTATTGTAATCTTCGTCTAGGGAAGTGGCTTTAACGACTTCTTGATCTAAATAACTTTTTTGTTCTTCAAGTGACATAGATTGAAGTGTTTCTAATCGTTTTCCTTTAATCGGCGAGGATGCACTTTCTTTCTCAATATTGTCTTTAACTAATGCAGGATTTAATTCTAGATCTTCATAAATACTCTCACCATTGTCAGAGGAAATTCGTTTAAAGGATACTTTTTTTTTAAGAACGGGCGAACTTTCAGGTTTAGCGTTTGACGATAATTCTGCTTCTTTATTAAACTCTTTAGCCATTTCTTCATTTATCATGGCAATAGCCGCATCACTTAGTTTTAATCCATCTTCTTCATCTATAAACATTTGATTATTTATTTGATATGCCACTTGGGGTGGTTTGAGCGACTCTTCGACTACTTTTTCGCTTTCGACAATTGCTGGTTTTATTGACTCTTCAACCGTTTCTTCACTTTTAACAGGAATTGCATTTATGACTTCTTCGATTTTACAAAGACTTTCCTTAGGAGCTTGTTCAATTTCTAAAACATTTTTTGCCAGAACTTGAAGTTTTAAAACGGCAGATATATTGTGTTGGCCATTGTCTTCATCTTCTGTAACAGTTTCTAGTTTTGCAGGTTCTGGGTATACTGTACTCATTGCACTTTTAGCTAACACTTTTAGATCATCTTCCTTCATGTTTTCGAAAAATTTCTGATCACTTTCCGATGGCGTTTCTGGAATATTGGCATCTAAAATTTCATCATCAGATGGTGCTGTTAAATAAATGAATTGTATATTAGCGTCTGTCGTATCAGAAGATTCAATAGAACTTTGTCCTTTTACTTTTTCTTTTACTTCCGGCGTTTCATTTATGTGTATTGCTTGTGGATCTTTTTCTCCTAAACTAGAAAATTCATCTGTAGTTCCCGGAGGAGGTTTAAGAGGTATATGGATGTATACGGGGTTCTCTGGATATTGCCTCGCACGTGTATTGGTTAGTGTACTGTCACTTGCAGTTTTCTTTTTAACGTTTTCAGCGCTTTTTGATTTAGTTTTTTTATTTAGCTTTGCAAACGAAGGTAGTTTTGGAAGTTTAATTTTGTCCGTAGCTTCTTTAAATCTTTTAGCCAGTGCAACCTTGGATAAACTTTTTCTACTATAACTGCTATCAATGGACGATTTTCTTTTTCGTTTAGGTTCTTCCGATTTAGCACGTTGTGCTGGGTGGCCTTTGGAGTCGATAGTTTAGTTGTAGATGTAGGTTGTTTCCATTTTGAAAGAGCAGTTTCTAACGTAATTGTTGATGCAGTTTTAGTCTCGGGCAATTGTAAACTTTGTTTTGATTGTTTATTATTAATTTCCTCGACTTTACTTAAATTTTCGCTGCTAATATTTGTACTTTTCTCAGAAATTTGTTCATAATTATCATCTTTATCTAAATATTGGCTTATGTTATCGTCGTCAGAGTTTTCTTCGGGTTCATTTACTACGGGTTCGAATGTTTTATTGTTTTCTAATTCACTGTTAATATATTTTATACTTGTTGATGCTACTTCGCTATCCGATATTTCTTCTATATTTAATTTATTTTCTTTTATAGTCGTGTTTGTACTTGCGGAATCTGTACTATCTAATAGCTCAATTGTAGGTTCTCTATCGTGAGCTTCGCGTATTTCGATAATATCTGATTTTGTGTGAGGTGTATTAAGTTCATTTAGATTTTGTACTTGCGAATCTTGGTTGCTTTCTATTGGTTCCGCTGCTACCTTTGCTGCTAATTTTTGTTTTTGTTGTGCTGCTTGTACTTTTTTTAATTCTGCTAAAATACCCATTAAAGACAATTTTCTTTGGCCTGAACCAACATTTTGTAATTTAGTTAAACTTGCCGAGTGAGAACTGGGACCGGGGCTTTCAAACTCATATTTAGAAAATTCGTCTGTTTCTCCTGGCTGTAATTTTAATGGAATATGAATATATACGGGCGATTCGTCTTTTACGGTTGCGAGTTTTGATTTTGTCGGTTTCGTTACTACATCTTTTGCATTGCTCTTTTTTTTTATTTTTTTGGAATCAGATGCGTCCGACTTGGATCGTTTTAATAATTTGTTTTTGGTGCTTTTAAATTTGTCCATTAATCCTAATTTTGACAAGCTAACTCCACTTTTACCACTTTCTATCGATATTTTTCTTTTGTGTCTGGGTTCAGCAGATTTAGATCTAACAATATCTTTATCTTCGGAACGAGCTAATCGAGTGCTTTCGATATTAATAGTATCTTTGCTGCTGCTAGCTTCTAATTTTGGTGCGTCGCTTTTACTAGCTTCAAATTTCTTTTCTAATTTATCTTGAGAGATGGCTTCTTTTAATTGTAATTCGTTGTCAGACAAATCTAGATTTTCAGATTTACCTAACGTCGATGTACTTCTACTTCGTCTAAATGCATCCATAGTATATTCTTCTTGGTCGACTTCTTCATCGAATGGTGGTTTACTTAAATGCGTCCAAGGATAGGCACCCTTTCTTCTCGATCTCTTGACGTCTTCCCAACGATAAGTCTTTATTGGTACTTTAGGAATGTCTTGTGCTGCAATACAAAAATAAAAATTTAAGAAAAATTCTAATTATTATAAACAGGTTATTAATCTTAATTGCCAAACTTTCTTTTTTAAGGAAATTATTATATTAATATGTAGTAGATAGATTACCATCAAAATCATTTTCGTTAATTTCCTCTAATGTTTTATAATTGCTATATTTAGATTTTAATTTCAAATAGCTTCTTAAAATTTTTTGTGTGAAATGCATAATCACGATTAACTTAATACCGTTAACAGCAAGAACTTTTTGTTTAAAAAACACTTGTGTGTAAAAACTAACCCACGTTAAAACTTATCAGTTGAGAGATCTCTTTTGTTTACTTCAATTTTTATTTACTTTGTTATTTATAGGTAGATATGATATTCATAATGTATGTTGTACTTAAGAATTCATATTATACGGGGCTGACCAACAGTTGTTATGGAAAGTTGGTAATTGAAATTTCAATAACGTTATGTTACGTTACGACTTTTACGCTTATACCTATTAATTTTTCGTTTATGTATTCTAGTTTAAGATATATAGTGAAAATGGTAGAATTTAAATGATTTGTGTATTTTATTGATATTGGAGACCGTAATCTTTTTAATTTAGACAATAATGTAAAGCATTATATTTCTTATGCCCGATTTCTACACCTACTGTTATTTGCAAAGGACCTCGGGCACCTAATAAAATTGCAATCATTTCAATGTAATTCAATTATTTAAAACGAAAACAGCGGTGTCAACTTACCATATGACAAAACATGTCTTAAGGTCACCAAAAATATAAAAAAAAATTATAAAAATTTAACTAGAAATAAAAATTGTAACTTTTTCTCTTAATTTCATGTTATAATTCTGAAGGGCATAAGTTATATTGCACAATCCCTTAATTTCATGTTATAATTCTGACGGACATAAATTACATGAAGGGTACAGGAATAAAACAAGGTATGTCAATTAATTTGGACAATAATGTAAAGCATTATATTTCTTATGCCCGATTTCTACACCTACCGTTATTTGCAAAGGACCTCGGGCACCTAATAAAATTGCAATCATTTCAATGTAATTCAATTATTTAAAACGAAAACAGCGGTGTCAACTTACCATATGACAAAACATGTCTTAAGGTCACCAAAAATATAAAAAAAAATTATAAAAATTTAACTAGAAATAAAAATTTTAACGTTTTCTCTTAATTTCATGTTATAATTCTGACGGACATAAATTACACATACCAATTCAATCTACTTATGACCTTTTAAGTGCCGACCACAGAATTTACCATTGGCGTTAAGAAATATCCAGAGTTTCATTAAATCAAACCCCTAGCTTTACAATTTTTGTGTTCCATCGTAATACAATTTCAATATAATGATTCAAACTGATATGAATACTAGTAATTGTGACTTCGGCAAAGTGCAATAGCTGCATTATATTAAAGTACAAATAATATGACTTCATTCTTACGGCATATTAAAATATTATAAAATGCAGTGCCCGAGATCTTTTGCGACTATTATTTCCACCGTTATTTTATTAAAACGTTAAAATTTTAAATTTTTTCAAATTTTTTGGTGTTTTTGGTGACCTTAAGACATGTTTTGTCAAATGGTAAGTTGACACCGCCGTTTTATTTTTAAATAATTACATTGAAATTATTGCAATTTTATTAGGTACCCGAGGTCTTTTGCGAATAACCACTATAATATAATGTAGTTTTTAGTTAGCCAACTTATAGTTAAATTAACGAAATAAGCAATCAGACGGCAACTGAACAAACAAATCAAGCGTCTGATTATTTTATCAATTTAACCGATTTCGGTTTTTTTACCCAACAGCGCAACAGCAAAGACAGGGTTGTGCTTTTGATCGATTTCATTTGTTAGGTTGGATTTTGATTTTCCCCAAGATGGAGACTAAGTCCGTTTAATGGTTATTGCCGCCACCGACGTCCCCATAAAGTAGTAATAGTTAATACATGGGAACGAGATGATGGAGTAGTGTGTAAGTACAAGTAGTGAGTGTAAAGCGCAAACGTGTCAACGATAACATGTCAAAAAAACATTGATTATCTCTCACACATACTAGCGGACAATCATATTACATGAAATTTCAAAAGTCAACCAATGGCAGCAGTTTGAAACCGAACAAGCCGCAGCTAATATAAGCATTTTACTGCAATTAAATGGAACCTAGCTTTTCTTGATAGAATTTGTTATTAAATTTATAAAATTGGTTTTAAAATACATCTGAATTCTAATGGTAGCATATATATGAGACCAGCAGTGTAGCGTAAAGCATACACCGGCCGACTTTAAAGCGGTAGACCATGGTTCGATTCTAGTCGAGTCGGTTACACTGCTGTGATCAAAGGTCCGATATCAATCTTTGGACTGTGGAAGGCAACGGAAACCACCCATTAATTATATTCCTAGTAAAGTCAGTTGGTGGCTAGTATCGCTACACAATGAAGTGTATGGCACTTGAAGAAGAAGAATATAGTATAAATCATCCTCATTTTTTAAATAGTATATTATAAACACCGAGACTAAAGAAGATTTTTTAAATCTAGTATGAAAGTTTACCTGAGGCCAAGTCGAGGGCAGCAACACCGAAGATATCAAAAAACATTACAGTTTAGTGGGATATATACTATTTTTTGCACTTCAGGACGTTAATTTGAATAAAAAGTTAAATTTTGAAATATGAAATCTAATACAACTCGTAAAGAGATCAGATCATGAAAATGATCACCATATGACCAGACTGAGCCCAAATACGAACTACTTAAATCTTAAAAAAGAATTGAGTATGAAAAATTTGCTATGATTTATGTCTACTAAAAGGTATTTTGAACAGTTTTGTAACAGAAACTTAAAATTGAGAAATTTTTTAAACTACCCAAGAAGGTATTGTTTGGATATTATAAGAACTTTTTAATCATTTTATAGTTTACATTAACCCACATTTTTTACTTTCCCATTTACGTAGTAAAGAAATAGTTATTTGTACAACTCGTGTTGAAAGACACTTCTAGCACGAATTGTACACACTATTTTTTATACTTTTATTAAAAAAGACTTAAATTATATGCATAATTTAAAAAATTAATTTTATTTAAAGGTATGTACTTAAAGTTAAATATTAATAAGTTGGCTAATTTTAAGTAACCAAGGAAAAGTGTTTATTTATGTGCAATGAAAAAAAGTTACTTTTCTTCATACCTCGGTCGAAAGTACGTACTTTCGTCCCTAATAGCAGGGACGAAAGTTGAACATTTACTCCCTTTGAGAAGTACACGCGCGCCCTCTATAACGCCGGGAGGAAAGAATTTCTCATGCGTATTAATACTCGTAACTAGGGACTATTTATTCTGTTGCTACAACAAATCGTTAACCGCTGTCATCAAAAACATGCTTATCAACATTTAAAGTTAAAAAAAGTAGAATTAATAACGTACTTTCGACCGGCTATGAAGAAAAATCGTATACACTACGCGGGCCAAAGTTGAAATCTCGGTCCTGCGCGTCATTCAATTCAAACTTCAACTTTCGGCCCTCGTAGTGTAATATACTATTTTTTCATTGTTTGTTACTTTTTTTCACTGTATCATGACAACGCATAAAAATAAAAAAAAGTGACACTTCTAACACCAATTTTGATCTTAAAAACCTAACTTTTTTTAATGAAAGTATAAAAAATATTGTAATCGAGTAAAAACAAAGTTTTGAGTTAGCATTTTTCCCATGGTCTATGAGTCCATAGAAGTCGTTTAAGACCACTTTTGGAATGATTGCCCGCAATGCGGCTAGCCGTGCTGCTACCAAAACGGTATACATAAAATTACATAATTTGGAACGGGTACTTCAACAGAGTACCTCCAAGTTAACTAGTTGTGCCTTTAATGCCCGATTTCTTCACTCATATATCCAATTGCTAAAATAACCAATTAGATGAAAACAAAATAAATAAATCAATCACCTGATTGGTTATTTCGTCAATTTAATTTGAAGTTTGCTAACTTCTAAGATAACTATGAGTGAAATCGGGCATAAGTCTTACAACAACCTCTTAAGTAAATACCGAATAGCATTAATCACAGTACTACTAGTTATTATTCTTAATTAGTTTAATGAGTAGTTCATTTTAATTGGCATAATTAGTTGAGCTTAATTCAAATTTAAAAAGAATATAGTTGATGTAATAGGTCATTGTAATCTACCAAAAGTAGATACGTTTTCATAACACATTGCCAACGAGACTATCCAATCAGCAGGGTCTGTCCGTAAAATCGTCGAATGAAAGCATGGAAAACAAAAATTACTGTACGAATAATTTACTGGATGACAGCTGTTTCTGCCCTGCCGATTAGATGTTTTGTTGAAAATGTGTTGTGAAAACGTATCTACTTAGTAGATTACAATGAACTATCACCTCAACTATATTATTTTTATTTAGTTTAATTACTTTAAAATAAATAAGCGATGGTAATATTACAGATTTTAAGAGACCACAACAGAACAAGGTTATTTGTTTGGATCCCCAGGTGCATAATGTTTCAAGTATTATTAGCTTCAATGTCATAGTTCGATTCGATTTACGTTTTTTAAATAATAATTATCAAAGATAAATTCCTTAGATATAAAATTCCATGCTAAATGATTAATTTTAATCATTTTAATATTACAATCGTAAGTGTAAAAAAATAAAAGAAAAATGTATGTACGACAAATCATCGCTCGACAATTCTTCGCGGACAATTCATCGCCTAAAATAATTTATTCTTACAATTGATAAACAAAATACATACTCGTATTTACATAATAAAGAAAATCAATAACAACCAAAATATACTATACATAAGTTTTGATAAGAAACAACTCATATTTTTATAATTGTATGTAATTAGAAATTGTGAGCTATACCTCGAAGAAAATTCAAAATTGGCCTATTAGCATAATCTTCAACTATAAGTTTATTCTTCTGGAAGTGTCTTGGTATACCTTTTTCTGGTGTATTTCATTTCCAACTACAAATTGTTCTATTTTTATCTTATTTAAACTTTCTTCCTTTTTAAAACCATTCATAAACTTCCACAAGCTGGGATGGGCGACATTGATTATTGTACACGTAAAGCTATTGTGCCACCCTTCAAAAGCATTGTTTGTGTGAAGAATATTTTCTAGAACAGCTTCATAGCTGTTTCAAACATCAATTACAAATAATGGGGACGCCTCCATGATGTACGCGTTGAATTGACGCGGCGATGAATTGTCGCGCGATAAATTGTCCTCAAAAAATTGTCCCGCGATAAATTGACGGTATACTCTGGGTTGAGTACGTTTCGCCGGAAACATTAATTTACTTTAGATAATATCCTTAATTGTTTTAATTTCAATAATATACAAACTTGTTGTCCGGTTTATATTTCTTTAAATTGAAACAGCGTGTAAAAAGTTGCACCCAGTGCCGGGATAAAGTATTCGCAAAATAAGTAAAATATTAACATAAATGTGTTGATCCATAATCCCATCTATAAACACAAGTTCACCCACACACCGGATGATGCCATGCACCCCCAAACTAACACTCCACCACCACCAAACTTCACAGTATTCTCTCTCAGTAAGCACTCCATCGCTTTGAAAAATGCTATATTTATATTCATCCGACCATAATACATCGCCAAAAAGTTTAAATCTTTTTTTTTTGATAGTCGTCTGCAAACTGTTTTCTCTTTTTGATTTACTTTACTTATTAAAGGTTTCTTTCTTGCATATCTTGACTTATAACCCTCTGTTCTAAGTCTTTTTCGAATGGCTGATGGATCTACTATGCTACTATCTCTGAGATGTTAATTTTAGATTTTTCTTGACGAATTTGGTAATAATTCTCATATTTCTGGAAGTTAACTTCCTGAACTTGCCTTAGGTCAAGTTGAATCGCCAACGTCGGGGGAACCGGATATGGTACATGAAGAAGAAGAAGAAGAATATAAATCAAAGTTTATGGGAATTGATTTAAACTAGATGGCTTTTCTGCCACCTTAATTTTTTGATTTATTTTAGAAAATTTAGATTTTAAAATTAAAATTTAAAATTTTTTTTAAAATCCACTATTGTACAAATACAAGTTATAATATAATAGATATTATAAAAGCTTACATAAACACGCAGTCTTGAACGAAAAATTTTAAAATATTTTCGGGGTAATGCCGTCTTTGATTCTCTAAATTGATAGCCAAGTTTGAGAATTTTTGAAGGTAAATAAATAGCTTTAATTAAAAAACTAAAAGCACTTTTTTTTGCAGAATAAATGTTCACTAAAAATGGCGGCGTAATGGCGCACTTCGTCAAACAATTTTTTTTTGTAATGTCATTTTGCAAGTTTTTAAAGAGGTGGTTGATCCTAGCACAAAATTTCAAAAAGTGTTATTTTTTATATTAAAGTTATAAGTGGGTAGTACATATTAGGAGTTTTTAAAAATTTTCATTTTTGTAAAAATGGCAGCTATTTTTAAAAAAGTTCAATTTGGGGTAAAAATGGGTATTGTTATTGCCAAAATAGTTTGTAATATTTCCAAAATTACAAATGATGCATGTATAGAAGAAGATTGTGTTCAATTTTCAAGTCAATCGGAAAAGAATCGTAAAAGAAATCGTGCACGCAAATTTGAAACGGTGATTCAATGGTGGTAATTAATTTAATTACCTAGAGCTTCTTACCGTTCTATTGGGTCTAGAGCTGATTAGGTTTTGAATGTCGCTCTAGAATCTTTTGCATTACATGTTTAGAATTATAAACTAATGATTTAGCAAAAAATCAGAAATTGGTTGTTTGACAGCTCAAAGATGGCATTATTTTTAAAACGACAGTTTTTTTACTAACTCTTGGCGAATTGTTCTCGGCGAAACGTACAATTACCACAGAGACGGAACAACTACATTTTGAATGCCCGCCGATTTTTGTATCCATATATTGAAGATAATAAATAATGAGTTTACGTCGACATCCAACAATATACATAATATTGTGACTATAATAGATAAAAATACTTTTTTACAATAAAAACAATCAGCAAAATTTGTTAATAATTAGGGAATTAGGTTTAGGGTATATTTAAATTATTGAAATTATATCAAATATATTTAAATTAGGAATAGGGTTGTTGGGGTTATAATTTGCTGAAAAAAAATGGAATTATACAACAATACCATTGTTATTAGGATTGTGGTAGGTCGGGAGGTATACCTAATGTTGAACGGATAAATCTATCTTTTGTCCCAATTTTTAAGTTTTGGTTAAAATTAAACTGAAAAAATAAAAGTTATATTTTGAGTTCAAGCATTGCCATTGTTTCAAAACATTTTTTTTTTTTATTATATTCCTTTTGGCTACTGTAACTCAACATAAATGCATCACGTGGGTGTGTATAAATTTACTTGTTCAAACGATATTCTTAATTTATTTTGAAGTCTTACCGTACCTACTTTAAAATAATTTTTATGATTCATTATTATTTTTATTATAATGTCTACAACTAGACTAATTAATAATAATTAATTGTAGGTAATTAATACAATTCCATTATAATCTGTAGGTATGAACAACAATGAATACTTATCCCAAATTTTATTTCTGATAGATAATAATAATTATTAGTGCATTAGTATACATTTCTTATTTTGTAGCTTATATTGAATTATTTATTTTTGATGCAAACAATGTTGTGGTATGCAATTAGAAATATACTTAATTGATTCATTAATGAGCAACAGTCATTACTCATATTATTAGTAGTTACGTATTGTCACTTTTCGTTATGCGTAAATATTTATTACAAGAGGTTTATGAAATGTTAAGGTTGATTCTAAAAATATTAGTGTTATGAAATACTTACACGATTTTCACAAAAAAATATTAATTTTAATAAATTTTATAAATTTTTTTGAAAATAGGCATTGTTAAAATATTTAATTAGTTCGGTACTTACTTGATAATATGTCTTCTTCGGAGCGATCAAATTTGTCCATAGCTTCTAACAGCAATACAAAATTTTTCAAAAATATCCATTTTTACTAATATAGAACCCACACACTTTTACTACGAGGAAAGATATTTTTTATTTTCAAATTCTTATGCGCACGTTAAAATGACTCTACCTTAATACTTTTGAGTTTCTTCCTGGCAAACGAATGACTTTGATTCTTATTCATACTATTTTCAGTAGCCTTCTTTTTAAAAATAAATTGGCGCGACCTGCAAATTGAATGCGGTTTGGTCTGTGTGGCTGATGATGCGCAAATGTTTGTTATTATTTTTAGACTAGACGTTTTTACATATTTCACTAATTTTATTTATTAATATCGATCAATTATCAGGAAGCTAGTGTTATAGAAATAATTTTCAATTCATTATTATAAAATTATTAGAATTTGTGATAAGAAAATATAGGAAATTATATAATGTCATGTATGCATATGCATATTATTATAGTACCTAATACAACTGTAATTATTACTAACTGGGAAAACTGACTGCAATAATATTATGTCAATATGATTTTAAAAATCATCTTGGGAGTTACATACCTATTAAGGGTTGATTATTTTTTTGCACAAATATGCAACCAGATATTCCATCAAAAACATACCGATGAAAAAACATGATTTATGCAAACAAAAATTTATTTAATAAAATCGATTTTGTTAAACCGAAAGGTATCTGGAGATAAACGTATGATCGTAAGGAGCTGTACCATAATTATTGTAATGCTAATTTGAAATTCAGAATCAACAGCTGTTTACAGTTGTTTACTCTGTACAATAATTGTATTTTGGAAACTAAATAATAATTATTTTGATTGATTGTGCAACAAGTACATTCTTAAAATAGTATTCTTAAAAGTTTATTTTAGTAATGAAAAGTTGCTAAATACCCTTTAAAAAAATTGGATTTTCATTTAAATTTGATGTAGGCAATTCTTTAAGAGATTACCCTAATGTGAGTGAACGAACAACAGTACGAGTTTTGAAAATTAATTTTGGAAAAACGGTGCGAGTATGTTTTTTTGAACTTTTTGTCTATGTTATTATCTAACGTTAAAGAACGTTAAAATGAGTCGAATATACTATGGATGAACTTTATATTTCTTATAAAAACGCTAAAAGTCGAATTTAAAATTTATAAAAAACATCAATTTTGCACGAACACTTTCAGGGAACCCAACATTGGAAATTTTCAAAATAAATTTGGGCTAAGATTTGGGCAACTTCTGAGATCGTGTAAAATTTTAATTGGTGGTGCAAAATGGTGTGAAGCTGGTACAAAATGAGTGTAATATTAATTTTTCAATATGTTGAAGTCAGGGTGCAAGCACCTTCCTTCCTCTTCTGAGGTGGCGAAAAATTTTTAATTGGTGGTGCAAAACTGTCCAAAAAAGTTACAAAATGGGTGCATAAATATTTTTCAGAAAATCTAATGTCGGGTGCATGCATTTCTACAGCACTAAAACGTTGGACTAAGATTTAGGCAACTTTCGAGGTGCAAAACTCTTTATTGGTGGTGCAAAATGGGTGAAATATTTATTTTTATCAATGTTCAAATCGGGGTGCCCGCACCGAACTTTGGGCTAAGATTTAGGCAATTTCCGAGGTGGTACTAAACTTTTTATTGGTGGTACAAAACGACTGCACTATTTATTTTGTAAATTTTCAATATCGAGTTCCCTGGAAGTGGCAGTCAATTTCGTTCATTTTTTTTTACGGTACTTGCATTCTGGGTCTTACTGTCGGCTTAACAGTCTAAGCCAAGTCAAGTAAAGGGTGTTTTTTAAACGTGATAGAACTTCAAATTTGAAAAAAATCCTAACTGTTTAATAGAATTCAATAGTTTTTTAAACATTGATGAATGACATTTGCTTTTTAAAAATAATATCTGGTAAATGTGGGGCGTTATTTCATTAATGGCACGAGTTATGTTGCCCTCTAATTCTTCAAGTGTTGTTGGTTTATCTAATAATTAATATATAATATTTATTTGTTTATATAATAATTTATCTAATAGACCTGATAGAAATGATTTGATATAGTTCCAAAGAAAATAATCTAAAGGTGCCAAATCCCGAAATGTTGGAGGACAATTAACCGGTCCATTTCTTAAAATCCACTTGAAATTATTCATATTCCCATTCCGCAAAGTTACAACGCAAACGATAATCATTTGATTTTAGTTCTTGAACCAATTGAATCTTGTATGGTCGTAATCCAAGATCTTGTGATTATAGGTGTTTTGTAAGTTTACGATAATAAATAAGAATAAGAACAATAATGTAATGCTGCACTTAACTTGCTTTATTAAATAAATGCGTGTGGTGACGCGTTTCCGCTTCTAACAGCTTTTATCAAGCCAGGAGTCAGTGCATACAATACAGCGTGACCCACAAGACCCCGGACAAACATGTTTTTCTCTTTTCGCGAAAATCACGGAATTTTGCTGAAAAATAATCTAGTAATATTCTAAATTATATATAAAAATTTATCAAAGACCAAAAAAGTTAAACAAAATAATCTAAAGGTCCAAAAATTTTCGGAAATTTAACCCGTTTTTGAAACCCCTTGGAAATTAATTAAATTTATTCCCGAAATGTTAAAACCAACGACAAATTGGGTTTCAGTCGCCATTCAGATCGATTCAAAAAAAACCCCTTGGAAATTTTAATGGAAGTTACGTGAAATGGGAATAAGAAAAAATGTTCTGCCTTAACTTGCTGTATTCAAAAAAATCATGTGGTCCCTTCCGCTTCAAAGGGAAACCGAGACTGTGATGCAAAAGCGTGAAAAACCCCGGAAACAAACAGTTTCTCTTTCGCAAAAATAGCTAAAATAATTATAAGTTGCAAGCCCAAATCAAAGGGAATGAAAACAAGGAGTACAAAATTCAACGATCCGTTTTGTATTCAAAATGGGAAAATTTTGCGATGAAATTTTACATTTTTTAAACAAATCGTCAATGTGAATTTAGTCGAAGCAAACCCGACAAATCGTTTTCGACGCCAAATACGATTAAAAGAATTTGTAAATTGGTTTGGGACGGAAGAGGTAAAACACCTTGAGTTTTTGTAGAAGAAGAAGTAAAATTTAACAAGGAAATTTATCGTCGGGATATTTTAGAGACTGTAGTTCTTCTGTGGGTCTAACAGCACTTTGGTAACCAATATTGTACCTCTCAACAAGACTTGAACCTGTCCACAAGGCAAAAACTACGCAAGAGTGGTGCCGAATCAATTTTCCTGATGATGAAAACGGGCATTAGCCTTTTTATATTTTTTATATTTACAACATATTATAATTTCACAAGTTAATAAACTATACTACATATACTATAATACTACATATTAATTTACATATCGGCACAAAGAGTTACATAACAACGAAACAATTGAAATAAGCGAAAAACACATTTTTGTTATTAGGTGCATAATAACTTTAAGAAACCTTTATAATTATATTATTGAACACGTAACTAAATGTAAAATTGGTAACTTAACAAATTTTAATAGTTGGTTATCAGTATCGATGTCTGAAAATGTATACTGTTTACTTAACTTCAGTTTTTCTAATAAATATTAGATCTGGGAAAAAGTTCGTGGCGTTTTTCCCGATAGATAGCATCAATTGCAAATAACTCAGGAGTAACTGCGCTATATTTTGCCATATTATTACGATAAAGGGAAGAACGCTGCATAGGCTTGCGAAAAAAATTGTGCTGTGTAAGGTGAAGGTACTTGATCCAAATCTGCTGCGCGGAAATGGTTTTTTTAGAAATTGACACAAGGCTGGCTACAAAAAGAAGCATCCTCATGATAGACCGAATTAACATCTGCGATGCACTGTTGAAATGCAATGAAATCGAGCCATTTCTGAAACGTGTCATAACCGGTGAAGAAAAATGGGCCACGTACGACAATCAGAAGCGTCAAAGATCGTGGACAAGGGATGGTGAGCCGTCACAAGGGTTCGCGAAGCCAGGATTGACGCCGAACAAGGTGATGCTGTACGTATGGTGGGACTGGAAGGAATCGTCCACCACGAGCTACATCCAGTTGCTTAGACGATTGATTCTGAACTCTGCTGTGGACAACTAGAGAGATTACGCCTGGAAATTGAAAGAAAGCGGCCCGAATTGAATAATAGGAAAGGTGTTGTTGTGTTGAAAAGGAAGAATTTAAATCTTTACTAGTATTTTCGTGATTAAGATCAAGTATTTTTTTAGCACGTACTTTATAAATCTCTTAAAGCAAACTTCGAAATGTGGAGCAAGGTAGGTATTTGGTCATACTGTACACAATACAAGCTATTATATTATGCCTGGAGTAACTTCGAACAGCTGATCAAAATTGCTCCAACTTTGTGGTCAAAGTTCCCTCACGCGAAAAGAGACTCACAACACATGAATCAAGATTGAAATGTAAATTGTTTTAAATTAATATTTATTAAAAGCTACTGTACTATGATATAAAAAGTTTGAAATAAATCAAAATTAAAATACCTTTCTCAAATCACACCAAATTTTTTCACAACAAAATCATGTACGTGTCTACTTCTAACTTGGAGTTACACTTACTAAACACTTCATTAGTCAGTGTCCACTGACGATCAAGAAACTATGATATCAGGTGTTGGTAATGAGTAATAAATTACTGCAAAATTTGAAGTTATACAGTAATAATAATAGAAAATAATCCTTCAGGTGAGAATGATCAATGTTGTACGTAGCTATCAAAGTAACCCCATTTGACGGTACCTACTTAAAATTGATGAATATTACAGAAAAAAAGGTTAGGTACTTTTTGTTCAATCCCACAAAAGAAGTCGGTAAGCAATTGAAGTCTTGTGTATTCTTTACAGAAACGCAACAGCTAATAAATTCGAGCAGATCACAACAAAACCACAAAAATAATATTCCTCAGGTAAATAATTACTAAGGTAAAATATCGGGTCATCCATGAAATAGATGTGGCACTAATTTTTAATTTTTTTTTATTTTATCATTAGCATTTATTTAGCATACCATTGTTGTGGTATGCTAATACAAACATATTATGTAGCTCTAGGGAAATAAAATTTTATTTATTAGGAGTCTGACTAAATCTGAAAAGCAAAAGGAGGGGGCGAACAAAATAGTACCGCAAAAATATTGCTCTATAAATGACGAAATTTTTAGCTTGCAGGGCGCTGATTGTAAAATATTTGGCTTCTCTAAAACGCAAAAAAATTTTTATAAGTCTGGTTTTTCTATAGATTTATCGCTAAATTAAAATTAAGCAAGATCAAGGCCACCAATTCCATAGCTATAAGTGGATTGTAATATAATGAATAGGTTTATTTTATGTTTTCGCAAATATTCAACGAGATGTCATTTATGAACAACCTTTCTTTGAATTGAAAATTCTTTCAATTAATTTATTTCATTGAACAACTTTCTAGTCAAAATAAAAACTTGAAAATTTAGTTTAAACCAAAATTTTTTTTAAATCTCTTGTCTCCTCTATAACCTGCCGCTAACGAATTGCAGTAAATATAACATTATAGAAGTAACAAATTGTGCACCTCACATTTTCGATGAATGTCCCTGTATAACATTAAATTTAACACATAACCTTACTTTACGATGTCGAATGTTTTCTGCTTTAGGATTGGATCTTATCTTAAATTTACATATTTTGTCATCTAAAATTAAATTGAATATAATTTATTTTTAGGTACATTTGTTTCAAAGTTTTTCGTAATATGTCTGAGGTATGTTAATAATTCATTCTTTTTAATATCAGTTCTTTATCATAACTCTTATTTTTAGACTAATAAAAGAAAAATTCATCCAGTTCTACAAAAAGTACTGGATTATGATGTCTATCTCACAAAAAACTTTGTTTTGTGGGCTAATCAATTTTTACCCTTTCGATCGTTTAAAGTTCATTACAAAGCTCTAGAGGTATTTATTATTTAAAAGATTTAGGAGCTGATTAAATTTAGTTTTGTAGTTAACGTGTCATGGAATTCCATGGTTTACATGCTGGCTGGCTTTTATGTGGATGTATACCAACGAGTCGATAGTGCAGATGCAAATTAATATGTTACTAGGTATAAAATAAATATTGCTTATATATTGGAGTGACGTATAATGTAATTCAAATTTTAGGTCTTATAATCGATATCATATTTATTGCACTTCTTAAAGCATATACACGACGTCGTAGGCCAATGGCTAATACTGATGACTTATTAGGATCGATTGGACCTGATAAGTTCAGTTTTCCATCTGGACATGCTAGTCGTGCAGTATTTGTTGCTTACTTTTTCATTAATTTATTTCCCATATCGATATTCTTTGTTCCCCCACTTTTAGCGTGGGCTACATCTATATGTTTTAGTAGGGTTTTACTTAATCGACACCACATTTTTGACGTTTTAGCAGGTGTTTTATTAGGTTTATTTGAAGGATGGCTTTTGGGATTAATATGGCTAAATCAAGACACTGCAACTTGGTTTTGGTCATCTTTGACTGATGAGAAATTAGAAGGTGCCGAGTATCATGTGTAGATTTTAAGAAAAGCATTTTATAGCAAGTAAATTTTCTTGAATTGTCTTTGTTAGTTTCTTACTGTTTTTGATTTAAAAAAAGTGATATAGTATGTAGGATAACTGCTAATGAATAAAGGCAAAGGGTTTTCTGAAATTTATTTTTTACCTTGGCTACAGTATGTTCTGATCCGAGATCGGTAAATTTATGGAGATGGTTAAATCAAGCCAACTAATGTACTTCATACAATATTGTTCGACTAATAAAACACAACATAAATTCAGATTATTTATTTGACTTTACTATTTGGTTATTATTGTTGACTACAATGAACCTGATAAATGTAATTTAAAATAACACATTTTTTGAAACTGCTTGACAGAATATTTTTAAGTCATTACAAAGAGCTACTACATGTTTACGAATAAGTATGTTAATTAATTTATAAGTTACAAAAAATTTTGCTTCCAAATTATTTTCATGGTTTTTAAAAGGTTCCAATATTAAAAAGTTTACATAAAAGTTATTTTTAAAAATATCTTCTTTCCAAGTACACTCCCATTGACAGCATGGTTCTCCCATGTGTAAATTTAAAAAATATTTTTTAATTTAATTTTAAATTAGTTTAAAGGTGTATGTTACGAACCAATATGACACCTCATCGTACATTTGATACAATTTATTTAAACAAATAAATTTTACAATAATTGCTAGCAACAATGTTTTCATTAAAAAAGAGGTAAGTAATTAGGGCCAATTTTGCAAACGCCATTTAAAGCTATAAAGGACATTTAAATTAGATCTAATACAAAAATTTTTATTTAGTTTAAAAATTCATTGCACCCGGCCCGACTTAAATCCGCTAATCTAAAATTGCATTCCACTAACTTTAACTTAATAAACTAAACACATTTAATGACAATTTTTAAGCTCCATTTAATTTAAATGTTAACTAAATCCGTAAATGATCATATAATAAATTGGTCCCAACAAAAATTAAAGCCGCTAAAATTTTTTATGTCTACTTCTTTGCATGATTTACTTGCTTTTCAATTATAACTTAAAATAAAAAGTACTTGCGTTTAATTTGCATTTTTAGAAGTTTATTGCTTAACAATAAATTACGATATTAACATAATCTTATTATACTAGTACTAACACAGATATAAAATTAGTAAATAAATTAATAGTGAATTAAATAAATAACAAATAAAAATAAGGATTAACCATGATTCATAAGTATAAAAATAATTTTGGTAAAATAAAATAGAAAGTAAATTTATTTTGAAACAAATTAAAATTTGTTTTAATTCATTTTTATAGTGGATTAAATTTAATTAGTTTAAGAAAATATTGGGTTAAATTATAAGTTGAAAATTTTAAAATAATTAAACAATATAAAATATTATAAAAAATGTGCAATTAGGTATCCTAGGTACCTACATCTTATGTTAGTGGAAAGTGCATTAATAATTAACAAAAAATTAAAATAAATTATATCTCATTTGTGCTTACTAATGTATACTTAAAATTTTTTAAAGCTAGCAGCTGCATTGGTTCCACTATAAATAATATAATTAGGGTGCAAACGAATACCCATCTAAATATTATTTAAATACATTAAATTGTTTACATAAATAAATAAATAAATTATTGTGCTACATATATAAATAATTTAATACAAAACAACAATAAAGTATAAGTAGCTATTAATTACAATATCAAAATTGATAATATAATTAGAAATTACATATTTATTATATTTAAAAGTATATTATTATGTTATCAAAGTAAAAAGTAAGGTACACAAGATCACATAATGGCCAAATTCATAAAATGTAGAAAATTATAAAAATGTTTACAAATATGTTAATTTCGTACCAAGTTATTTTATGGATATGAAATATTTGTATTAAGAAATTACCACAACCGTGAATGATAAAATTTCAAATCCACAAATCCTTGAGCTGTAAGTGGATTTGGTGATTTTGACCTGTCAGTTTCATCACCATTGTCCACGTCCTCATCTGCAGGTAGATTGGCACTGTTTAATTCAACATTATTGTTGACTATTTCTAATTTTTCAATCGCATCTGCGACTTCAACATTATTTGAATTTAGTGTAGGTTCAAAATGTACCTCACTTTTAACATTTTGTAAAGCTAATTTATCTACATTTTCTGAATCCTCGTTACATTGTATAGATAAAGAACGAGGACGCTCCAATTTCGGCGATTGATTTGCAGATTCATAGGTAGCGTTTTGAAGTTCACTGGAATATTTGAAATTTTCTAAATTATCGTAACCTTATTGTGACGCTATTTGGGGCCTGAGGAGGAAAACGGAAAATAAAATAAATAAAATAATAATAATGTTAGTTATGTGACATAATCATTTTAAATAAATATTGAATATAATATAATATAAATTCCGGAATATTATTTTACTGGTTTAAAACAGTTTAAAAAGTTCTATCACTATCTAAAAACGATATAATGCATCATACACTGAACGAACGAGTTTTTACAGTCGGTACTTTCATTCGGGAATTATTAACAATAATCACCTAATTTCGGACCATTTCCTAAATACGATCATTTAGGGCTGGTTTTACAATAATAGCCTAAGCCCAGTTCAACTTTGACCCTGTCTTGAGCTTTAACTTCTTAGGGCCGGTTTTACAATTGGAAGCTCAGTTGCGGCTAATTTGAATCGGTTGACACAAATTGAAAAAGTAATGTATCAAAGACAGGATAATTAAGATTAAGGCATGTCTTTATAACGAGCAGTGATCGTTCGTTTTTGGATAGTTTGCAATGCTATTTCATAATTACTAAAACTTGGTTTTTTAAAACTTTGATATTAAAAGTGTGAATTTTTTATTAATCCACAAGAGTAAACTGTTGTTGTTCCTACTTAGACCTAATTATAGAAAAATATTTCTAAATTCCAAAAAAATTGGCTTAAAATTTCTTACAAGTGAGACATTTTCTGTCATTATTTTTAAAAGATATTTTTTTAAATATTGGTTTTCTGTTAATTTCTTTTGCGTTTTTAATAATAAGGGTATTCGTGTCACTTAATAAATTCATCGTTTTTGTATTTGGCATTGTAAAATCATAATCACGCGCCTTTGTTAAAGCCAAATAAAAAATAAATATTTTTTTGTGAAAAGTACGATAAAATTTTTGAAGGTATTTTGGTTTTCTTGAATTGGATAGTTTTAGTATAGTCCCGTTTTTATAGCGATGTCGTGTTAAACGATTATGCCAATTTATTATTAATACCCATCTTCTAAGAAGTTTCTGCTTTAAAGTTAATTTTAGAAATCATATTGTAGATGTGGAAAAGCGATTATTGATTAAAAAAAGCACCACAAGATATAATTTCTTGCGTTGAGTTTGTTTCAGTTTCGTGATCCATTTTACATCTTATGGTATAGAGATTTTCAGAAGTTACAGTAAATCCATGTTCCCAATACAGTAAATTCCGCTTAATCGGGCAAGGACATTTTGGGCCAATTAAGCGGCTGCTCCAACAGGCGAGGTTCATCCATAACTTAAAAAATTTATGTTTGCGTACATTCGAATGAACTTAACAAAAAACTGGATAATATTATTTATATCATGCAAATAACAGACAAATGATTAAGTTTGAAAAGTAGAATAAAACTAATTAAATATAATTTTGCAAAAATGCATCAAGAGTACTTTATTTTTTAATAGTTCTTAATTGGACAAAATCGGCAAAAAAATTTAGTGCAGATAACGGGTTTCCCTCGTTACTCTCTAAATAAAATATTGTTGCACCCAACAATAAATTTGTTTTCTTCCCGGTCAGTCACTGCCCAAGGTAGAACGAACGCTTGTTCGTTCATGTCTGATAAGCTCGATTTAAAAAATCACTTTGCGAGACTGATATACTTGCATTTGGTAAACAACAGAAATTAATTCACTTATAAATTTTTTTTAAGCTATTATTGATGCATTCTATAAAGTGTGTAGGTACAGAATCGTTAAACTCCCAATAGATTTTTTGGAATTATTAGCAATTCTTTTTTAAATATTACATATTATTTACTTTTATTCAAATAATTATTAATTTACTGACCCCGTTAAACGAAATCACGTCCCAAATAAGCGAAGTAATTCAATATCATTTCTTTAGTTTGGTTTCTGCTTCTTCAGAATATGTGCCAATTAAGTGGCTGTCCCGATTAACTGGAACTTACTGTATTTTGATGTTATGTAAAGAAATTACCTTTCTGATGACTTAATTTTGATCGAACACTCTTTTTGTATAATATTTATCAATAGTTGTACTCAGGATATCATGTACGCGTAAAATTTTTTCTGCAACAGTGGGGGTCTTGTTTTACACACGCAGACAAATACAAAAATCGTTTTCGAAAATCGTGCGTTTCGGAGTATGATTAGCATTTCTATCTAGTATTATTTGCAGCAATGACGGCAAAGCCATGTAACGGTGCCAATAAAAATGAAACTGTGTTTATAATAAAAATAAAATTGCGCTTAGTGATTCATTATACCAAAAACCATTGTTTTTTATGTCACACAACACTATTAGAAAAATTAAAATATAATAAACTAAGGGCCGACTGCACCAATTTTATTCAATTATTTAATAGACATTTTTGAACTAAATAGAGATTCCAATTTGGCATTAAAACGGTTAGTCTATACTATATAATGAATTTTTGTATTTAATGCCGTTTGAAATTCTCAATTTAAGCTAATGCCTATTAGATTTTAAGTACGGTTAGTGCAATCTGTCCTTAAAAAATAAGTAATAAAACAAATTAGAAAAATTTTAAATAAAAGCAGTAAGCAAATAATTCTGCACAATTCTAAATAAAAATATTAAATCATAAAAATATTCCCAAGAGATATCAGGTCAATTGTAAAAAAATATTTGACAAAAAGTTTTAGAATTGGCAGATCTAGTTGATATTATAACTTAATATTTTACCCGCTCATATGCTGGCTCTGTGGCTGTACACTGTGCGGGGACATTTGACCTGATTGATCTTGGTTTAAGATGGGACTAGGAAATAAAGGATGATGTTAGTGCTTTGTTTAAATATTATTTCAAACTTACGCCATCAATTCCTGCTGGGTTAATCCACAGCGTGGCGTATGTACTTGAGATCTTGGAGTGCTAATAGTATATTAACTTAAGAGGTCTATAAGTAAACAACTTATTGATAAGACTTACCGTAACCTCGCTGATGAAGGTGCTATTTCATCCCTACATTATGAATTTAATAACTATACGTTCTAATAACTAATATAAAGAAAGGCAACTTACGCATTTGTTGGTGTGCTGTAATTTTGTATGGGTTTTTGAGTTTCTATCATATCCCTAACAAATATTTAATATTAAATAATACTTAATATCGAAATATTAAATTTAATTGTATAAATGGATACTAGTAAAGTATACAGTTTGCAAGACACTTATTAATTGAATAATTATGCAGTATTTAAAAAAAAAACGTAAAAATATACAATCTTGTGAAATATCAAAATAAAGTTTTTTAATCAAACAATACAGAAATCACGAACACATAATCACAACCGAAATTCGAATGAAACTACAACAATAATTATTTTCAATTTAATGTCCAATTTCACGCAGGAAGAAGTACGCTATTCTCAGGAATATCTGCATTTTTAAATTTCTTTTGCGTATAATAATTTTTTATCTTTTTTGATTATTAATTTGCCAAATGTTACGACTGTTGATAAATTGGTGTTTACCATCTCTATTAATCATCTGTTGATGAAACTGTAACTAAAACTGCATTTTCAATCGATTTCGTTGGAAATTTTCTGTTTCATTATCACAAATCCAATATTATATCGGTGCTTGTTATTTTACAAAAACATTATAAGTGTTGATTGAATTATTGTTACCTCATTTTTTCAAGCAATGTATTAAATATACATATGTTTTATAATTTCAGAATATTAATGCACTAATAAGGTATAGGTGTTATGATTTACGAAGTATGCCATTAATTTGAAGGAACAAGTTAAATTTTCAATCTCGCCGAAGTGAAATTTATTTATTTCGCGTCTGGCGTCACGAAGCAATGCAATAGTTATTTAAGCTGCTAGGGATGTAAGGACCTTATTAACATTCAAGGACTCGACGTCCGCCTCGGTTTATATTAACTTTTCCAGAGTGCTACTAGTCATTACATGCCCTGTTGCTTATTATATTTTTCCCGCTGCCGCAATGTACTAGTTTAATATTTATAATAATTTAAAAACAATGCGGATGATTTTACATCGATTGTCAGAACTTTAATTCGAATTTTGATTTCATTATTTTTACTTTCTAAGTTTGTTTTGTTTGTTACTTAATAATAAACAAACAATTACAAATAATATTAATTATACGCTTATTTTGTTATAATCAATTTACGCATATTGTAACTATGGACGTATGGCATACTTACATCAACAGTAGCGGGAAAATAATGGTATGATTAAACAAAATTTCGGAGATTTACAGTATTTCAATCAGCATTGAAACCCTGATATTTCACATCAAAATTGTTATATATTACGCTTCTAGGAAGAAATTTATACCAAGCTTTGTAGGTATAGTATATACTAGGTATTATTCAATAATCTTAAACTTACCCAGAAGCATTATAGCTTTGATAAATATTTTTACTATTAGAAATTGCATTTTGCGGTTGTTTTACATCAGATTGCAATGTTTGATTGGTACTAAAATAATTTCACAATTTTTCATTAATCCTTTGTGAATGATTTTAAAAGTTACCTGTTATATTGATACTGTTGAGGTTTACTTTGGGTGGGCATAACATTAGTTGTTTGGTGACTATATAACGGTTGTTCAGAATTCGGTGGTTGTATATATTGTGGATTTGGTACATTAGAAATAGATGTATTTGGTTGCGCATTTTCTTTCCAACATAAGTTTTGTGGCGTAGAAGCTACGTTTTGTTGTTCATTTATTCGAAGTTGAGGGACACTTTGTTGTTGATGTGTAAATTGTGGTGCCACTAATTGCTGTTCCGGGATTGTCACTTTTTGCGTATTATGTTGCATTTCCGAAGAAACATTTTGCATTTGACTATTATATGGTTGTGATTGTTGAGGACTTAATTGTGATGTTTGATGCTGCATTTGTTGCTGTGATGATGCATGTTGTAATACTGCTGATTGTTGTTGTTGTGATGGTGCATTTTGTAATATTGCCGGTTGTTGTTCTTGTGATCGTAAGTATTGAGTTTTTAATTGCTGTTGTGATGGTACGTATTGAGTTTGTAGTTGCTGTTGCGATGGTGTATATTGAGTTTGTAGTTGCTGTTGCGATGAGACATATTGAGATTGCAGTTGCTGTTGAGAAACGGTCGGTTCCGTTTGCTTCTCAGTTCTTAACAATTTATCTCTATACAAATCGGGGTACCCACGATCACATAATACATTCGGCTCGGTATCCAATGATGGATTTCTTAGAGGCGATAATCCATTGTTATATCGTTGACGATATTTTTTAGTAATTAAGTATGATTCGTGTTTTGGCAATTTTAATTTTCCAGTTTGAGGCTGCAATATTGGTTCTGCATTTAAATGTTGAATTTCACGAGGAGCCTGATAAATTTGATTTTGTTGTATTTGATCAATAAAAGGCTCGTTATGAATATTCACACAAGGTTGACTTTGATTATTGGGGTGCGATTGACTTGAAATATTAGTATAGGTTTGATTTGGCGCGTTAGTGTAATATTGACTATTTGAGAAAGGTTGACTTTGAGCATTAATGTTATGTTGACTTTGGCCATCGATACATAATTGATTTTGTGTACTTGATGAAAGTTGATTTTGACTGTTAGTATGCGTTTGACCTAAAATATTTGGGCAAGGTTGACTTGGAACATTTATGCCAAGTTGGTTTTGACTGTTAGGGTAAGGTTGACTTTGAACATTAATGTAAGGTTGGCTTGGAATAATATCGCAAGGTTGACTTTGAACGTTAGCGACCGGTTGACTTTGAACGTTAGCGAACGGTTGACTTTGAACGTTAGCAAATGGTTGGCTTTGAACGTTAGCAAGCAGTTGACTTTGAACGTTAGCAACCGGTTGACTTTGAACATTAGTGTAATATTGATATGCAGTATTAGTATACGATGGATTTTGAGAGTGCCCACTACTTGGTGATTGAGGTATTTGTAAATTTGAATATGCTTCTTGTTGCTGCATTGGTACTTGATGTTGATAATTCATTGATTGCTGCGTTTCCGTAATTGGCTGAGGTGGCAGTTGGGAATATTCTTGAATTTGCTCATTAAATTGGACATGCTGTGATAAATTTTGCGGTTGGTTTGGCAATTGCATGTTATTATGTTGTTGTATTATATTAGGATTTGAATTAAGTCCTTGTTGCATCATATTTTGTTGTAGTTCATTGTTATTTGCAAACTGTTGTTGATTATATACTACATTAGCGTAATTTGCGCCAATGTTTGGTTGCGATTCATTTCTAAAGAAAATTGTACCACTTACCTATTATTCGTTAATGTCAAACTGTGCCAAAGTTATTACCTGTAATTTTGCTGTTGACTTGTAGGAATTTGTGAAGTATCATTAGCTAAAGTCGTTTGATATACACCGACATTTTCACTATACAGAGAATGTACATGCAATTGTGTAATAAAATAAGTTACTATCTATTATTTATGAAAAAAAAAAATAGTTACATACCCTGATGGTTCATTTGATTGGACTGAAGTTTGATTGTGAATTATCTATAAAAATACAAATATAAAATATTACAAATAAAATATTAATATAAAATTTAGATGAAATAAGTGGGTATAAAATAACAATTACCTGTCCCATACTGCAAGTTGGTCTAGGTGCCCCATAGCGTCCGTAAGGAGAGGGAAAGTTTTGAAGTCCATTGGCAGATTGTTTAGCTTTGCAAGGTGATTCACTACCACCATTGTTAATAAATTTTAATTATTAATATTAAATGAATGACAATTACTATATTATAATTTATTTTAAAATGTGTGTGCTTCATGTTTATTAATTGAACTTATTAAACTTATTATTAAGAAATAAAATACTACTGGCATGACATGTATATTAAAAGAATTTACTATTAAAGTCTTTGAAGTTTGAACCTATGTAGTTACTTATATCGAGTCAAAATTATACATACATTTTCTAATAATACAGTAGAACCTCGATTATCCGGGCCGACTGGGACCGAGCTCTGCACGGATAATTGAAAAGCACGGATAATAATTAATGACGTTTATTGCAAACTTACAAAT
This sequence comes from Lycocerus yunnanus, assembly GCA_036346125.1. Taxonomy (NCBI): domain Eukaryota; kingdom Metazoa; phylum Arthropoda; class Insecta; order Coleoptera; family Cantharidae; genus Lycocerus; species Lycocerus yunnanus. Next base: position 2,222,143 of record JARFIX010000008.1, on the reverse strand, counting down.
TAAATATACATATTAATTAAAAAATTCTATTGGAAAAATTCAGATAATTTTGTTTGTTTTTGACTATTATTTAAATTGTATTTAATTGTATCTTTTAATTTCCTGAGGTGCAAAATATCTAAAACCTCAGTCTCACTTCTTTGTTCAATATAATTTAGCAAAACATTTACAGCTTCAATAGCTTGTGTATGTGTTACACGATGATTGTATTTATTGCTGTTTAGATCTTCTACATCTAGTATAACTGCTGATTCCCGATTCTGTTGTTCCTCTATAATTTCATCATCGGTCATTATTTGAAAACCCATTTCACCACGATCACATTGTAACCATTCCTCCACCTCAACTTCTTCTATGTCTTTCAACACTGTCACTAGCTTAATGAGGAAGTTATGGCGCTAGTAGATAATTGAGCGTCACCTGATTTATTATTACAATCTTCTATTGTTTCTTCTTCAAGAGTCATTATTTTTGAAAAAGCACGTTTGATGTTTATTTCTTTCACACTATCCCAAGCACGAGCAATTGCAAAAATGGCGTCTTTAATGGTCATAGATTTCCAAAAGCTTATAAAATCAACATTCCCCAATAAACTCATCATAAGCTCTTTCCTGTAGAGCTTTTTCATTGTTTCAATAACCCCTTGATCCATTGGCTGAGCAATAGATGTTACTTTTGGGGGAAAATAAATAACAAAGATATTTTCATCATCGGACTTTAGCACCCCAGCTTCGGGATGCGATGGTGCATTATCCAGTAATAAGAGTGCTTTTGAACCTAAATTATTTTCTTGCAGAAAAAATCGAACTTGAGGAACAAACTTTTTAGAAAACCATTCTATAAAAATTTCACGATTCATCCATGCGGAATGCTGATGGTAATAATCGACAGGTAACAAATTCCTTCGAATATTTTTAAATGCGCGTGGATTTTTTGATTTTCCCACAACAGCAAGTTTAAGTTTATGTGTACCGGTTGCATTACCACAGCATAGAACAGTTAGACGATCCTTATTCATCTTAAAACCCGGTGCACTTTTTCATTTTCGCTTGCAAGAGTTCTGGTTGGCATTGCTCTCCAATATAACCCAGTTTCGTCCGCATTATATATTTGATCAGGTTTTAGATCATTTTCTTTGATGATTTCTTCCAATTTATAACAAAATTCAACCATTGCTACTTCATCTGCACTCAATTTTTCGCCCTGAATTGTTAATGCTCGAATTCCGTGACGTTTTTTGAATCTGTAAAGCCAACCACTAGATGCACTAAATTCGCCTTCGATTTGAAGTTTTGAATGAAAATTCTGTGCTTGACGAACACACATGGGCCCAGAAATTGCTACACCTTCACATCTTCTTTGCAAAACCATTTTGCCATTGCATCATCTAACATTTGAAATTGGGAACTCTTCAAGGTTTTCGATCGATAACAGATTTTGAACTGTCAGCTTTTGAAATAAATGTTTCTAATTTTGATTTACTTTTCACAATGTCACGCACGGTCTGCTTTCCCACATTATAAGTTTTCGCTAATGTCGCAACACTTGCACCTTTTTCGAATTTTTTTAAAATTTCAAATTTTTTCTCGATTGTTAACACATTGCGTTTACGTTTTATAGAAGAACTTCCCTCATTATGAGATATTAAACGCTTACGTACATTCATGATTAGCGATTTATTATGCTTGTAGTTGTATACTGTGTATAACTCGGTAAAATTTCTACTAAACAATATTTTTGCAATCAAAGTGTATCAAACAAAGCACGAGTTTCTACTAAAGTAGGCAAACAGAAAACTTAGACGAATTACTACTTTTACGATATCTACCGACCATTAAGTCATTTGTACAAAACAATAAATTCAGCGAAATTTCATATTACATATTATGTATAATGGAAAAAAATACACTAAACAGCGTTGTATGTAATCCAAGTGCAACTCTAGAGTAAGCATATTATACATATTATTATTGTTACATTATTAATACAATATTATACATTTGATTTTACATACTAGTTACTACGGAAGTTGCAAACGCCCACGGATAAACCGCCGGCGCCACACGGATAAGCCGCCGCACGGATAAACCGCGCACGGTAATCAATGTATAACGCGAGCACGGATAAACCGCTTCACGGATAATCCGCGCACGGATAATCGGGGTTCTACTGTAATTTAAGATAATTTTCATTCCACTTGGGATATGGCATTTAGGGTGTATATTTTTATTAAATATATACCATTATGTATTATCATCAACATGTTGTGCATCAATTGCAACTCTTGAAATATTCATTCAATGTATGTATATATTATGTAGACTCAATATAGTCAGATATGAAAATATGTATTACAAATTATTAATCCATAATGGGTACAGTTTAAATGTGTATGTAATGAATATCAGTGTCAAATTAAGTTATTGTAGTTGTTGGGGTATTCCGGTTTTTCACGTTTCAAGTATCGATTTTATTATACCTACATAAATCTATAATAAACGATTATTAACTTGTGAAAATATAATTTAAGTACTAAAATTTGCAATATTTAATTCCCTATTCATCTGACGAGCACCATAAAGGTGAAATATTTGTGTACACATATAATGGACTAAGGTCGGTATTCTATAACTAATCCCTTACGAAAGGATCCTTTCACCAAAGGAAAAGCTTGATTTCCATGTAAAATTATGTCGAAATTTTGCGTGTAAACTAAGTTTTATCATTTTTAAAAGGATTTTTACGTAAGGAATGAGTTAGAGAATACCGGCATAAGTAAGCGGGAGAAAAAAATTCACCAATTGTCAAATTTAATTCTCATTTCATTATAACTTGTAATATTGCAAATTTTAATATTTATCGTAAATTACCTACGTTATCTTAGATCTTTCTAAAATATTTTCATAGAAACTTTTAAAAATGAGTAGGTTATGAAGGTTTATAACCGTAGATGCTTACCTATCCCATATTATACGAATTATACACACTTTAAAAGTGTTTTTTTCACAATGACGTTTCTTTAGCTGGTTGATAAAGTAACATATAAAAACCTATGTACCGATTGAAGTGAACTTGTGGCATTCAATTTTGTAGAAAAATTTGTATAGTCCAAACTAAAATCAAATGTATCGATAAGAATTTCAAATAAAAAGATTGTAGGGATATTAGACCGTTGTAAGGAAACTGATATTTTGTGTATTTTCTTACAACGGTCCAATATCCCTACAATCTTTTTATTTAATATCTAATATGGACGCGATCAAAGAAGTTAGATAAGAATTTCTATTTTTTGTTCTTTAAACTTTTCAATAAACTGCAATTTGTTTACAAAATTGTCTTTCTAATAATTTTAGCACCGAGTTAAACTTTTAACGTGAAGGAAATATAAATAGGCATTTAAATAAGTCAAGTTAATTTCAAGTCAGAATTATTTTCAAGTAGGTGCATTAGTTAACCTTCCTGACAAGCATAATATAAGCGAAATGTATAGCTTATGTTCGGACAAAAAATATGGCTGAAAATTAAGTTGACTTAATTAATTCCTACGTATTTCTTGAATATGAAAATCATAAGTGTTTTACTTTCAAACAAATATAAAGAACCCGAACCCGTAATCCATCTTCCGTTTCAACTGTTTCATCAAACACAGTTCAGGAAGCCGTAGCAGCTAAAATATTTATTAGTTTACACAAATGCAATATAATATAATATGAACAAAATATGTAGTTATAACACACAAAGTTATGTATTTTAAAAATGCCTATTTTTTTTACCCGAAAAAACCGGAATACCTCTGTAAAGTGGCAATTGATTTTGTGCTTTTAGAAGTTTAGAGGTAACGTAACTTGGAACTATTCTATGATTTATTTAATGCATTATGAATCTCATATTGTACCATTCCGGAAAAAATAATATAGTAATAATAAAGTAATTGGTCAGAGCTGTGCTTACATTGAAATCAGTCATAGTATCTTTACAGACGCGATTGAAAATAAATTGAACAATTTCTGTTCACGTTCTTTCGCGCAGAAATTGTACAATTTTTTGCCAATAAATTGCGTATTGCAACCTAACCTGAATTTTTATGTACTACTTATAAGAAACTGAACAGTTTATTGTTTTGGACAAGTTTAGGGTATTTACTGTATATAGAATTTTCACATATTTTCAGAAAACCGTACAGAGTAATCAGCGCCCCGGTAAGCCTATAAGTAGGCCCTTTTTGTAAGCAACTCGAGTAAGCAAATTAACGCCGCAGATGATTTTTAAACCATTTTAGTTGTAATCTAGTTATTGTATAAAATAACGAAATTTACACTTTAACAACATTTCAGTGCAACATTATATGCTTATAATGCTTATATCGTGCATGTTATAATTTTATCTTATATAAGGATAGGCTCGAGGTAGACCTCCAAAGCAGCAAGGCCTAAGAGTGTGCCCACTTTGTTCGTATGTTGGACTGGCACTGTGTATTATTATATTTCTGTCCAGTCTCTTGTACAGAAAAATTCATAATGTCAAGTTATATTATAAAGGACAAGCTGAAAATGTATAAAGAAAAACTTAAAAGTTACAGCAAGCTACTTGCCCCGTAGCGACTGTCATAAGCAGCGACGGATGCTGCTGTGTAATGTCTTTAATAGATTAAATTCATTCTTAAATAAAATTGAAAGTTGACAAATTCCATGAAAGATAAAGCGAAGTCCGTCACAAACCTAAATGTATTAAATTTAAAAATAGACTAATAAGCATTTTTATCTAATTCCAAAGTTACATTACTTCCTTTTGTATTAATATAAATTGAATTAATATAAAATTAACATAAAATGTTGTAGTACATACCTGCTGCTTGTCTCTTCAATTTGTTGTGCGTTCGATGATTCGGGAAAGAATCCGTCAAAAACTACGTAGTTGTTCATTTGCCTCAAAGCATTATTCAAACTGTAATGCTTACCAAGAAATGATAGAAGTTTTTCGCTAGGTCTATCAATTGCTAACTTTACCGGATCAACTTGTTCTTTCTGTAATTAAATAAAATTATTATACTTTAATTCACATAATGCAATTTAAATTATTATGTAGTTTAATTAATTATTTAATTTAATTAAGTTTTTATTTTCTAAGATTTTTATCTATGCATGATTTTTTTCCGCATTACATTTAAAATTTTGTGGAGAAATAGTAATTTAGTACATAATTTTTACACAATAGTCATGAAAGCAACCCTTTACAGGCGACTCGCCTGAAGCGAGGTAAATATAATATGAAATACGAGGCATTTGCGGCCGAGGCTTTCAAGCCACTAAGACCAAAGTTGCTTTCATGACGTATTTTGTATTCACCTTTTCTGAAATCGGTTATAGATTGTTCATTAATCGCATTTAATTATAAAAATTTATTTAAAAAAATTGTGTAGCATGTCAAAAGGATATGTTAATAATTTTGAAAAATAAAAACATACCCATTATTTTTAATTAACCCTTAAATGCCCCGAATACCCGCATGGGTTAATTCTGACTCAAGCTTTATACAACCGATCTTTACGGCCAAAAACTTTACAATTCCTAATAATTTTTTATTTATTTTAAAAATTGAGCACATTTGCTCTTTGAACATTTTAATGCAATTGGATTTGGAATGCTTATAAACAGGTTGTTTTTTTTTAATTAAAATTGTCTAGTATATCCCAACATAATTATTATAGTGCATTGGTTTACAACCTAGCGATCGCGCCGGGTTTTCTGAGGGGTTGCCGCCTTTACATCAGTTTCCGTTCCTTTAAAAAACAAAATCCAACACAAATGTTTTTTTTATTTCTTTACATTAGAGTAAGTGTTCAATTATGGAAAGAGATGTATTATAATTTATTTTTTCTAAATTAACAATTAAAACATTGGCACATTCCAAAATAGTAGGAGTATATTATATACCTAGATAAAGTCAAATGAAAAAGATGAAATGACGAGATGTGGAGTACCTGCTAACTATGGACTATGCACCATGCTAACTATAGAGATTTTAAACCAGTAAACTAAGATATGTCACCCAACGAGCCCCTCAGGGACGAGTAATAGATGCGTTAGATAATTCTATGTCTGGTAGATTACCTCGCTTTGCCTTAAAATTGTCTTAAATTAGTTAAATTAATTCAAAACAACCAAGTAGAAGGGTCGCGCCTATTGGGTCTTTGTCTTACATTTTTAAGAAAAACGTGACTATTTAGATACCCTCTCGCACGCATGCGAAACGGGGTAGACGGAAAACGAATCACGTCCGTGTGCGAATCGAAAAATTTTAGAAATCAATTAAATTATTGTGACTTTTGACGTTTCAGAAGGTTTTTGGCTAAAGCGCGCCTCGGCAGTGCGGCGCGGCACAACTTGAGGGACCCGAGAGGTATATGGGTATGCGTCAGAGTCTTGCAAATCTGCATATATCCCGGTTGAGGCGCGTGGAGCAAAAATTACCCGCTAATTTTGCCACGCAAGGTCGAGTTTTGCGTGACGTTTGACAGGTACGGTTTGAATCTTGTAGTGGGGTCGAAGAACTTTTCAAAAAATTTACATTTTTTGGCATTATTTTGTGCATTGTGCATGTGGCTCGAGAGATGGTTTTGTGAAAACGGGTTGCATCTGCTCGATTGAATTTTGGGACATCTTATAATAATATGTTTGTTCGTTGTACGTGTTCTGAACTGCTCGGAACAGTTACTGATTACGCCACACTGACAGATTTTCAGAGCCAATATCTGACGAACACTTTTGGAACAATAAATTTATCGTTGATGTAAATAAAAATATTTTATAAATAAGTTGCAATTTAAATAAGTTATTTAACACTTCAAAAAGTCGAATTTAACGTATTCTTGGTTCAAACAGCAATGTATCTGCTATTAATTACTAAAGATTCGTCACAAAATTTTACGAAAAAATATTTATAAGCTGTCAATTGGAATAAAATTGTAGCATGTAAACTTGCAAAGTTATTTGTGAAAACCAAGCAATCTTAAAACGAATGACCCATAGTTGAAAATCAAAAGCTAGCATACTAATAAATTTTATTAATTTAAATTTGACAAATTAAAACATCAAATTTAAAAATTGTTTTGAACATATTTTGAATCGTTATTCAGAGGTATTGGATAAAAATCTTGTATGGCACTCGTATGTTAATTACATAAATCACATAAGTACATAAAATTAACCCACTCGCCCTAAAAGTTTGCGGAAATGTTTTTTAAATAATTTGTTTATTATTAATGTAACTTAATTATTATTATAAATTCATTCTTCAACATATTACTTGGGTTAATAATCCTCATTCTTATAATTATTTTACTATGCAATTGCTCTCATTAAAGCGATCTTGCACTTGACCCTATAGTTTTATTAAATAGGAAATTCACTTTAATATAATAATGCTAACTAATTTTTATTAATGTCCAGGTATGTATTTTATAGGTAGGGAATAATAAATTGTTCATACCATTAGCAGATACTCATCTAAAAATTTTCATAAGAAAACCAATTTGGAAATTATGATGCACGATAACGATATTGGTCAAATTTGATATAATTTTTAGAAAATGAAGGTGTGTATTAAGGAATAGTGGACCAATTTGTTGTGGTGCGTCATAAACGCAATAAAAAATTAATTTATTAGAAGTTATAATTTAAAAAAATGTTAATTTGGAGGTGCGTACATCAGTGGCGGCTTGCTTGGATAAACAGTGCTGCACCGTCCGAGTCAGAGAGCCGAGTAAAATTTTTTTTTTCATTTTTCATATAACGTTCACACATTTAATTGGATATGATTATGATGACCATAATTACGTTCTTATTTTAGCAGGACAGTACTTTTTCTGGACGGTTTTTCTTCATTTAATTAATTCAATTTTTTTTATCCACCTGCCATTTGAACAAACTAAAAATTAACTAGGCAGGCAATAAGGGCGAGATGCAGCTAGAAAGGAACGAATTTGATTGAGTTTCAGGTGGCACAAAAAAAATTAATGTGGCCCTGGGGTACGTAAAAAAAGGTTTAATAAAACTGTGTACTACCTATTACATTTCTTAATGGTTAATACATAGGAACCAAAGTTTCTAAAATTACCAAAATTTACAAAAATATTCGATAAAATGCACGCAATACATAATCTAATAGCAAATCTTGAAACATGCAAACATTAAATTAGAATTTTGTATGTGCCTACTAGTAAGTGGACAATTTTATTAATATTAGAAACTAAGGTAGGTAGTATATAATATGTGTGAATGTAGGTATTTTGGTTTAAAAAATAAAGTCAGCCAGAACAGTGGTTGTTATAAACAGTTAACGACTATAATTTTTTAGATTTGTTCTTATTTAGGTACTTTTTTTTATACATAATTATACATCACTTTATGAGTTATGATAATTAAATATTCTCTTTAAAAGTACAATTTCATTTTAATTAAATAATTTATTACATACAACAAATAAATATGTTAAACTAATAAACTATTTTAGCAATAAGGACCACATATTTCATACAAAATTACATGTTTTCTAATTATCACTTATACTCGTAATTTCCAGTTTAGTAATCTGAACACAAATTTATTTTGCTATGTTCTCTTCGAAATGTTTTGTCAATCTATATTAGTACTTAATTTAAGTAGCAGTAGGTATAGCGTAAAGCATGCATAGGTTCACTACGAGGTGTAAGCTTGCGGTTCGAACCCTGCTCGCGTTAGATACACTGCTGTGATCTAAAAGTCAAATATCGTTTTGTGAACGGGAAACCACCGCATGAATTATACTCCCTGGTAAATTCATTTCGCCTTTGGCCAAGTTGAATCGCCAACGTCCGGGAACCGAAAATGGCACATGAAGAAGACTTAATTAGGATATTTGGCTTATTAACGGCTAAGTTAAGTTAACGGCTGATAAGTGTTAGCATTTCTTTATGAAACTCAAATTGGAACTTAATGGCTTATTAGTGATTTGATGGTTTGTTAAAGGTTTTATTATCATTGGTTTTATTTTTTGCCACATGTTATATGGACAGTTTAGCGAAGTTGAACAGGTGTTACCGGCGATCATGATCTCTAAAATGCGCGATGCGGAACTACTGCCGCGAAATGTATACAAATTAATGTATAATAAAATAAAAACCTTGGCTTTTTAAAATTTAATTTTTGCATTATAAATAAGCTGACTTATGTCAGCTGTATTTTTGACTGAGAAAATTTTCCAGTAACCTAAGCATGTAGAACTCTTTTTCAGGTGACGCCAAGAAAGATAGTAATCTTCTTAGTTATAACTAAATGAGATATTACATGTCGAGCTATGCTATTCATTAAAAATAATAGAATGCAATTAACAAAATGGATTTAGGTAATCTAATTATTTCACTACTTTTGTTTTAAATTACTCACCTGAAGCATATATTCAAAAAGCTGTTTACCTAGACCAGTTCTTTGTCTAGATTCGTGGACATAAAAATCAAGAATGCATGGTGGCGCAACTTTGTAGTGTTCTCCGTCACGGTCAAAAACGTACAAGCTTTTTTTTCCAGTTTTTAACATCCCCGTGACTACTCCTTTGCCACTGAAATGTATATAATCATAATTAGACAACTGTGATTATCCTAAAGGAAATTGATATTAAACTTTATAAACGGAAATAGTAATTTACTACTTTCCTATGTTAACCTGTACATTCAAGTGTGTTGAGCTCAACAAATGCCAACTATTGCATGCTGCTTATTTTTCATAAATTTTTATTATTTTTTGTAAGTGTTACATATTACACTTCGTTCCTTATTCAAACTACAAGGGTATTTAGGTATAATAAATATTAATAGAAATTATTTTTTAATTAGTGCTAAAAGTGTTTTAATTTAATTAATTGTATATTGTTCTTTTTTATGTTCTCTTACATGCATAAATGTAACAAATTTTATTATTATTATATTATAGTCATTTATAAATTTCTTAATCTGATCCCCCCTCTCCAGATTTGAGGCGCACATCATAGTTCTACTTTTATGGGTATTTTTGTATATAATAATATCCAACTACAAAAAGAAAATAATCTGTTTCATGAGAATTTTATTATAATTATTATAAATTTTAGAAAGTTATGCTGGTACAACCAACATTCATTGTTTGTATTTCAAATCTTTTCAATTTATTTTTGCGTGAAAGTCAACACTTTCACTGTAATTTTAAAAATCTATAAGATGATAATATTATGTTTTATTATCTAATATTTTGGAAACTTAAGCTTATTTTGAAATATCGTGGTGTATATCTAAACATATTATTATTATTATTATATTATGTTCATATGTATTATATTTACCCAACGTTGAATTGTCTAAAGTGCCCGTGATCAATTATTTGTGGTACGGGTTAACTATCACATTAGATTTGAATCTTATCGGGGTAATTTTGAATAGATTGAAACCAACCAGTGTTAGAAGAATAGAAATCAAAGCTCAGCAAAATAAGCTGAAATATGTAAATTTTGAAATCTGATAAAAAAATGTGCATTTTAAGTTATAAGAAATTTTCATGATTTGCAAAAAGTTGAACTGGGTTTCAAATTTTGACATAAAATTTAAATGAAACAAATTTACATTATTAATTCAATCAATGATCAAGCGTTTGATCCATGATGGCAAAAATGTAATTTTGATTAAAAAATTGTACCAATTATTGCTCAGAATTTTCATTGAACAATTTTAGCATATAAAAAATAATTATTTAGCTATTAAAATTAGTGATCAGAAACACCGTAATTGTAATTTGTAATTTCCACATCAAGGTAAATTATTAAATAATAGGAGTAATAAATTAAAACAAAACTTTGTAAAAGCATTAGGTAAAAGGAATAATATCATAGATACGTTCATGAATTATTAAAACATAATTAATGAGCTCAATACTCAATATAGTAGTTTTAGTTAGTTTATTAATATAATTTTAACTTACCTTTTAGCATTCTTATCAACGAGGAGATAAATGGTTTGATCTGAATTTCTTAGCCGATCGGATGTTGTAATGGGCTTGTTGAGTCCTTGTGCAGCAGCTGACGAATCTCCCATAGCATTGACTATCTCAGATATTTTTGAAACAGAATCCCTATAAATAAACATAGGTACTTATTAAATTGTTATTTAGTTTTAATAATAAATTATAAAATAGATACAAAATATAATATATAGGTACAAGTATAACAAGTATCAAGGAAATACAAGTATACCGAGGACATTAAGTTCTTAATTTTCGGTTATCTTACAGCATACAACTAGAATTCAATGTATATTTACAGTTGGTGGCCATCGAATTAGAAACTTACTGAATATTTACAATTTTTCATTTTCAGTTGTCATTAAACTTGATTAAATTTCGAAGATTTTTAAGATGTGATTAGATGGTCACATTTATATTACCTGTATATTGAACAATACCTACTCCAAATAATATTAGAACGATAAACGCTTTTAAGCAGATATAAAAATATATTTATTCAAGCATCAATCATCTCCCGTAAAGCATCGTGTTCAATTGTTTTCGAGAAGCATTTAAAACAGTTTCGTGACAATTCATGATCAATAAATTTTTTTGGGTGTATTTTGGTCTTTTAATGTTACAATAATTAGTAAAAATGAAAATTTTCAGTAAAATAGTTATGACATAAATGTATATTTTAAAACAATTAAATTCAAGTATTGGAGATCAGTGATGAAAAAAGGATTTATTCAAATTTACGCTCTAATTCAAGGTAAATTAAGTCAAAAGTAATCAAACCTTTTCATGGTCATTGGTCAATTTCAACTACGATATGATTAATAGCAGCGCCAAAATTTGAATTTGGAAAAATTAAAAGAATTATAAGTTTTAGAAATTTATAGAAATGCAAAAAAGACAAACATAGTCGACCCGAATTATAAATTAATTATAACTGATTATAAATGAATCTTTTTCAAACCAATTAGTTGAATATTTATTTTATTAATTGTTATTTTTTAATGTTTTAGGAAACATCGAAACGCCAGAAAAATATAATTGAAATAGTTATTTTTATTTTACTAAATCAGAGTAGTGTTTAATTTTTCAAGTTAAATTAAAAAATATAATTATTTCGTAATTTTCACGTTGCGTTCAAACTCATGAATTGTAGCAATTTTTATGACATATTTTTGCAAGATATAGTTTTTTTTCACCCTTTTAATAACCCAAAACGACAAGTTCCCTTAAATCCGGGATATACTCATCAGTTCCTGATAGAGCAAGTATTCGACTACATCTATGCCGAGTTTCGTTGATTTCTAGTTATTTCTCTTAAATCGGGCTATTTTTATTATACTATTAGATTGGCTCCATTAATGCTCCTATTTCAGATCCAAGTCGAGGATTGAGACCTGATGATTGATTCTCAGAATACTGGCTATTGCAGTAATGCAGTTCAAATTTCAGTTATCTGATAAGCAGATATTAGGATTGAATAATCTCGATATTATTGATATGACTGTGGGTACGGGCATAAGACACCAAAACACCAAGAGAAAGCTAAATTTCAATTTAACAAATAGTATTGATACAATTAAAATTGTACTGTACACCCTCTGAACTTTCTTGAAGGTGTCAATGTTCTTCCAAAGACATTACAATACATTACAAAGAATTACATTTAATCTAACTGGTATAATTTGTAAATAAAAGAAACTTCTCCTGAGATCGGTATTCTTCTTCATCTGCCATATCTGGTCCCCGGACGTTGGCGATTCAACAGCCGAAGCCAAGATGAATTTACCAGGAGTATTATAATTCATGGGTGGTTTCCGTTGCCTTCCCATAGTCCACAGATCGATATTGAACTTTTCATCGCAGCAGTGTATCTAACGCGAACAAGGTTCGAACCACGAGCTTACGCTTCGTAGTCGACCCGTGTATGCTTCGCGTTATACTGCTGGTTCAGATCGGTATTAACAGTTTAAAGATACCTAAGCTGATTTTCTATACAAAATTTGAAGCAGGACTGGCTTTTATTATACTATGTCCAAGTAGGAGTATATGATAATGTAACCAATGAACATTTGATTTGGTTTACCTTTACCATTAAGTGCTATACATTGGATACATGGGCGTCCGGATGCATTCACTAAAATGTATTAATTTCCCAAAAATTTTAATGTAAAAAAATTTATAAAATCAGATTTTCGATTTTGTTTGGCATCACAAAAAAGATGGTAAGTACCATCTTTAAATGTAAAAGATGGCATACTGTATGTAGAAGAGGGAGAGAGAAAATTCTATTAATTTTTAGGGATTTTCAGATTTTAATTATTATTCTTTATATTATTTGTCTCAACTATAATAGGTTTTTGGCAATTTTATTTATACAGAAACAATACATTTTTCATCACTTCCAGATGTTCGTTTAGCACGGAATATTAGATAGTTGAACAAAAACAAGCAAATATTCAAACATTTCTGGAAAGCCACGATCTGGCCGTTTCCCAAGCATCTCACTCCCAAAATATTGGTACGCATAAAATTAAAATAGATACAAATCTGTCTAAAACTAAAAATAATAATAATAATATTGTCCTAGTCCTTATAGTTTTGCAAATTAGAATTTAAGTTTTTTAGAATTTTGCCTCAAAACAGGTTGTATTCACCTCATGCAAAAGCCTGGACAATCTCAATGCGAGTTTTCCAAGTTGATGATTTTTTACATTTTTGCGAATATCACGTAGCTCAATTTCTGTGTATCTAAGGTGTAAAGTGAACATAATCGAAGCTATAGAAAAGAAAATTATGCGTAAAATATTAATTTTATCATCCGAATATATTCGGATATTTTGTTTTTATTCATATTTTCAAACTAATACTGAGTTTACGTTAACTTTAATTCGGTTATAGTACTACTAGTTGTATATAGTACAACTAATGCCCAATTGCACCGAAGTATTTAAGCACTAGTTAAATTTAAGCCGCACTTAAAATATCAATTCCGTGGCAATGGGGAAACGACCCCTATTCTGTAATTATTGTTTGGGTATCCTAACGAATTCGTTAAGCCCGTAAAATTTGGTTCACACAAAATGTTTATAGCTTGTGTTTCAATTTTTAAAGTTGATTATTTTGTGTGCACACCAAATTTTACGAGCTTAACGTATTCGTTCGTTGTGATAACGAAGTGGTTACGGAATAAGGGTGTTTAAATAAGTACGTAAACTAATTAATAACTAAGTATTCAATACATCTAGCATACAATAAATTATATAATAATTTTCAATTGCACCAAATTATTTTAGCAATAGTTAATTTTAAGTCGTACTTAAAATGTCATTTTCGCCAATGGGGAAACGACCTAATATATATTATATTTCTAGTAAATACTAATTTCCGAAATAGAAACTTAAGATATTTGATCTTTGAAATAGTACCTATGTACTATATTATACAAATGAATAAAAATATTTGTATTCCGTTTTATAATATTATACTATGTTCTTATTGTCATCGGCGTTATTAAAATAAAATATAATGAATCGTATTCTAAAAATATACATATTACATTTTATTCCGAAAATCTTAACACGTACATACTATGTACCAGATGCATCTGAAATGCCTACCCCTTTATGTGGTAAGTATATTGATTTTGTCCTTACACAAAATTGGACCATAATTGGGCATTAGGCAAATATTTTGCATTCTAGTCATAACTATGGTTGTGCTCATAGTATATTAATGTCATTAAAATTTTTGATTAGGCATTGCTCATTTTAAAAATCGGACTCACCATAATGCTCGCCTATCTCCATTGAAGCCGGGTGGAATGAGGGTGTGATTAATTTCAACGATAGGGCTCCTAAGAACCTCGTTGACGTTAAATTTAAATTCCATATTATTTAACACAACCAATAAAATTAAAATTGTATATTACTTGCGCTCGAAGGTCAATATAAAACGTCACCCGTTTTAATTGCACATAACAAGGTGTACAAAGTGGATTTACGATCACAAAGGTACGAATATATAAAAATTATGTTCAGTTTATATCTGACAGTACGAATCTTTTGTTTTAAACGCTTACTACTCGGCGGGCGTAACAATACTCCGTTACTTTTTTTTTAAGAGAAGGTAGCACGGTGTGCTAAACGTCATAGGCGGAACAGAATGAGTATAATATAACATAGTCACTATTGCCTTCAGTTTTTTAAGTATCCAAGTATATTTTAATATGAGAATGAAATTTTTAGTTTAAGTAGTTGACTTTATTTTTTTTATTTTGCAATCACTAAAACAATATAAATTTAATAAAACTTCTTCAACTTAATGTACGCCATTGAAATCCTTTATCGATTGATTGGGTTACGGGAAACTTGCGCAATATACAACTTCTCACGTGGGTAATATTTTATGTACAATTTATTTTATGTTTTAGAAAATATCAATAATTTGTATATGATAAGAATTGCAGAATGAAACTTGCAATAACTTTTATAAACAAAGACATTACTAAACCTAGTTTTTTTATAAAAATACACCATTATAGTAATAATACAACGAATCCTGTGAAAACAATTTCTATTTAAAATTATAAAACAGAGATCTATAAAATTAAGTAGATGCTGTACATATAGAACTCGACACCACAAAGTATCTCATATGACCTCATATTTTGATTCTCTTTTCTAAAAGTGTTACAAGAGGGCATGAGCATGTAGTTCTAGGCAGTTTTTTGTGGTTGACCCGGTGATGCACAGTTAAAAAGTTGAATAGGTTGTACAACAGTCGGGTGGCTAAAATCAAACGCGGTCAATTCAGTTCCTATTTTGTATTGGTTGAAATTATGACATTATGAGTCAGTAATAATTATTCAAGATGTATTAATATAATAGCTATTTATGGTACTAGTGTGTTATGCAAATAAGTCACGTGAGAAAAATGTTAGCCTCAGGAGGCCGTAGGGCAAGCTAGGTAATTTTCTTAAGTGACTTATGTAATTAACACACGAGTGCCAAACGAGATTTTATCCAATACCTCTTAATAATAATTCAAAATGTGATCAACAATTTTTAAATTTGATGTTTTAAATTGTTAAATTTAAATTAATAAAAATTTATTAGTATGCTTATTTTCAATAACTTTTACCTCACTAGTGACTTATTCTCGGGCCCAAATAAATTGAGCCCTTCGTCACAAATTTCTGATTACGAAACGACATCCTGAATATAATTTAAGCCATCGTTTAGCTTTGTTAAAAAGGGTACAACAATATTGGCATGTCTTGCTGTCAAAGTTTAATAAAAGTCGTACTTTACTAATATTGTACATTAGTAAATTAAAACATTAAAAAATTCGTATGTCGTTACTTGTACTACATTATAAACTAACAAAATATTTAAGTTGCGTAGTAATTCTTAATTCATTCCATTTTAAACTATGACGCAGAGCTCAATTTATTTGAACCCGAGTATAGACAGGGTGTCTCCGTGACCGTGGAGAACCTTTGAGGTGTTGATAAAAGGACACTTTTCTAAGACAAATTTTTAAATAACATTTTTGTCTAAGTCCAAACGCTTGGGGGTACTTCTCTTTAAAGCAATTTTTGAATCTCTGATTTCAAACGGTCATAGCTCCGATATTATTGATTTTTTTGATTTAATAGATTAGAACTTTTTTAAAGATCACTCGCTTATCTACAAATTAGGTTATAATCTGCTATTGTCTAGGATGAATAAATTTCGAGTTGTGAATTAAATTAAGAGAAGAAATGTCAAAAAAATTGCAAGATTTATTTTTTCATTTTTCTTGCAAAACCTGTATTTTTTAAACGAAACTACTTACAAAAAAATTAACGGCCCTATTCGCGTAGCAAATTTAACGGGCTATAACTTTAGTCTACTAAATTTATTTGGAAAACCAACCCATTTCACCGAAAATCCCAAAATAATCAAAAAGGTCAAAAAATAGTCAAAAATAGTCATTACAGGGTGTTTCCGTGTCTACGGTAAATCTTTGAGGTAGTGATAAAGGACATTTTTCTAAGACAAATTTTCAAATAAAATTTTTTGTCCAAGTCCAAACCCTTGGGGACACACCTCTTTAAAGAAATGATTTGAATGTCTACCTTCAAACGGCCATAGCACCTTAACCATTGATTTTATGGAATTAATGGATTAGTAATTTTTGAAAGATCATTTATTTATCTACAAACTGATTTATAATTCTTATCCTCTAGGATCAATTAATTTCGAGTTATGAATTAAATTAGGAGATGAAATGCTAAAAAATTGCAAGTTTTATTATTTTGTTTCTCTTGGGAATTCTGTATATTTTAAACGAAATTACTTACAAAAAATGAATAACCCAATTTGGATAGAAAATTTAACGAGTGTTACGGTTCTGTTTTGCCAATGGATACTTTTATTACTTTGAAAATTCTTTTATAGTAATTTTATAAAACTCCTATATGCGGCAACACAGTTTGAATTTAAAATTTAATTTTCTAAATATTAGTTATCGCCAAGTGTTAGATTGAAAATTATCAGCTGTTGATTTTGAATTCTAAAAGTTGTACGTATTGCAATTTTTGCACAAAAATCTAGTTTTTTGGACGTTACAGTGATCCAGTTATTGATTGAACTTCGAGTTTTTTTTCAATCCAAGTTGTTTGGGATTTGTATTGGTCATTATCTGGGATATATTTTCTGTACCGGCTTTTATAAGCAATTTTGAGGAAATTATCCGTACTTCGTTTGAAGGATTTATTCGTCCAAGTTTTGACATCCTGGAAGAATTAGAATCATCGCTGAAATTTTGAAACCCTCTAATCCACCTGCGAGGTATGTTCGATAACTATTAATACCGTATTATGTTAATTCCGAGTTTTAGGGTTTTTTTTTGTGCCGGCGTTCTTTTGGTTCATTTTGTGCTGGTAACGATACCGTCTTTTGGATCAGTATTTGGTTAGTTTTTGGGAATTCAACTGCTTCTACACCAAGACCGATATTATATTTTGGACATTTTGGATTCTTGATATATTTTCTGTACCGAATTTTTATAAGTAATTTTGAGGAAATTATCATATCTTCGTATAAAGGATCATCTGTCCGTTTTCACATCAAGAAGAAGTTATTCTGGCTTACCTTTACCATCTTGCTTAAATAACCAGTACCATCTTTAGCGTACTATCGTTGTCCATGGTGAATGCAACGCAACCACTCGTTTCCACCAAGAAAGAAGACACCTTATTGAGCTAAGATCTTTGTGCCGTTTCAGATTTTATTTGTTGATGTTCATATTAACTTTTAGTTTTTTTTTTACCTAAAGTATTTTATGGGACGTTATTTTGAATGTTTTTGCTATATTCACAAGATCAATAGTACTTGTAAATTTGTTTATTTAAGAACTGTAACTTTGTTGCACCCAGTATAGCTATACTGGGTATTACATTGACAATAATTATTAACGTTGTAATTTCCTAAAGTATTTTAGAGAAAGTAAACCAATATTGCGCCTAACCGTTTTTTTAACTCAATTATTTGATCTGGAATTTTACAAATCAACCTTCTTGATACTTGCGGCATTAGACCCGGTTAGTTCTTTTTTTTCCAGTAGATACGTTTCGCAGTTTCTTGGGTGTTTACTGTCGTGTTGTTTACAGGGTGGTTTTAAATTGGGTGGCGCCCAAACCATATCTTTACGGCTTGCTCTTTAGAGCGTATCGCTTAGAACACCGTATATAATTCTACACCATCGAAAAGAAGATCCGGTTTAGTGCTTTATCGTTGGCGTCTCCTGCTCCTACGAGCTATCAAAGGGGGCAAGTCTTTTTTTGTCAGCCGCCCCTGAGATTAACGGCTGCAAGGTTTTAGTTTATTTTAACATCTTGGCATTCCAACTCCCAATTAAAACCCTAACACGGGCTATAATTTTAGTCTTGTAATAGTTTTTGGAAAATCAATCCATTTTACAAAAAATCTCAAAATAGTGAACAAGATCAAAAAATTTCTTTAAAGAGGGGAACCTCCCAAGGAAGGGTTTAAACTAGAACAAAAATTTTATTTAAAAATATATCTTAGAAAAGTTACTTCTATCACAACTGTAAAGATTTACCATGTACACGGAGACACCCTGTATGACTATTATATTTTTTGTATTGACCTTATTCCTTATTTAGGGATTTTCTGTGAAATGGATTGGTTTTCCAAAAAATTTTAGTAAACTAAAGTTATAGCCCGTTAAATTTGCTACCCGAATTGGGCCGTTAATTTTTTTTAAATAGTTTAGTTTAAAAGATACCGGGCTTGCAACAAACATAAAAAAAAACTTGGAATTTTTTTGACATTTCTTCTCTTAATTTAATTCATAACTCAAAATTAGTTCATCTTTAGCAATAGGAGGTTATAAACTAATTTGTAGATAAGTAAATTGTCTGTAAAAAATCACCAATCTATTAATACTATGAAATCAATAGTTACGGTGATATGGCCGTTTGAAGCCATAAATTCAAAAAATTGCCTTAAGGAGGGTACCTCCCAAGGGTTTAGACTTGGACAAAAATTTTATTTAAAAATTTGTCTTAGAACAGTGTTCTTTATCACCACCTCAAAGGTTCTCCTCGGTCACGGGGACACCCGTATGTTAGTTTATTAATTTAAGGGGTAATGACACTCTAAGATTTTTAACGGACGCAAATTTTTTTTTACATTAATTTATAGTTCAATATCTTAGAATTTACCCGATAAAATTTCATATTAATATTCCAAATAGTTTTGGAACTATAGAATTTAAAGCGCAACAAGAAGTGGGTAATAACATACTCAAGTTTATGATGTTAGAGCATTACAACTGTCGGTAAAAGATAATAAACTAATATGCATCTTTTGCATATCATGCATGCATGCATCTCATGCAAATTTTTAATTTTTCATAAATGGGTGGCATCCTCTGCAAATATGTATTAGCGTAAACCCCGATCACGAAAGCTGTTTTAAGTGGCAAAGTTATCGTCGATATAGCAACAAAAATTGCCGTATGTGCATTTAACTGTAGTATGTGTAGTATTTAAAAATTTTGGTATGACAATCGGGCCCAATCTGTGCGGAAGCTGATGCACGCCGCTATAAGTTCTCGGAGCGATTGCTGTCTGACGCTGCAAAAGAGGCTCGGCTGTCGTTAAAATCAGTCGAAAAGAAAAAAATAGAGCAGTGCATTAAAATAGAAAGCCAATTGTATGGTGCAGGTATAGCCAATTCGACAATTCCTTACATATAGCACATAAAGTTTTAATTAAAATTGTTCAATAACTAACGTATTTATAACTTTTATTATTATTAATAAACTTTATTTTATTACTGAAATACTTTTGCAGTTCAATTCATTTGTTTACAAACTTAATAAAAAATTGTTTACATAATTTAAATTACAGCTGTTCACACGCAACTTGCTCGGAGGTGTAAACATTTCAAATGCCTATAACTATGAAACAAGTGAAATTACAATTATGTACATAGAAGCTCATTGAAGTTCAAACGAAGCTCTATCAATTGATATCAAATACCAAAAATTTTGAATAGGAGAAAAACTAAAAAAACATGTCCACAGCCCCCCCCCCTCCCAAAGATTTCGCGAATATCTCTGCGACCGTTGAAGCTCAAACGACGGGAAGCGAAGCTCATTGAGGCTCAAACGAAGCTCAAACGTTTGACACAAATTTCAATAAAAAATTCAGTTTGGGGGCAGCGACATGTACCTCAACAAACAGGCAGATAAAGAAGAAGAATGAAAGAATACACAGTGAACGTCAACCAACTTTTATTATAGAAAACGCTTCTTTAATCGGTTTTAATATTAGGATTTTTTATTTGACAGAAGCTGAATTTTAAATTTCAGGTATCAAGAATTTTATAATCATGTACTACTTCTAGATTGATTCTAGAACATCTAATCAAAGAAAACACCCATTGCTGAAAGTTTATGAAGAAATTTGTTTTATTGTCCAATTTAACCGACCAATTTACAAAACTTTAATTTAAAATTATATTTTTTTTAAATTTTAATCTAGCAAATTGCATAAATTATACGCTATTGTAATATTTCATAGTTTAAATTGAATAGATTTATTTATAAAGTAAAAAATAAAGCTTATCGTTTGAATCTTAACAATTTATATCTTTAAAACCTTTTCGCTTCGATTTAGGTAACACAAAAATGCAATTTTCATTAATTACAATTTTTAGGAAGTACTGCTTATTTCTTTGAAAAATTAAAAAGATAATCTTAATGCTCGCAGGAAGGTATACACATTTTAATAATAATGACTTCGCCTGGTAGAGTCAATAAGCAAAATTTCATAAAAAAAATTAAATTATCTATGGACGTTTGCTTTGTTTGTTGTTAGTTGTAATAAATTCATTTATTTTCTCAAATACAATGTTATTATTTATGTTTTTAATATTAAATAAAGATAATTTTGGAGATGTAGGGGATACTACCACAATAGCTAGCCAGAGCACCTAAGATGTAATATGTCTGAATGATGTACGGTGCTTACGAATTGTGGTCTTTGGAGAGCTCATGGAGCTGACCGTAGGGTTAGTTATTATGATTAATGTATAGTTTTTCATATTCGCATATACATAATATATAATATTATTTTATGTTACTTAGTAGTAAGTAGTACTAGGTAGCTGCAGGTGAATTTCATATTATTAAAATTTTAAATTAAGCGTGTGGTAAAATAAGGACTTCGCATCGTATGAAATATCTATAAGTGAGTATTTTGAATGATTATGAATATGGTTCAATAATTCTTAAGTCTTGACTGCTAAAAGTCACACTTTTGACGTTGACAAAAACGAATACCTATAGTTATTATTACTTTTAACCAGTGACGCGTGTGACTTTAATTATGATTTTTGTATTCACCAAGTCTAAAGATGCTTTTAATTGCTCGTTGATGGAGACGACCATTATATTGCTTGAAATAGATACAAATATAAAGCTTTTTTATAACGGTCAAAATTTAAAAACAACAAATTGTGTTTTTAGTTATACGATTCTGATTTTTCAGCTTATCAGACATAAAGAGAAAGCAAGATTATCCGCTTTTAAATGAATGTAAATAAATTATAATTTTTTTCAGCAAATACTTGTGAAAAACAATTACTTGAAATTTATATTTACATCGAAAAATTAAGGGAGGTGACTAAATGCTCATTTATTATTGCACCAACTTTATATTGTTTTTACGAAAGACACAAGAAGCAATTCATATTTAGATGGAATAATGAACTTTTCGAATTTTAAATGAATATTTGGCAAGGTTAAAATTTTCTTTTTGGTTGGAAACCTGCAACAATATAGCCAAAGTACTTACTAAGATTTTTTAAACTGCAATGCCTAGCACAAAACACTTTTTTAATTTTTATTTATTGCACAAAGCGCTATTCAGCATAGTTTAGCTGTTCTGAAATTGTGAAAAGCTATGCCAACAATGAATTGACCATGAATTTTGTAAGTTGGTTCCGGGCAGGTGTGTTGTATAATATTATTACTAGATACTATTTTTTAACATCGGTACATATAAATATATATTAGTTCTTTTATATGAAAACTGATCGTTAATTAAATTTTAATGTGTAATTGAAGAGTTTGTCTATATTATGGATATAATACTACATCGTTTGTAATTAATTAGAGAAATAAGTGGCGCTTTAGCTTCAAGTAAATAAAAATGTTTTAACTTGAATTTAATATAGTTATTACATTTAAATTAGATCTATATTTTGTTAATTATCGAAAATTTTTAGATGTTAAATATTATGAAGTGCGTTAGATTAATAATTGGATTTTAGCATATAAATAGATTTTAATGAGCATAAAATTTAAAATTGTATCCAGAGAAATATCATGCAAGTCGATATTTATTTTTCTTTACAAGTGAAAGTTTTCTTATTTTGTGTTTTTAAATTTAGCAATTTGTAAACAAATGTTTTGTTCATATCATTGGCATTGAGGAAGTATAGAAACCATTTCTGATCCAATTCGTTTTTATCTGAAGCACGTCCGCGCAGGACATAAAGCCGGGTTAGAATTAAAGAAAGGAATGGCCACACTTGTCCCGCGGGTCTATAAACATGGCCACATAAATTTGATGCCCTCTGCCGACCTCCTGCTTGAATATTGATGGTACTGCCGCACTATATCGCTCCAAAGATACAAAGTCTTCGTGGTTTCTTCAACAGTTAAATTGCTTTTCTGTATTTATAGCACAAATTTACACTCACTTCAGCTACTTGCTTGCATATACGACTTTCCAAATTACCTTCGTAAATGATAAAATTATTTAACGCTTAATGAAGTAAGTTATATTAATTTCATAATTTAGTTTTAATGCAGCATCGAAATTTTGATTTCGGCTGTAGGTACTTATTTTGACAATTTCAAAAACTCACCAAATTATTAAATAGGTCATCGTTAATTTATTATGAATAACCTTATTAATACATTATTTGTTAAAACAGTACTAAAACAATAATAATAATTAATTTTATCTATTGTACTAAAGTTCCATTTTTCAATGCTCTTAAACCACCGATTAGTTTAATCAACTATAAAATTATACTTTTCAGTACTCGGTTAGTTATAACTATTGATTGCAGTAGTGCTTTAACGTGGTTTTAACTACGATTAAGTTAATCGGTAAAATTTTGGCCGATTACAGCGTTGTAACTAAGTTAATTATCCAGTTATGTGCAGTAGCGGACTTGTAGGAGTATTATGTAATTGTTATACTTTCTTAAGAATTATTTGTTGATTTGATATTGTTCTTAATCAACATATTTGATTAGTAACTTGATATAATTACTATCAGTAAATTTTCTACTTTGTTTCCATGACCGTTTATCAGCGAATACATTGATATTGAATATTGATGTAAATTCTCACCATAATTGTATCGTAATGTACAATATCTTAATAATAATATCTTTTTATTTTTGCATAGAACATTTCCTAATTCTTACTAACTAGCGATTTGTTGAACGCTCGCGAACTTAATTGAGGTTAGAAAGTTTTCTTTTTTATTCAAGTATCATACCAGCTATAAACAAAAAAAATTATGATATATTTTTAGTTAATAACAATAATTAAGTTCAATCATTGCGTCAATCGGCTTTTTTGGTCAACAAAACAACTAAACATTATTATTTATTAACCAGTGGTTAAAAAGTTTGTATAGTTAATCGTCGATTAACCTATAATCGAAAATTTAACGACTCAGAAAAAACGAATCTTAAGCTATCTATTTAATCATCTATTTAAAATTTATTATATTTGAGTATTATTATTGAGTATAAATTTAATGGTATCAAGTTAAGTGAATGTTATAATTTGTTAGTTTATAATAAACAAGAGGTTAAGCCCGTTCTTTCAAACGTTTAGTTCAGTATGGCAATCTCGTTAGTTCAATCGGCAAGCTTACAGCCGTATTTATTGACAAGTATTTAGCACTTTTAATGTTTAAGGACCGAATTTTAATTTCATAATCGCATATTTGTGGTTTATAGAATGGAAAAACTTGGCAAAATATAAGTTTTATTCAAATGTAATTATTTCGTAAAGTATTCTTGCTTCTTAAGTACTGAATTTCCTATTGTGAAATCCAAATCTGACGCTTAAACATGATTGGAATCTCGTAAATCTAGTCCGGTTCCGGTTTTATTGTCTGTATCTATAGCGCGTTAAAAATATGTGACACACGTAGAAAAGCTACAGCTACAGCATTGTTCGCAAATGCGACACTGGACAATTTTTACAAAATTAATTTAGAACCACAGAAACATTTATAATATTACCTGTTGCCAGCAAGTAGACATTTGGTGAATAAAAATGCTCTATGCAAAATTTGTGAATTTTGAACAAAAGATTACACGTTAACCTCTCGGATATTCATTCATCAAATAACTGTAAAAGTTATATTAATTTAATTAAAGTTGGTTTTACTCGAATAAAGTAATTTCACAATGTTGAGGAGGGTCCTGAGGCAGAAGACATGTAATGGGCTCCTAAGCCAACTACGATAGCGCCACAGACGTTTATTTACAAAAATTATTTTAATGTAATTATTCAGATGTAACTCTTAAAGCTCTAAAATCTTTTGTAGGCAACTTAGAATTTATTATTTTCAATTAAGTTTTTTATTAAATTTTAGAATATTTAGGCTTCACAATCAATTGAGTTTTAGTATGGCGTAGCAAAACTGATGGGTTTTAGTTTCTGTTTTGAAGTACAAAATCTCTTACGTAGACAAAGTTTTTCTTATTTTTAAATTATGTTTATATTGTTAAATTAAATTTAATAATCTTAAATTAAATTTTAATTATTTCTATAGGTATACCCAATATTATCGAGTCTGTATGAAAGATTAAAATTGTAGATTACCCACGTATCTTGCATTGTTAAAGGTTATAGTTTCCCTTGTACCTTATTTAAATAATGGAAATCACGGTATTGTTCTTATAAATAACCAAGCAAATTTTTAATATTTATTTGATAATTAAAGTTTTACTATATTTCTAAAAATTCATGACATTTATTATCGCAGCTTATATTGACACATTGAAAAGGGTTTATTTGAGGGTGATGGTGTGACACTATTGACCTTGTTTAGCGCTGTCAACGCTATTTTGAAAATGTCTATATTTTTGTAATTATTCTTTAACTTGTTGATTTAGAGGAGGTGACAGTTTGAAGTTATTTTACTTTTACATTGCTTGGTACGTGCACAATGCGTTTTCAAAAAGAGTTGTTCCATTTCTCTCATGTGCAATTTTAATTACACATAAGTAATGATTAGATACTTACCCAGCTAATTGATGAAACTTCAAAAATTAATTTCAACTTTCTTTTAAAATTAAATTCTCGCACGGAGGGTATCTTCTACACTATTGGAAAAAAAATCTAAAATCTGATTTGGTAAAGTGGTTTTTAAGTAGCAGATACAAAAAGAGTAGAATAAATTTATTGTGAATGTGATTAATAAAATTTTATTCATGATTTTATTTTAAATTAGACGAATCCAGAAATGAAATTTAAAATTTGACTTTGTTCTACTACAAATTGACAAAATGTATAAGTAAGTAGAATAATTGGAGAATATAATACGATGAAATTTTTAAATTACTATAAATCAGAAAAGTCTAAATTCAAAAATATAAATTTAAATCGATAATTTTTTTATATTATTCAAAATAGTTTTTGTTTATGAATTGAAGAACACACTGTATGATATACTTTTAAATTACATAACAAGATATAGCTATCTGACATGAAATATATTTCAAGTAAATTTTAGTTCTAAATTGAACCTGTATCGTGACCAGTAACATTAAATTATATTTAGTGGTTGAGTAGACACATAAAATATAATAACAATAATTTGAAGTGGTATCGTTAAATGGACGGTGGGTATAAAGGCTCCCTTGTTTATAGTCAGAGCTAGATATTGCAGAAGCGACGGTTTCAAAAGAGCGCTGACCACTTCGTCCGGCCTGGAATGGTCCGGAACGCGCGCAATTTCATACCGATGTATTAAATATGTATACATGGACGAGGAAAGAAAACAAGATAAAATACGGGCATAAACAGAAAATGCCTTAAATGAAGTTACGTGAATAATTTATCAGCTCTTTTGCATTTGCACACCAAAGTGATACATTGTTTTTACGTAATTCGGTACACATCCGTTAAAAATTAATCTACTGTTTAAAGCAGAAATAATTTAAAATATATTGTTGTAAAATTTTATAAAATAATAAAACCTTCAAATGTAAAAGTTACTTTAAACAGAATTTCAATTCTTAAAATTAAGTTTGCAAGAAGATATATTATCAAGTAAATAAAATTTATGTATAAGAAATTTGAATTAACGCTGGTAGATGCAGGCTGAAGGTTGAACTGCATTAAAAAACGCGCCTGTAGAAAGAAAATAGACGAGAGGATGAAGACGATTCGTTCGTTGGATGGTAGCTGGAGTAGTGTTGATTTCCCAAGAGTTTCTATCACAATGCAACTGGCAGATAGCACACTTCACAGCCAAAACTATTTGCAGTTTTCAGTAAATGACGCGCACCACCAATTTCAACTTTATCGACGCACCAATACTTACCTCAAATGAGTTTTTTCAATAGCTTCCAATTTACACTTTCATCGAATTACAGCTTTATTTGAGTGCAACTTTATTGGTTATTTATTTTAATGTCGGACCATTAAAGTAACTTTTTCAACTTTCACCAAAATTAACAGCAATTAAATGGCATTATTTAAAATGTGATAAAATAAATGTTACATAATATTATTTGCACGTTCAAATTTATTTTTTTTTTACAAAACAATTGATTTACATTTCTTTAATAAAACATAATATTATAAATGACTTTGATCAAATGTCATACTGTACTGGTATAACATAAAGATACAGTCAATTGTTTGCATGATAACTTTAAAAGTAGCTTAGATTCGTGACTCCGGCATGCCATTATACATCCTCCTAGTAAAGCTTCCTTTTCAAAACACACCACCTAATTAAAAATTAAAGAAAAGACGCCATAATTCCTGTATTTACATGTCAAATCGACATGCTATTGCTTTATAATTTAAAGCGTATATGCTATTTGAAACATGAAACGTTTTAATTCTCGTCTAAAAGTAAAAATTATAGTTCATCGAATTAGAATATTTATTGTTAACCTATTATTAAAATATTCATAGTCTCGTACATCTTTTAACTGTAATTATTCGGTTTACAATAAGTTCGATCATATTCTGTTTGTCTCAATCGTATTACAATTTCTAACTTTTGGTATTTAAAAAAGCTTCTATGCGTTTTTGTCTCTAGTGTGCATATTTAAAATATTTGATAATTTTTTTAGCAAAGTGTCTACTGTATTATTCAATTCAATAGTCTTTTATGTGATAATATTTTACGTAGCTTCTCACAAAGTTAGAATAAACTATAAATTTTATTTTTTTATTATTAAATTAACAATTATTATTACAAGTTTGATTAAATTTTAATTGAATTTGACAATTAAGAAATTTTTTCCACCTAACTGATTTAGCCCATTTACCCGGGTCGAAAAGTGCCCATGCGAACCCATGGTCACATTGGTCATATCCCCATACATGTACCCACGGGCATGGTGATATGACCATATCATATCCCCATACATGTACCCACGGGCATGGTGATATGACCATGGGTACGAGTAATGTGACCATGGGTACGAGTGATGTGACCATAAGCACGGATGATCACACTAGATACATTTATGTGTACATGAACAACCTTGCGTGTTTATTTTTGTAATTTACTACAGAATATTTTTAAAAAAAGGTTGTTAGCAAAATTTAAGATTTCTTGTGTTGAATTTTGTTAAACTACTAAACTCTTTAAAAATATAATTTTAAGAAAAAGTTTGAAAATATTAAAATTTAATTTTAATATAATCCGTTATATTTTGCAAAAATATTGGTATTATTTGTTATTATCAATGACAATTAATTTTTTCATATCTTTTTTCATTCACATTTTCATATCTAGTTTTCGGTCATTCGAAGTTTGAAAAATTAATTTTGTTTATCGATTTAAAACTTAAAGTTGTTTGTTGTTTTCACTTAAAATAATTATGCAAACAAGAAATCACAAACATTTTGATTTTATACGTACAACTCCTGATTGAGAGTTACAGTCACCACCCTGTATGATATAACACTTGAACCCAATTAATAGCTTGCTTATTAGTAATAAATTCAATTTATACATAAATATTTATTAAATATTTTTTTGTAAATATTTAATTATTTGTTGTAAACTTTTTATATTTAATATTTTGTTCTATAGGAAACTCGTCAGATGGATAAGTTACGGACAATCCGTATGGGGATTAGAAATGGAAAATGTTGTCTTTCTTAAAAATAAACGTTTTGATTCGACAATATTATTTCTTGATATTTAATAATAATGTAACATTTTATTTTGAAGACCAGGTATATAGAAAATGATAAGATATTTTTGGGAGATATTTTTTTTTGAATTTTGGGAGACGGGTAATAAACCCGTCCTTCGATTTTGATCATTTTTTAAGTGGATTATGAAAAATGAAGGTCTAATTAGCGTATAAAAAAAAATAAAATTTGCGGATGGCTCACAAATTTTGAAAAAAAACGGCTTTAAAAATTTATTTACAGTGAGATGGGTTGTAGCGGCAGTTAAGATACCAGAACCTCGGTTATATATAATTATATATTATAAATTATGAAAGATAAGGGTCTAATTAACATATAAAAAATAAAATTTGTGGTCGGTCAACAAATTTCGGAAAAAATACACTTTTAGGGTGAATCCGAATCCGAATAGGGTGAATTACGGCCGCTACACTTTACCCATTTTAACTTTACTCGTTAAAAACATCCCTCAGAACGGTCGAACATGGCAGAATGCGTACTCAAATGACGTAATATTTCACAATACTACACTTACATGAATTTCTTATGGGAAAATTGTAATTTTCAAAATTGAATTGTGGCCTTATTAGAAGTCCCACAAAATTCATCCTCACCTTAAACAGCTTGTATTATTTTGTTCTTTTACTTGGTAAAGCCATTTTTATAGGAAAAGGTGTACTTTCGAGCCGGATTTTATACCTCAACTCGAATTTTGATTTTAGACTAAAGAAAATTTATAAAGAACTGCCAGACTTATTAGCATAAATGTTTAGTGGTTGAAATCAATTGCAATTTGGAGTTTTCGTACATTATTTTGTATTTTGAGTTTTCCTTCTGCAGGGTAAGATATGATAAAATTTTAGTACTCGTCACTTAATAAATTTTATTATATATATTTAAATTATATTCTCTTGGTGTTTGTAGGTTCATAAGTTTAGATTTAAAATACGCACTTGTTCAAATTTTGAATTGATGTAAATTCATTAAGCAAGGAAAATATTGCTGTTACTGGTACGCCTTCACGCCTTTGATTATGAGAAGTTCGATGTATGATTTGTTGTATTGATATTATGTTGTATGAGACATAATTGTTCAACGATGTCTTAAACTAAAATTGATAACTAAAAGTGGTAAAATTAAGTTCACTAAAATTTCACTTAGCTTGAAAATTTAAAAACTTTTTTAAAAAACATACGTATCATTTCAAAAATTCAAAAATTCTCAGCTAAGTATGGAAAATAAACTTCTATTGTATAAAGCCATTATCAAACCCATCTGGACTTATGGTATACAACTCTGGGGCTCCGCATGCAACTCCAGCATCGATATACTTCAACGATTCCAGTCTAAAACGCTAAGAAAAATCTGCAACGCCCCATGGTACATCACAAACGAGGCTATCCATCGAGAGCTTAAGATAAAAACGATTAGGGAAGAAATACAAGTCTTCAGTACCAACTACTACCACAGATTATCAGAACACCCAAACAGACTTGCTCAGAATTTAGCAAACTATATCAACCCCACAAGAAGACTCAAAAGACACAACTTTCAAGACCTACCAACCAGATTTAGTTGACTCAATAGATTAGCTGTTTGTTGAAATACTAGGTATCACAAATTATGTACTCGTCTAGCTCTTGAATGTTCATATTGAATTATTCCAGTCGGTAACTGTCGCTGGACAGTTCACCAATCAAGTCTAATCCAGTTAAAAGTTTTACTTATTGTACCTTACAAATGTACAGATTGTAAAATAAATAAATGGTTTCAAAAAAAAACATTAATAGCTACTAATTTTATTGGTTATGAATAAAGTACAGTAGATATTAGATTTTTGGGTAGAACTAATTTCCACAAAGACGGATTTGAATTTTTAATTTGTTGTTAGAAAAAAAATCTTGCGTGATACCAAATAACAGAAAATTTTATGCTGAAAATGATTATGATATTGATTTTACAAAATAAAAATAAATAACAAAATGGTGACCAAAAAACTGAAAGCTTAAGCAGTGTTGAAAATAGTGTTTTATAATACAAATGCATATTATTTCATCAATATTTTTAATTATATTATTATATTATAAAATATACATCCGTACTGTGCGTAAAATATGTTCTTTGGTCTTTGGCCAAACATCAAACATTAAAAGTCAGGTGTGGTAAGAAATTACACGGTATTTTACAATGGAAAATAGTATATTAATGGTTTTTAGTAGTAAAATGTTTACAAAGATGAAGTAGGTGGTATCTTTTGTACAAAGTAGGACAGCAAAACTGTGGATCATAAATCTGGATGTGGTTGACATTGCCAAGGTATTTATTTGGACTAAACGAATACAAAACTTGAAATACATTTGCTAGCTGTAGAGCACATGCTGGCTTATACTTGCAGCTCCGGGGCACAATAACTGCAAAATGTGCTAGGGTATATCTACAACAAACGAGAGAACTGAAACATGGAAATGTTTATAGCTTGTTAAGTGCTGGTTCTTTCAACCTTCGTAGACATACTGACTGGATTGTGTTCTAAAATATGGACCGATATTTTGATCATCGAACAAACCTTAATACGATCAACAAAAAGTCAAGGTGAGCTAACACATGGAGGAAGCATGGCTAATAATTAGTCAACAAGTTTCATGAATATTGAACTACTCTGCATACTGTGAAGTTATTTTTGCTATGAGCAATTTCACTGGTGTCTCCTGTGTTAACAGTGAACAACATATTAAAATATCTGATGTTAGAAAATGGAGAATCTGAAAAGAATTAAAAACCTAAGGATATGGAGAATTTTCTTACATTACTTTAATTTTTGGAAGATCACAATTCATTTGATTCACAATGCGTTGAACTACATAGTATTTTCAGTGGGTTAGTAGACAGTCAACACAACTGCAAATGAAGGAATGGACTCGAATTCAATCAAAACTGAATGGAAAAGCTTTCAGCTCTATTAGCCTGGTTAAAAAGAATCAAGATGTCAAAATGAAGATATTAAGAAAAGGTATTGTCATTTAAGAAACTAATCAACATATGGATACGGGACTCCTTACCCAGAGAATGCTGGTATGTTATATGCTGGAAATTCCAGCATAAATCTTGATTTGCAAAAATTAAAGAAAAACTTTAAATATGAATTATCTATACTTCCTCCGTCTTTATTTGATCCAGAAACTCAGCTGTTGAAAAAAATGACAAACCATCATTGGCAAGAACTTTGAATGATATAGTAACTAGTTTAAAATTACATGCTACTTGCAGAAACGAAGGTGCACTACTACACAAATTGCCATGGCCCAAAACTGGAAATTTTTTAGATGTGTTACAACTATAATAGCAGTCATATTTCTAAGCAATATAAAGTTGTGACAATTATATTCTATGTCTACGCCATCTCTAGTACAAAAGATGTAGATCAGATACGCACAAAAAATCATCAGGAACAGTGAAATTTGTTGAGAGCTCTCTACTTCTTATTGTCTGATATGTGAGATATGTTGTAATTGTTTTAGTAGAGATTGCACAACAGTGCACTGATGCCCGATTGCTTCCCTTAAAAATATCTCTTAGATGATCTATCTATTAGATAAATTAACGTAGTAGTCAATCAGAAAGCAACAAAACAAAATAACCAGGAATATGATTGCTTGCTTCGTTAATTTTATAGCTAGATTATCTAAGAGATATCTCTAGGTAAAGAAATCGGTAACTAGCAACTTTTAAAAAAACAATATGCATATTTGACCAGATCCTCTAAAACTGGATCTAGTAGCAATATTACAAATTTTAATTTTACTTTCATATGCCTTAAAAGTTGAAAGTTTTGTATTTTGTTTCATATTTACCCCACTTAACCTTATATTCAATTTGCGCACTGGACCACGCTGAGCATTTTAAACAAAGAAATGTAGTGTGTGGACATTTGTAAAATATCCATAAGTGTGCTGTCAAGTTATAAGTGTTGAATAAAATTATAAAATAGTTCTTTAGTATTTTTATTTCATAATGCGTAAAAAACTTAATTATTGTAATCGTGTATTGTGAATATAAAAGATTAGGTTAACTAGTTAACCTACCGAGTTGTGTGTAACATTACGAAGAAGTAAATATTATTAGTATGTACGAATTTGATTTTTACGTCTTAAGGTGGCAAAAGTATCAATTATTTTCAAACACTACTGGTAGATGACTCTGATATCGATTGATTACTAGATAATGCAGGCAGCAAAATTTATCGACGCCTGTATTAGTTCGTACTTTTTTCCGCCTACCTATTCAGAAAATAGTTTTGAGAACAAAAAATGCTTATATTCACAACTTAAATTGTAAATCTTTTCGACATAAAATAAGATAATATAGTGTACTATGCGCGTGCCATCTATGAAACATTTTCCAAACTGCAAATAGCATAAGCAGGATAGGGATTAGAAGAACCACGATTAATTTCGTTACTCATGAGGTTAATAACAAAGTTTTAAACTGCAAACTCTCAAATAGATAATTTGTAATGACATACTGTAAATACAGCATGATTACATGTGGCTGAAGACAGCACCAGAATCAGAATCAAATAAATGAGTTTTACAGTGGACCAGACAAATAATTAAAGTTTTTTTAAAATTGATTTATTTTAAAAAACAGGTCATTAAATAATATTTTTTAGTTCTCAAGGTGATAACATGAAAGTAAAAATTAATAAAAAACACAAATTCAATGGTTAAATGATAAAAAAGTCGGTTACACTTACAAAAATTATGCAGGTCTGGTACTATTCAAAAATAATTTCACTTCTTTCAACCATTTTGATACAGGTTGAAATTAGTGTCAAATGATAGACAATAGTGACAAGTACAACATATATTTCAGAATCAAAAAAATTCAGGGGCTGAAGGGTATAACCGCCCCCCCAAAAATTTCAAAAATTTACAACTTCTCCCAAACATTTTGTTACAGGCTGAAATTAGTGTCAAATGATAGACAACAGTGACAAGTACAACATATATTTCAGAATCAAAAAAATTCGGGGGCTGAAGGGTATAACCGCCCCCAAAATTTCAAAATTTACAACTTCTCCCAAACATTTTGTTACAGGCTGAAATTAGTGTCAAATGATAGACAATAGTGACAAGTACAACATATATTTCAGAATCAAAAATTCAGGGGCTGAAGGGTATAACCGCCCCCAAAATTTCAAAATTTACAACTTCTCCCAAACATTTTGTTACAGGCTGAAATTAGTGTCAAATGATAGACAATAGTGACAAGTACAACATATATTTCAGAATCAAAAAAATTCAGGGGCTGAAGGGTATAACCGCCCCCTCAAAAATTTCAAAAATTTACAACTTCTCCCAAACATTTTGTTACAGGCTGAAATTAGTGTCAAATGATAGACAATAGTGACAAGTACAACATATATTTCAGAATCAAAAAATTCAGGGCTGAAGGGTATAACCGCCCCCAAAAATTTCAAAATTTACAACTTCTCCCAAACATTTTGTTACAGGCTGAAATTAGTGTCAAATGATAGACAATAGTGACAAGTACAACATATATTTCAGAATCAAAAAATTCAGGGCTGAAGGGTATAACCGCCCCCAAAATTTCAAAATTTACAACTTCTCCCAAACATTTTGTTACAGGCTGAAATTAGTGTCAAATGATAGACAATAGTGACAAGTACAACATATATTTCAGAATCAAAAAATTCAGGGGCTGAAGGGTATAACCGCCCCCAAAATTTCAAAATTTACAACTTCTCCCAAACATTTTGTTACAGGCTGAAATTAGTGTCAAATGATAGACAATAGTGACAAGTACAACATATATTTCAGAATCAAAAAATTCAGGGCTGAAGGGTATAACCGCCCCCAAAATTTCAAAATTTACAACTTCTCCCAAACATTTTGTTACAGGCTGAAATTAGTGTCAAATGATAGACAATAGTGACAAGTACAACATATATTTCAGAATCAAAAAAATTCAGGGGCTGAAGGGTATTACCGCCCCCCCAAAAATTTCAAAAATTTACAACTCCTCCCAAACATTTTGTTACAGGCTGAAATTAGTGTCAAATGATAGACAATAGTGACAAGTACAACATATATTTCAGAATCAAAAAAATTCAGGGGCTGAAGGGTATAACCGCCCCTCAAAATTTCAAAATTTACAACTCTCCCAAACATTTTGTTACAGGCTGAAATTAGTGTCAAATGATAGACAACAGTGACAAGTACAACATATATTTCAGAATCAAAAAATTCAGGGCTGAAGGGTATAACCGCCCCCAAAAATTTCAAAATTTACAACTTCTCCCAAACATTTTGTTACAGGCTGAAATTAGTGTCAAATGATGACAATAGTGACAAGTACAACATATATTTCAGAATCAAAAAATTCAGGGCTGAAGGGTATAACCGCCCCCAAAATTTCAAAATTTACAACTTCTCCCAAACATTTTGTTACAGGCTGAAATTAGTGTCAAATGATAGACAATAGTGACAAGTACAACATATATTTCAGAATCAAAAAATTCAGGGCTGAAGGGTATAACCGCCCCCAAAATTTCAAAATTTACAACTTCTCCCAAACATTTTGTTACAGGCTGAAATTAGTGTCAAATGATAGACAATAGTGACAAGTACAACATATATTTCAGAATCAAAAATTCAGGGCTGAAGGGTATAACCGCCCCTCAAAATTTCAAAATTTACAACTTCTCCCAAACATTTTGTTACAGGCTGAAATTAGTGTCAAATGATAGACAATAGTGACAAGTACAACATATATTTCAGAATCAAAAAAATTCAGGGGCTGAAGGGTATAACCGCCCCCCCAAAAATTTCAAAAATTTACAACTTCTCCCAAACATTTTGTTACAGGCTGAAATTAGTGTCAAATGATAGACAATAGTGACAAGTACAACATATATTTCAGAATCAAAAATTCGGGGGCTGAAGGGTATAACCGCCCCCAAAATTTCAAAATTTACAACTTCTCCCAAACATTTTGATACAGGCTGAAATTAGTGTCAAATGATAGACAATAGTGACAAGTACAACATATATTTCAGAATCAAAAAATTCAGGGCTGAAGGGTATAACCGCCCCTCAAAATTTCAAAATTTACAACTTCTCCCAAACATTTTGTTACAGGCTGAAATTAGTGTCAAATGATAGACAATAGTGACAAGTACAACATATATTTCAGAATCAAAAAAATTCAGGGGCTGAAGGGTATAACCGCCCCCTCAAAAATTTCAAAAATTTACAACTTCTCCCAAACATTTTGATACAGGTTGAAAATAGGATTATTCAAAAAGTAGTAAGTAGAATTTGCTGTTTTACTTATCAATCTGTGTCTGAGGAGATTAATTCGATGTTGTTAATAAGTTCAAAACTGTGGTCATCCAGTATGAATTTGTAGAATTTACGAAGTCGTACGGGTTTCAGCAAAAATAATATGTAAATAATATACTTGACTTTTTAAAATATGTATCAAAGATGTACAAAATTAGTACACCAACTCACAACATTTCACTTTTTCATTTACGTCGTATAGAATTTTTATTAAATTTTATTTTGTACTGCTCCTGATGTTCTGCTTCTTTAACGTGCAGTTAAATAACATAGTGAAATTGTATATATTATTAACGTTTGAAATTAATATTTGATTCGAATTTTTTTAAAAATTATAAGGTTAAATGAACAATAAAACAAAACATTATTTGTGAGCTTTCTGCAATGGTTACTGCTGTCATCAGACATTTAATAATGTCTTATTAAATAATGTCTATATTTAAAAATGTTTTATTGTTCATTTAACCTTATAATTTTAAAAATTCAATCAATGTTAAATAACATATTTACTACGAACTTTACTAAAAAATTTTATAATCACAGCAACGCATGTTTGTATTACCCGGCACCTTTTTGACCCAAGCTTCAATGAATGGTTGTTACAATTACTTAATTCAGCACGATTATTTAAATTTACAACTTATATTTGACTATAAAAATGGTAAATTTGAATTATCAAAATTTTTCCTAAGAGGTCGTGCAAGTAGTACGTAAGATGGCTTAGGAAAAGGATGGTTAAATGCTTTCTTACTTTGGAGTTCTTAGGTTTTATCATTTAGGGAAAAGGGTTTATGATTTTATATTTTGCTTACACAGGAAGAGTGGGTGTCTAATATCAATGAAAGTTTGCTTACGTAATACTTTAACGCCTCAAATCTCGACTTCGTAATAAATGCCACAGTTACTAAATTAACTAAAATAAAATAAATTTAATAAATTTGAGCAACTCCATACATATATGCATATAATAAATCGCTTTAATAACTTAATGTCGACAATTCTGTTAAAAAAGATAAAATTTGAAAGCAGGCTCCATGAGATTCTCACATTTTTGTTTAAAATTTGATAGTTTACAAATTATCAACCAATCCTAAAACTTTATCCAAAGATTAACATCTGTCATAAACTGGTAGAATACGCAGAATTACTCAAAACGTCTCAAATTTGAGACATCATCCATTAATCCTGCATGTAATGGGTAAAACTGTTACTGTTGTTTTCCGCTCAACAAACTAATTTGGGTGCGGTGATTAGACCTTTCAGCCCTGAATTTTTTTGATTCTGAAATATATGTTGTAATTGTCACCATTACCTATTATTTGACACTAATTTCAGCTTGTATCAAAATGTTTGGGAGAAGTTGTAAATTTTGAAATTTTGGGGGCGGTTATACCCTTCAGCCCTGAATTCTGAAATATATGTTGTACTTGTCACTATTGTCTATCATTTGACACTAATTTCAGCCTGTAACAAAATGTTTGGGAGGAGTTGTAAATTTTTAAAATTTTTGAGGGGGCGGTTATACCCTTCAGCCCCTGAATTTTTTTGATTCTGAAATATATGTTGTACTTGTCACTATTGTCTATCATTTGACACTAATTTCAGCTGTATCAAAATGTTTGGGAGAAGTTGTAAATTTTGAAATTTTTGGGGGCGGTTATACCTTCAGCCCTGAATTTTTGATTCTGAAATATATGTTGTACTTGTCACTGTTGTCTATCATTTGACACTAATTTCAGCCTGTAACAAAATGTTTGGGAGAAGTTGTAAATTTTGAAATTTTTGGGGGCGGTTATACCCTTCAGCCCTGAATTTTTGATTCTGAAATATATGTTGTACTTGTCACTATTGTCTATCATTTGACACTAATTTCAGCATGTATCAAAATGTTTGGGAGAAGTTGTAAATTTTGAAATTTTTGGGGGCGGTTATACCCTTCAGCCCTGAATTTTTGATTCTGAAATATATGTTGTACTTGTCACTGTTGTCTATCATTTGACACTAATTTCAGCCTGTAACAAAATGTTTGGGAGGAGTTGTAAATTTTGAAATTTTGAGGGGCGGTTATACCCTTCAGCCCCTGAATTTTTGATTCTGAAATATATGTTGTACTTGTCACTGTTGTCTATCATTTGACACTAATTTCAGCCTGTAACAAAATGTTTGGGAGGAGTTGTAAATTTTGAAATTTTGAGGGGCGGTTATACCCTTCAGCCCTGAATTTTTGATTCTGAAATATATGTTGTACTTGTCACTATTGTCTATCATTTGACACTAATTTCAGCCTGTAACAAAATGTTTGGGAGAGTTGTAAATTTTGAAATTTTGGGGGCGGTTATACCCTTCAGCCCTGAATTTTTGATTCTGAAATATATGTTGTACTTGTCACTATTGTCTATCATTTGACACTAATTTCAGCCTGTAACAAAATGTTTGGGAGGAGTTGTAAATTTTGAAATTTTGAGGGGCGGTTATACCCTTCAGCCCTGAATTTTTGATTCTGAAATATATGTTGTACTTGTCACTATTGTCTATCATTTGACACTAATTTCAGCCTGTAACAAAATGTTTGGGAGGAGTTGTAAATTTTGAAATTTTGAGGGGCGGTTATACCCTTCAGCCCCTGAATTTTTGATTCTGAAATATATGTTGTACTTGTCACTATTGTCTATCATTTGACACTAATTTCAGCCTGTAACAAAATGTTTGGGAGAAGTTGTAAATTTTGAAATTTTGAGGGGCGGTTATACCCTTCAGCCCCTGAATTTTTTGATTCTGAAATATATGTTGTACTTGTCACTATTGTCTATCATTTGACACTAATTTCAGCCTGTAACAAAATGTTTGGGAGGAGTTGTAAATTTTGAAATTTTGAGGGGCGGTTATACCCTTCAGCCCTGAATTTTTTGATTCTGAAATATATGTTGTACTTGTCACTATTGTCTATCATTTGACACTAATTTCAGCCTGTAACAAAATGTTTGGGAGGAGTTGTAAATTTTGAAATTTTGAGGGGCGGTTATACCCTTCAGCCCTGAATTTTTGATTCTGAAATATATGTTGTACTTGTCACTATTGTCTATCATTTGACACTAATTTCAGCCTGTAACAAAATGTTTGGGAGGAGTTGTAAATTTTGAAATTTTGAGGGGCGGTTATACCCTTCAGCCCCTGAATTTTTTTGATTCTGAAATATATGTTGTACTTGTCACTATTGTCTATCATTTGACACTAATTTCAGCCTGTAACAAAATGTTTGGGAGGAGTTGTAAATTTTTGAAATTTTTGGGGGGGCGGTTATACCCTTCAGCCTCTGAATTTTTTTGATTCTGAAATATATGTTGTACTTGTCACTATTGTCTATCATTTGACACTAATTTCAGCCTGTAACAAAATGTTTGGGAGGAGTTGTAAATTTTGAAATTTTGAGGGGCGGTTATACCCTTCAGCCCTGAATTTTTGATTCTGAAATATATGTTGTACTTGTCACTATTGTCTATCATTTGACACTAATTTCAGCCTGTAACAAAATGTTTGGGAGAAGTTGTAAATTTTGAAATTTTGAGGGGCGGTTATACCCTTCAGCCCTGAATTTTTGATTCTGAAATATATGTTGTACTTGTCACTATTGTCTATCATTTGACACTAATTTCAGCCTGTAACAAAATGTTTGGGAGGAGTTGTAAATTTTGAAATTTTGAGGGGCGGTTATACCCTTCAGCCCTGAATTTTTTGATTCTGAAATATATGTTGTACTTGTCACTATTGTCTATCATTTGACACTAATTTCAGCCTGTAACAAAATGTTTGGGAGAAGTTGTAAATTTTGAAATTTTGAGGGGCGGTTATACCCTTCAGCCCTGAATTTTTTGATTCTGAAATATATGTTGTACTTGTCACTATTGTCTATCATTTGACACTAATTTCAGCCTGTAACAAAATGTTTGGGAGAAGTTGTAAATTTTGAAATTTTGGGGGCGGTTATACCCTTCAGCCCTGAATTTTTGATTCTGAAATATATGTTGTACTTGTCACTATTGTCTATCATTTGACACTAATTTCAGCCTGTAACAAAATGTTTGGGAGAGTTGTAAATTTTGAAATTTTTGAGGGGCGGTTATACCCTTCAGCCCTGAATTTTTTGATTCTGAAATATATGTTGTACTTGTCACTATTGTCTATCATTTGACACTAATTTCAGCCTGTAACAAAATGTTTGGGAGAGTTGTAAATTTTGAAATTTTGAGGGGCGGTTATACCCTTCAGCCCCTGAATTTTTTGATTCTGAAATATATGTTGTACTTGTCACTATTGTCTATCATTTGACACTAATTTCAGCCTGTAACAAAATGTTTGGGAGAAGTTGTAAATTTTGAAATTTTGAGGGGCGGTTATACCCTTCAGCCCCTGAATTTTTTGATTCTGAAATATATGTTGTACTTGTCACTATTGTCTATCATTTGACACTAATTTCAGCCTGTAACAAAATGTTTGGGAGAAGTTGTAAATTTTGAAATTTTTGAGGGGGCGGTTATACCCTTCAGCCCCTGAATTTTTTTGATTCTGAAATATATGTTGTACTTGTCACTATTGTCTATCATTTGACACTAATTTCAGCCTGTAACAAAATGTTTGGGAGAAGTTGTAAATTTTGAAATTTTGAGGGGCGGTTATACCCTTCAGCCCCTGAATTTTTGATTCTGAAATATATGTTGTACTTGTCACTATTGTCTATCATTTGACACTAATTTCAGCCTGTAACAAAATGTTTGGGAGGAGTTGTAAATTTTTGAGGGGCGGTTATACCCTTCAGCCCCTGAATTTTTTTGATTCTGAAATATATGTTGTACTTGTCACTATTGTCTATCATTTGACACTAATTTCAGCCTGTAACAAAATGTTTGGGAGAAGTTGTAAATTTTTAAAATTTTTGAGGGGGCGGTTATACCCTTCAGCCCCTGAATTTTTTTGATTCTGAAATATATGTTGTACTTGTCACTATTGTCTATCATTTGACACTAATTTCAACCTGTATCAAAATGGTTGAAAGAAGTGAAATTATTTTTGAAAAGTACCAGACCTGCATAATTTTTGTAAGTGTAACCGACTTTTTTATCATTTAACCATTGAATTTGTGTTTTTTATTAATCTTTACTTTCATGTTTATCACCTTGAGAACTAAAAATATTATTTAATGACCTGTTTTTAAAATAAATCAATTTTAAAAACTTTAATTATTTGTCTGGTCCACTGTAAACTCATTTATTTGATTCTGATTCTGGTGCTGTCTTCAGCCACATCATGATTACTTTACTATTTTTACTACAATAAATAAAAGAACTGAACCGTTCCGCAGGCATGTTTTGTTTATTTATTTATTCATTAACTATAAATGTTTTTTACTTGTAATTATAATATATTATCGACAAATGTTCAAATAATATATCATGTTGCAAATTTGAGCACGGTACGTTATATCTACTCGGTTTTTAATTGTGGTTTGTTCTTATGGCCAAATAACATTGGTATTTGCCACCTTAAGCATCTGAATTTAGCACTGGAAACTTGAAAATTTTGTTTGTTACACCCTGAATTTATTATTACAATTTGTATTAGCAATACAACATTATCGCTTGTTTGTCGTACAAATCCGCGGACCTAAATCCTTTCGGTACTGGTTGAAAACAGCATGTCGACTAAAATAAGTTTTAAAATAAGGCTATTATGAATGAACTAATTTTGGCAATTTTTAAAAACTATTTTGTGAGATTTATTCGTATTGGGGTTAGTCCGTTATTACGCTCATAGCTTCAACTTATATTTTGATCAATAGCAGCGCCAAAATTTGAATTTAGAAAAATTAATAAAATAATTAAAAAAAGGGAAAAATTTTTAAACATAGTTTTGGAAATTCTTAGAAATGCAAAAAAAGCAACAAGCATAGTCGACCTGAATTATAAATTGAAAAGAACATATCTGCTTGTTATCTGGTATGTACTACTTCTTAGATTTATACTGGCCTGTCACCTCAGCTACATTTTCTTTTCAACTTATATTTTGATCCCCGTCCTCTAAATGTATCATAAAATCTATAGAATTTTAAATATTTTAAACTAGTAACAATAAATTATTTTTTGTATATTGTGTAAAAATTTGGAACTTTGGGTACCTTATATATAAAGAAATAAATATCAGTAGTTATAAATATTTATTATAAAATTATTATTATAAAAAAATAATGTAAATATACGTAGTACTGGTTACAAATTTAGCATAATAATAATGGCGATTTCTACTAAGATTGTTATTCGTTTCTTTTAATTATTTGTTTTCTTTTTTGTTGAGCTTCAATTATTGCCACTGGTTCTCTATATTTAAGCCCACGTTCGGGCCTACTTTCAATTATATTTGGAGCAACACACTCCATATAAAAGTTTTTTAATTTTGGGAGCATCATAGTGTGCCATACAACTTCATCAAAATAAATTTCTTTAATAAATAATTTATTGTTATCTCCACTGTACACTACAAAATAACAAACTTAACCCCAGTAATATGTAGCAAGTTGGCCCTGTATTTGATAGAAATAATCGTGAGATTTTTTAAGTTTTGGTTTTCCGTTTTCCATTTCCAAACATGCCATTTTTTTGATTTGAACAGCTTCTTCAAAAGACACCCCCATTTGAGCCACTTTGTATATACTGTCATGTTATCAGTTGAAAACTAGAATTAATAACCTCGGTAGATAAAATTGTATCTTCGGTGGAAATCTTATGTGACGGTTTGATAATATTTGTCATTTAGCAGTTGTAAAAGGTTGATGGAATACCATTAGAGCCATTTAAAGTACCAAACGTCATTTAATAAGTTGTTGGAAGCAGTTAGCGTTCAGGAAGTTAAATTCACTGATACGGGTGTCACGAATAAAAATTGGAAATATATTTCATAATAAATATTAGCGTGCACATTTCTTGTCACCTTTGCATATAAATCCAAATTCAAAAAGATTAAAATAATGCCAATAACAGCAAAGTAAATTTTCATCCTTCGGAAAACCTAAAAAAGAAAGATTTCAGTAATAAAAAAAATTGTAATTGGATCAAGATGTATACCAAAAGAAGCGTAATAATTTGTAGAACGATTTGCCATCCAAGTAAGAGTAG
The DNA here is from genome assembly GCA_036346125.1 of Lycocerus yunnanus. Classification (NCBI taxonomy): domain Eukaryota; kingdom Metazoa; phylum Arthropoda; class Insecta; order Coleoptera; family Cantharidae; genus Lycocerus; species Lycocerus yunnanus. The sequence continues at coordinate 2,178,595 of JARFIX010000008.1, read as the reverse complement.
TAGCTTGTAAATTAAATCCTCACCATTAAGAAATGTGTAATTTTAACCTAAAAATATGTCAAAATTGTAAATTTAGTGATTATCAGGTTATTAGTCTAAGAAAGTGAGCTAAACTAGTGTTAAAAGAAGAGGAATTAAAAGCAGAGTGTTATGCAAGTGATTAAAATGGATAAGGAGTCGGAAAATCAACATGGGGGCAACGAAAGAACTCATACTTTGAAGTTCGATTGTGAAGCAACCGTTGCAGCTAGAATTTTTATAATAATTTTGTGGGAAACGGCTTTGAAGTCTTTAATTTTGGTGAAAATTCCATGGAAATCCAAGTTGATAAATTTTTCAACCAATCACGTGCCAGCATTTGTGGGAAATTTGCTATAAACAATTGAAATTTTCCGATTTTTATGTACCACTCGATGCGAAAAATGCATTTAGTTGAGCTTTGTCGCTAGTCAGGCGAACATGTACAATTTTGCGCTCCTGAAATAAAAAAATAAAATAAAAATAATTAATTAAAATAATTTTTCGACAAGCAGTGTACAAATAAAGTAACATTATGAAAAAGTAAAGCAATTTAAAGTGAATTGAAGAAAGTACGTTGGAATTAAATTAAATTATAAAAATTTCGTACTTACTAGTGATTCGATATGTTAACGAAGAGTTGGAACGTGGTTATGTTTCGGAACTGCTGATCTCGAAGTGGAGTTAATGACCTGCGTCTGCACAGCTGATCTTTTGATACAAGTTAGTTAAAATAAAAATCGAACAATAATGTATTGCACCATTTTAGATATAATTAATTTTAAGTAGTTTAATTCATTTATGCACTTGATAATTAGTTTTAACCACTATTACATTATACAACAACACACTTTAGTTTTAAATGCTAGATGCGTCACCTAGGATAACTTTCTTTGTACAGTGGGTACATAGCTGCCAACTGACACTATTTGTATGCAACTTTATCCAATATAAAATTTATTAGGAAAGGTCAGGATTTGTGTAGCAATTTATTTGAATTTACAAAACAAGCAGTTTAAAAAAATTAAAGTTATAATCAAGATTCTAGTAATAACCCTAAAACGTAAGTACAAATCGAAGTAACAATTATTATCTTTTATACAATTATAAACAAGCAACAAAAACATTACAAATTGGCTTCATCAACGTGGAGTTTGATTCATTTCAACATAATCATATTATTATTATAACAGGCAAGAACATTACAATACACTTCGCCTCTATTATTTCGATTTCACTAATAATTCCATCTGGTAATGCGCATAAAACCATTCTGAATATCAATAAAAAATGTTATCGGTTGAAATCGTACCTAGTTAAAAATTACCCTGGTAAGCACGTAAATAATCCTTAACAATTACAACTACAGTAATAGGTTCAGTAATAAAACTTAGGAAGCTGCCCCAAAACACGGATTTTTGGTTATATTGGTAAGCAAAATATAATAAGAATAATAGATCAATGCGCCCGACGCAGGGTTAATTACCAAGCAGAAAATAAGATAATATTGTTTTATGAACGCTCAGCCGAGCAGTACAGCAAGTCATGAACACCATTTATGTATCTTTGTTTCGAATAAAACATGATATTTTTTCTGCAAACGTTAAAAATAATTATTACTTTTGATTAAAATTAATTTTATCATTTATTTCTGGCAACAAGCCACACTAAAATTAAACAAAAGATTGTCAGGTATCACCAAAGTAAATTAAATAATAAAATAAAGTATAAATCAAGTTTTTTAAAAGGATATAAAATTAAGTTTTTTGACGGGCGAGGAAAGTAGTTATTTATTTTATAATTGTAGGAATAATATGGTATATACTCTACAAGTAAATTTAATTGAAGAATCATACTTATGCGAAAAACCTTTAATGAAATTGGCTGCAAGGTCTTACTTTTTTGCACTTGAAATGTCATACTTCCAAAAAGTATGTAAAATATCAGGTTACCAGTTATCTAATAAAATTGAATAATCCCAACCTAAATGTGTCCATTGTTGCAATTAAAGCAATTGTATTACTTTAGTGCTGCCCGTTATCCTGTTTACTTTACTTTTAATGCTGCCTAACCGCTGGCAGGAAACGCAATCTTAATTAAACCAATTTGGTACTTTCAAACTTCAGATGACTTTTTATGTTTACCTGGTAGTTCCGGCTAAATGTTACATTTTGTTATGCTACAAAAATAAGGCACTGATTTCTCGCGCTTAATACAAAAATAACAATTACAGGTCCATTTTAAAAAGGTTTTGAAGAAATATTTAGTTTACGAATAAAATGGTGAATTTCAAAGTATAATAGTTGTAACGAATACACCTATGTTAAAAATTTATTGTCAAAGAATGTTAATATTTCTCTTACTTGTAAAAATGTTCATAATCGAAAATATTTATAGAATTTACTGTAGATGAAATAGATAAAAATGAATTTAAATCTTGATAAAACTTAATCCAAAAAAATATATAAGCGTTACTCAATCAAAATATATCATTCATGCAGAAGCATGTAATTGAATAAAAGCAGAATGTAAAAGTAACAACTGGTTTTTAATTCTCTCCTATTATTTGGGGGCTATAATCTATCCATTAAGGATTTAATATAATAAGTACTCGAGATTTGCATTGAATTATAATATGTAACTACTATGTAGTGTGCCATAGCGTTGTCAATATTTATAGTAGTTATTAATTAGTTGCTTTGTGTGTCAGATATTTATAAGGAATTTATTATTATGTTTTTATTCATTATACAATTTAAAGTGAAATAATGCTAAAATTGTAAAATTTATTAATTAATAAAGCAAGATAAATAAAATAATTGCACCTAAAGTCCATGCAAATTTTGATGAATGATATCCTGTGCGGCAACCATGACATAGAGGTAATTTACAATGGTAATCAGTTGACTGGACCATGATTAAGTGTATGAATACGAGATTTGCTGTGAAATTGCTTATTTGCATCCCTCATTTCATCATGAGGGTTGATTCCATAGCTTCTGTGGACACCTATTTTAGGTTATAAGTAATTATTTATTCAAGAATTAATATTCGAAACAGAATATTAAACGCTAATTCATGTGGATAAATTTGTAGTTTTATAAAATTTAGATTTTCTTTGCACAAAGTTTAATAATAAATTAATATTAGCACAGCATCATAACCCAAATATGAATCTTCCATTAGCAGTAAAATTGTAGATATAATAATATATGCCAATAAAATTTCAACTTTTCAACGTGGTAAATTTAAACTGTAATCGAATATAGAAAAGCGCGTTACCTATGAATAGGAATAACAGTGATCCAAAAGCGATTACAGCTGCCAGAAATGAGCATCAATAGAGCCCCTTGAGGTTTGTCCCTTTCTCTGGGGTGGATGCGTAGATTAAGGGAGAAGGGGGTTGATATGCATTCTTCCAACATCACATAAAGTGCATAAAGGTAATGCATCCAACAAAAAGATAATATTATCTGGTACATAACAGATTCGAATCTTAATACTTGCAATATATTATAAATATATTCGTAACATCTACGTAGAAATAGTATTCCTTTAACTGCTAATATCTTTTAAGTATACATATCATTATACATATGTAGTATGTAGCTTAGATACATGTATAATTATGTAGTATACGTTAAGCGTATTGCGATTTCGCTTATGATCTTTTTATTTGATTCTTTTTGTTGTGATTTTAGACATAATTTTTGTTTTATGTATGACTTGATTTAATTGTGTTTACACCTTGCGACTGCTTGTGACAAAATCACATGATAAAATAAATTTTCAACAGAGCAAACCTATTATAAAATTTTAAGATTAAGGTAAAAATGATACCAAAAGAATTTACCTCAAAGTGCGATAGCAACATTGTGCCCGGTTTCTATGTATTTTAATATTTATGAAAGGCACAACAAAATTATTTGTTCTGTCAAACTGTAAAAATTTATCGCATTCGGTAAGTAGAGGAACGATATTATCGAAAATCACATTAAAAATCATACCGAAATAGACACGGTTTTAATCTGACAATAACGTATGATTTTCCTTATGACTTATTCCATATGATAAAATCACATACTGTGAACACTAAACAATTGCTTATATAATGTTTAAATCATAAGAAAAATCATATATAAAATCACATAGTCTCAATTGCGCATTAATATACTAATTATCGAGCTGTGTACTTTTACTAATTTTAGTTACAAAAGATAGTAAATATTTTTGTTGATTATAAATTTATTTTTTGCATTATTAAATTTTGTAGTACTACAACTGTTGCTATTTAAAATGGATAATTACCAATTCATGCCTACATATTTCATAAGATGTAACCAATACACACCATATATTATTTAAACGAAAATAATGCTTGAAGAAAAGAGAATAAATCACCATATAGACGGTTGTATGACCTACTCGAATGTAGCCATAAAAAATGTAGACACTTCACTTTTTAGTTTATACTATGTAAACACTATTTATTTGCCACAGGATAATAATGTAGTTGTAGGAACTTCTATTACTTATATGAAGTTATCGCCTTGTGCAAAAGTATAAAAATAATTACAGTAACATAATGTTTTAAATAATTTATTTGCAACTTTACCAGTAGAATAGCAAATAAAATGGATATTATACTAAGCGATCCCGATGATTTAATATTGAGACCGATATTGAGTATATTATTCAATAAAAGGAAAATGAATTATCCAAAGGAATGTTTTTCTAGCACTTTACTTACGTAATATTATTATAAATTACGAAGTGCCTTAATTTACCGGAGAAAGTAAGCACGATATTATGATTCATTATTTTATTTAAATGTTTATGTGCATCAACAACGAGGTTATTAGCACTTTTACCGGAAGTGATTATTAGTAAGATTATTGGTAAGATTAGTCTTTAGTTGGTTTTTATTATTAGTAAGCACAATATACATCCACAAGAACAAGTTAAGAAACTCCGTGAGGTTCTTTATTCGAACCTATAGACTACTATAATTTGTCTACGTAAAATGACACATTTTATTGGTTTAATTTAAAATTTCAATTTTGTAGTTTAATTCTTAAAATAGATTGTAAAATTCTTAAAGGAGCACTAAACACACAAACCAGGTTGCCAACGCGGTTGTCAACCTGATGCCCTTGCTAGATCATGTTGTCGACAGCAATTTTACGAGTTTTCTTTATTAGAAAGCGTCGTCGAAACGGTCGTCGTCTATCAACGAGCTCATTATTATTTAAAGCAGGATTGAGACAGACAGTCCTGAACTTCCACAAACGCTTGAATGTAATCTTCTGATAAGAATAGTTCGTAAAATTGTCGTCCGACAGCTTGATCTGGTAAGGGCATCAAGCTTACAACCGGGTTGGTAATCGGGTTTGTGCGTCACAAACCCCTTTTAGAAATCTGTAGAAAAATATTTGATGTGATTGGTCAACTAACGACGCAATTTATTAGTTTTTTATTATTTATTTTTCTAACCATGATTAATGAATATCAATACTTTACTTTATAAACACTTAAGTATAATAATTTGTATGATGAACATATTTATTTAAAGACAACAATAACATTAATAACAGAACAGAAAGTATTAAATAGCTAGCCAGTGAAATGGAAAAATTTGTTCATAACAGTTTGCGTTGGTATCGACCCTAGCACCAAAGCGGAATTACCTCGTTGGATACACAAACCGATTCTCTGGATTAAAAAACTTTCAGCACGTTTATCACCCGATAGCTTAATAACTAGACGACCGATCTTAGCGACCAATTTCTTTACATCGTTACTCCAAAGCCCGAGGGTCCTGATAGTGAAAGCTGAAAAATAGTAATGATCTTTCCGTTATAGCCTTCTCCGCCCACTTTTGAGCATTGGCCTCTTTCTCTAAGGGAAAGGTTAAAGCATAATGATCTTTCACTGTTCGATATTTATCGAGCTTTAGAGTTTCAGCTTTTGCAGCTGCTGAACTGGCAATTTTGCATGAAATACACAAGTGACTGGGGCCAAAGTATCTATGCACGTCGCGTTTCACACTAAAGCTCTCCCTTGCCGCCCAGGTACCAAGGTCACCCCGTCTGGTTTCCTTCCATCATCACGTGAAAGTCTCACGGATTCAAGAATGCTGGGAATGTTGACAGTGGCAAGATATCGCCTAATAATGTCGTTTAAAGCAGCATGCCTTGATAACCTGCCTGCACTTCGGAAATACGCTAGGCCGTGACGGCAGAATCGATTGACAAGTCTCCACACGATTAAGTATGATCTTGGCACAAACGGGTTTCAATTCTAAGACCTACGCAAATCCGCCAAATATCTTTATCTAGCAGTGTGCTCAGGTTAAAAGAAGGATCGTCTCGAGCCATGCACAGGATTCTTTTTCCGATACAGCCAGAATACGTGCACGATCAATATCTGTTTCACAGTTTAAAATAGAAGACTGCATCAGTTTTAAAATGGGTAGATCCCATTTTGCCTGAAAACCTGTTGAAGAGCGTAAAGCCGCAGACAGGCACATTATTTGCCAAACCGTAACCGCTTCTTTCTATTGTAAATAATTTGTATTGTCCAATAGTAGTTAAAAATTTATATTGTCAAATTGACAATGAAATTCTTTCTTTTTGCTATATTAGCTATCGATTCAAAGTTGAAATGAAAAAAATCAAACTTACAGCTGTGAGAAATCAAATTATTAATTTTGTAAACCATTCTCCAGCCAATATTTTACCTTACAGCATCATACCTACGTAATAGTAGCTTTTATCATTACAGTTGTGAGAAGTCAATTTATTAAGTTTGTAAACCATTCTCCAGTCAATATTTTACCTTGCAGCATCATACCTACGTAATAGTAGCTTTTATCATTTCGGTTGCTCATTCTTTGGCCTAAATTCTCAAATTCGCCTTTTTATGCAGTATATAATTTTCAGCGATTAAAGTATTTTAGAATCAGAATAATATTATGGACTAAACACTATAACTTTGTTTTTGCAGCAATTTGAAATGTTTTGAAACTTTTAGGCGGATGAATTACGTTAGAATTATTATATGAAAATTACTCTTTGTCTACCGGTTTCAAAACGTTTCAAACTGCTGCAAAAATATAATTTTTGTAGCAGTTGAGTTTAATGTTTATTACTTCAAGTAATGCAACATTTCAACTTTTAAGTACATTTAAAAATACAGAATAACTATAAATATAGTGAAATATATTTGATTTTATAAATGAGCAGTTCAATAACAGTCAAGTTATTAGAAATTAGGTGCTAAAATTCAAGTACCTACCTGAAATTAGTTGCCAAAATTCAAGTACCTACCAACTTTATTAATTTTTATAAATATTTGCCAAATTATTTAAAATTCTTCAAAAGCAATATCATAATATAAACTGTTCGATATAATGGCATAAAATATCATTAAAATTAAAGTGGTTGCGTTGGATTCATCGATTTGTAACGGAATTACCCCACTAGTAAAGTTGAATAATGTTAGGTATAGCATAAAAATTATAATAGGTAGATATTTATTTGAACTGGCTTCTATTTGCCTTGATCAATGGAGTACCCCAAGGTTTGCTATAACAAAAAAACCTTTTTTTGAAATTAATTAATTATTATTTGATAAATTAGTTATTACAATTTACCAAAAATTAAGTATTTAGGTATCTACATAATATTTCTAGGTAAAATGTTAAATAAATATTAGTAGCATTAATATATTTTCAGAAGTACAATTTTAAAAACAAATAAATTAATTTATTTGTTGATTAAATTTTTTAAAAATACATATATGTTTATTAACTGTAATGTTTCTATTCTGGTTTATCGATCATTTTATATAATACTTTTCAAGTTCTAACATTCAACAAGTTAGTATATTTTTCATACCGGATTCGATTAAACTCGACTACTTAAGTAATACATCTTGTGGTTTCCTGTTTATAGCAGTTAGTTCAGCAATGATTTAAAATCACATTACTAAATGAATTGAGCGTATATGCAGCAATTGTAAGCGAAATACAAATTTTTTGTTTCTATTTTACATATTATACAAAACAGGTTAAGTTTTCTGTTATACTTCAAGAATAAGAAGACTAGCGCTTGCGTGCTCTTAAGAAGGGCCATATAAAGCTAGGGCTGCAGATTCTTGCCAATCTGTGCTGAGAATGGCGCGATTGTAGTTACGTCATTGTTAGAACCCGCCCTATTTATTATTCATGTCGCTATGCCATGGGGGCGGCTAGAATCTGTAGGGGCAGCTGCTGTCGGCCTAACTCGAGGAAAGCATGCACTTGATTTTACTGTTTATAATCTTGAAATGCAAATATTACTTGACATAGTTCTAGCAGTTCTAAGTAAATCTTCGGATTTATTGAGGTATTATAAAAATTAAATTGTATTGATTGTTTTATAATAATATACTTAATAAGTGAAGTAATAGGTACCTATTTAAGCATTTCTTTATATAAATTTGAGGAAATACATCATTTTGTTATAAATGATTATAATAATGTAAGTATTTAAGGGTATGTATACAAAATTGAAAAGTCTAAAATGTTTTGAATTATGAATCGGTCTTGCAACAAAATCTGTTATAGGTATAACCTACATAATATTACGCATAGGTATACATATCGATAATACACAAAAAACAATATTACAAGGCAATTTTTGCAGGTTCAGGTTATCGAGAATATACTACGGTATCGATATAGTATATAATATTATGTACTACATAAGTATATGTACATAAAGCAAACCAATTACTACTTTTGTTTAAAATAAAAATTAATGTAAATTTTTTAAGTTCGGTGATGACAGATTCAAATCTCGCTAAATTTTAATTAGTTATGACTTTATATACTAAACAAAAATAATTTTTGTCATAAAAGTATTAAATTGTATTATGTTGATGTGTGAACAGTCGAGAAATTTCTAGCGTGCGAAAATTATTAAATGTTTAAATGACCATTATACTTGTTTATGCAAAAGATATAACAATTTCGTAGTACCTACATACTCGCATTTACTATAGTAACAGTAAGGTAAGGTAAGGTTACTTATAATTGAGGGGCTCAGAGGAAAAGTGGTACAAGTGACAATTTGATAAAAAATGAGATGTGTACATATTCGGATAAAAGATATTCTATTTTATTAAAAGTAAAAATAGTACAAGTGATATAACCGGATTTTAGTGACATCTATGACTTATTAAAAAAATCAATAATGCATTTTACTAAAAGTCGTTTTGTAAAAATGGTGCAAGTGCGCTTGGACTCCCTTGAAGCCTGTGAGAATATAGAAAATACTGCATTTTAGGAAAGCTGAAGCTGCAGTACAGGCTAAACGAAATGCAAAAATATTGGCAAGAAATTCGTCACCTCAAGACACTGTTGGTTCGATATGTTTTGATTTACAGAAAATTCTGCTCACACCAGCACTGACGACGAATAAAGTATTTTACCTGCGGACGTTACGGACATACAATCTGGGAATTCACAATTTGGGCTAAAATTGTTCCACAATATTTACGTGGGATGAGTCAATTGCTTCGAGGGGATCCCAGGAAGTTGGGTCATGTCTTTACAAATTTGCATAAAATTTAAACAAGGATACTAGACACCTTATAGCATTTAGTAATTTTTGTGCAGGTCAAAGTAAAAAAAAAACTTGGTTAAATTTTGTACCACTTTTCCTCTGAGCCCCTCAATTATATCATAGTTACTACCAGTGCAGTGGCGGTCATGGAAATTATGGCGCTACGATGCAAAGATTGCTTCGGTGCCCTTAATAAATTTATTGATACAATATAATTATTTTTATTATAAACCATAAAACGGACAATTAGAAAATACTTGAATCCTTATAAATATTATTATAATATACTAAAATACTATACTAACATTGAATTCTTGGAGTATTGCGGCTTCAAATTTTTACATTATTAAAAAGTTCCACAATAGTTATTTGTGTATCTCGAGCACCAAAAGTATTTTGCGTACAAGTTGCACACACTATTTTTCCATAACTGTAGATTATTACTAAAAAAAGAATTTGATAAAAATTATTGTTCTATATTGTGTTCGCGCCCTTATTCAACGCATCTTTTGCTTACCGTGTCGAGCCGGCACTAGTTTCTAATTCCCATAATGCCATAACAATGCAGGGAAAGCCGCCGCAGTGTATATTCCAGGGTGAAACTGTACTCCTAAAGTAGATCGTAAAAAAGAGCCACGATTTATTTTTAAAACATTATTTAGTGTTCTTATTATAAAATAATATAATATAAAAATAGACGATGTTATTGTAAATGTAGATAAGCATAACATAAAAACATATGAGAATTGGACAGAAGTAGGTGACCGTTATGAAATAAAATCAAGGTTTGCGTCAAACCGGTGACACTTTTAAGGTTAAGAAAACCTTTATTATAATCATCATGTTATGATCTTTATGTTATTTTATAACGATCACCTTTAAAGTAACGTTTTGTAATACATAATAGATATGATTGTGGAGCAGGGTTGCATTTATTTTATTTTTATAATCCTATTTATTGTTTACGTATATTAACATAAGTACTACGCATATTTCTTCTTGAAGGTAGCTGTTCTGTTCTGAAATACCGGTAGATACGCCACTGATAGTTTCAACGTATCACTGTAACCATCGATGAATAAATAAGTATTTTCGAGTTACATCTTCTAAATCATATCATAATGTCAGCTGTGGAATTTACTTTTTCTGAATTACAAACAACTGGAATGAAACAAAAAAAATGAAAAGATTTTTGTTTACTGTCTTAAATATGATTTTTTATTGACCAAAAATTTTCATACCTATAATATTTCATATAAATGACAAATTATATTTAAGATTTAAAATTTTTGTATAATTTTTGAAATATATGGGTAAACAAGAGCGCATTTAATATTAAACGTCTAATGACATTATATTCATTTTTACTTTTAATAGTAATATTATTAAATTATATTATATTTATTATTAAACGTCTGATGACAGCAGTAACCATTGCTGAAATCTTACGAATAATATTTCGTTTTATTGTTTATTTAAACTTTTAATTTTAATCTAATATTAATTTCAAAGGTTAATAATATATATAATTCCAATATTTAAAAAAAATTATATAAGTACTAAAACACTTGCACAGTGTATGCAATGATCGACTGTAGTGTATGTTTATTTAATATTATAAGATTTTCCTATCAAGAATGACGGCGCATTTCCAAGATCGTATTCATTTTGATGGACGTATGGCAATCTTCTCATCTAAGATTAATAATTAGAATTAGCGTATTAAAATTATTTATTATGACTTATTTTAAATAATTGTTTTTCACACACATTTATCAAATTGTGAAATCGGATTTTGTTGGTTGTCGAAATAACAAAATTATTTAATTGTTATTTATTGTTTCTTCTTAAATGTAAGAGTATAATTATTTATTTTATAGGTATAATATGCACACCGTTCATCAAAATGCCACGAAGTTTAAAATAAAATTAAAGTTAATATTTAACAAATTATCAATATAGAACGTTTACGCCACCTCATCTGATTATATTTCAGCAACACGTTCATTTTTCATATTTAAAGTTGCGCTTTAAAGTTATACTATATACATATGTGAGCAGCCGGTACCAACTATACCTACTCTAAGTAATATTGTAATAAGTTCTATGATGGTGTTATAATTGTACATAAAGTGTCAAATTCTTTTATGAGCACAAAATGTAAAATTCAAGAGAATTTTAATAAAGCCAAGAAATAGAAATTCGAGTAGGATTCTTATTTGTAGCAATAATCTACAAAATAGAAGCTCGTTCTCGTGCTTCTATGCACGCAAATAAATTTAAAATTTTTTATTTTGTATTGTCTAGTCCGATCCGGATTGGACCGCAAAGGAATCATCCATTATGAGTTATTTCCATACGGCCAAATATTAACTTCCGACCTCTTCAACAATTGGGCCGTTTGAAGTTAGCGATCAACCAGAAACGGTCCAAATTGGTGAAAAGGAAAGAGTTGTGTTCCATCAGGACATTGCCAGGCCACATACATCTATAGTGACTCGGCAGAAACTTTGGGAGCTTGAGTGGGAGTTTTGATGCCTCCTTCTTGTGCGAGTAGTGCAAACCTGACACTAAAGGTTCAAAGTGATAAGAAATTGTGAAAATCGCGTAGTCGAGTTTTTTGCTAATAAGGACCAGGGTTTTTATGAAAAAAGCATCATGAAATTACCTTTAAAATGGCAACAAATTGTAGAATAAATCGGTGCGGTGCAGCAGATGCTGCAGAAAGTGGGGTTTGACAAACGCAACTACGTCAAGACTCGGATTCACACTAAAAGTGTATTTTTCCCGAAATTTGTTGACCGATCACAAATTTTATTTTTTTATTTGTTAATTAGATCCTCATCTATATTGGTCTTGGTTGTAAAACCAAGATTTTGCTATCTTGACTGCCACGCAGCCTAATTTAATTTTGGTGGGCGGGGTAACAGTTCAAAAGAGCCAATGAAAAAATTACATTCTAAACCAATTTTTAAAGTTTTTTTTCAAAATTTGTAAACCGACGGCAAATTTTAGTTTTTATCTGCTAATTAGACCCCCCATCATAAACCGCTTTAAAAAAGGTAAAAATCTAGATTCGAGATTCTTAACTTTCATCCGAATAATTCTAACTATGTTAAATAAAACCTTAAAATAAACAAAAAAATAATGGATTTCTTTTTCCACTACCTATTATTTATAATGTTATAAAAATTAAGAAGTTAAGAAGTAATAAATTTTTCATTATTTAATTTTAGACAGTACACTGAGAGAAATATAATATGATACCTACATTTTAATAAAATTTACGATAGATATAGGGACAAGTATAAACATGTTCAACATAGTTTTGTAACTTAAAATATTATTATTATTATTTTTTTATAAAAATATGTTGGTTGTTGTTGTGTTACACCAATTTATTGGTGTAAAACACCAATAAATTGTTTTCTTCAAAACAACAGTGTTACTAAATAAATTAATATTATGCTAGATGATAATTGAATGGTTTCTAAAATATAATAAATTTTACTTGAATTGTAATAAAAAAATTATATCGCACAGTTTTTAACTTACAGTTTTTTCAGTACAATTAAAGAAATTAATTAAAAAATAAAATAGCACATTAATGATTTTCTTATACATTACATGTATATACATATATGTAGATAAAATAGATAAACATCTTTTATAATTTTGTAGTAGTAATTCAAGGTAAGTGAACATAAAGTTCGATTATGTCTGAACCACAAGAGCTCTCTTAATACTGAAAATACCGTAAGCGAACGAGGTAGCATAAGCATAACGGAGGATAACGATGATGATGGTGAAGTAAAGGAACTAATATTACTAAGGTCTATCTATCCCAATATGTATTATATCATCAGGATAACAATAAAGGCATTGTAATTTTAATTTCGGAAAATATTGAAAAGACTTATTCCTTTCCATACAAAAACCTTTTTTTACTATAAATTTGAGTAATATAATTTAGTTGGTAGATATTAATTCTTTGATGTTAAAACAACGTGCGTCATAAGAAAATTTATTAATACATTTTCTGCGTTAACCAAGTAAATGAAACAGTACTAATTACAGTCTGATTATGATTAGCTTTTGGACGGATAATCTTCTCGGCTTATAAGCTTTGCTCTCGCGTATTTGGATAAAGCTTTCACATAGCTTAATGCTAGCGCTGACGTACATATTTAAATGCGTGATCCTGGATATATTCGTTAAAAGTAACATTTGTACTGTCAATGTGTATATAAATAATTATATCGCACTACTTTGTAACATACAGTTTAAATTGCAATCTAACTCAATAATAATATTATTATTTTTTTTATAAAAATAGTTGGTTGTATTATTTTTTTATAAAAAATATGTTAAACACCAATAAATCGTTTTCTTCAAAACAACAGTGTTACTAAATAAATTAATATTATGCTAGGTGATAAATAAATGGTTTCTAAAATATAATAAATTTTTACTTGAATTGTAATAAAAAAATTATATTGCACAATTTTTAACATATAGTTTTTCAGTACAATTAAAGAAATTAATTAAATAATAAAATAGCACATTAATGATTTTCTTACACATTACATGTATATACATATATGTAGATAAAATAGATAAACATCTTTTATAATTTTGTAGTAGTAATTCAAGGTAAGTGAACATAAAGTTCGATTATGTCTGAACCACAAGAGCTCTCTTAATACTGAAAATACCGTAAGCGAACGAGGTAGCATAAGCATAACGGAGGATAACGATGATGATGGTGAAGTAAAGGAACTAATATTACTAAGGTCTATCTATCCCAATATGTATTATATCATCAGGATAACAATAAAGGCATTGTAATTTTAATTTCGGAAAATATTGAAAAGACTTATTCCTTTCCATGCAAAAACCTTTTTTTACTATAAATTTGAGTAATATAATTTAGTTGGTAGATATTAATTCTTTGATGTTAAAACAACGTGCGTCATAAGAAAATTTATTAATACATTTTCTGCGTTAACCAAGTAAATGAAACAGTACTAATTACAGTCTGATTATGATTAGCTTTTGGACGGATAATCTTCTCGGCTTATAAGCTTTGCTCTCGCGTATTTGGATAAAGCTTTCACAAAGCTTAATGCTAGCGCTGACGTACATATTTACATGCGTGATCCTGGATATATTCGTTAAAAGTAACATTGTGTGTGTGTGTATATATAATTTTTCACTACTTTGTAATCGTTTAAAAATTGCAATCTAACGCAATAATAATAGCAATAAGTTGGTTGAATTAATAAAATTAGTTTTGGAATTGCTTTAGATGTTTTAAAGTTCAGCAAGTTGTTTCTATTATAAGAAAAAACTTAGCAGCTGGCTGCTATAAAGCATTAAAAGCTGTTTGAGCACACGCAAAGGTAACGAACGGTCTAAAAAAGGTTTGTATAAAACTTACAAAGTTGTGCAATAATGCTTCAGAAAGTTGGTTGCGTCATCAATATATTTAACATTATAAATTTGTAGGTCTTCTAAATTTTAAGCACAGCTTACGGTCTTCTAAATATTTATTAGGAAGTTTCTTTGCATTTCACCCTCTTGAGTTTTAAGTAATAATCTTTCCCGTGTTTTAGAGTGCATTAGAGCGAGCAGGATAACTTTAATCGAATACTGTAAAAGAATGACGAAAATGCTAAAGACAAAAAGAGAACAATAATGAACTAAATGTGTTTTAAATTGAATAAAATTTTTTACACTTTATTTAAAGTTCGTTAAATATTACTTTATAAATATTCAAAAAATGATGTGTTTAGTAAGCTTAATTTATTTTTACTTAATTTTATAACTAGGTAGGTATAGCTATCCGCCCAGTGAATAGATTAGTGTGCAAATGCTTAAACGAATAATTTTATTCAAATTTTACTTAAAATTTCAAGGATTGCAAGGAATATTTAGTTATCTACCATTTTTAAGTTCAGGTATATTACAATTTGGAACGTAAAACTTTGGTTGTAAAAGCAAACTATGTAAGCATTTCTCGGTGGATTCAAGCAGTCGTATTTTACAATTACTACAGCGGCTCGAATCATACACATAATAGGTAATTTCTTGCATTAATTACTCGATTAAATATTAATGGTGGCAATCATAACGGCGAGCTGCAACCCTTCCGACGGGCCCTATAGATTATGCGGGGCTGGTAATAACGGGTATTCCCTTAACGCACTCCACAATGAAACTTGTTACGAAATGTTTCACTTCTACTATGAACACAGTTATTTAGTTTCGTTGGTACTGTTTATATTATTAGTGCCAAGTTAGTTAAATTAGTAAAGCTGCTGGTTACCTAATATATTTCCCAGTAATATATCGTTATTTATATAATACAAGGATTGTAAATTTTATTAGAAAACGAATTAAATGTGTACGCAAACTAACATAAGCAATAGTTTCTAATTAATACTGAATGTGTATATTTGTGACTGCTGGATATCTAGTCCTCGTCAGTTATTATTTAATATAAAAAAAAATAAATATAATAATGTTTATTTAGAGCCAAATTATTGCATGCAGTTAGACTGAGTAAAATTTTAATGCTATAGTCAAAACCAAATATACTCAAGTATGACTAATCGCTTAATGCTCTTATAAAATACATACCTATACTAGTTTACTATTTCAATCATACTTAAAAAAGTTGCCATTTGAAAAGAGACAGAATAAAGAAAATACGTCTTCTGTGTATTTATAATGGATATACAGAAAACGCACGAGAATTATTAAATGATAATTATTAGTAGCAATGCAAACTGTCACATATAAAAATTATTTTGTGGTTATAGTTGTAGTGTTGTTCAGTATTATTGTAATATCAATCACTAATTAATTAATCTTTGATATCTCAATTCCAACTTACGCTGATGAATGCGCTTGAATATTTTGTCATCAAGGTTTTAAATATAAGGCAATAAATATAAATATTTATAATGAAGGTTTTAATAATTTTATTATAATTATCCATTTGGCAGTTGTATAATATTTGTGGGGTTA
Organism: Lycocerus yunnanus; assembly: GCA_036346125.1. Classification (NCBI taxonomy): domain Eukaryota; kingdom Metazoa; phylum Arthropoda; class Insecta; order Coleoptera; family Cantharidae; genus Lycocerus; species Lycocerus yunnanus. The sequence continues at coordinate 2,161,937 of JARFIX010000008.1, read as the reverse complement.
GGGTTGCAAGAAAAGCACGACGTACGTTCTGTTTTATTTAGTTTATATGCTTCTAAGGAATGAGTCTGATTGTATATCATTATTAACTGTTTAATTCAGTTAAAAATAGAAATAGGCATTTTATGTTCCTGTTCTATCAGGATATAATATTTTAATAGATGTGTAGACATTATCTATAAAAATGTATGGGTAGGTAGTTAAATGAATAAATTGTTTATGAAGAATTATCAGTTTTGAAAAACTAAAATGATTTTCTGTATAGCAGAAACTTATATTCTATAACTTGAATCTAGAATATTTTTGCATATAATTATGTTTAAACTATATTTACTTAAACTAATTAATTAATCATTTTAACTATGTATGTATGAAAGCTGGAAAACTTTTAAAATTTCCTACAAGTTATAATTGAGAGCCCAAAGTTGTTATTTATATTGCATGCAAAATCAATGAGATTTGTTTCACCTTTATTAAAGCTCATTAAACTAAAATACAATTGTCATCATGAAAAAAGAAGCTGACGTCATTTTCAATGTGTGTATGAAATAAGTCAAGAATTATGAATCAAATAAGTATTTGTTATAATAAATTTAAATCATAATTATAAAGCGGAAAATTAATATGGCTGTCAATATATAATTAATCAATCATAAAATAATTTTCTATAATTACTATTTTATTTATTAATCACATATAATTACATTAAATGTTATAAAATATAAAAGTTACAAGTAAAACAAAACCTTACAAACACAGCAGAATCAACGAAAATTTATTACCATGCCAAAAATCAAACAAGTACAACGCCAGTCAATTTTATCCTACTTCTATAATAATTATTATGCACGCTAAGAACTATTGTAGCTATCTTTTTCTATCGTATACGTTGAGCATCATATAATTTTGACGTTTAAGATTTCTAAAATCAGACGCTTAATGCCCGATTTCTTCACTCATAGTTATCTTCAAGTTAGCGAACTTCAGGTTAAATTGCCGAAATAACCAATCAAACAACAATAAACCAAATAAATCTATCATTTGATTGGTTATTTCGTCAATTTATCCTAAAGTTTGCTAACTTGAAGATAATTATGAGTGAAGAAATTAGCATAAGAGATTTTCTTGCTAGCTATTGATGTTTTTAAATAAATAAGAAAAATGCGAAAACAGAAGGTTACCGATAATACAACCAAATTAATTCTATTAAGTAGTCGAGAATTATACATAGAGAAATTACGGATTAAGAAAATAATGAATTTTGTTTTCTTACCAATAACTACTTTAGAACGCTAGCTAGAATAGTAAGGTCAGAAGTGTACCAATAGGTTGTTTTGTTATCAGTAATTTTCATAAAACGTTCACATATTGAATATTTTTTAGTTCTTCATTTTATTAAATTTCCATAATTTATAATGTTTAACAAAATGGTACTTTGATATTAATGTAGTAATTTTTGATCAGTAATTTGATGTCGCAGCATAAATTTAGGGGTGCTTAACATAGAGAGCATAGAGTACGTTTAAGGCCCCTGGGGCCTCTACGAATAATTTTAATTTTTAATTTATAGATAGACCAATTTAAATTATCAAACAGAAATCAATAGTTAATATTTAATTTCCATATTATGTTCTTTTTGAAACTATAATATGATTGATCAAAAACATCAAAGTCTACATAAACATTGAAATTGCTAGCCAATCTGCACATTCTTGGTTACTGGACTTTGCAAACCATAGTTTGATGCATGGTAAGCGACCCAGAACTGGGATTTCTTGTAGGGTAAACCGCTACATTAAGTTGAAAACGCGATACCAAAGCGTCACAATCAATTCTTCCATTTAACAAACGAAAAAGGAAACATGGTTCGGCAACGCATCTTCTGTATTCCAAGGATTTATTGTTTATTTAACCTTTTAATTTAAAAAATTTTAATCTAATAAGTTTAGGATATAAATTTTGTAACTGAGAATCTGCTTTAAAATGATTGCCCAATAGGTAAAACGCATAAAAGACACTGTGAACTGTTAAACTAACCGAAGGAATGTGTGCTGTTACAATCTCTATTTTAACTCTACAAGTTCTAGTTTACAAGTTATCAGTCTCTTGAGTTAGTCGCTATAATATTACACGAAACCTTGATTTATAATATAAATGAACGAACTGACTGTTACTTTAGCTGTATGTGACTTTGGTAGTATTAAACTACTAGTTATTAGTTATTAATAATATGTTTAATTATATTTTAATTATATTTTAATTATAATAGTTTAATTAGTTATTAATTAAATTATTACTAGGAATATGTCGCCACATGAATGTAAAATTATACTAACATGTATTTTTGTTGTTTTAATTCATTTCTCAGTATCTTACTAAAATACTAGTTTACTGCTTTTTAGGCAAAGGCTTGGTTTGTACCACCAAATCTTAATACTTACATAAGTACTAAGTATAATTAATTAAACCTGTTAAGATAAAAATATTAAATAATCGTCTTCGGTTTATTAACCTCTTTGTTCCACAACAACTAACTTGATAATCCTACAAATTAAGTAAGTTTTACGTAATTTACCGTTTAATCGTATACTCACGTGATAATAACGATGATCAGATCCGACTGTATTTTCTACAACTAAAAATCTGATCCAAACTTATATTATTCAATTTCATCGTTTCTAACAAATATGCAGTAAAATCTGACTAAGTTGACCACCTAGGAAAGTATCACTTAGACTAAATCGGTCAGTGAAACTAATAAAATGTTATTGAGACCTAAATTGGTCAACGGTTAGTCCAGTCAAAATAAACATTTAACTTTGCAAAAGTTTGCATAGAGGTGAAAAGTCTTAAATGCACTATTGCAAATAAAATATCAAAAGTTCCCACTGATCCTACTTCTGCTAAAAATTTTATTCAAGGTCAAAGATCATAAATAAGGTTTTTCGCATTTTTATCGTAAACGCTAAGTTCTTTTTTTTTTTTCTTTACTTTAATTAGGACCTGTTCTGTTTTATTCTAAGTAGCATCGGCAATATACGAAGCCACTGCTAGTACTACGAGCATGATTTGTTTTACATCTAAAGTAGGTTGCTAGGCTGGCCTTAGATATGCCTATTTTAACGGCGGCCCAGTAATAAATTCGCCGGAAATTAAGTCTACCGTGCGGAAGCCCCGGGAGGAAAAATCTTCCCGCCATCATGTAGCAGCTGTGGTAAGCCCACTGGTCCGAGGATACCTAACAGGCACCTTGTGTGTGTGAGCTGCACAATAGCTCCGGCGCCGACCTGTTAGTCGGAATCTGGTAGGGTCCGATGATATAACAGGCTGGATCCGTTTTCAGACGAATTGTGACGAACAGAAAGTCTGACGGAGATTCATAGATTCGAGTAATCATTCTTCAATATTAAAAATAGCATTGTCGTATATTTTTACCAGCGATTTTTACAATAACACTTATCGTTTACGAGAAAATTGCAAAAGACCGATATTTATGACTGTTGACCTTGAATAAAATTTTTAGCAGAACCGGTCTAGGACACTTCGCCGTGGCCGTTTCGCCGTGGCCGTTTCGCCGTGGCCGTTTCGCCGTGGCCGTTTCGCCGTGGCCGTTTCGCCGTGGCCGTTTCGCCGTGGCCGTTTCGCCGTGGCCGTTTCGCCGTGGCCGTTTCGCCGTCGCCGTTTCGCCGTCGCCCATTTCGCCGTGGCCGTTTCGCCGTCGCCCATCTCGCCGTCGGTATTTCGTCGTTAAAGTATTTTTTAACTTTTCTTTTCACGATAAATTCCTTAAAAAATAGTGTTAAAAATGTTATGATTTATATTTAAAATTGTAAACGTATATATTGTAAGATTGTAAAAGTGATAGTATAAAAAGTGATAATATCCTTTTTCTTCGAGTGCCATACACTTACAGAGTGCGTAGGCGATCAACTTAGCCGAAGCTAAGCTGACTTTACTAAGGAATATTATTAATGGGATGGTTTCCCGTTGCTTTCCCCATGGTCCACAGATTGATATTGGGCCTTTGATCACAGCAGTGTATCCGACGCGACCAGGATTTGAACCGCGGTCTCCCGCTTCTTAGTCGGCCGGTATACTTTACGCTATACTGCTAGTGATAATATCCTTAAGTGCGTCATTTTCAGTTCAATTCAGGTTAGTCTAGTTTCAGTTCAAATCTCCCCTACAATTTTGCAAGCCTCTGTATTCATCGCCCTCTTTCAATCTTCTTTGAAATATTTGAAATATTTGAACGCGAAATACCGACGGCGAGATGGGCGACGGCGAAACGGCCACGGCGAAATGGGCGACGGCGAAACGGCGACGGCGAAACGGCCACGGCGAAACGGCCACGGCGAAACGGCCACGGCGAAACACGGCGAAGTGTCCCATTCCGACCCCGGTTGTGATATGTTATGCCAATGTAAAACACAGAAATAGAAACATAAAAGTATTAATAGTTTAATGAGGCGGTTACTGGCCTAGTAGTTAGAGCTATCGACTACTGCTGCTAAGGCAGCCGGTTCGAACCCGGGAGGAGTCTACAAAGAAACGTTTTTTTTTACTCTCTTTCTATCTATGACCGTCTTCGTGCTTTGGAAGGCTCGTAAAACCGGTGGTCCTCATATGTTAATGAATTGCCATCATAAACAATAATATAGGGTATCAGGCACATCTGAGACTAGTCTAGCAAGCTACTTCAGATGTAAAACAAATAATATGCTCACAGTACCAGCAGTAGCTTCGGAGCTTTACCGAGGTTGCTGTTGGATATTACAGAACCTAGTCTAACTTAAGAGAAAGAAGAAGAAGGTTTTAATAGTGATGACTACATACATAGCTATGTGGCCACTGTCGACAAGTAGATATTTTTTCAAAATTTTGTCTAAAACAAAAGTATTGATTTTGTTTCTAGAGTATTTTGTACAAAATAATTAATTTAAAATTTTGGTAAAAATATTAATCTAAACTATCAGGATGTGTGATCCTTTAAATTACATGAATCGGGAAAATAAATGTATTTAAAAATGTAATAATCAAAAATGGCTTCCATAAGAAAAGGAAAATGAATAGTAATTTCTTCGTTTTAGATCATTTGGCAAATACAACAGCAGATTTTGATTCCTGCTAAAAAGTGCCTTAAAAATGTCTGGGTTAAAAAGCTTAGGATTATAGGTTTTTAATTAAAACAGAAAACGATCGACTTTAATTTAACTAATTGCTATCTTTTATTATAAGCACGATCCTATGGCTAAGTTAAAAAGGGGAATATCTATTTATTTATTTTAGAAGCAAACTCTAAAATTGTATCCTTAAAATTAACAAAACTAACCAAAAATGAATGAAGATTTTCAATATTTTTGTAATATTTCCATTAATATGTAAATACATAACGTCTAGTATATTATTCGAGTTTTTGATCAGCTTACGGCATTGTCTCGTCCTTCTCACCTATGTGTTACAGTATCTACAGCTACAAAGATATACAGTTTAATGCGGGCTTGGAAGCGCAAGAAATGTGTGCACTTCAATTAGAGCAAATGTATATGGCATTTATTACCTCAAAGATCTTGCCAGCACCTTATGAGATTTTCCATCGGAAAAATCTGGTGTGCTTGCTCGGTACACGACTACTGCATAGCAATTCAACGCTCGTAACAGTCAGCCTAAAGCCGTATAATATATTCATTAATACCTAGCTATAAAATATATTACAATGTTATCAAAAAATCCTACATGTTCTTATAATTCTCAAAAGATCCGTTTGCTTTCAGATCTATCTGACGCAAAAAAATTTGCGATCAGCGTTATCCGTTGTGTGGGTCTTCTGATTTTCGATCCGTCGCGTCGTAAGCGATGGATATTGTTACGAAATTTTACTGTCACGCTTTCAAGTAATCATGTGAGATACATGATGTAATCCGATGCAAATAGTTTATTTGTTAATTTCTAGAAGAGTTAAGACTTCGATTATTATTTTTTAATTTTAATAATATAGATTTTTAAGTTCATATTCGACTCCGTACGTATAAAAAATGTCTTATTTTACTATAATATTATAATTTTTCGAAATATACTTTTAAATGTATGTTGAGAATTTAATATAAAAAATAATATGTTACCTACATCTACTCTTTATTAAAATAAAAAAGAATTAAAAATTTTATGAAACTGGAAAAAGCAGCTTTTTTGAATTTTAAATGAAATTTTAATGTAAAGAAATTGTCATCAAAACGAAGCGATATAACTAAATATAAATATAATTTTGGCATAATTCAAAAAGTAGAATTTGATGAGCTTTATCTACTTATTTTAATAATGGTATAAATTTCAAGATAGAAAAGTTGAAATATCTAAAATAAATAAAATTGACATCTTGAAAATGTTTTATGGAAGTTAGGCATCAAGTTATTGTACTTATCAAAACGTTATACGAGCGGTGGATGGGGATCTTTGCAGTGGAGATGTGGAGGTCGATCAGTCTGAAGATTTGTGTGCCAGTCAAGTGTGCTGACACGAGGTCGAAGAGCTGAATTATACAGAAGCTTGCATACTGCATGAGCACCTAAACGCGCCGGTTAACTCAGCCCACCTCTGGACCGATCACTTACCGTCGGAACTTCCTTTAGTACAAACAAAACTAAGCTTGCTTGTATCAAATTTCCTATTAAATTTACAACTTCTAACAAAAAAAAATTCTTTTACGGCAAATTGAAATAATGATTCAACTTGAGGAATACTTAAAAAATCGAACTAAAGCTTTAAAGAATATAAAATTTTTTCAGTTGTTGAAAACATAATCTGATATTTTCATTACTGGGTTAACTCATGCATTTTTAATAAGAAATTTTATTTTGGATAAATTCACATTTATTCTTAATAATAAACCACCTCCAATTACTATTAAATAACTACATTTGCAGCAAATAATATAGTTATAGTCAGTGCACTTCCATATTTACAATACCTACCATTTATACATTTTTAATTGAACAAATTCATATTATCGACTTTCCTAAACGTTTTAGTAAAATATAATCCTAAAACGTTGTTGCTTTTTTTATTTTTGTACAAATACTTTTTAGATCGAACTCGAAAAGTAAACTATTTTAAGATAATTACAGCACTGATTGGCAGTAGATGTATTTCTACGGTCCCTTAGGAACTTGCTGTCTTACCAACTGTCACAGACCCCTTGTTAGTTCTTGATGAAACTTACTTCTAACTTGGAGTTTCAGAAACTGGTCTCTAGTTTAATTTAATGTGCTTTTAAACTTAGTTGTAATTCAAAATTTTCAATTGTTGGTAGATTCTCAGACTAAATTATGTTATGTTATACTACTACTACCTATTCTTTAATTATTTAAAGTTTTATTTTATTTAATATTATCTTTCATGATTTTCTTATAGAATAATATGTTAAATTATACGCATGGTTGTCAACACGGCTTTTTAACTATAGAAAAAATGTAATAGCTAATATGGATTTATTATATTATATGTTTAAAAAATTAAGTATATGTACATACTTACCACTTACTTACCTTGCATTAGATTATTAATAAATTCTTGAATCTCGAAGTAAGCGTCGACAGAATACAGTCCACATGTCCATTTACTGTTAATCGGATTCACATTTCGTTCCGGATTTTGTTCCCAAAAGACATTAGAACATGTCGCAGGATATCTAACTACTAAATAGATTTAATCAATGCACTTAAAAAACCCTAAAGCAAAGTGCATAAACAAACAAAACAAAGATTACCATTGATATCTTTATTGATTTTTGGGAGTAATAAAGGCGTAAGTTACATGTGTATTACAACAATTACATTTTCACGAAAACCTCTATAAAATATTGTAGGTATATTTGTAAATTGACTCAAATTGGTCCTTCTGCATTGTCGAGCAACGTCATAGGTACTAAAATTCAAGAATCGCAGGTTTCTTATACTATAGACATAGGAGAGAAGGTTTCGACATTGAAGAATTCCCATGGTACTTGGAAGAAAAAGTCGAAAGTTAAAAAAAAGAACTTGAACAATTTAAAATACAACAAAATGTATATCTTAGATTTTTTCTTGAATAAAATTTTTTTTAAATATACAAGCTTAGTGAACTTTGAAAATTTTCCAACTTACAATTTTAGTCTAAAACCCCATTGTACAATGTGGTTTTGTCTTATCAAGAACTTATCAGTTAAAATATCCCTAAATAATCTTGATAAGACGGAACCACTTTGTACAACGGGGTCTTATGATGTCCACTCACTTAACGATTATCTGCAGATGCGGTTTGCAAATTTGATATCTGCAAACCATTATGACCACCCACTAGAGCGATTATCGTCAGATCAAAATTTGCAGACTAAGTCGACAGATAGCAGGAAATGTTTTGCAGTTCTGACGATCAGAGATGGTTTACTAAAAAGATAAAGTGTTTAAGTGTTTCCGCAGCCTTCGCTCCACTACGGCCGCTACAAGCCGTATTGACAAGCGCTTTACTCATAAAAACATCCCTTAAAAACGGTTTAACTCGGCAAAGGGTGAATGTTGACCCGACAGATATCAGGGAGCGACTGGTAGCTTCTCACCGCTGGTAACTGTCGACCCACCTACAGTGCACGGACTGGTGATAGAATGTGGACTATAATGACATAATCAGGTGTATTATGTATCACAAAACGTTATTTTAAAGGTGACCGTTATGAAATTGCATCAAGATTTACTTCAAACCGGTCACACTTTCAAGGTTAAGAAAACCTTTATTACAATCATCATGCCATAATCTTTACAATAAAGGTTTTCTTAGCCTTTAAAGTGTCACCGGCTTGACGTAAACCTTTATTGTATTTCATAACGGTCACCTTTAAAATAACGTTTTGTGATACATAATACACCTGAATAACTGAGAAATTACGAAACTTATGGGAAAATTGTAATTTTCAAATTTGAATTGTGGCCTTAATAGAAAATCGATTAAATTTATCCTCACCTTAAATAATTATTTAAAATTAATTAATTAATTAAATTATTTAATTTTAAATTATAATTTGTATTTTTGTGCTTTTTTGTTCGGTAAAACAATTTTTAAAAGAAAAAGTGTACTTTTGAGTTCAGTTTTATTACCTCGATCCGCTATTTTTATAGGAAAAATGTACTTCCGAGTTCGCGTTTATTGACTTGACCCGAATTTTTTTAGAGAAGAGAAAATAGAAAAGTTTATTTTTGAAATTATTTCTTGAATTATAATATCGATTAAATAACTTGAGCTTATTTTTGAGTTGAGTTTACCGGTCGCCATGTTGACCTTCGCCGAGTTGACTGGTCGCCGAGTAGACCGGTCGCCGTAGTGACCGCCTGTCGCAGAGTTGACCGTCTGTCGCAGAGTTGACCGTCTGTCCCGAGTTGACCGGGTCCGATTCTAAGTCCGTCTTTGCCGAACATGCACGTACTAATATTTTGCGGAAATTTGATAGTACAGCACACGAAAGAATGGAACACGAAGGAACAGGACATGAAAACAGAGAACAATGAAAAAAGAGAACATTGAAAATACAGAATAATGAAAAATTTTTATTTACAAAGATTAAGAGTTTAGGTGATTTATGTATCTTGAGATCTATCCTTTTACAGTATTATTTGGAACAAATGAAAACAGATTTGGTGCAAATGAAAACCGATTTAGTTCCAATGAAAACAGATTTCGAGCAAATGAAAACTTTGTATGACTCTAATGCCCGTTTCCACCAACCAATTCTTAACGTTAGGAATTCCCTAACTTTGATATAAGAAACTTTTATGTCAAATTTGGTTTCTATCAAGCGCTAAGAATTCCTTAAGGTGTTAAGAAATCCCTAACCTAAGGTAATTCTTAACACCTTAAGGAATTTTTAGCGTTTATACCCATTATACCCATTCATTATTATAATAATTACCCATCGAAAGAGAAGACAATTTTAATAAAGATTCAATATATTTTTTATACGACGGCCGACTAAACAATATCAAAATTTACCTCGACCTTGCAAAATAACACTGCATTTTACAAATAATTTGCGACGTAGTTAACGAATAAATGTAAATCGACATTTATGTAGGGCGTTCCAGAAAAAGATTCCAGAAAGAGAATTTTAACAATGATTTTGTTACAGGGTCACAGTGAAGCACATTTCCCGAAGTCCGTCTGTCACCTTCTGTTCTATATACATAGTATATCGTGTGTGTGCGAAGTGTGTGTTATCATACATACAGAATGTATTGCTAAATGTAAGTAATGAACCGCGTAAGTGAAGTATACTTAATTTTTTTAAGAAGGTTTCCTAAAAAAATTGCACCTCGGTGGTTTGGCATTGCTTTCCGAAGGAAGATTGTGAGAAATACTGTATAGTTTTTACTTCGTCCGAAATCAAACTCAGGTGCTCAACATTACAAGTGACGAACTTAATTGCTAACCATTCCACCGAATGATATAGTACATCATTGTATTACACTAAGAATAAATTTTTCAATTACTCAATCGATTTTCGTTACAATGGAAAATTTTTTTAAATCTATCCAATAAATGGATCGACTAAATCCATTTTTTAATATGGGTGTAGGTTAAAAATTTTCCACCTTCAAAATATAATAGTACAAGGTTGAAGGTACTATAAAAATATAATTTCAAAATAGATGTAAATAGTGGAGAGGGTAAAATAAAGAATCCAATTTTAAATCAAATTTATATAAAGTCTTAAATACACAATTTGCAATAAAAGGACTTTGTGTTTTCAATGTTAAAATTTAAATACATATAATTGGTATTGAATATCTTATTAATTGAATTAACTCGTAAACAAATTTATAAAGAATTAAAATTACGTTTTTTCTTTTACTTACTCGTATACTACATCATTTTCATTTAGTATATACAAAATACTCTACAGTACAAGAGAAAACGTAATTTTAATTTTATTTATTTATTTATAAATAAATACACTATCTTGTAATTGAATAAAACTTAAAAGAATATAAATAAATTTAATTGTTTTATATTTACCGTCTGAGTTGATAATATTTTAAGATATCTTTCTTAAAAGTGTAAGCAAAAATTTTTTAAATTCTAATTGAAACTTTTGATGAAATTAGGAAAATAGAAAATTTATAGATTATTATTATAACATAGGCATATACATAGGTAGCTACAAAATTTTATAGGTTAATAAACTTTTGTAATATTTTAAAAGTACAATAATTTACTTTATTATTTGGTTTATAAGATGCCTTATTTCTGGTTCATTTTTTTAGCATGAGCCGAACGTAATTAATTTTTACCCCTAAAGAAAGAACACTTTAAAAATGTTTTTAAGAGCTTAATCAAATTTGAAACACGTTGTAGAACCTACAATTCATAAAGTAATATTTCTTTGCTCATCAGAAATTCATGAATAGGAACAACTTAACCAGTAAATTAAGAAATTAACGTATTCCCACTTGCATGGTTTATTGTGGCTTTACTTATTTAAGCTTGTAGCTCAGCCGGGAGGAATCATGCATTCTAAATTACTGGCAGTTCGTGAAATGTCATGTCGCTTCTTTTTATTCTGCCACTCGACTAATTCATCCGTGACTTTCTTCTATGTTTAGGGGTTTTTGATTCTCGCTTGTTTATATGTCAAAAGGTACGACGAGTTGTAATTGAAAACCTTTAAAGCAATTAGACGATCAGTTTTTTAATTAATAGCTTTTTTCTATTGAACCTGGTTTAATAAAAATACTTAGTGAGATAGGTACTTTTATTATACGCATAATAGGTACCCGAACCAATCAGATAATATTTTAGATAATATGATACGAGGGTTATACAGTATTTACTTTTCAACGGCGATACAAGTTTAATTTATAAAATAATGATTACAAACTCTTACTTCAGTAAAATGATTAGTTTTAATATAAAATTTTCAAAATCATAGTTTTAATTCACCGGTTTTTATGTTTGCAAACTTTGAACCAAAGTTAAACAAATAATGCCCTAGACTTACAGGAAGTCTATCAGAAGTAGATGAATACTAGAATATAAAATCTACAGTACCCAAATAGCTGCTTGCAATTTTACATTATCTCTGGGTTTTTCTGTTGAAGAATTGTTATTTTCATTAGCCTATATGTAGCATGTAGCTATGGTATTAACAGCGGTACCAGTACATTGTTCACATTTGTATTTACAGTTCATGAAATAATCACTAAAAAGTATCTTACTATTATGAATGATTTCTTTACCCATTGGGTGCCACATTGTGTAGGAGCTTTATGACGTACCTCAGAGTATTTCAACCACGGATGTATAATTGAAAAGATGTGCTTACAACGCTTATCAAGTAGGACGCGAATTTCGACATATTGTGAGACGGAGATAGTAAACAACTTATTGAACGTCATGAAAATATTGCAGTGGCGCGCAGTGCACATTTTTTTAGAAATGAAATGTAGAGCTGGGAATAGCGGCGTTGACCAAAGAATTTGTATCAGAATCACTAGTTAAAATTTCACTTTGTTAGAGCTTTCCTTTGCATACAAACATTCACTTTTATATATTAAGATAATACAAATTCATCAAACTTTGACCGAAGATGAACCGGATAGACGTGCTCGTTACATAAATATTTTGGAAATTTAAATTTTGGTTTTATTGGGTTTTTAAGTGCGATTTAAAATGTCGAGAGGTTAGGAAAAATGTGTTAAGATAAGATTGCTAGCAAGAATTGCAAAAGTAACACAGATTCTAAGTAATACGTACATAGTAAATTCGTCAAGTTGTTAAATTTTTATGTCCTTACTTGGTTTTGGTTTATTGATTTTGGACACATAATGGTTACGGATTTAAATTAGGCAGCAGATAGTTTGGTTTTTTATTTATATATATGGCTTTGGTAGTCAATCGAATAGAATCCATAACACACTTTTTGTGGATTTAAATTTTCTTTAAAACGTGGTTGAATTTGATGCTGGAGAATCAAGTATATAGTGTACGTTATGGTGATGGTGATAACGTATGTTATTAATTGGATGTTGGTAACAAATCACCATATTTTAGTCTACCTGCCATTATCCTACGTGGAGAAATCATCAGAATACAAGATAAGTGTGTTTTAATTTAACTTTTGGTTTTGGTTTCAACGTTTATGCGATTTGATTTTTTGTTTTGATTTTGAATTTTGGTTTTTGATTTTGAATTTTTTTGAAACGGAACATTAATTAAATAATTTTAAGACGTTTTACGAGTAACTAAATATTAAAAATTTTAAGAACTTTGAAATTGCGTAATTATAAGAACAAACATTGTATACATTGTATACGTTTTATATATATTTAGTATTTGTTTATCAATTGGTAATTTTTAATTATTATATCCAATTTGGATTACTGTACGTTGATGATACGCACAAAATTAGTTCAATTGAGTATATCACTTTCAGCAACGTTAGCCTTACTGACTTCAAGAGACGATTTTGTAAGTTAAATTAGAATTATACGGTTTTAAATACTGGTGCCTCTATCGTGGATATTTTTCCAATAGTTTTTCAGTGTAAATTATTGTAGAGAAGTTGTTAAATGTTTTATGTCAAATTGTTTAGAAAATTTTGGATTTTGTAGATATACGTTGTCATTTGGCTCGACTTGTTTAATTTTTTTTTATCATTTGGAGTTAGCTTCAGTTTCGTGATTTTGGAAGCACGGGGCCAACATTTCTTGTCAGTAAGGATTTTGGTGAATTACGTGGCGCTATCCACCATCTTACATCCGGCCTCGACTTCTGAAGCTGGTTTGGGCACCTTACTATCAAGCTGATTCCTAATTGGATTTATTAGTTTTATTTGGATAAGTATTGTTTTTGTATTTATAACCCAAGTGAATGAGCTAGCCTTGAGGTAACTTTCTGTGCCACCTTTAGTGAGTTTAAATCCCACAACCCTGAGGTGCACAAAATTTTAGTTTAGATTAATTTATTTTTGCGGTACAGAGTACAGTTTGTTTTAAGAAAAGAAAAGAAATATTTTATTATCGAAGTGCACTAACTTGATTTTATGAAGAACTTTATTTTTCCTCCTTATTTTTTAAAGATATTTTCAACGATACCACATTTGACATGTAGTACCATTTAAAATTCTAAAGTTCTGGACATTCTGGAGCCATCTACTTGGGATTTCGACTTTTCCGGGAAATAATAATATTACCATTCGATTCTTTACTACAGCTTTTGTGATAAATTTTTTTGACGCAACTCTACGATTAACCGTTTTTGAAAACGACTCATACGGATGGTCTCATTCACCTGTATAATAACAAATGCTGTTTTCTTATCTTTAACAATAAATAATTAATTGCCACATGCGGTCTAAAGTTATTATTTTTACGAGTAGATTATACATTTTGCTATAAAACTTTTTTACAAACCTTTGCATGCTTTAGTATTTAAATTGTTCTGACAATTATTCTTTGTCTCGAATATTTTATTAGTATTTAAGGCCGCTATATCGTAATTTAAAAGAATTGTGGATATTAAAATATTAATATTTGCGTATTACTAGGCAAGCCTATACGTAATGATAGTTGATAAATTTTCATTCTTAAGTTTTGTTTATACATTTTAATAATAAGCTTGTAATTAGATTGGTTAGGACATCATGCCTTAATCTATAAAATTACACAGGTCGTATAATTTTTTTAATTTTTGCATTGCCTCTGGACAGTTGTAATGCATATACCTGTGCATACGCGTCCACTTCACGTCAAACTGAGAGATATCATTATGAAACTACTTTCATCAAAAACAGTTGTTGATGAATCTGCAAGAAGACTATGTTAAATATTCGTTGAAATATTTTGAAATATTAATTGAAAATTGTACCATACAATTTTATCAGTATAAGCAAACATCTTACGATAAAGGTTTTACCTGTCAATCAAAATAGACAAACAATAAGGGTATTCATGTCACTTCATAAATCGTAACATCGTAAACTTCGTAAAATCTAAAAGTTTTTGCATTTAGCATTGAAAAATCATAAAAATGCGCTTGTATTAAATGTTAAATACATAGATAAATAATAATTAATATCAACAAGTACGAAAGATTCGACAAAATGCTTATTGAAAATCAAAAACTATTACATTTTACGAAACTTGCAAAGTTTACGCTGAATTTACGAAGTGACAGGAATACTCTTAATATTGCATTAATACATGTTAGTATGCCGAAATAATAATTATGTTTTAATAATCATTTTAATATGCAAGCATGTTCTCAAAATACCGATTTTTATTATATATATAAAGCTACTTGTCATCACTCACTCATCATCGAAATTCACAGCCCAAACCGCCGGAGGGAGAAAGCTGCAATTTTGGGTGCACCTAGAACGACCGCCAACGAGTCGGAGAAAATTCCAAAAACTTAAAAAAAGGGCTCCTCGCGAGGGGTTCCTATTTTAACTTTTTATTACCGGTCGATTTTTGATTTTTTGATTTCGTTTTGTTCTCTTAATCTTTTTATTTGCATTTATCAAAAAAAAGAACAGGGTCGTCGTTAACTTTTAAGGGATTTTATCGCTTCGAAAGTACGGATTATATTTAGCAACGCGTAGGCAAAACGGCGGGCGATAGAAAGTCGAAATTTTGCAAGAACGCGAGCGAGATAGGTCTAACGACGATAAAATTTTAAAAACTTGAAAAAAGGGCACCCCGCCATTTCGATGGGGTTCTAAACGATTACTTATTTTGCTCCTAATTCCGTTATCCTAGCTCGAAATTTTGATTTCTTTTTTTCTACTTGGTCCTTACGAAGATTGCGATACTTATCTGGAAAAAAATAAGTACCTTCTCGCTTTAATTTTCCTCTTACAAGCTCCCGAAGGTTCAATTCTGTTTCCGAAATAATTGATTTTTTCCGACTCTCTGCGCGCCGTAATTTTGCACCAAATTTTAATTTCAATAAACCTCGGCGAGACAAAAATTAAACCTACAAAATGGTATCTTGACTTTTTTGATAAAACGTTTAATTTTACGTAATCACGATTTATATTTTTAATTAATGCTCTGCGCAAACTGCGTTTTATACGTAAGTCAAGTGCACTCAAAGTTGTACATTGTTGCGCATTATAACACCTGTGCAATGCGACCACGTGCGTCCAATAGTATGAATAGTAGTTGAACAAGTTAAGACATAATCACGAATAATCACGAATTTAAATACATAATTTGATTTCAAACGCAATTTTATCAGTGTAATTAGAAATTTTGTGTGTAAAAGTTAATGATCGTGTTTGCAAATCAATATTTAGTGTTATTCTGGTAATAACTACATAACTTACAATTTTATTTTTAATTAAGTAATTCCTGGAAAATTATTGAATTGAATATTTTGTATTTTGCATATTTATTTTTGGCGATTAATTTTTTTGTATGTAACGCTTTCAACATAACTTTTCAAATTAGATTTTGCAAACCTTGTATTTTTATCATTTATTTAACCTATTAATTTTGAAAATTTTGATCTAATATTAAATTACAATGTTTGAATTTATTAATATTGGTGATTTATTAACTAAACATAAAATAGTTCAAATGAAGGGAGATGGTTCATGCTTATTTTATTCTGTCTCATTGCATTTTTGAAAACGATCGGAGTGCTAACGCTATTCGAACTGCATGCGTAGCATATGTTTTTGAACATTGGGACACATATCAACCCTGGTCAAATGATAAAAACGGCATGCCTTACGAAACGAGAGATAGGTATCAAGAAGAAATGCTATTACCAACTAATTACGGATCATCTTGTGAATTCAAGGCTGCTGCAAACCTATACCCGTTTAAATTTGAAGTGTACTATAATAAAACTTTAGTTGGAGTATTCGGATCTGGTGACCGTATTACTAAGCGATTAAGTTTTAGCGGCGAACTTTGAGAAGGTCATTATGATGTTTACGAATCAATATTAAGCGAAGAATCATTAACGTGCAGTACATCTTCGGATAGAATATTTGTTCCCACTGTGGACACTCCTGCTAATTCTACCATTGAATCTTTGGTATTTGTATCCTCTACCCCTGCAGTGGTCGATAATAAAAATAACAAAAGTGAACGGCCTTTAATAATAAAGTGTGGACGCCCAAAAACATCTCTTATCTAGCCCAGAACAGCTTCGTGGACATTTTTTAAAAGCAAAGCGTGGACGTCTTACATCAATT
Source organism: Lycocerus yunnanus (assembly GCA_036346125.1). NCBI lineage: Eukaryota > Metazoa > Arthropoda > Insecta > Coleoptera > Cantharidae > Lycocerus > Lycocerus yunnanus. The sequence continues at coordinate 2,144,710 of JARFIX010000008.1, read as the reverse complement.
TCTCAAAATAGACACGAACAGCTTCGCATTGCAGCTGAAAGGTATCGAAAATTACACCCAAAAGTAAACAGGGATGCTGTAGAACGATACACACAAACCCATCCGAAAAACAACAAAGATGCTGTAGCTCGCTACAATCAAACACACAGCGATAGACTATCTTCCCTTAGGCGAATCAGGAGGGCTGCACCTATTAACCTACGTAAATTTACTTGCTTAGGGGACAAATTTGGTGAGGATTTAAAAGATATTCAACCTTTAAAACTAAAAACACAATCTTTGCTTTCCAATAACGTATATAAGTGCCCGTTTTGTACTGCACCTTTGTTTGAAGAAGAAAGAAGCGGAACAAAATGGTGCTGTTCTTCGGGAGAAAACCATTTGCATATTTTACCATTAGTTAATGCAGATTTTTATTCCAACTCTTTATTTTAAAAATTCCCGATCTTCTAATAATATATTTGCATTTTCTGCAATAGAAACTACAGGTAGTTTTCAAAAGTTTGAAAAAGGTGTATCTTTCGTCAAAGTTCAGGGAGAATTTATCACAGATTATTCGATCTCTCATATAATAAAACAACCAATAATACGGCTCTCTATATTAACGATGAAACACAGCGCTTTAAACTGGGGAAAATTTAAATCTAGACAAGTCTATAATACAATCAATTCTAAATTTTTAAAATGTCACAATCCCTTATTAACTTTCTCCGATTACTTTCCGAACATCCATCTCCCGATGCACATTTAATTTTGAAAGTACGTCCCGTCGTACACATGGTCCAGTTTTAGGAGACGCTCCTTTAGCTTCTGAAATATCTGCTCTAATTAGTACCAATTGTGACAGCAGATCTAGACAGGTCGCAATTTGGAAGATAGGAGAAAGTAAACCACATCAGGTTTCATATTTGCATCCCACTTATGAGGTTTTTCAATGCCCATTGATTTTGCCCCACGGATCTAATGGTTGGCACATTAATTTAATGAATAAATCAGGCTAAAAATGTTCTCAAGTTCAATATTATCGCCACAAAATTTTTTCAGATTATAGATTTACTCTTAGGCGTTTATCGCAAGAATATTTGGTAGACATGTTGTGTAGGACGGAAGAAGAACGCTTGCAATTTATACGTTTCAATCAAAAATCGGTTATGAGAATAGCCACGCGTCGTGAAATTGATGAGACCATTGCCGGCGAGGAAGGTATAGTGTCTGGTAAAGTTTTCTTCATTTACACACGGTCCACGTGTCACGACGCTATGACCATTGTCCTAGGTAGACCATCGCGACTAGGTAGACCAAGCTTTTTTCTTACCATCACGTGCAATCCTCGATGGCCCAAAATCACTTCCAGTTTATTGCCTGGCCAATCGTCCACCGATAGTACCGATCACTGCGACCGCATCTTCCATATTAAAATGCAAAAATTAATGACATTGATAAAATCGGGTTTATTATTTGGAAATTTAATATCAATGTTGTACATAATTGAATTTCAAAAAAGAGAAATGCTTGCCTTTCGAGTTGAGGGTGGTGGCCCCATCAACAGTACCGACATCGACGCTTTTGTTAGGTGTACAATACCTTATTCCGAAAAAGCAAACGGTCGGCTCAGGGAATTGGTCTAACAGCACATGTTGCACGGCCCGTGCGGTTTAGATCGACTGACATCGCCTTGCATGGACAAGGAAACTAAAAAATGTGCTATACGTTATCCGATAGCGTTTGAATTAATTACTCATACGGACGAAAAGAGTTACGTTCATTATAAGCGACCTAATACCGATTCTGCCACACTTTCATCCGGTAGAATAGTCGCCAACCAGTGGGTTGTCCCTTATAACGCAGCAGTCCTCCTTTTAATGGAACGTCATTGTAATTTGAAAGTTGCCACGGGAGTAAAAATAATTAAATATTTGTATAAATATATTTATAAAGGATAAGCGGGTATTTTTAAAGCAAACCCCCCCGAAATCAATGACAAAATAGAAAATTATGTAACTTTTAGGTATGTCAGTGCGTCTGAGGTAGTATGCAGAGTTTTTGAATTTGATTTGTGCTGTCGACAGCCAATTGTAAGCTTTGCTGATACATCTTTCAAATGAAGACACGGTGGTATTTCGACTTGGACAGGAGTAAGATGCTCAAGCGCGCGCGTACTCAAAACTCGCGGTTTACCTTAACCGACCCGATATACCTGATTTACAAAATTTGATGTATTTAGAATTTTTCAAACAACATAACATTGAGACTAAACAGCGTGATCGAGCAACCGTTCCCATTACAGAACATCCGTCGGGAAATATTTTATCACTAAACGAATTCGCAGAGATTGTGTTGCTCGAATTCATTTTGTATCCCCAACTTTAGGCGAATTATATTTTTTAAGAATGTTGCTTTTGAGATTCGCATGCAAAAACTACGAAGATCTCCGAATTGTAGACGGTGTTATACACCTCAATTTTCAAAAGGCTGCTTCCGCAAGAGGTCTCTTGCAAGATCAGAGCGAGTTCCGTGATGCATTGTTCGAAGCTTCAATTTTAAGACCGGCAAAACCTTCGCCAATTTTTTTGCATTGTTAATCTCAGGAGCTCCCGTTGCACTATTGTGGGAAGAAGTCCGGGATTTGCTATGCGAAGACTTTGGAGAGGTTACCTAACAACAAAGAGCAAGCATATATTCTGGGTCTGTGCGAATTAGATCGCCTTTGCGTGCACACGGCCGAACTTTACTAGATTTTGGACTTCCAGATGTACCAGATCAAACAACTGAGCTAGGAAGGAAGTATTTCGGTGGTCGGTATCGAGTGTAATATTTTTATTCAAGAATGGGAGCCGAAACTCAATTTAGAACAACGGTTTATTTATAACCGTATTGTATCCCAGGCGTCTGGTGCTATAGGACCCCGCGTGTTTTATTCATTGATGGTCCCGCGGGAACGGGAAAACGATTCTACTTAACGTGATTACAGCAAAAGTGAGATCCTTAGGTCGAATTGTTATTTGTACAGCATCAACCGGTATTGCTGCTTTAAATCATTCCGGTGGCATTACGGCGCACTCTATGTTCCGATTGCCTCTGGAAACAGATAACTCGCTCGCCACTTGGGGTATATCAAATAGCAGCCAAAGGGCCGAAATTATACGTCAAGCGCATGTAATAATTTTCGACGAAGCTCCCATGGCGCATAAAAATATTATACAAACTTTGGAGCGTGGTTTTAGAGATCTTCATAACACGGATGCATTGTTTGGAGGCAAACTAATTGTATTTGCAGGAGATTTTAGACAGATTCCACCTATAGTGCCGAGAGGATCGGTAGAAGATGTTCTTGCTGCGTCTCTCAAGTACAGCACATTCTGGCCTGCAGTCGTAAAACTTTCACTCACCATTTGTCAACGCGCTAAAGACGATCCCGTATATTTTCAATCGATTCTTGCAATAGGAGAAGGTCAAGTAGAATCACGAAGAGTCGACGATACCGCCATAATTCCTTAGAAGGAATTTCATATGTCGAGACGCTTCAAGAATTATTGCAATTTGTATATTCACCAGAAGTTCTTTTAAATCCAGAAGAATGTTGTCAACGGGCAATATTATCTGGCACAAACGACAGTATTCGTCAAATTAACGACGAAATTCTGGAGCAACTCGATGGAGACATCATTCATGCCTACAGCGCTGACTCTTGCGCGATAACAAATAATCGAGACTCGAATCAATTCATGGATGCAGTGATTTTGAATAGCATCATTCAGTCCGGTGTTCCCGATCACGATTTAAAATTAAAAGTTGGAGCAGTGGTTATATTAATTAGGAATCTTAGCTTCTTAGAAGGTTTGGTTAATGGTACAAAATTAATAATTATTAAAGTAACGCGTTTTTCATCGAAGCCCGCATTCCATTTGCAGTGGATACCGTGCTCATACCGAGAATTTTATTTAAATTTACTGTTGGTCACAACGGAATGGAGATGTTAAGAAGACAATTTCCATTGAAACTCGCGTACGGACTTACAATTAACAAGTCGCAGGGCCAGACTCTTACGCGTGTAGGAGTAGACTTGCGAAATGACGTGTTTAGCCATGGACAACTCTATGTGGCTCTAGGAAGAGTCCGTCATAGCAATGCGATTAAAGTATTGGTGCCTCCTGAAAGAATTATCGACGGTGTAGCCCATACCAGCAACATCGTTTATAAGCAATTAATTAAATAAAATTCGTTTATGCTCTGCTAATTTTACATTTTAAATCGATTTTGTAATAACCAACATTTAGTTTTAATATAAATTTTATGATCAGAGTCAGCTAAGTAGGATGAACTCGATAAAGACTTATTATTTATCAGATTGAGACTTAAGTCATTGATTATACATTTGGAAACGATACGCAATCTTTCGTAGGAATATTATTTTTAAAACGAAGTAAAGTTAAGTTGGAATTGTCTTTAGAGTTTTAGGTTTAATTTTATTTGTTATTTAAATCTCACTATATTTTTTAATAGAATGTTATTCAGTTATACAATTAGGATAAAAATCTTATATCATTTGGCATATTCGTCTTAAATTTTAATCAATGATTTAGTGGATTAAGGCCTATTTGGAAACCACTGTAAAAATGCGCGCCTATTGCTCTACCTCAAAGGTGGTGTGGAAAAGAGTGTTACAATGTTGTAATTTATACGTACAATGTTGTAATTTATACGAGGTGTAAATTTTAAAAATTTTATTATTCCTTTTATTGCAAAACCTATTTAAATGCAACAATTAATAAGGCTGGAAACCGCTCTAAGCCTAACGGTTTTGAGACCTCAAAATTTTATTTCAAAACTGAAGCGATTTAACTAAAACTTCCAAGTTGTCACTTTTAAACGTGAGGATTTTCAAACAAAATGTATAGTAATTTTCCGATTTACTTTGACAAGTATAATCTACGGTTGAAAAAATTTAATATGATGAAAAGTTAATTTAATAATAATAAAATTATTTTCAAGGAGAACTTCGGATCTAGGGTACGATGCCACGTCAAAATGTAAATTTTCGTTCGACATATGCAACCCATCCGATTAGAGATAGGGTTTTCAGAATTGTTCCACTTTTGCGTGAACGAATCGAAAGTGTTTCTTCAAGTAATTGATGATAGATTCAAAATTAAATAAATTTTATTTTCACGAGAAAATCATAAGGGTACCCCTTGAAAACTTTTGAAAAAAATTGCGTTCGCTTCTCACGCTTTCCACGGTGGATTTACGAAAAAACCCAAGATACATAAAAATTTAAATATTGGTCGGTTAATAAGGACGCTAATGCATTCTGAATGGATTTCTCCATTTTGACAGAAATGCGTGTTTTTCGTCAAATATTTTAAAATATGATAGCAATATCAGATAGCATTTCGAAAATCGGAAATTTATTTGTATTACACATTTAGTCGAAAAACGCCAAATAAAGGCACAATCTAAGAAAAACTGCAGACTTCAAAATTTTGGATACAAACTGGAAGCGTTTTAGATGAAAACAAACTCATCAGTTTTGTACGTAATAGGATTGATTTTCGAAAAAATGGTATAGCACCTTTTCGATTTAGTTGTGCAAGTGTGTGCCGAAGAAACAAAAAAAAATACTTAATTTTCAAAAATTTGGAAAAAATATTTTGACGACCATCGCCTGAACACAGCCGATGTTACTTAGCAAGGATGCAAATAATTTCAAAAGGAGATTTTCTATTTTACGTAAGCTGGCATAACTAAATTATAAAGTTTTCTACTAATTCCGGCCATAAAATCTGTAGAAACCTTATTTTGGCAATATTTTATAAATTAAACACAGTTGGGCCAACTTTGTGAGCGAACGGAAAAGAAATTTATAAAATATTTTTAATGCAAAATGTTTAGTATTAGTAGAGAAATAAATAAATCCCGCTTGATTCAAAATTAAACAAATTTTATTTAACTATCACGAGAAAATCGTAAGGGTGTGTAACCCTTGAAAACTTTTCTTCACACCTTCAACGGTGGATTTACGAAAAAAAACCTATGATATATAAAAAATCCTATTCGGTTAGAGGCATACGCAGCCGTTTTCAAATTAAATATTGGTCGGTTAGTAAGGAGAAAAATATTTTTAATTTCTAAAAGTCTTACCAAACGGCTTTTCCTTTTTCATTAGAATTTATGAAAATTTTTGTAGCAAATTAAGGAAATAAACAATTGCCAATTAGTTGACTGAATTCCACGAGATGTCACTACGTTGTCGAGAAAATTTGTTTGGGGTTTGGAGAGATTAAAAAATTTGAATGATTCGAAAGTTAATCACATGTCACATCATTGTCGTAAAAGTATTTTCCAATACTACATTACGTGCTGTTACCATGAAGAAATTCTTTTAAAGTGAAACCACCAAATACAAACCAAAAATACAGTGTCAAAAAAAAGTAATACGTCAAGAAAAACCGCGCGGCCGACGGCCGCGAGCCGACCGCAGGTCGGCGCCTCGCAGAGCTAGCAAGTGAAATCGGCCGAAAGGCCGATTTTACCTGCTAGTATTACTATAATTTTCATTGTGCGAGTCGCTGTAATAATTTGAATTAAGTACCTAATAGCTATTAACTTTTGTTTCACACTTAGCTCACTTTACCTTAATCTCTAATTTACCAGTTATCATATTATCAAAAGTTTTCTGTTTCATTTTTATACCACTGACCATATTTTATATACAAAATTTTGTGCATTTCATAACTTAAATTTTGTGAAAATTAAATATTTTGTGTATCTGGAAGTTAGGTAACCTATGTTTTTTCATATTTTTTAATATGTGTATATAAAATTTTAAAAATCGCATTTACCTTGTAATTAATACATAATTGCGTAATTATGTAATTTTGTTACACAAAATATGAACTGTGTGGAGAATATTTTTTTAGGTACGCAATATGTCGTTACTTTTAAATAATAGTATAGCGTAGTAAAAGGCACATTGTTAACTTGCTTTAAGAAAATTAACTTTTATAATTTTCTTTCTTCAAGTTTAGGAATAAAATGTAAAGTTAAAACGTGTTAAAAGATGAAGTTGACTTTCTGTTCTTCATCCCAAAGGACATCTTGTCGCCTTGGTGATGCATAATACAACAGAATTCTTGTTAATTATTACTTACTTAGACAATACTTTAAATGCAGTACAACCTATTCCAAGACTCATCAACGGCAAAGTTGACTGGCAAAAATTCTCAACTGATTTAAACACCATTTTAAAACCACCTAGCAACCTATTAACCACATCTAACATAGATTACGAAGTTAAATTATTTACGAAAGCAATACGCACAAGTATAAAAGCAATATAACATCAAATTGCTCGCAAAATCGACGTATAAATTATAATCAGCCTCCAATTCACCTGCTAAAATTAATTACAGCAAAAATTAAAAAACGAAGAGAGTGGCAACAAACACGAAATCCGGAAACAAAAAGAGAACTAAACAATTTAGTACATCGAGTAAAGTGGGAATTAGATAATCACCGAAACTTACAATACGAAAAATACATTGAAGAACTACGATCCCAAGACCCTGGAATGTGGAGAGCCACAAAAAGAATCCTGAAACAACCGCAAATCATACCAAATATTAACAGCAAAAATAATATCTACCGCACAGATGAAGAAAAATCCCAAGTCTTTGCCAATTATCTGGAAAAGGTTTTTTCTATTCCGGCCAACGATGAGAGGGATTTGCAACACCAAATAATTAACGAAGAAATAAGTCGCTTCATCCAAGAACCAATAGGAAACTTCGAACCTACATCTCCAAACGAGATTGCAAAGCTAATCTCAAAATTACCAAACAAGAAATCACCAGGACACGATGAAATACCCAACACAATACTAAAAAAACTTCCAAGGAAAGCAATAGCTTTTCTAACTATCATTTTTAACACATGCTTTAGACTGGCTTATTTTCCTGACAATTGGAAAATTGCTAATATTCTGCTATTTCACAAACATGGAAAACCTAGTAACAACATCGAGAGCTATCGACCAATTAGTCTTTTAACAACTCTTTCAAAACTTTTGGAAAAAATCATATTAACAAGACTCAAATTATGCGCAGAAGAAAAAAGCATTATACCCCTTTTCCAATTTGGTTTTAAAGAATTTCACTCAACGACTCATCAACTTATGCGTATCACGGAAATCATTGAAAAAGGATATGAACAAAAACAATTTACTGCTATCATGTTCATGGACATAGCTCAAGCCTTTGACAGGGTGTGGACAAAAGGATTAGCATACAAATTAATAAAATCAGAACTTCCACAATATTTGGTTCGCCTGATTATGTCTTTTCTTACCGACAGAAAATTTTCGGTAAGAGTTGGTAACAGCTTTTCGAACATCAAAAACATTAGTGCAGGAGTTCCTCAGGGTAGTGTGCTGGGCCCGCATTTATACAACATCTACGTAAGTGACATTCCAACTGTCGACTCAATACTTGCAATGTTCGCAGATGACACTGCGGTTATTTCACAGAACAGCGACTTATCCTTAGCTATTCAACAACTGCAAAATTCCATCGATAGGTTGTCATCCTGGTTCCAGGATTGGAAAATTAATATTAATCACAGCAAGTGTGAGGCCAAGATTTTTGCCTTGAGGAAAATCTGCGCAGCGACTACAATAACAATGGACAATTATAATGTAGCATGAAATGATCCAAAGAACACAATCCAATATTTAGGAGTGCATTTAGATACGCGTCTCACTTGGAGTAAGCATATAAACACAAAATTGCAATTATGTAAGGCTCGGCTATCACAGTTGTATCCTTTGATTAACATAAAATCCAAATTAAAAATCGATAATGCACTCTTACTATACAAATCCCTTTTAGGGCCTATCTTAACATACGCCTGCCAGGTCGGGGGAAGAACATCAACAACCAACAAACAAAAATTACAACGACTTCAAAATAAGGTACTGAGGATCACAGTAGACGTGCCATGGTCCGTCAGAAACAATCAACAACATAGAGAATTAGATATTGAAACAATTGACCAATACATAAAAAAATTAACTAAAACCTGTTTTAATACAATAGACCAATGCATTGCTGCCAACCATTACTCCTTGGGCCAAAAGAAAATACATCAAAGATTGAAAAGAAAGCTTCCACAAGACATCTACCTATCATCAAGTAGCGAAGAGAGTTAATGTTATTTTATTTTGATCAACTTACATTTATCAAGTCATATTTATCAATTTTATTTTCATTAATGTAATCAATATAACAAAACTATGTATAACATTAATTTGTTGAGCTAGTTAATAAAGTTAAAAAAAAATTTTTTATTATTTGGAGTTAGCTTCAGTTTCGTGATTTTGGAAGCACGGGGCCAACATTTCTTGTCAGTAAGGATTTTGGTGAATTACGTGGCGCTATCCACCATCTTACATCCGGCCTCGACTTCTGAAGCTGGTTTGGGCACCTTACTATCAAGCTGATTCCTAATTGGATTTATTAGTTTTATTTGGATAAGTATTGTTTTGTATTTATAACCCAAGTGAATGAGCTAGCCTTGAGGTACTTTCTGTGCCACCTTTAGTGAGTTTAAATCCCACAACCCTGAGGTGCACAAAATTTTAGTTTAGATTAATTTATTTTTGCGGTACAGAGTACAGTTTGTTTTAAGAAAAGAAAAGAAATATTTTATTATCGAAGTGCACTAACTTGATTTTATGAAGAACTTTATTTTTCCTCCTTATTTTTAAAGATACTTTCAACGATACCACATTTGACATTTAAAATTCTGAAGTTCTGGACATTCTGGAGCCATCTACTTGGGATTTCGACTTTTCCGGGAAGTAATAATATTACCATTCGATTCTTTACTACAGCTTTTGTGATAAATTTTTTTGACGCAACTCTACGATTAACCGTTTTTGAAAACGACTCATACGGATGGTCTCATTCACCCTGTATAATAACAAATGCTGTTTTCTTATCTTTAACAATAAATAATTAATTGCCACATGCGGTCTAAAGTTATTATTTTTAGAGTAGATTATACATTTTGCTATAAAACTTTTTACAAACATTTGCACGCTTTAGTATTTAAATTGTTCTGACAATAATTATTCTTTGTCTCAAAAATTTTATTAGTATTTAAGGCCGCTATATCGTAATTTAAAAGAATTGTGGATATTAAAATATTAATATTTGCGTATTACTAGGCAAGCCTATACGTAATGATAGTTGATAAATTTTCATTCTTAAGTTTTGTTTATACATTTTAATAATAAGCTTGTAATTAGATTGGTTAGGACATCATGCCTTAATCTATAAAATTACACAGGTCGTATAATTTTTTTAATTTTTGCATTGCCTCTGGACAGTTGTAATGCATATACCTGTGCATACGCGTCCACTTCACGTCAAACTTAAAGATATAATTATGAAACTACTTTCGTCAAAAACAGTTGTTGATGGATCTGCAAGAAGACTATGTTAAATATTCTTTGAAATATTTTCATACAATGTGTAGTAGGTAGTTGAAAATTGTACCATACAATTTTATCAGTATAAGCAAACATCTTACGATAAAGGTTTTACCTGTCAATCAAAATAGACAAACAATAAGGGTATTCATGTCACTTCATAAATCGTAACATCGTAAACTTCGTAAAATCTAAAAGTTTTTGCATTTAGCATTGAAAAATCATAAAAATGCGCTTGTGTTAAATGTTAAATACATAGGTAAATAATTAATATCAACAGGTACGAAAGAATCGACGAAATGTTTATTGAAAATCAAAAACTATTACATTTTACGAAACTTGCAAAGTTTACGCTGAATTTACGAAGTGACAGGAATACTCTTAATATTGCATTAATACATGTTAGTATGCCGATATAATAATTATGTTTTAATAATCATTTTAATATGCAAGCATGTTCTCAAAATTCCGATTTTTATATTACTATAATTTTCATTGTGCGAGTCGCTGTAATAATTTGAATTAAGTACCTAATAGCTATTAACTTTTTTGTTTCACACTTAGCTCACTTTACCTTAATCTCTAATTTACCAGTTATCATATTATCAAAAGTTTTCTGTTTCATTTTTATACCACTGACCATATTTTATATACAAAATTTTGTGCATTTCATAACTTAAATTTTTTGAAAATTAAATATTTTGTGTATCTGGAAGTTAGGTAACCTATGTTTTTTCATATTTTTTAATATGTGTATATAAAATTTTAAAAATCGCATTTACCTTATAATTAATACATAATTGCGTAATTATGTAATTTTGTTACACAAAATAGGAACTGTGTGGAGAATATTTTTTTAGGTACGCAATATGTCGTTACTTTTAAATAATAGTATAGCGTAGTAAAAGGCACATTGTTAACTTGCTTTAAGAAAATTAACTTTTTATAATTTTCTTTCTTCAAGTTTAGGAATAAAATGTAAAGTTAAAACGTGTTAAAAGATGAAGTTGACTTTCTGTTCTTCATCCCAAAGGACATCTTGTCGCCTTGGTGATGCATAATACAACAGAATTCTTGTTAATTATTACTTACTTAGACAAGCGACTCGGAACGAAATCTTAACTAAGAAAATAATAAGTATTGCCATTTTTAACATAGGTAGGTAATAACAACCAAACTGAGTTTGAAATGTTAAATAAAAATCCACTTCTCTATTTTAATTTATTTAAGTGATTTATCATAAACCATGTTACTTAAGATTACGAACATAATCGTTGTAAGAAAAATCACGAATAAATATGAAATTATGGAATGCCTTATTTATAAAAATTCAAATTTTGTGTCAGGACCATGAAGTTGTAGAATTTAAAACCACTCGAATTATATATCTTAACTGTTGGATTGTATTACTTTATTCCCAATTTATTAAATTTAGAATTATTGGAAATGCGATTAATTAAAAAATATATTATGTCGGTGTTTCAGTACAATTACTTATTATTATTTACTATTTTTAAATTACCTTATATTAAGTTATAATAGCTTTTATAATTTCGTTAAACCTATTTAAAATAGTAAATACATGTTTTCTTTTTTTAATCAGTTAACAATATTTTAAATATTTTAATTAAAACCGGTGACCTTTTGCTAAATTCTGTTTTTAAAACTTTAAATACTCGCAGAAAACTTTTATAATGTGCTACAAAATTTAAAAAAATCAATCACATAGTAGTATCTCTTGATGCAAATGCAAAATAATACGTTCTAAAATAATAGACAGGAAAGAAACTGATAGTATCATGAGCCTAATCGAACTCATCGCACTACAGAACACATTTGGATTCAATAATAAATATATAAAATGAAACTTGGCTTGCCAATGATATCTCCCATTGTACCTGTTTTTTGTAGACATTTTTATTGGGTGGTTTGAGAAGGAAATTCATAAATTATCGTTATACTGGAAATGTTAAAATATGTAGAATGATCGTCAAAATATGTAGACGATATCTTGTGTGTATGGAATAGAAGAAAAAGCGAATATTATAAATTTTTGCTGGAAATAAACAACATCCACACTATTATCGTTACAATGGAGAAAGAAACCTACAAATCCATCAATTTTCCTGATCTCTCTCTCTGATTTGTAGAGAGAGCAAAAACAGTCCATTCTCGCGTAAGCACCACTATTATTGACAGAAGATACCGACATAAAAACAAGCAAATTAACACCATTAAATAAATTGCAGTAATATCCAACGAATAAAAAAAGAAATTGTAGACAAATTTATACATAAAGTTAACAGAAAACAAGAACATCCATACTTACAACCTAACAACCGTATCCAAGAAGAAAAAACTGAAGCTACCTAGTACGGAATCATCCACTATCAAGGGCATAAAATAAATAACATATTTAAAACCATGATATAAGCATCTCTAACAAAATCAAATACAAAATGCTAAACATTATCCCCATCGTCATTGTTACATACTTACATTGGAAAAATTTAAATAAAGTTGAAGTTGAAGAATAAAGTAGAATAGCAAAAGATAATAGGTACACGGCAAAAACTAATCTTTGTTTGGAAAACACCTCAACTTTCATCAACGGATGTGAAATTGATGATTATAAGGTCAACACTGTTGTCAACAGGACAACATACAAACAAAAGAAAGATTATAAAGTTTAATTTACTGAAATTACTGGAAATAATGAAGATCAGAGAAAAAAGAGATATTACCTTATTAAACAAAATCTATCTCTTGGATTCCCTATTTGAAACATGTATTATACTATATAAATTTAAATATGTAACTGGTGTACTCTTATTGTGTTATTTTACCTTATTTGACTTGATTTTAATATAGGTAGTGTTATTTGCTAGTTATGTAATTAATTTGTTAAGTGTAATACTCCCCCTGATTGCCGACGTGCAAGAAAATAACCTTTTTTATAATAAACCTTAAGTAATCCTATAAATAAGTCTAATTTCTGTCGATTGTTCTGATGACGCACAAGTAAATGCGCGATTTTTTTAATTAATTATTATCGTATATAATAAAAACTAGGATTTGTATTTAATTACTAAAAATATAAAAAAATAAGTAGGTAATGCTTTTAAGCATTTAATGTTTCACGTATTGTGCAAATACCTATTAAAATTTATTCAATAGTTGTGCTTATGTTAAAAATTAATTCTTTAAAATGATTCATTTGTAAGGATTATCAACATTATAATCATTGTAAAATTGACTAGAAAATCTCTTCCCTAGCGTATCCAACCCCATCCACTTAAAAGCGTGAAACGCCTCTGACATGTAACAACAGACAACCCTTGCTTTTATACTTGTCGATAAGAATTGTATAAACACATAAACACTAATGCATGCTAATCTTTGGATGCCATTGATTTGGGAGTTAATGCTAATTCTTAATATTAACAACTGTTACGACTACATAATATCATTTTTTTAAAGTTGTAGTTATATCGTAATTTTTTTAAAATAATTAGCGTATTACATACTGTGTTGCGTTTAGGTAATAAGTAAAGTCGTACGAATTACTTTTGCATAATGTTGCATAAGATGTTTCGTGGTTTTGCATACATCATCGGATAAAAATCAAGTCTAAGCCTAAAAGATGTGAAGCAGTTCCTACTGAAAAACATAAGCCACTAAAAATATTATTATAATAATTATCTACTTTTAATTTTTGTTAATAATCCAAAGTAAGCCCATTAATTTATCCAAATATTTAAATACTTGGAACCACAAAAACCAATCACAAGAAAAATAATTGCTTTTATTTTATATTATGTACATGTACATAAAATATAGTACTTAAATTTAACTTTTTACTTGTGTCTCTATTAATATGTCTAATAATGTATATAAATATATAGGCAAGTCGTAAATTTATAAGCTTGATGTAAATATATTAAAAAAACGGGCAGAGAATTACAACAAAATACACAAAACATTTCTTCTAACTGAAATTTATAAAATTTAACTAATATTATGTATTACGTATTGGAAAATTTGTGTGCATTTTAGTTCTGATAAATTAATAATTCCTAGTTATTAACTAAATCATAAGTTTTCGATGAATTTGCATTACTGAATTTATTTTGAATAAATGCAATGGTGAGTACGTAGTACCTACTGTAAAAATATAAAATGTAAAGTTAAAACGTGTTAAAAGATGAAGTTGACTTTCTGTTCTTCATCCCAAAGGACATCTTGTCGCCTTGGTGATGCATAATACAACAGAATTCTTGTTAATTATTACTTACTTAGACAAGCGACTCGGAACGAAATCTTAACTAAGAAAATAATAAGTATTGCCATTTTAACATAGGTAGGTAATAACAACCAAACTGAGTTTAAAATGTTAAATAAAATCCACTTCTCTAATTTAATTTATTTAAGTGATTTATCATAAATCATGTTACTTAATATTACGAACATAATCTTTGTGAGAAAAATCACGAATGAATATGAAATTATGGAATGCCTTATTTATAAAAATTCAAATTTTGTGTCAGGATCATGAAGTTGTAGAATTTAAAACTACGCGAATTATATTTCTTAACTGTTGGATTGTATTACTTTATTCCCAATTTATTAAATTTAGAATTATTGGAAATGCGAATAATTAAAAAATATATTATGTCGGTGTTTCAGTACAATTATTTATTATTATTTACTATTTTTAAATTACCTTATATTAAGTTATAATAGCTTTTATAATTTCGTTAAACCTATTTAAAATAGTAAATACATTTTTTAAATAATTGTTGAGATTTTAATCAGTTAACAATGTTTTAAATATTTTAATTAAAATCGGTGACCTTTTGCTAAATTCTGTTTTTTAAATTTCAAATACTCGCAGAAAACTTTTATAATGTGCTACAAAATTTAAAAATCGTTAACATTCCAGAATTACGCAGCAGTATCTCTTGATGCAAATGCAAAATAATACGTTCTAAAATAATAGACAGGAAAGAAACTGATAGTATCATGAGCCTAATCGAACTTATCGCACTACAGAACACATTTGGATTTAATAATAAATATATAAAATAAAACTTAGCTTGCCAATGGCATCTCCATTGTAGGTACCTGTTTTCTTGTAGATATTTTTATTGGGTTATTTGAGAAGAAAATTCATAAATTATCGTTATAATGGAAATGTTAAAATATGTAGAATGA
The DNA here is from genome assembly GCA_036346125.1 of Lycocerus yunnanus. Lineage (NCBI taxonomy): Eukaryota > Metazoa > Arthropoda > Insecta > Coleoptera > Cantharidae > Lycocerus > Lycocerus yunnanus. The sequence goes on along the minus strand of JARFIX010000008.1, from coordinate 2,129,007 downwards.
TCGTTCAAATATGTAGACGATATCTTGTGAGTATGGAATAGAAGAAAAGCAAATGTTATAAATTTGCAAAGAGAACAAAATCAGTCCATTCTCGCGTAAGCACCACTATTATTGACAGAAGATACCGACATAAAAACAAGCAAATCAACACCATTAAATAAATTGCAGAAATATCCAACGAATAAAAAAAGAAATTGTAGAAAAAGTTATACATAAAGTTAACAGAAAACAAGAACATCCATACTTACAACCTAACAACCGTATCCAAGAAGAAAAAACTGAAGCTACCTAGTACGGAATCATCCACTATCAAGGGCATAAAATAAATAACGTATTTAAAACCATGATATAAGCATCTCTAACAAAATCAAATACAAAATGCTAAACATTATCCCCATCGTCATTGTTACATACTTACATTGGAAAAATTTGAATAAAGTTGAAGTTAAAGAAGAAAAGCAAAACATAATAGGTAGGTACACGGCAAAGACTAATCCTTGTTTGGAAAACACCTCAACTTTCATCAACGGATGTAAAATTGATGATTATAAGGTCAACACACTATACAAACAAAGAAAGATTATAAAGTTTAATTTACTGAAATTACTGGAAATAATGAAGATCAGAGAAAAAGAGATATTAACTTATTAAACAAAATCCATCTCTTGGATTCTCTATTTGAAACATTTATTATATATAAATTTAAATATATAACTGGTGTACTTTTATTGTGTTATTTCACCATATTTGACTTGATTTTGATATAGGTAATGTTATTTGCTAGTTATGCAATTAATTTGTTAAGTGAAATACTCCCCTGATTGCCGACGTGTAAGAAAAACCTTTTGCAATTCTGCAGCGAAATACTATCATTTCATACACATTACATGGCATTGAAAGCGGCATGTTTTCTGCACGTAAGATTACTCATGTTATTTGATCTTTTCGTAATCTTATCTTTCGCGAGATGACTTTACCTTCACTTTTCCGCACTACTGGCGAGTTATTTTCATTTCAGCATTGTCCAGATTGAGCAACTTTGTTAAAATATTCTTTATTTACCGAACTGCAGATTTGCAAAAATTTTGTTCGCTACACGTACTTTAATAGGCTTGTTTCTATTCTCGGTTGGAAATGTAGCCTATTTAAGTACTAGTCACGAAAATAACTATTTTATAATGAACCTTAAGTAATCCTATAAACAAGTCTAATTTCTGTAGATTGTTCTGATGATGCACAAGTAAATGCACGAATTTTTTTATTAATTATTATCGTATATAATAATAGAAACTAGAATTTGGATTTAATTATTAAAAATATAAAAAAATAACTAATGCTTGCTTTTAAGCACTTAATGTTTCACGTATTGTGCAAATACTTATTAAAATTTATGCAATAGTTGTGCTTATGTTAAAAATTAATTCTTTAAAATGATTCATTTGTAAGGATTATCAACATTATAATCATTGTAAAATTGACTAGAAAATCTCTTCCCTAGCGTATCCAACCCCATCCACTTAAAAGCGTGAAACGCCTCTGACATGTAACAACAGACAACCCTTGCTTTTATACTTGTCGATAAGAATTGTATAAACACATAAACACTAATGCATGCTAATCTTTGGATGCCATTGATTTGGGAGTTAATGCTAATTCTTTATATTAACAACTGTTACGACTACATATCATTTTGTTTTAATTTGTAGTTAAAAAATAAAATTTCGTAATTTTTTTTAAATAATTAGCGTATTACATACTGTGTTGCGTTTAGGTAATAAGTAAAGTCGTACGAATTACTTTTGCATAATGTTGCATAAGATGTTTCGTGGTTTTGCATACATCATCGGATAAAAATCAAGTCTAAGCCTAAAAGATGTGAAGCAGTTCCTACTGAAAAACATGGCCACTAAAAATATTATTATAATAATTATCTACTTTTAATTTTTGTTAATAATCCAAAGTAAGTCCATTAATTTATCCAAATATTTAAATACTTGGAACCACAAAAACCAATCACAAGAAAAATAATTGCTTTTATTTTATATTATGTACATGTACATAAAATATAGTACTTAAATTTAACTTTTTACTTGTGTCTCTATTAATATGTCTAATAATGTATATAAATATATAGGCAAGTCGTAAATTTATAAGCTTGATGTTAATATATTAAAAAATGGGCAAGGACGGCTGATGGTAACAACGTATAATTTACAATTTAATTTAAAATACATACCTAATAAATACATGTATGATAATCGCGATCATCCTGAGCAATGAGACCAAATACTGAAAAATTATAACTCTTTATGTATCTCGTACCAATAACGTAATACCATTATATCTGCATTTACAATTATTACAAAATACACAAAACATTTGTTCTAACAGAAATTTATAAAGTTTAACTAATATATGTATTCCGTATTTTAAAACTTTTGTGAATTTTAGTTCTAATAAATTAATAATTCCTAGTTATTAATTAAATCATAAGTCTTCGACGAATTTGTATTAGTGAATTTATTTTGAATAAATGCAATGGTGAGTACGTAGTACCTACTGTAAAAATATAAAAATAAAAGTGTGCGTTTTTAAATTAATTATAATCAAAATTTCAATTTATAGTGCGAGCGGCACTATAATGTTCGATTTTTGACTATTTTGTTGATTAATTTTTAATGATATTATATCAGATGGTATGTTTAAAATTAGTATAAATCAAAGGGCACGCGAGTGTCTCGGGAGACAAGACCAGCACTCAGGGGAAACGTACTGCATTATCAAATTACCACCACCGCCCCCCTGGTTTTTGTTAATCTGTTTTCAATGAACTCCGTATTTTGCACACATGATACTACACACGATGCCCCTTAGATGTTAATGCCAACGCAATTTTAGGGGTGATCGAGAGTTACAGAATATAATATTGACAAAAAATGATGGGGTTAAATGTTTTCTTGTTGATTTATTATTATTGCATATCGCAATAATAAAAAAATGGTAAATTTTTTCTGGTCAGATAATTGCACTTTAATTACTCAATCGCGATTTTAATAAAAATGTAAATGAATAGTTCACACAAAATTTGAAAATGAAAAATTGGTACCTATTCAAATTTAAGCAATATCTATCGTATCACATTTTTATTATTTACAAAAAATATTATAAAATGATATTTTGATAAAACGTTCGCTCTATTATTAAGGGTAAATTAATTTTTTAAATTTTGTAAGTTGATTAATGTAATTTAATGCCGTTAAAAAATGTTTACTTCTTTAAAGTTTAAAATAACTGTGCGTGTGTCAAATTTCATTACGATAATCAAGTTTAAAAATTTATGCAAAACCAAAACATTCAAACATTTTAACTGAAAACTGTTCCGGTAAATTTTATTTCGAATTAGAATAGATCCTATAATTAGTATAAAATCATTGTAAAAAGGACGAGTTGGTATTAGTCAACTGACTATTTAATATTGGAAATTATGTCATCACATTTTATGTGCTGCTGTAAAATTCTAAAATCTTTATTTCTATAGTCATTACAGTAGGCATCGATAAAAAAAATTAGTGTATGTGTCGCAAGGTAAAAGTAATTATTAATGAAATAAACGACAGAGCGTTACATTGATGACAAGCTACTAGTATTGTTTACTGTCATCGATGTCACAAAGTTCAAACAAAGCATTGAAAAACCATTTCAGGTTCGTGTAAACTCATTTAAATCATCAATTGTTGCCATCTGTCTATTGTATCAATAAAATCTCTGATATATTCTTTTAAATTAAAAAATATTCTTTTTGCAATAAAGATTTATCACCAATTTTAATTTATTATCATAGAAGTAACATTTATATTGTGTAAAGTAGAAAAATTATATAATGTACCTATAAAATGATTCAAAGATGTATTCAAAATTTTCATAAAATTTAATTTATTTATGGGTTAAGGCAAGGGTCATGGTTCAAAGTATGTAGGGTATCCGGATTGATAGCAGGACCAGGAAAATACATAATACATAACTAAACCTGTCACTCTATAATACGTCAAGTGGCTTTTAAGTTAAAAGTGGCACAACTGAGTTTTTCGATATAGCACAGCTAGAAATTTTATTAAAAATATCAGTTATGCAAAAATATTAAAATAATAATAATATACATTAAGTTTACTTTTTCTACAATGTAGGTAGGTACCCATACTACAACTTTTTTGCATAGCTTCATTTCTGGAGCAAAATAAAGATAAAACACATTAAATTCTTGTTTGCATATGGTGCACCCTCTTAGGCTATTTCTAACTACTATACTTTACAACTTTATGACTCACTTAATGTGTGAATTAAAAAACTTATTAGCTTTTTCAAGTGCTTGGTATAATACAAATTAGAAATTAATTAAGATAAATTTGTCGTAAATAGGAAGCTAGGGAATTATAAACAGTTTTTTATTTTAATTTACAAACGCAAATACTTCAAATAATTAGGAAAACTTGTGCAATATAAAATTAATCTTCCAATTTCTTTACTTATTTAAAATGTTATTATTTTTTTAAATTTTCTTTTACCATATTTAGTAATCTTACATCTTTGGTGGAAGTGTAAGAAGGAAACAACTTATTTAATCCGCTAGTTAATCCAAACTAAACTGCGGCTGTGATCTAGGATTATATAGCGCTGATTAATTTTAGCTTTATAAAGGAAGAAGCACTTTGTTCAAGTTAGTTTAGCTTATTAATATTGCAGTTGTTTTAAACAGTTTATAAGTATAAATACATTGTCGCGCAGGATCGATACATTTGAAAATTTTGTCAATTTTAGTAATATGTATGTGTGCAAATATTGTATAACTAAATTTATTAGAATTCGCTTCTTATGTTTTTCTTCGTATTTTTAAATTGAAAATGTATACCTATTTTTTAAAATAATAATAACAAAAATCAATCTCGTAAGAGTTTTTACTATAAGTAGTAAAAAATTACTTTTAAAATTAATTTTAACATTTAATAAAAACCAAACTAAACATTTATTTTTTAACTAATTAAGTAAAAAAGTAAGTAAGTAAAACTAAAAATAAATATATTATATAATTATGCAATTTATAATTTAATTACTTTCCCATTTACGTAGTAAAGGAAAGTATTGTAATCGAGTAAAAAAAATTTTGAGTTAGCATTTTTCCCATGGTCTATGAGTCCATAGAAGTCGTTTAAGACAATTTTTGGAATGATGTCTGGATGTGTGTATGTGTGTATGTGTGTGTGTGTGTATGTGTGTGACCGTTTTTTTCGTTCACGATTTCGAAAAAACGCATGGACCGATTGACTTGAAATTTGGCAGGTTGGTTGCAAATCACCGTCTAAAGAGGTGATTAGATTTTGGTTAGAATCCGTTCATTTTACTTAATGTTTTGAAAGAAACAAAACTTCTAATGCGCCATACTTCATTCTATAGTAATAGTTAACAACGAAAATAATGTCAATCGAAAGAGATTTTATTTCTGCGTGTAAAGATACCCAACACTTGAAATTTTCTCTTGAATTATTTATGAAATACCGAAATAGAATTATTGCATTTAAAATAATATGAGCGGCCTTGGACACAAAATAACCAATAAATTCAAACAAATGCTTTTAAAATAAAATTTTTAAATTTAAACAAAATTTTAGTTGTTACGATAAACCTAGCAGTGAATGGGAAAGTCATGTGATGTCACATCAGATTTTTTTACATGAACTCATAAAATAAGTATGTATGATGTAAGTAAGCGATTGTAATTTAAATAAACAAAAAATGCATTGAAATGATCGTTATTTATTATTCAAGTAATAAACAATACAAATAAGAAAAATACTACAACTAATGTAAAATATAATTGATTTTCTTTATTCAATTATTATGTATGTATACGAACTTACGCTATGTAATGAAAACTGTTATCAATCATTCATTTTATGACATACTTGCATTACATCAAGTTCATTTATTTCAATCAATCGTAATGGTGTTTCATAATCATATTTATACAATTCAATACAGCAAGCAAGAAATATAAATGTAATTATTTTTTTCAAGTGTCAATCTCGAAAAATATTACAGCACATAAACTAAGAGATCATAATTTTAAAATTAAGTTGATGATATTTAAGAAAAGAGGGCAAAACCCTAACAGAAACACTGTTTTAGTCACATTGTTCGCTTAACCAATATCTTGATCTTCTCTCCTAGTCAGTTTGAGATGTCCATAGGTCACCTACTGTTTAATTTGGGTTCGAAACCATAGGAAGTAGAAGGCTTAAGAATAGAAGGCATGATACAATAACTTAATTGGAGAAATGTTTTTATAGAAGATTATATCGATCGGATTTGTCATTGCTTTCCGCGGATACGGCGAGAATAGTTATATCTTCACCCGAGTTTGAACCCCCTACCTTGGCATTACCGGTCAACTATCCCTGAAACAGAACCACAAACGAAATATTTTTTCTTTGTTTTAAAAGTTAGGCGAGTTTTATTCGTAAATGTGTATGATGTAATATATGAGTAAGAGTTTATGGTTATGACCCAGCGCTTTACAGTCTTCTGGTGAACTTGTTAGAGAAAGGTTTTTAACTATACCCTGTCACGCTAACCAGTGCGGGTTGGTCACCCAAGTGCTAGCTGCGAGCAACTCTTTCCGACTTTTGTATATATTTTTATATTTTATTTTGACCCGGATATTTACATTACTCTACGTCACTGTTAAAGTGTGAGGTATCTCAGTATTTATTGACACTCATCTGTTTGTTGCATAATGATAGCTGATATTCGTCTTCTTCTTTTTAGTTAACCTTTTCCGCCCATTTTGGGCATTAGGTTCTTTCTCTAAGAGAAAGGTTTAAAAGCATTAAGACCCCACGCCTGCTTAGTCTATTGTTGATGCTGGCAGTCAGCAATTGAGGGGGGCCGCTGGCTTTACGTGCTCTTCAAACCACGGGAGACGGTCGTAGATAGAAAGAGAGTTAGAAAGAAATTTTTCCTCTCTAGAGTCTTCCCGGGATCGAACCGGGTGCTTTTGCATTACTAGTTGATCGCTCTAACTACTAGGCCAAGACCGTCTCTTTTAGCTGATATTACATTAGTTGATATTACAATTTTCTAAACCTCAACAATGTATTAATTATTAACATAGTTTTACTACACTGGGTAGTTCCTAAAAATATTTGCTCCCTCTTTACGGAATTTAATTTGAGCAGCGTTAATCGTATGCACACTTGAATTCCGACTTAAACTCAACATTAATACAATTGTCGAAATTAAAAGGTTACATAGCACATTTTATATGTATACTAATTTGGAATGCAATATAATAATTATTATTCAGATCAATTAGAAGCTCAATATACTAACTAAAATTCACTGGTTTGAACCTACATAATTAATGTCGATACAGAAAAGTAACAATAATCTGTAATAGTCGTGCTCTAAAATTATTTAATTCTTTTACATACATAGTATTTTGATAACGAAATACTAATCATACATCATAATGATATGATACAGATTTGTGAAGATTACGAAGAAACAGAATGCCGACGAAAGAATATATTATAATATTAATAATATTATTTAGAAATAAATAGTTTAAAAATAAGTAAAATTTAAATAAAACTTTTATATTAATAAGATCAAAGAAAGTATGATACAACAGTAATAAATAATCGGGAAATAAAAATCATACTAGGGATTATTACATTTTTTAAATAAAAAATAAAGTTTTCACCTGCTTCTAATTGAATTAATATTTATTTTATTAACATTAAGCATTTTCTATCAAACAACATAAGGAATACAATGAATACCGAGCACCCTCATGCATACAACGCTTTCTAATCAGCAGTTCATATTTGTATATAATTTGTTCATATAAAAGCAGCAAACCCCTCGTATCGCTTACAATGTGACATACGGCCCTGTGAGAATCTCTACACAAAGGAATCCCCTACAGCAGCTTCAAATCGACTAGATCCCTGTTTATATAACCATATGTATATCTTACGCTTGAATACTTTCAAAAAGTCACTTGTTTTTACATTCCTATGCTTTCAATTTTATATATGCCTTTGATTTTACGCTTTCTCTGAAATAATATTATCTATTACAGTGCTTCGTTGTTATATAATGATCAAGATAAAATATAGATATTGGCCAATTTAACTTGATCTTAACGATTCTTTTGGACGGGATGTAATAAATTGTAAAAAATTAAAACGGCGCTTTATTGTAATTTGGATGATAAGATGAAAATTTGAACATTTGCTTTTAATACTTCCATTTTTATTTAAAGTAATACATACACAAAATTAAAACGTATGTAGGTATATCTTGCAAAATATGATAGTTGGATAGATGCAAAATATGATAAAATAGATATAGGTGTGTATGTAGTATCTGTTGTAATAACTGACAGAAATTAATAATTATTGTATCGCATCTACTACATAATTTCATTTACAATTGCACCTACAAAATGTATTTTGTGCATTTTGTAGTTATTAAAACATACGGACAAGGTAATTCCTTAAGTAAATTTCACATCAATTAATATAATAAATAATCTACCTTTTTCAGAGTATTTTGTTTCAGTATTTCATTTTTCAAAAACATTTTGAATCGTTGAGACTCCAGTCACACTTTATGATAACTACAAGGGCGATCATATGTATATCGTATAAAAGTTCTAGGTGCGGAGGATTTATACAAAATAATTAACATGGAATTACATATTTAATTTATTAACTTGAAATTAAACGATTAAGCCTTCATTAAATTAAAATTTTTAAAGCGAATAGGGGAAATCGGTTAATAAAATATATGATGCTATTTATTATTCGATTTAACCGGTAGCATCAAGTCTTGTCATGGTACTGCAGAATCAGTGCATGTCTGAGAATGACAAATCCTTCGGGTAATGCCAAACCGTGCACATGGTATAAGGTTTATGCATGTCCATGATAGACTGCTACCTGCATTTTGTATCCTATGCAAGGGCGTGGGTTCGGCTAGTGTATCGTGCTACTGTGTTGGATACGAATTGTGAAGGATTTATCCAATTTGTCTAGATTTATTCAACCCAAATCGCTCAGCTGAAGGCCAAATTTTAATTAAATTAAAATTAGTTTTGTGTTCATTTAGTATTTCGTTTTTAATTATTACTAAAAATTCAAAAAGTATAAAATTTTATATTTTTTAACCTATGTACTTGGATGTATATTGCTAGATTAAAGATAATCTAAAATGAGACGGTCACTAGCCTGGTCGTTAGCATGATTAATTGCTAATGTAAGGCGCTCCGGTTCAAAACCGGGTAGGGCTCACTTTGTAAGGCCGTCTCCGTGCTTCGGAAGGCACGTAAAGACGGTGGTCCTCTCACGAGGTGCTGGTAACATCTTTGAGGTATTAAGTTGTATCCTTACAAAAGGAAGCCCGAAATATATATATTAAAGATAACCGTATTTTAAATTTTTAGAATCTTATCAAATAGATCGGGATTGTTAATTGATCTCAAAAATTAAGGCATAGAAAAAATTTATTTTTGAACAAGATGTAAGTGTTTTTTTAAGTTTTGTATTATAATTATAATCGAAAATATAAATTCGATAAACTTGAAATTAGTATGAAAATATCGTTTTCTTATACCAACCTAGTATTTTGTAGAACATGTTAGTAAAAGAATTTCTTGAAAAAATTGATAAATAATTAAACACCTGTATTCATAGATGAGCATTTAGATCTTACTTATTTGCCGGATTTGATTTTTATATTCGCAAATTCAGTACTTAAGAAGCAAAAATGCTTCGCGAAAGCATTTACTTTGACTAACACATGTATTTTGGCAAGTTTTTCTGTTCTATCAAATATGAGATTATAAAATTCAAATTCAGTGCTTAAACCTTAATAAGTGCTAAATATTTGCCTATGTAGGCAAAATTAAAATATTTAATATTTGCCTACATAGGCACATAATAGCATTGTACGGTTGTCACAAGGTTGTAACAAGCTTGTCAAGCATGTGACTGTATTGTGACCACTTTATCAAAACCTTACGTGCTATCAGGGATGCGAATTTTACGGTATTTTTGGTGCTCAACTAATGGTTTAGATTTTTAAGCAAAAAATTGTTTATTTCATGATCTAAACACACTACACATTATGTGTTCCTATAAGAAACATTTAAATAATTGTCAGTTTTTAAAGCTATTCTAGAGCAAAGTTGAAAAGAAGTAAATTTTTTTATTTTATGGCATTTTTTATCTACCATTATGATCTTTTTTATCTAACATTCTTCTTCTGCTTTAAAGTATCATATACGGGGTTTCTCGGACATTGGTAATTTGACTTGGCCAAAGCCAAGGCAACCTTACTAGGAAATATAATTTATTGGGTGGTTTCCCGTTGCCTTCCCTAGAGTCCACAGATCGATATTGAACTTTTGATTGTGTATCTAACGCAAGCAGGGTTCTAACCGCGAACTTACGCTTTTTAGTCAACCCGTGTATGCTTCACGGTATACTGTTGGTTTAAGCATTGGATAACTAATAGGTAGATTAAAAAATTTCCGGTCTAATTAGACAATAAATGACGTCAAAGTCGATTATCTTTGACACTACTTATCTGATTGCATAATCGTATATTTCATTGGAAAAATGACACATTTAGCTAAAACACAAAAGTAGAATCATTCGATTCGGCTCATGCAGTTGTGAAAAATTGCTGTTTAAAGATGGAAGTAAATAAAAAAAAATTTTCTACATTTTACAATTTTTGGAGAATTAAAGAGAAAACACTGAAACGTGAAAAAATTTGTGCTGTTTATGGTCCAGATGCTCTATTGAAAACAGGAGCAAAACAATGGTTTACATGATTCCGTTCTGGAAATTTCAATGCCATAGATACACCACACTCTGATCGGCCAGTCATTGAAAAAGTTGAGGAAATTATAGAAATTATAGAACAAAACTATCATGTAGGCACTGTAGAAATTGCCAGAGTCTAAACATCAATCTCTAAACAGTTGCAAATATTTAAAAAATGCTGAATTCAAAAAAAGCTCGATATTTGGGTGCCGCATGATTTGACGCATAAGAATTTGCTCGACCGAAATTCCATTTGCGAGTCGTTGATGAAACTCAAACGTAATGAAATCAAATCAGTTTTGAAGCAATTAGTTACTGGAGATGAAAAATTGATTACATACGACAACGGTGTGCGCAAAAGATTGTGGTCGAAGCGAGGTAAACGCCACTGGTACTTACCAGCTGGTTAAACCATTGATTCCGCACGCTATTGTCATTAATTAACTAGATTACTGCAAGAGATTTAAAAAAAGCGACCAGAATTTATTAATAGGAAGGATGTTGTGTTTCATAAACCGCCGATAAACCACAGAAGTTATACAGTGATGGAATAATGGTTTTGACCAAAACGTGCAAAAGGTTTTTGAACAAAATTAATTATATTAGGTTTAAATAAAGAATTTCAAAACATAAAAATTAGGTGTTTAAAAACTATTTTGCCGACTAATTTGGCCGAAAACTTTTTAGCACACCTGATTATATTCCAAATTAAAAGACCCTGTACCGCAAGAAAAGAAGTCCAGTTTGATATACAAAGTAGAATGCCAAGATTGTAATCTTGCTTATATTGGCTAAACTAACCAATGGCTTCATAAAAGAATAAGTGGGCATGTTTCAAGTTTCAGGTGTAATAAACCGGAAACCACTGTAATTGCTAAACATATCTTAATCGATGAACATAATGCTGTCTTTACAAATGCTAAGATAATCAAATCAGTCACCAATTATAAAGATCAACTCCTTCATGAAATAATATGTATCAAATGAAAGAAGAACGCAGTGAACAGAAAAATTGACATCCAAGGTTTAAGTAATATCTACAGCCATCTATTCGTCTAAGCTATAAATACCGTATTTGAGTTAATTTTTTCCTATTTAATGAGTTCTTAAGTATGTTCCTTAACTCGCGGTTATTAAGAATATCTTTTAAATATCATGGATCAAGAAATCGTATCGACATCTGACGACAGCAGTAATCATTGCTGAAAGTTCACGAGTAACTTCGTTTTATTGCTTATTTAACTTATTAATTTTGAAAATGTGCTAGACGTCAGGTATTGTGCGCATTTAGCTAATATTGACGAAATTTTAAATACTATTACAACGAGTTATCAATAAACGTTTTTGGTGATTGTTTTTAAATTTTTGTCTTTAAAAACTAAAAACTATTAAATGACACAAAATTAAAAAAGAAATTAGCTGGCATTAAAAAAGTAAATAAATACATTATAACCCAGTAAGCACATTTCGATCAAATTCATGTGGTTTCTACTTTATACACTTGATATAATGTTTACTTATTTGCTGAAATTTATAGTAAGTTGTAGAATTTGATAATTTATAAAAAGTATAATTATTGCAAAAAGTTGTATATATTTTTCCGCATATTTAATATATTATAGATTACAGTGACTTATTATCTTTTAGCTTTAGAGTTCTATAATTATCATAATAAAATATATAAATTTGTAGCCAGTTAAATTAATATTAAATGAAAATTATAATTATCGTTCATTTATAATGTATGGTACTGCAAAGGTCTAGAAAACTGGAATGGAATTAAATTATTTTTATTATTATAATTAAAACATATTACTAGCTATTTATTATATTGAAACAATTTTATAAAAAAATTTTTGTCAATTGCTGCATGGTTTTTGTTGACGTTGATTTACCAATCATTCTTAATTACTTTCCAAATATATTTATATAGTGGTATATAATTGAAGTGAAAAATATCTACTACTACCATATAGTAAAGTTGTCATTATTATAAATAATGTACACTCAAATCTACAATTTAACTCAGTGTAGCGATGCCGATTCATTGGCTCACCGAATCTCGGCCGCATCGTCTTGGATTCTAGATTTTGAGGGAAGCCAAGACGACTTACTAGAAAATATAAAAAATGTATAGTTTTCTGTAATATTTTTGATAGCTTATAAAGGTTACAGTAAACTTTATTGATTTTAATGAAATTTATATTCTTTATATAAATTTTTCAAATAAAAAATTAAACTTTATTTAATAATAATAATAATAATAACGCAATCAAAAATTTGTCAATTAATACTGAATAGGTCTAGATAAATGATTTAATAAGCATGTAAAAATGCATTAAATCTTAGTTTTTTTCAAATCATGCGACGAAACATTGAAAAGTCGTGATGAAAAGTGGGGACGATAAATCGTGCTGATGGTGAAACGGTTGGTATACCTAGTACATATGTACATATGTGTCGTTCATAGTAAAAGTAAACTATCTCCATCTAATTAAATTTTGAAATATCGAGCTTTTAACATAAATTATGTGTTGAAAATGTGTTTTCAGTACCCTGAAAAACAATTAATGTCATCTATGGGATTATAGTCCATAATATGGAGTTGCTTCATTTTATAATGAAAGATATGACTAAATTTAATTCTATTAGGCAATAAAATAAAAATTTTAAAATGGAGTTACACCACTTTTACAATGAGCGACAGATATATGAAATGGCCTCGCGATGAGTTGGATTTGGCAATCAAACGCTCAACTGGTTTAAAGTATCGAGGATAATAAAACTATATATTACATACACATTATGTCTAATGCAATTAAAATTATTTTAATCGAGGTTTTCATAATAGTCCAGAAAAATAAGACAAAAAGGCCTTCTTTAGGATTATCTTTATTTCGGCATCAGAAATAGTATCTCAAAAGTGCATTGCAAAATTATGTACGCTAAAAAAATTATTGAAGATCGAAGATGGCAAAAATCAGTTTTTGACGACTATCTCGTAAACTATTAGTTTTACGTCAATTTAGGTTATTATATATTTTGCTTATTACTTAATTCTGCATAACAAAGGTTTTATACAAAATTCACATAGGACCAATAATTCTTGAGATATACGAGATTAGCTGCTACTGTTTATAACTATGAAGTCTGCACTTGCAATTAAAATATTACGTATTTTCTGCGACATTTTTCTGCAGAGACTGAACGAAAATAATCACACAAAGTTAAAATAAACGAAACTTTTTAGTCCGCACAAAATTTTCGTTAGCATCCACAGCTTTCGTGCGCAAATAGCATTCGTGCGCTCACATAGCTGTACTCATCTGAGCTTTTTTCGCGCACGATTTTTGGGTTTGTAGAAATGCTGAGATGTGTAGGTGTCTTAAGATGAACAGAATGCTGGAGAGCTGCAATCGAAAGTCGTTACTATATAAAGAAGGGTTTAAGGACACCTCAGACAGAACGAATTATGAATATGTATGTATTAAATATTAAGTATGTATTAAATGGTTATCCTAAACATAAAGACCTGATATTATCAGTATCAGGCGTAAACCACATGTAAAAGTTTAATGGAGTAGGCGCCTTACTTTAATTTTTCTGAACCATATATCTCGAGAACTATTGGTCCTGCGTGAATTTTGTATAGTACCTTTTTTATGCAGAATTAAATAATAAATAAAATATATAATAACCTAAATTAACGTAAAACTAATAGTTTACAAGATATTTGTAAAAAACTGATTTTCGCGATCTTGAACCTTCAATAATTTTTTTAACGTGCATAATTTTGCATACAACTACAAACCCCAAGGACGCAGAGACGTAGGAAGACCGAGGAAAAGATGGGCCGGAACAGGTCGAAGACCTAATCCATGATGGAAATGATGATGATGATGACATAATTTTGCAATGGACTTTTGATATACTATTATTGATGTCAAAATAAAGATAAACTTGAAGAGAAACTTTTACCAAGATTTTATTCGCAAAAAAAATCTTATTTTCCTGGGCTATAAATCGTTTTTTAAATCAGTATTATTATAACTGCAACAAAATCTCGGCGTATTTTCTAAAAAGAAACGAGATAAATTTATAAAAAATTTGCAGTTTAAAAAATTATAAATTTTTAATTATTAAACGAAAAACGTTTTTGTTCGCATTTTTAATAAAAACATAATACAATACATGTGGATAATTTTTCACCTGCAGGTTTTCAATCTTTATACATTGATTGCTAACGACTTAATTTTCCCCTCCTGCACGGTTGCAACGTGGTAGCTCAACTAACCAGCTGAGTTCAACGGCTTTCTTCCCCAAACAGCATTGATAATGGTAATAATAAACCCGAAACGTTGGACAATTTATAAATTGTTATATTCATGACAAATACCATCAATTAATATTTACCAATTACAAAATAATACGTTTGTATTGGTTTGGATAATCGGTGTCGCTGTTCATTTTTTCAGATTCGACATACCAAACAAAATAACAATACAAGCAAAGGCCTTTTCATTTAATACTTAAAATATAATTATAAAAGTTTGTAATTGAAGAAATAAAGTAATAGGAAAAAATATTTTGCCTTGTTTGTTTTGCTATAGCAAGAACAACAAAAACAGTATTTATGCAAGTTACATTTTAACAAACGTAAAGTTTCAAACATAAATATTTTAAACATCATGTTAAAAATAATAAAAATTTTGAAAAATAGAAATTAAAAACGGGTATTGCAAAGCGGGCGTTGACCAATTCCTCTGGTAGATACTTGTTGAAGCAGATTAAAGTCAGCCTATCCGATTGCTTGGTTGGTTTTATCCGCATTTTTTATGCAGTTGTATTCGGAATATATCGTACAAATTGACACTTAATCCTTTGCTGTAAGATTACTTTTAGGTACTAGTACGTAAAAGAAAGAAATTTTAAACTATTTTGACAATCAAACAGTTACCTTTTCTGTTTCACATTTGCAGGTTGTATAAATTCAAATTATTGAGACTAGAAAAAAAAAAGAAATACTTCTAAATGATAAAAAAATTTTCTATTTCAGGTATTTTAAGCTTTTATTATATTATAATCTGAGACAATTTTTTTGTAAAAAAATGGAAGAAAAACGATTAAAAATATACTTAATCCAAAATATTTTTTTCTGAAAAAATTGATGGTGCATAATTTAAAATAAAACTACACTTCAATTCGAATGTAACTTTATTACATTATTGGAAAAAAAATTGTACATTTAAAATTGGAAATTATATCACATTTTTTGTTCATTTTACCACTTGACTGTAAGTTGTACTAGATTATGTGACCTGAAATCATGTTTTAAATGTTGCAAAAGGTTTTACATAATAAATGTAGGTACTATTTTAATATAAGTAGGTAATTTAATCTGACTTTATTTATTGTTATTAATTTATTAATCATAGAAAAATTGTACTTGAACCAAATCAAAGTTAGTATTTTGCTTGGAACTATAAATATTTATATTAAATCAATAATTAAAGCCAAATGTAGTTGACCAAATAAAAGGAAAAAAATATTTACAATATATCAAATATTTAATAAGAAAATTAAGTTTATACTGCAAATTGATATGTATGTATATGAGACTTTCTATTACTATTTAGTGATATGTCTTCTTACCCTGTTCTACTCAGTTTAGATTCAGAAAATTTTGCAAAAATGTTCAATATATTTGCACTTTTTATTGCTCGTTTTAGAATTAACCTTAAAATAAAGTACAAAATGCTATTATTTACAATCAAAAAGATATTTACAAAATTATTAATCAGAATAATGATATTGCCTAAAATATATTGCACTTTCAAATAATTTATTACGCTAATAAAAAATAATATCACTTGAGACAATGGGTTCCTCAAAATACTGTTAGTTCGTATTAATACTGTTGTGCTATGGTCCATCAATTGACTGACTATACAATGACTAGAATGTAATTCACCGACTAGATAAGTAAGGTAATTATGTACAAACTTTATATACATTAGGTAACTAGGAGACAACTATGTGATTAATTTAAATTGTATAAAAGTTGTACTGATTAATATTTACAAACGAGTAAAATGAAATTTCACATTGTTGAGCTTTAAATTAATTTATCTATAACGTTATTTATAATTATAACAAAATTATAGTTTTTTTTTCATTTAGGATATGCTCATATCTTAAGTATCTATACTAATTGAGCACGAATTCAAAATAAATTACTTGCTATTTTACACAATTTGTCTTAACCAACCATTTTAATAGTTGTCTTTTGTAATTTAATTCATTGCAAAACCCGAAAAACTTCCGTCATGTCAGTGTTGCGCCGCAAACTTCATTCGCTTTTGTTTTTGACGTTGATTGCAAAACCAAACACGTACTACATTTTTCTTTAAATCTAATTTTTCCGCGATAGCTGCAATTTTTTCACCTGATGGTCTAGGCTGAACAGCAAAATATGCTTCTAGACTTCGTTTTTCTGGAGCAGCTATAGACGTTCTTTTTCGCTTTTTTTCTCCTGCGGGAAGAACACTTGGAGCGTCCGGATCTCTTCTTTTATTTTTAGCTTGCGCTTCCGCTTCTTCGAGCCAAGCTTGTAAAATTGGTTTTAGCGCTATCATATTATTATGTGATAACGTCAAAGATTCAAAACGACATATTGTCGATTGCGATAATGCACCCACGCCAGGTAATTTTAAATTTGCTAAAGCCTTTCCTACGTCGGCTTGCGTCACTCCTAATTTAATTCTTCTTTGTTTAAACCTTTCCGCAAATGCTTCTAATTCTCTAGGATCGGTATCTGCGTCTGGATGAAGACCGGCTACTGCTGCAGCCGCTGCCGCTGCAGCCATAGCAGGATGATGCGCTCCAGGATGTCCTCCATGATGACCGGGATGATGACCTGGACCTCCGTGACTTGATAATGAACCACCGTGATGATGATGATGATTCATAACGTGATTCATTCCATACGCGTGCATGTGTGATGGTGTTTCTGGCATTGGTGTTAATGTAGTCATTGATGACGTTGATATTGGATCTAACATATCTAATCCATCCATGTGTCCCATCTGAAACAAAAGTGCCATTTATAATTTTAGCGTTTACCATTACAGGTATAAAATTGTAATACGGTATAATAATATACGATATCATAAATTATAGTTAGTATTAGATTTTACTACGAGATTAATTACTTTTCGAAACAATAGGTAGGTAGTTCAATGAATATGGCTAGAATTATTTGCTGTAGATTTTTGATCGTTGTCGCATATATTATAATTTACAAATCAGTCGACAAAAAAGCTAGATTGGTTCAATCAAAATGCGTGTTTTCCGGACAATTACCAGTGAATAACGCAGATTATTAAATATTTATGATAGTCATATGCGATCAGCTATCAGATGTAATTGATTATTTCCTGCAGATTCATGCGCATTTCATACATGGTTTTGGCAATTATTTTAATGAACTTTTCTTATTATCGAAATTAAAGTTGAATAATTCTAAAATAGTAGTTTTATAAATAAACATAAATAATGAAATTATAACAAAATTAAATTTAAAATATTTTAGTTATTTTTCGTTAAAACTTAATGTCTTTTAACATTGATTTTTTACAGAAAACAAAAAAAATATAAAAAAGTTAAAAAAATGAAAACCTGTGTTGAGGATAAGTTAGTATGCCGCCAGTTGCAATATTAGGTATTCAACTATACAGTTGATTCTATTTTGTGTTAATATGATTATTATAATCATATTATAATCATTAAAATATAGAATATATTATTTTACATAAATTATATTTAACAATCTGTACCTAAGTGACAACTTTATTTGTTTATAAATTTTTACCTAAATGCTAAATTAATAGGTACATGTTATTTTTGTCATTCATATTTTATTTAAGCGGAATGTGGCACTTGAAATATAAAAATATGTAACAAGTAAACAAAAGCTCTTATATAAAATATCTGTGATGTACTACTAAAATAGGTCAACATTTTTAACAAATAAATTTATATGGAAGATTGTCGTGTTTATATAGTGGCCATTGTAATTCATATTAACATTACCGCCAGTTATGATTGTTGGTAATTTCATGTGTGCATGCCATAAACACGTTACAGTTTCATATACATACATATATATACGCCGTAGGTATCTAGTAAAGTATCTATCATGGTATTATATATTTTTTTATTTTTACACAAGCAAATTAATGCTAAACAAAATAAAATCAAACATTTTGTTTCCGAGTGGTTTCGAAACTTTTATAACCGACACTAATTTTAAAATTGCTCTTAGCTCTATATTTCTATATTAAAGTAATATATTAAAGAACAATTAAGCAACTAAAACTAATAACTTGCAAAATTAAAAATTTTAATTTAAATTTATAATTAAAATTTACGCACGACTTGACTTACTATGGATTAGTAAAAAATTTATTATAAATTTTTTATTATATTTCAATACATTATTTTAGTACTCTAAGGAATATTAAGTTACTAAGGAATAAGTCAGTTTAATTTTTTTTAAGTTTAAATTACGTCTTCGGGGCTTGTATTTACAACAATAGAACATCAATACCGCTCATCCCATAGAAAAAAAGCAAATATGTGCATAATATTTCCATATTTGTGCTACCGATTTCAATACAAAATTTTCCGCAACTTTATGACGATACAATAATTTGATGAAATTTTAATCTACAAATAATGTATTATTAAATTTAAGCAATTTTACAATAATCTAGTGACTGCAAGAAGTCAAAGAATGCTTTTTTCTCTAACGTAATCTGTAGGTAGGTACTACATATCTTTTATGACTGTATAATATTGCTACTTTATTTAGAAAAATATAAATATTTACAAATATATAAATAATAATGTAATGAATACGAAATGGTCATATAATATTTATAAGAAATGCAGCCTTTAAGGTGACCACACATCATCAGTTGCTAAATTATTAGGTAATATTTATTTTTTACCATTGTGTTTATAATATAGTAGGTACATATGTATGTATACATTATATATACATAATATTAAGTAGGCGTTTTCAGTTTAGCACAATAAATATACTTTCTCCCATTTAAAAAGTGGCATGAATAAAGTATAAGCAAATGCTTATCCTTAATTTAAATAAATACAGATGAATATGTTACCTACTTAAAGTGAGATAACAATAAATCAAACCTAGATAAATCAATACAGTAATCAAACATGTGGTGGTACTAATCTATCCCTGACGAGTTAGTATTTTATGTTTAAATATAATATGTAAATTAACAATATTCAACATTATTTACTTGCAAAAAATAATTTGTTTAAAATTTGTATAAATAACTATCCCTAGGAAGACATTTTCTATCTGATAATAGTGCTTTTTTAAACAATGCATTATTAAGTAATTTAATAGCAAATCAAAAATATTTATTGAGTATTTTGTGAAGCACACTTTTTTTAAAATTTTTATTTGACCGTAATATTTACCTAACTACAAATACTTAAAAATTACTAAAAACTTGGAGGATTTGATTGTATTGAATTTTGTGGAACGAATGAGGTTTCTCCTCTTTCCCGTTAATACCAAAGTAAATTTCAAGAGTTTTGCGGCACGGTTTGTTGAATCGGGTTTAACTTTTGCAGAAATAAGCTTCTTAAATAATATTTAGAACTATTTAAGGGCGGAAGAAGAATAAAAATTTAAACTTTACAAAATAAAAAGCACTCAAATGCGGATGTTTTGAGAAAATGTACCTTTGATATGCATACAGTCAATGTTATAACAAAAAGCATTAATTTGCACTTAATATACATTCAATTATTCAAGTTTTGTTGAAGGGATATTGTAAGGTACCTCAAGAACTACAATTAATAAAAAATGTTTATTGATTTCATTTGGCAAGCGTAATTTATAACTGAAAACTATTGTTAAAATTGTTATGGTTTTAGTTCATAGACTTAGTTTTTTAATCTCCCATTATCTTTAAGAAAGTTTTTTAATCAGGGATAACGGAGCCTGAAATACAAACATATTTTATTTTCATTTTCAATAGGTGCATTGTGCGTTAAAAAAGTACTAATTACTATTACCAATTTTAATGTGTGTTAGAATATTCCAGCAACAGTATTGGAATTGAAAAAACGCAGAAATAAAATTTCTGATTTTGTCTCCAAAAGACAATTCTGTAAATGTTTATTATTACTTGTTGAAAATATATGTTAAATAAAATATTTTTAAAAGACAATTCTTAAATAAAACTGTGTCATTTTGAGGCAGTATTATGTCTTTAAATTTTACTAACCTCGAAAAGGTGAAAATTCCTAAAAAGTAAAACACCTTTAATTACATTAATTCACTAATGCCAGATTTCTTCATTCATAGTTATCTTCAAGTTAGCAAACTTCAGGTTCTTCTTCTTCATCTTCTTAGTTAGCCTTATCTACCAATTTTTGAGCATTAACTTTTTCTCCAAGAGAAAGATTTAAGTATCAACACCCCACGGCTGCTTAGTCCGTGTTGGAGAATTTTCCTGTAACTCTTTTATTGTTGATGCTGGCAGTCATCAACTCAGGGGACTGCCGGCTTTACGTACTCTCCAAAGCTCGGGAAACGGTCATAGATAGAAAAAGAGTGAAAAAGAAAATTTCCTTTTCTAGACTCCTCCCGGAATCAAACCGGGTGCCTTTGCATCAGTAGTTCATCGCTCTAACTACAACGCCGAAACCGTCTCTTCTTAAACTTCGGGTTAAATTGACAAAATAACTAATCAGACGACAAGAAAAGAAATAAATCAATCATCTGATTTGTTATTTCGTCAATTTAATTTGAAGTTCGCCAACTTGAAGGTAACTATGAGTGATGAAATCAGGCATAAATGGCGACTAATATTTTTAGTGCTTATATAGATATAGTAAATTATATGTTATATTTTTTGTTATCGCTATCTCATAACTCTCATTACCAGAGCTTACAAAGAGAAATCTCAATTTGCCCATATAGTTATTTTGTTTGGCCTAATTTTAATGCATTTACTTATAATGTAAGTGTTGTAAAAAAAATGTTGCTCATAGTGATTTGAACTCGAAAACTATAGCTTATTAGCCAACTTTATCTAAATCACGGTAATTCTTGTTAAAGCCTGTGGACGTATCAAGTATCAATAAATAATTTTAAAAATACGAAAGAATGTTTTAAGTTCGATGTTCTCGGAAATAGCTGAGCGTTGTGCCTTTTTGTTTTCAGTAGTATGAAATCTAACTTATGACTTACAAACATCATAAAATTTAACAAAAGTAGAACTCTTCTTGATAGAACCGCAATTTAAAAAAAATACGTTTACATCATATTTATTTACCCGGTGTTCAAATTTTTAGAAAGTTTTGATGCCAACGTCATATATTAATAAATTAAGAATTAAAATATAGGTTCAGGTAAACTTGACGAAAAAACCACATGAAAATGGTATACTGGGCCAAATGCAAATTTGAGTAAAATTTTGGAAATGGTAATCTGAGGCAAAAACAAAATTGTTAGAAATTAATTTTTTTTGTTGGCAATTAAAAAAATATTCCTGTTTTTTTATTGGTACTTAAATTTTTTTTCGGAAATTGCGTATCATAAACATAAACCTACCACTACTTCTATAGGAAATTAATATACTAATTAATACACAAATTAATAATATATAATTAATAATAATAAATAATTAATAAACTAAAAATAAATACATCTGCACGAAAAGGTAGATTGGGCTGTAGGTAGTTAGTTTTTGATATTGTTTTAGAGCTGATACCAAATAGGTGGAATCTGCGCGATAAGGTATATTTTTTTTTAGAAATGATACCAAACAAACCCTACATCCCTTTCTTTGCCTAAAATTTCCCTTTGGTTCAGTTTACCATTGCCCCAGTTTACCATTTGCCCCAATTTTCCACTTTCATAATTTTCGTTGATAGTACCTTTGGCTCAGTTTACTATTTTCTAATTTTGGCCCAGTTTACCGTCACCCGCTATTCGTGTTTACGAACGAATACGTATATCACTTATATGTATATTTTTACTAAAATATGCTTTTATATTGTATAATTCAAACGTTTTTATTAGCGGTGCGATTTTCTAAAGATGCAAACGCTCAAACTAATTAAAAGTTTTTAAATTTGTAAATTTAAATTTGGCACTGTCAAAGAAAACTTAAGTTTTACTTAAGTCAAAAACGGGCATACAGGCATCATTGGCACAAGATTATTTTATTTTTTAAACAAAATATTTATCGTGATCAAATTGCTCTATTGACCGACATGAATTACTAAAATAATCATGAATTGTATCCAAGATGGTTCTATTTAGAAGTTGCTGTATTTAATTTAAAAATAAAGAAAAACTTAAAAAAAATTATTTTGTTATCTGATATATTAATTTATTATTGCAGGCCTCAATAAATCCGTATAACATTACTTTTATGCAATAGTTTTTATTATCGGATTCGACACCAATCCTTAGAAATGGTATGAAAATTTATGATATTAAATGAAATTGATCCAGATATGTTGATAATGTTATTTATTTATAGTACTCTTTTATAATTTTTATTTATAAATTATATTAATTAATTAACCTTGAAAATAAATATTAAATTAAAATTTTAAAAATTATTAAGTAAAATGACCAATTCAACAATTTTTTATGAGTTTTGTTGTCATCATAATATGTTAGTAAAACATCTGATGACAATAAAACCCCATTGCTGAAAGGTCATTCGAAAAACATTTGTTTAATTAGTCAATTTGACCTGCGTAATTTTTAAATTTTTAATTTAAATATAATTGCTTTGGGAAATTTTAAAAATTAACAGGTTAATAAATTAAACGAACTTTTTATGAACATTTAGCAATGACTGTTTGCTGTCATCTGATGTTTTATCAATATGTTTGATATACTTAGATATAATAATTAGGTTTATAGCACACTCCGATTTTATAAAATAATAAATAATAACCATTAGCATAAACATAGATTAACAATAACTGATAGAGAAGATTATGCCCCTTATGTATATTATGTTAGTATAATCAACAGTTTTTCCATATATGAATAAAATGATGGACATTAAATTTGAGTAAAAATATTAAAATAATCTAATGCTAAATTAGATAATTGAAGGGAATGCAGCCAAAATAATTTAAAAATCTGATAACAAATCTGATTATAAACGTTAAACTTTAAAAGAAACAGTTCCCGAAACTTAAAAGAACTAAGGCTCAACTGAGCTCTCTAGTAATATGATTAAATGTAATCATTTTATTAAATAACTTAAAGATCTTCTCAATGACCAAAAAATTAAATCTATCGAGAACTATTAAAAATATTTATTACCATTTGAAACAACGGAATATTTCTTTTGAAAGGCTGCTGCGTAGCTACGGCTACCAATAATCTTAGTATCGGCTATCATAAAGGTGAATTGGCAGGCGAGCAAGAAGAGACCATGAAAAGAATACTTGACTGAAATATCTTTCAACCATTATTGTCAAAATCTCAAGAGGAGACTTATAGACATCTTAAAATAAACAAATAAAAATTCTTGTTGCTTAACGAAGATGAATCATCATAGTTAATGATGTTAAAAATGCGATAAAACTTCTCTTCAATCCTAAAAAATTTGCAGTATGATCTGATAATTGAAAAAGTTCAAAGAAATTATTCAAAAAATATGAAATTTGTGACTTTGTCAGAATGTCTTACTTACAAGAAAGCTTACAATTAGATCAAATCTAGAATAGCTGAGGTTATATTTGAAAATATAATAGTTCAATAGCTACATATTTCTTCTTTTATTTGAGCTTTTGAATATTCAATTTAATTAATTAATTTAAAAGTTACAACAAATTTAGTGCAGCGCGATCGATGCCAGACGCGCATTTACGTATTACTAAATCTCAGTTTTTGACAAAATTAGAAAAAAAACGTCGTTTTTTGAGCGTTGTTTTCGATTATACCACTTGACTAAATTATTAAGTTGTGGTAGTCATTCGACGCAGAATTTAATGCTCTTTAATTTGTTAAACCTCAAATTTTTTTCTAGGATCCACGTTTTAGGAGTTATATGCAAAAAACTAAAAAAAGTCCTAAAATTTTAAAGTTCTTTGACTCCCAAATGTTCTCCCGAGGTCGCTCGTGTTAGCATTTTTGTTTTTCACATGCTTGTACCTATTTATACAAGTTAAAACAATAAAAGCTTCTACACCACCTTTTGTAACATATCTCCTTGTTTCGATTCTCTACTGACTGGCCTATAAATTTAAGATTAAATATTACAGGCTTAAATTTAATTGCAGTTTAAACGCTTGTGAAACCGGGCATTAGTTTATTTAATTCGTTATAAGAAGTTAACTATATTGAAATAAATACTATCATATATTAGATATACGTTATGATATGTACTCTCTCGAGTTGGATTTGATGCGTTAGGTTAGGCTAGTTTATGATCTTCCTTTTCATATATTTTTTATATTTTAACATAATCATCATATAATTTCTTTAAAAAATTTCTAATTTTGCTATGCAGGTTATTGTCACAAAAAACTCCTAATATTTTTAATTTTGATCTTTGCGTTGAAATGTTTCACGTTGAAACGTTCTTGCGTCGAAACGTCCAGGCACCGAAACTGCACCGTCAAAACGGCGGTCTTGAAATGTCCTAAATCGGGTTTTTACTATTACTTAATTTTATTATATTAAAATTCAAAAATTAACATGCTTAATTAAATACTAAAACAAACCTGATATAATTTCTAAATTTTAATTTAACATTAATAATTTCGTGATTTAATAATTTATTTATGTTATAATAAAAATGTTCATTAACTTGTAAAATTAAATATCACAAGTTTTATGAAATTAAAAAAAAAATTTTTAATGTTTTGTTTTGCAATTAGTAAATTAAATTTTTCCCAAACTTACTTATTAGTCAATAATATTTAATTCATTAATTGCAAAAAAATTTTTTTTAATTTTTTAAAATTTCATAAAATTTGAAATATTTGAAAATTGTATATTTATAATTTATTTATTTTAGAATAAACTTACTAATATTTTACACACCCTTAAATGCTTTTGTACGCTGTGTTCCTATTATGACCATATTCTCAAAAGTAATAAAAGAAAACAAAATAAGCAAACAGAAAACTTGTATATTATGCAAAACAGATTATGTAGTAGGTAAATTATGTGATTATTCTTGGTGTATCTGTGTTTAATCGAAGAATGCGTTGAGCTTATCAAATTAAAAAAAATCACATTATTATTGCTATAGTAGTACTTTTGATAAAAGTATTAAATATTATTGAAAGACTTATTTTAAAGATCCTATTCGTTCCAAGTGGCAAGTGTGTGCATAATATATTAAATATTTTCCGATTTGAAATGGATAATCTGCTTTATCTGCTTAACCGCCACTACTGGCATGAAACGACACGATTCTATGTACTCCTGCAATAGTTTATAATAATTCCTTGCAAAAGTTTATAAAAAATTTGGATACCATGTCAGGCGGTAATTATATAATATAATATGATATACGATGCATAAGAATCAGCCGAATAAATACTAAATAAAACTATATTTCGCAAATAATTATATATTTTTAAGTCAATTTTAAAAAGTAGATAGGGAAAACTTTAAATTGCTAAATATTATTAAAAGGAAATAATTGTTAGTGTATTTCCATAGGTAATATTACATAATCGTCCCTCAGTTTATTAGTAGCAAGTAGAAATGATATCTAATAACACTAATTACAATTTATTATTGGCAAATTAGAATTAAGCAGAAACGTTTGATTTGGTACTAGACAAATCTATCTACTACGTCAATTAGAAGCAAGTTATAATGTATGCATAATCAAGTCTTTTGATCGACTAAAAGCGTATGTTTTATAATTTTCCCGATCCAACTCTCAAGAGACATGTTCTAAACTATACCAACAAAGCAACATAAATGTAAACTTGCGTATAAACACAATTTCTGATCTAGAGCGATTATCATCTCCCAGAGCGTAAAACAAAGAGACAATAAACTTGAAAACAAAGCAAACACTTAAAAAATGTTTCTAGTGTGTAACACTTGACAAACGGCAACCATGTGTAGTTGGCAAACATGCGACAAGTGTGGCCCCAGGTCACACATAACATTTCCCGTGGGTGCCGTGTACGTGCCCCTGCTTCGGGCACCCCTAGTTCATGTAGTACACGTCAAATGACCACTTTACAGCAATGTGAGTCCTAATGATGAAATATTTTACTTTTGGGAAACGTTGAATCATTGGAATCTAGAGTCGATATTGTATAACCAAAACAAGTACAACTTATAAAAAAGTAATCGTTGAAATTTAAATTAACGTAATAATAAATTATAACTAATTAAGAATTTAAATTTTATCGAAAAACACAATTAGATAGGCATATATTAATATATAAAAATGTCAAATAGTTTAGTAGTCGTATTATTTCGGAAGTGTAATAAACTTAAAATGAAGATTTCCTCAGTTTCATATAATATAATAATTCCATTATAACACTTTACTAAAGGATATCGTAAAAGTAGCGACATACGACTACATACATATTAATGCCATTTGGTAAATGCAATTCATACGCCCCTAAAGTTAATATCCCATCAATGGACTTTTTGTTATATATTACCGAAATTTCATGGTTTAATTTAATATACCTTTGAGATTTGAGGATAAAAATACAGAGCAAATGTTGCTTTTTAGAATTACTGTTAATGCATATCCATATTAATTTAGTTTAGACATTAACATGTCCAATATATATTTTTTTATTATGTTTAAAACCACACAAAAGAAATTTTATACAATTACGATTTAATGGAAAACTTGCCTAACTTCCTATTAGGTGTTTAGAAATAATTAAATCAAAACGTAGTTACAATCTTCAAGCTTATACGTTGGTATTTTTACAAAAACATTAGGCATTTTTGAGGTAAATTTGTATGTAATTTGTACGTAATACAATAACTAAAAATGTCTTACAGAAAGGCAGATCGATAAATAGATAAAGACAAAGAAAGAGAGATAGATTTAAATTCTGCGTATTGTATTATAAATAATATAAATAATTATTTAGCAAGGGTTCCTTGGGAAAATATTTAATCACAATTACTATTTCCATGGTGTACTTATATAATAAATATAATACAAAACTTATTTACTTGAACTAAATTTATGAAAATTATCAATATTTGTGTAAATATCTAGTTTAATAAACCCCAAGTTTGATATTAAAACACTTACAAAGTTCATAACTTTTGCAATATACATAGCATCTACAATAAAATAAGTACCTGTTCTTTCCAATGCTGCTAAAATAAAAAGAAAATTGTATTAATTTCACAAAAATGTTTTCAAATAAATATTAAAAATTAGTTTTGACAACAATAACATTATTATATAGAATTATTTTACTAGTAGTAAAATTTAATAAATGCTTGTACAATTTATATACACGTATGTACGAATATATTTCGGGCTTCCTTTTGCAAGGATACAACTTACATCGTTTACCCGTTTATCTAGGAGGATACTCGACCACTTAATACCTCAAAGATGTTGCTAGCACCTTGTAAGATGACCACCATCTTTACGTGCCTTCCGAAGCGCGGAGACGGCAAGCTAATGGCCGTCTCGCTAGTACAATTTAATTTTTTTTAAATATTTTATTGCCAGAATTCATTAATATTGTTTGTATGATATTAATACATTAAAAGTATGTAAAAATTCAAAAGTTATCAAGATTTAAAAAGATAAAATCCGAGAATAATTGTTAACGTGCAATGTTAAATAGTTATTTTGTCAACTCGTGTTAATGATACTTTACGAATGTGGAAATCACTTGGGAGACGAATCAGGACGAAACAAATATAATAAGTTGGCTAATTCTAAGTAACCAAGGAAAATTTTATATTCAAATTTAAGTTGTTTAAATAATTCTAATATTAATTATTATGTGCAATAAATTAAAGTTACTTTTATATTAGTATATTAATGTGTCATAAACGAGTAAAATAAAAAGTGACACTTCTAAACCAAGATCTAAAAACAATTTTAATGAAAGTATAAATAATTACAATTCATTTTAATAATTAAATTCAATTTTTGATTGAATAGATATTAATGGATAATCGAGTTTACTAAAATACTATTAAATAAATAAGTAATCAAGTTTAGTTGAATACTATTAAATAAATATCAACATAATGAATAAGTTTGATTACATTAAAATTTTTTAATAGGCTTGAACAGGTTTTTATGAAAACCCAAAAAACCACAAATGTGCTACCCAGTGGAGTATTATAATATTTTATGGAACATTATTTGATGGAAGACGGTTTTATACTACTTGACAAAAATCTAAAATAATTTAATCTTCAGCGTTTTGAAATGAAAAATTCAAAAACATTTTTTACTTAAAAAAAACTTAAAAATTTTAATACTCAAAAGTTTTTCTTGAAAAAATTCTAACAAAAGTAATTCCCAAGATATAGATATTGAATTAAAAAAAAACGTTGTATCACATTAACCGAATATAAAAATTACCCCCAAAATTTTGAAATTATTGAAAACAGGAAATAAAATTGGAATCAATTATTGTTTATAAATACAAATTAATGTAGGTTGGTACTTTAAATTTAAAGCTGCATTAAAATGTTGTAAATTAAATTATTCATAATTTTTGAATAATTTTTTCCCGAAAGGAAAGAATCCGAGAAAAATATGGGCTGATTAGGAATCGGAACAGGCCTATACCATAAAGGAGACGACGACGATATATGTATAACACATTATATTTAAATCGTATTACAATACATCAGCGCCGTGTTTCAATAATTTTTGAAAAACCAACTTCCAGTTTTAAATTTGATTATCTGAACTGATTCTGCCTTAAAGTTATTGACTGAAAATTTTTTACTTTTAAAATTTTTCAAGTATTACGTAAGCAATATTTTAATGATTTTGACTCCCCCCCCCCATGTATAAGTAAGAATAATAAAATTGTGACTCTCCCCAACCCCCAAATGATAAGACGTAAGATTTTGTTCAAAACTTATTAAATCAAAATTTAAAACACTAAATTATTTTTAAGAGTAAGATTTGTGTTTTAAGGCCTTAGAGCCTAATGCGAAAAGTGTAGAAGAAGAAGATTTGTGTTGTAATAAAATCCGAAAATAAAATCAGATAACCATAATAGAAATAATATTTATAATTTAAATTGCTCTAAATATTATTTTGAAAACATTTTCATTATTTTGTAATTTTTTTATCTTACGCAAAATTAAGAGGACTAACCACCTCAAAAAAAGGAATTTTGTAAGTTTTGATAGGAACAGCTATATTTTATCTAGTATTGAATGTAAAGCTGATTAACAACAATAATAAAATAATACGATTTATAATATTTCCCCCGCTTGCTTTATCAGTAAAAGCAAAAAAAAATTGAACCCCCTCCTCCCCCAAGCCTGCTAACGTAATACTTAAACACCCCTCTACTCATTTGAAGTAATTATTTAAACATATTATGATCATCAAACATATTAAAATCTTTCAAGCTTGTTTTTTATTATGTTGATAACAGTTGCTTGTTCTTCGTATAAATTTAACCAGGATGTCAGGTGGTGCGACGTATATTATATTTCTATAAACATAAGTGTATCGGGTATAAATTTGGTGAGGGAAGCAACCATGAAATTGGACTATTATGTCCTATCCCTTTCCTTGCAAGAAATTGGTTAAAAGTCATAACAAAGGTATAACAGTCATAATAAGAAAATGGGTTTAGTTTATAACCGATATACCCAGTAAGCCAAATTATTTAAAATTAAGATAATAATAATAATTTTAACTGCATTGTATTTGAAATACTATATCAATAGTTTAAGCAAATTATTGCAAATGAAAATCTAATAACAACTTAATTTTAACTAATCCGACTTAAATTAACCTCTTCGATTGCACGTCAGTATTGTGTAGTAACTAAATTCTTGTCTGTACAGTAAATGAATGTCTTGTAGAAGTTTAACTAACAAGTACGTTAAATAACTTACGAAAACAAATTAATTCGGGTTTGTTTATTTTACTGCAGAAAATCATAACCGCGAAAATAAATAGTTTTTCTTCCAACATCAATAAAAAACTGTCAACTTGATTACATTCAATAAACAAGGTTAATGTTAAACTCTGTTTAACTTTTTCTGTCGCTGACTGTAAAGCTAACTAATAAGTTAACGAGAAAGCCGGGAGAAAAAGTTGTACTTTTCCTCCTAATAAAAAAATTCTCTATACTCCTAAAAGTTCGCGCCCCTTTTTAACATGCAATTCATTGCTTTATAAAAGTAATTAAAGAAATATTTTTTTATAATAGATAAAAATGCTGTAGGTATATTATTAACAAAAAGATCTTCTAAGTAAATAAAAAAATTAAATAATAATTATAGTTAATAATTAGCAACTTAGCAGTACCCATCATAAATGCCTGTTTGTTTTTAATATAAATTACCAATAATTATGTATGTATATTCATATTTATTGATGGAGTTGCTTAAAGTAAAAATAATTTTGTGTTTATGGAAAATTTAACAAGATATGATGTAATTGTTATTTAAATAAAAAATTTTTGTTGTAATAATTGTTATAATTATATATTATGTAGGTATACACAATATTTATGTAAGTATTGCATTTTCATAAAACAATTTAAGTTTGCTAAAATGTGAAATAAATAAACAAATATTATGTGTAGAACATTTTAGTAATTACAGCTTAGTAAATAATTCAATATAGTAAATAACATGTTAATCAATATAATAGCTTTTATTGTCGCATTCACAATAAAATAAATCATAATAGCACCTTTCCCTTACCTGTGGTCTACTAACAGGTGGAGGCGCTCCCATGCTATGGTACATCATGTCGTGTTTAAGTTGGGGAAGACCGGTAGGCCCTCCAGAACTTTGATGTTTAATATCGACGGCAGCTAATGCTTCTGCTCTACTTATTAATCCGTCATTTAGTCCGGAGAATAAATCACCCTGAAAAAGGGATAATAGTTTAATTTTATTTTAAATAAAAAATTGTCAAGTGTTACTTTTTATAAAAATCACATACATCGAATTAGAAATTGAAAAAAGTATTAAACCGCTTAGTTTAAAAAGTATATAAAGCGCTTACAAGTTACACTCAAACCTTACGTCCACAACTACTCCAAAATTTATGTGTTGAAATTATGATAAAATGATTCGTTAAATTATTTATGATTTTTCCACTAACTTTTGCAACGTTCGCCGATTATTCATGTTGTTTTTGTAAATAGAATCTTTAAGCGATCCTCTGACGGTTTACTTTATTAAATATTAATGGTAATGGATGTATAAGTTATTTCTACGTACGTTATTCTTCGAACGTAATCAAAGTTTTTTATGGTTCAACAAAGGTTAAACAATTTATAGCTATATTTTTGCATAGGTACCTTGTTCTAAATTTACGATAAAATTTGTAGATGCCGTTCAAGATATTAAATTGGAAGTAGCATGCTTACAGGCAAGGTCCAAATCTAATTGGTTAAAGATTTACCCTCAGCATTTCTCGCTCAGTTTGAAAATGTCAAAGTTTATTTTTTCATTTCTTAAAGTTCAAGTTCATTACTTATCATTTTTGAGACCGTTGTGTTTGGCCAATTATCTATATTTTCAGTAAATCTTCGTGCATCAAAGAGTTTTTTTTCAAATATTTTCAAAGCATGTCGCCGTTGCTGGTATCTGAATTTGAAGCTTTGAATATATTACAAGACACGCATATCTTGTTAATGCCGTTTGGATTCTCAAATGGATAATCATTTTTCGCTTTTGAGAAACAGCAGAAAATTTTTGCACACTGGAAGTACTTCATTATTGAAGTGAATTTGAGTAAATTTGTTGAAAGGTTTACTTCGATTTATGTAAAAGTTACTTCAAAACATTTTTTCTGTGTGTAATTTGTAAATAAATAAAATTAATAAATATCTCTTTCTAATTTTCTTGCAAAATAAAATTTTTTTAATGATATTTCAGTTTAAAAAAACGCTCTCTTTGAGTTAAATAATACTTTTGTTAACAAAAGTATAAATGAATATGTATACACAGTAAAGCTAAATATCAATGTTTCATATCTATCATAAATTACATCATTTTGTAACAGAATTAGAAAAAATTTGAAAAAAATCTATAAAACACGACTAAAACAAATCTATTTATACCACGGTG
Source organism: Lycocerus yunnanus (assembly GCA_036346125.1). Classification (NCBI taxonomy): domain Eukaryota; kingdom Metazoa; phylum Arthropoda; class Insecta; order Coleoptera; family Cantharidae; genus Lycocerus; species Lycocerus yunnanus. The sequence continues at coordinate 2,095,776 of JARFIX010000008.1, read as the reverse complement.
TTGTCCATCTCAGTTCACGTTTTTCACGCCTTATGATATAAGTATCACTTTTAAGTCTTGTTGCATAAATAGCTATTTAAACATTATTTTTGTTAGAGTATTATGTTCTTATCGATAACAAAGTCAACATATGAAATTATTCTAGAACTACTACCTTAAAGAACATATTAGTAAGTACGAGAGTGCGAGAAAAGAGACAAATACTCACAAAATATAAATAAAGCTTTACATCAATTGTTAGTTTTTTACAATTGAATTGATTTTAGAATTTTAAATCACCTCTTTTAAGTAGTACGACAATAATTATTTTATTATACGAATTACAAGTTTGATTGTTTAACAAATAATGTCTGCATTCGCGTAGCGACGTGCTAGCGTAGACAAACACAATACAAAAATACAGACAAATACAAAAATTTGTGCATTAAATAAAGATTAATGGCATCTACCTTTAAATCAAATAATAAACACTATTTTCTCGCAAACTAAACTATATCTATGTATGTCATATGAAATACAAACAAGTTAAAATATTTTGTATAATTATTTACACAATGAAGAGGCAGCTTTGACTTTTTATATTTTTGAAATATTTTTTTAAATTAAATAGTTATTTTTGTTACAAGTACCTAAAATAAAGTCTTTGCGGACGAATCGTTGCTGTTTCCGGACGAGGCGATAACCGAGTCTTGAATAGCAGATGGGTCCGCAAAACTTTTTAGGTATGTGTTACAAACAGTTTTTTTTAAAGCTTTCAAAATGACATTCAAACCTTTTTTATGTATGATCAATGTGATCACAGTAAATATTTCGCAAAAATAGTAAGCTTCGGAATTACCATGCCATCATACTAACCAGATTGTTTTTTATAGTAACTAGATTGTTTAATGTAAACACAAAAAATGCAGAATTAAGAAAATATTACTAAAAATGCGAAGAAAATTGTGTTAAATTTGTAAAACCATCTATAGTTTTTGTCAAAATATTTGATGATAAAAGCTGTTTTGTGTGCCAAAGAAAATATTGAAATAAACAAGTTCGCCAGAGTCAGCACGCCAAGAAATTAATTCATTTTTGATAAATGCAGACAATGAAAAGTATTTATTAATCAAAGTAAGTTTAAAATCTTTAATGATATGCACCATCATATTTAATATCTTAGATTGCACTTCCATGGGCGTGTAGAGCTACATTCACTCAAAATTCAAGATATTATTAAAAAAGACATAGGATGTCTTTTTATAACAATCCCTGATGCGAACAGCAACATTAAGTGGGTGTTTCAAGTGAAAGTGATGCTGCTAATTATCTGCAATTGTATCAGAAATATTCGAATATGATCACATTTTTGGGAAAAAAGTATTTAATAATAATAATTAATGATTTTATTAATTTAGCTTAACCTAATAATTTTATATTCATATACTTATTAGAATAAATAAAGTTATAATTATTGTATTAAACTATTATGTTTTATTTACGTAAACAAAAAAGACTCATTTTACGGACTCAAATTTAATGAGTCTAAAATTAAAGTGTTGCTTAAAAATATAGTAGGTATGCATTTTTGTATATAATGTAAGTAATGAAAACTTCAAATTAATGTCAGATCAAAACTTCGGTTTTCCGGATATCTTGGACAATCGTTTAATATAATTATTCATTCATTTAGGGATAGTTTAGCTGATGATATCTTGAAAAGACGAAACCACTTTATATAAGGGAGTCTTACACTAAAATGTAAGTTGGTCAAATTTCATTAAACTTGAAACCTTATAAAATATTTTATACAAAATATAATTCTGTTGAATCAAATATTTTAAAAGGTTACAAGTTTAATGAAATTTAAAAATTTTCCGAATTTTCAAAAGTAGGAGTTTTCAGGTGTAAAACATTTTCAAAAAAAGAATTTCAAATTTTATTAAACTTACAATTAATATAATTATGCTAATTTTTCCTAAGTTCATAAAACTTAAACTTAAAAGGTTAACAGTGGTTCTTTCATCGCTTTCCTCCCATCCTATGAGGAAAGTGACCTATTAAATTATATTACTTTTTAGATTATAATGCCGCTTTGATTATAGGAATAATGAACGAACATAAGTTTTTATTTAAATTCAAAATTTTAAATGACTTATTTGAGCAGTTCCGCCATTATACAACAATCTTGCTAAAAATTTTAATTTGATATGTATGTTTTTATAGGTTAAAATTTACCTCTGCACACAGAAAAAGGTTTATTCAAAATTAAACATATGAACCTCAACGAGATAATTGTACATATTTTATTACAAATATAATGGTTTTAATTTAATTAAAAAGCATTTTTCAAAATAATATTGCATATATAATAGAAGTATACAATTTACCTAATATATTTAATCTTTTAATTTAAAAACATTTTAATCTAATATTAATTTCAAAGGTTAATAATATATAAATTTTTATACATAAACATAATGTACATATTATGTTGAATAAAATTTTTTTAGATATACAATCTTAGTGAAATTTAAAAATTTTTCATCTTACATTTTAGTCTAAGACCCCGTTGTGTAAAGTAGTTTCGTCTTTTCATTTATTTAGGAATAGTTTAACTGATGAGTTCTTGATAAAGCGAAAGCACTTTGCGCAACGGGGTCTTAGACTAAAACGTAAGTTGGAAAATTTTCAATTTTCATTAAGCTTATCTATTTTTAAAAAAATTTTATTCGACATATAATTTCACAAGTTAACACACTATTTACATTATATACATAATTATGTACAGTTCAATATAATATGTAACCGCTAACAGCTATAACTATAGAAAATAAACCATTGTTAGATTATGTGACATCGTATTCTTTGCTAAAGCTTAAATGTGCTATTAAGAAGAAATGTAAATCACCGAATGCATTATTTGCATTTTGTTAGTTAAAGGTTCGAGTGTTTCTTATTAGTTTTTTTATACAATCATTTTTAGTTGTTACGGGTAGTATGTTATAGAAATTTTGTGTTTAAAATTTTTTTAACTGCTTGTCTTTATTTAATGCTTGTGGTATATGTACATGTAAATTTTACCTATGTGTGCTTTATGATGTTTTTATAATAATTATAAACTTTATTTTTTTGTGAATTGTTCTGGATTTTCCAAAAACATGAATTTTCTTGACAGTTGAGGAGTTTTACTGTAAAATCAATAGCAGTAACACTTTAACAAAATATTAAAATTTGTTAAATAAATAAACAAAGTAAAAAATTGTTTAATTCAAAAAATTATGCTTTTTAATGTTGAAAAATATAATGATTATTGCAAATATGTATAATTTTTGTTTCAAATATGATTTATTCAAAACGAATTATAGTTACTTCAAGTGGTGAATAATTTGCATTTCGATAAGATTAATTTTTCATAATGAATAATAATTGTTAGGTTGCGGATATATGTATGTACGTTTAAAAAATTTATTCAAATCGATTTAAATTTAATCACTTGAGAGAAAATCGTTTTCTGTGTGTAATGCAATGTTTAAAAAATTATAAAATAAAAAACTATAAGGTTAGTTAAGTCAAGTGCTCCTAGTTTAGCTACCCTGGTATAGCAATAGTTACGTGTATAATTTAATGCTGGCAATTCATAGATGAGACAATGCCGAGACTATAAAACCAGGATGGGTAGTAAAACTGCATTTTTCGTGGGTTAAATGTATGATTTTTCTACCAATTATTTAAAATCAGTAAAAACAAAATTTTATATTCTTTTACTACAGCAGAAGGTAAACTTTATAATTTCATGAAAAATAAAATATTTCATATTTATCAACAAATAAACTTCTTATTGAATTATTTACTAATTACCATTTTTTTGCTTTGAAATTATACCTCAAACTATGAAATACCGATCTTTTCAGTTTAAATTCAACTAAAATTTATCACATAAAATCGCAACAGATTGTCGTCGTACTTATATCGGTATTGTGTTGGCTTTGTTCGTTCCCGTTTTCCATGCCGGTCGTCCAGAACTTGACTACGTTGAGTTCAAACAAACCTACATTTTGCAACGTCTTCGTTTCGCCCAATAACAGAAAAGAATAATACATGCATACCAATATTTGTAAATTTATAAAAATCCTATATTACCTAAATATATAATTGAATTTTAAAAATTTAAACAATTCTATTCATTCCCTATAATTTTACCAAGTTTAATTTCAGTTATATAATTGACTAAAACTTAATATATTTATATATACTATATACTAGGTATAAGAGCTTCAGAGAATACACGATGAGCTTTTGAGTAATACTAAATACAAACTTTTTTTCAAAATGCTTTTGACCATGTCTTTTTAGAATACCGAAAATGTGTAATTTTTATGTATCTTACCCATGCGACTTTAATAACTATTGCGTCTTGATGCATGTTGATTGGGTAGATATAAATTGATTTAAATTTTAAATTATTTTTATTCTCGTATTTATTTATACTTAACGATTTAAATGAATACCTGTAAGTTATGATAATGATTTAGTAAAGTAATACAAACATGAAATTAATTTCACAAAACATTTAATACAATTTAAAAAACATTAATTATAATTTTAAACGGGGAGTTAATAAATTGCTACGCAATAAGTTATCTTTAATAAAAGTTTTTGGAGAATGACTAAACTGCTTGTTAATATAATACTCGTGAGTTAGTAGAATGGAGTAATTTGTAAGCCGAGAAAGACGAATGAGGACCTAACCTCTAAATGAGTTGGTAGCCATGATAAATTTACGTTGTTTCCCCACCGACCGTACAAACGAGAAACAGCAATGAAATTAAGGCGATTATCACTTGTCTCTATTGCTATAACTCTTCATCTATTTTAGCAGTATTATTCGTTGCAGCTAAAATTTTGCTTCTCTCTATTTAATAAAGAGTGTAGCAATACAGAAAATATAAAATATTATATTCTTTTAACTTTAAAATTTTATATCAGAAATAATATTACAACTGAATAGTAGATTTTTTAGCAAAACCCCTCAGGTTTCTGCCATAAATGTATAACATGTACTATTATAGCCCAAACTTGACAGTGGTATATTTGAAACATTTCTGTCAAGTATTTATACAACATTCAAAACATAAAATAATATTAAATGTTTCTACTTTATTATTTTGTACTATACCATACGTATCTATGTCTTTTCATTATTATTTTAAATATAAGAGAAATGACCTTAAATTGAAAGTGTTTATTAAATTATTGTTAAGACAATTAAAAGATTAAAGTTTTATTCGAACAGATAGTTATCTGCAGGTTTAACTGAAAGAGAAAAATTGTGCATATTTGAGACAAAGTAATAAAAGTAGCAACAAAAAGTAACTATGCCGTAACAGCACATCACTACAGAAATAGTGTAACCTTAATTTTTTTGGGACATGGACAAATGTGTTTATAATAGGTTGTGTGGGCATTAATCCCAGCACTGAAACGGAATTTCATTATTAGATGCACTAGCTGATTCTCTGCATTAAAATGGGTTTCAATAATTCAAATTCTATAAACCTTGTTTATTGAAACCTTGTTTATTGAATGATATTATGTTGACATTTAGATGACGATTGAAGAAAAACAATTTTTTATACGGCATTATGAACACATATTTTTATACATACATAACATAGGTTAATTAGTATTTTGAACAAAAATTATGGTTTTCTTTTTTAGGGTATTTCTGCAAAGGATCATGCACTTTTTTTCTATTCTTCTTTCTTCTGTTCTTCTTCATATACTTCTTTTCTATTTGAATTATTAAAATAATTGGGTAAATTCTACACGTAGTAGTCGAATGGTAGATAGTAAGTTGTTAGGGTTCTAAAAATGTGTGCGTTTAGCACATTTTCATCAAATACACAATACATAATATTCACTCGAATGAATAATATTCACACAATTCAAAATAGCACTTTTAGCTATTTTTATAAACAAAATGAATTTGTTTAGACTCTTTTGATGGCTCCTTCTATGTATTAAAATGTTAAAAAGTTTTAAAAGTATTCGTAACTAAACGGAGCATTAAAGGATAATGCAATATTATTTTTATAAGAAATCCTTTATATACACACTGCTGTTTAGAAACTGAATTTGAAGAATTAAAATTTTTCCAATTGTAACTTTGTATTAGGCAGCGAAATATAACAGCGAGACAACCATACGTTGAGAAACTAAAGATTTAATTGATGGTGAGGGGTTGACCCAGGTACAATTTTCCGATCGGGAAATTTTTTAATAATTTTTAACTTTTCTATAATAATTATTATAGAAATTTTGTAGTTATTTTTAAAAATAAATTTACTTTGATAAAGAAAAAAGAATTTATATTTATGAGAAAAATGTGTTGATAAAATAAAAGACAATGGAAGTATCTGCGTAAACCATTAATTTATTTATGTTCAAAGTTTTGTAAAACAAATATTTTTTTTATTTAATTAAATTGCACAGTTACAATCTATTCATACTAAGTAATAAGCAAATTTGGTAAAAGGTTTAGAGAGTTCAAGGGTTGGCAAGGTTTCTAAAGGAGTACTGATACCGTTTAGGTACTTTTACGTCGTGCCTTCTGACTGGTAGTAGTAATAGACTGTAGCTAACGAAAAAGGATGAAAGGCAAATCTTCGTGCCTTAAAACTAGAACCTATCGGCTAAGGAATAAAGTCGCAACTAAAAATCTAGACCAGAAAAGGTCGAAAAATTATCCGCCCGAGTGAGACCAGAAACCTACTTAGAGTGAAGAATTCATATGCTCACAGAAACAATTCATTGCCTCGGATTCCTAACAAGAATAATGACAAATAATGAAAGTCTTATCGAAGTAATTAAAATCAATGAAGGAATCAGACACGGAAATTCGTTGAACCCATTTCTCTTCAATCTAATAATGAACCGTATAATCGAGAAAATACAACCTATGCCAGGAGACATTATGGGAAGTACAAACATCAACATCTTGTGCTATGCAGACGATGCCATATTAAAGGCAAACAATGAGGATGATCTTCAAAGATTACTACACCGGTTTAACATAACTTCAAAAAAACACAATGTGAAAATAACACCAACAAAAACAAAGTGCATGGTTATAGCTAAACATCCAGTTAGATGCAAACTAGAGACAAACCGCGCTATAATTGAACAAGTCATGACGTTTAACTATCTGGGAGCGGAGATAACAAGCGACAGAAGCCTGACAAAAAAAGTACGAAATCAATCATTGAAAGCGGCACGAATAGCGGGATGCCTGAGAGACACCATATGGAAAAATAAATTTATGCGCAAGGAAGGAAAAATTAAGATTTACAAGACAATGACCCGACCGATATTGACCTATGCTACAGAGGCAAGGGAGGAAACTAAAAAACTAAACAACAAATGACAACAGTCGAGATAAGGTATTAAGATCCATCTTGAAGTCGACACTCCGAGGTAGAAAAACCAATGTTTCTATAAGGGAAGATTGTAAAATACAAGACGTAGTTAAGTAGAGCAAACTCAGGAAGAAAGAATGGAACAGCCATGTAGAACGTATGGAGATTAATTGGTGCAAATTTTCTTTCACCATGTGTGATATGATGATCACTACGAATGAAATTGTGAAAAACATCGAAATGTATCATACGTTAAAGTATTTGAATTATCTATCAGATAAATGATCTGTCAATTATATATTTGATTCCGAGAGCAAAAATTTAAAATCGCATTAAAATTAAAATTGCATAGATGATTGGTTATATAAGTTACTAGTTAATATATTACATACTATGTAGTAGTACAGATATAATTCTAAGACATAATTTAACTTTTTAAGATGAATGTTCCTTCAATTTTTATCGTATAACGTGATAAACTAATTAAATTATAAACATTCAATAAGGAATTTTATAAAATAAAAACTTTATAAAATTGTATCTAATTTCTCAACATTATTAGCAATCATTAGAATTTGTCCTTTTATTATGTATTTTCTAGTTTTTAATTTTTGCCGCCTTATAAAAGAACCAATATAAAAATGTGTACATTTACTATAGAAAGTTAAAAAATAGAAAAAAAAATTTTAAATTAAAATTATGATGCAAACGTTCTGTTCTCAGAAACAAAAAGAGAACAAAAAATAAATAACCTTATCTTTAGAAAATAATTCTTGATTTTATGAAAATTCTATCGATTATATTGACAATAATTTATTTATGGAAAAATAATTAATGTGAGAAAACATTGATGAAGTGATTACACCTAAAACGCTACCATAATAAAACTCCTGCTAAGAGTTTTCAATATTTCTTTAAAACATTACATTTATTTTACAAATTTTTTTAGCTAAGTTTGTAATATGGATCAATGGTGGCGTTATAAAAAAATGTAGTAGTGTGTTTAATTTGCCGTATAAAATTTTTAAAACCAATGGCTTAATAAAAATACGCCTATACGTTATAAGTACTACTTAAACTTACTATTAATTGGTTAGTATAATTTTGTGATCAAGTTCCTTTTTACAAAATATTTTTAAATTTATGAAAAATCTAAGTCATCTTTTCAATATAGATCATGAATCATGCGGACCGAAGTGTTGTCTGCCATTTAGATATAACCTATATATTTTATTGATTTTGCAACGAAGCATAGCGTTCTCTACTAAACCTTTCTGTATTTTTGTGAAGTCAAAAAGTGAATATATATAAAATTTATAAATTGTCCGTATTAGAATTAGGTATCCTATTATTAAATAACTCTAAATTAGACTAATGAAATAGAATGAAGGAAATACAAATATGTAAATTTGAAAAACATTTGCAAGGTTTTTTATTTTTTAAGTGGCGGAGAAATATTAATTGTTCAACTGAATCTGATATCAATTAGAACTCATAACCCGTCACTTAATAAAGACTGTCCGGAAGTGCTAGTGTTGTACCGGAAACAAGAACGGAATGGTGAGGGGAGCAACTGTAACAAGTAGGGCCGTACTGAATTATAAATGAGATGTAAGAACTAACTTACGCAACCCCTCTGTTTTTATGCTTCCTCCCTCTTCAAGCGAATTTCTAAAATTTTAAGCTTTATATTTGATGATAATGCGAATAGTGGTTCGATTATTAAGGAACAACTTAAAAATCCTCCATTGCTTTTAGTTAACGAAAGGGAAAACTCGTGTTTGTGCAAATTTTTAAAATAGTTACTTAAAGCTTTATTAATAATTAATGTTATTCACTTACAAAACAGGGAACAGGCGTTCTGCTACAATATTACTTTCTTTGAAGTACGTGTGATTTTTAATACACGAAAATAATGAATAATATTGTAATATTAGTTTTTAATCAGTGGCGTTATTACTTACAATAATTATTAAATTTAAAAAATAAAAAAATAGTTCCGTGAATCAATTTTAGCCAAAATCTAATCAGCTCTAAGTCTCAACATAAGGATACAAAATCCAAAATTTTGTTTGAAAATTCCTATTAGTTTTTGCTGTAGGTCGCACACAAAATTTGACCACACAACACACACACACACACACACACACACACACACACACACACACACACAGACATTTTTTGGAAATGGTCTTATTTTACTCAGGGGACCTCAAAAAGTGTAAATCCATCAAAATCTCAAATTTTTTTTTCTGCACGAAAACAATACTTTCTCATATTACATATGATAAAGTAAAAATATTTTCCATTAACCAATGTGACTCAAAATCTAATCAGCTCTAAGTCTAAATATAAAGATACAAAATACCAATTTTAGTTTTAAATTCTCATTAGTTTTTGAAATATTTAATAAAAACTAATAATAAATAAAAAGATTTAAAAAAAATTCCTTCCATGAACCAATTTTATCCAAAATTTAATCAGCTCTAATTCCTGCCATAAACATAACAAATTTCAACTTTAGTTTTGAAAATCCTTTTAGCTTTTTAAAATATTAAATAAAGGCTAATATTAAATAATAAAATTTAAAATAATAAAAAACAATTGTTTTTATAAACAAATTTTAACTAAAATTTAATGAGTTCTAAATATCGATTAAAATATGCGAAAACCTAAATTTAGTTTAGAAATTGTATTACTTTTCGAAATATTAATTAAAACTAATATTAAATAATAAAACTTAAAAAATAAAAAACAATAGTTTTCATAAAACAATTTTAACTAAAATTTAATCAGTTCTAAATCTCGACATAAGTATGCTAAATCCTAAATTTCGTTTTGAAATTGTATTAGTTTTGAAATATTAATTAAAACTAATATTAAATAATAAAATTTAAAAAATTAAAAAAAAATAGTTCCCGTGAATCAATTTTAGCCAAAATCTAATCAGCTCTAAGTCTCAACATAAGGATACAAAATCCAAAATTTTGTTTGAAAATTCCTATTAGTTTTTGCTGTAGGTCGCACACAAAATTTGACCACACACACACCACACACACACACACACATACACACACACACACACACACACACACACACACACACACACAGACATTTTTTGGAAATGGTCTTATTTTACTCAGGGGACCTCAAAAAGTGTAAATCCATCAAAATCTCAAATTTTTTTTTCTGCACGAAAACAATACTTTCTCATATTACATATGATAAAGTAAAAACACAATGTGAAAATAACACCAACAAAAACAAAGTGCATGGTTATAGCTAAACATCCAGTAAGATGCAAACTAGAGACAGACCGCGCTAAATTTGAACAAGTCATAACGTTTAACTATCTGGGAGCGGAGATAACAAGCGACAGAAGCCTGACAGAAAAAGTACGAAGTCAATCATTGAAAGCGGCACGAATAGCGGGATGCCTGAGAGACACCATATGGAAAAATAAATTTATGCGCAAGGAAGGAAAAATTAAGATTTACAACACAATGACCCTACCGATATTGACCTATGCTACAGAGACAAGGGAGGAAACTAAAAAACTAAACAACAAATGACAACAGTCGAGATAAGGTATTAAGATCCATCTTGAAGTCGACACTCCGAGGTAGAAAAACCAATGTTTCTATAAGGGAAGATTGTAAAATACAAGACGTAGTTAAGTAGAGCAAACCCAGGAAGAAAGAATGGAACAGCCATGTAGAACGTATGGAGATTAATTGGTGCAAATTTTCTTTCACCATGTGTGATATGATGATCACTACGAATGCAATTGTGAAAAACATCAAAATGTATCATACATTAAGGTATTTGAATTATCTATCAGATAAATGATCTGTCAATTATATATTTGATTCCGAGAGAAAAAATTTAAAATCGCATTAAAATTAAAATTGCATAGATGATTGGTTATATAAGTTACTAGTTAATATATTACATAGTATGTAGTACAGATATAATTCTAAGACATAATTTAGCTTTTTAAGCTAAATGTTCCTTCAATTTTTATCGTATAACGTGATAAACTAATTAAAATTAAGTGTAACATTATAAACATTCAATAAGGAATTTTATAAAATAAAAACCTTATACAATTGTTTCTAATTTCTCAACATTATTAGCAATCATTGGAATTTGTCCTTTTGTTATGTATTTTCTAGTTTTTAATTTTTGCCGCCTTATAAAAGAACCAATATAAAAATGTGTACATTTACTATAGAAAGTTAAAAAATAGAAAAAAAAATTTTAAATTATAATTATGATGCAAACGTTGTTCTCAGAAACAAAAAAAGAACAAAAAATAAATAACCTTATCTTTAGAAAATAATTCTTAATTTTATGAAAATTCTATCGATTATATTGACAATAATTTATTTATGGAACAATAATTAATGTGAGAAAACATTGATGAAGTGATTACACCTAAAACGCTACCATAATAAAACTCCTGCTAAGAGTTTTCAATATTTTTTTAAAACATTGTATTTATTTTACAAATTTTTTAGCCAAGATTTGTAATATGGATCAATGGTGGCGTTATAAAAATGCAGTAGTGTGTAAAATGTACCTATATTTAATTTGCCGTATAAAATTTTTAAAACCAATGGCTTAATAAAAATACGCCTATACGTTATACATAAGTACTTACACTTACTTACTATTAATTGGTTAGTATAATTTTGTGATCAAGTTACTTTTTATAAAATATATTTAAATTTATGAAAATCTAAGTCATCTTTTCAATATAGATCATGAATCATGTCGACAGAAGTGTTGTCTGCAATTTAGATATAACCTATATATTTTATTGATTTTGCAACGAAGCATAGCGTTCTCTACTAAACCTTTCTGTTTTTTTGTGAAGTCAAAAGTGAATATATATAAAATTTATAAATTGTCCGTATTAGAATTAGGTATCCTATTATTAAATAATTTTAAATTAGACTAATGAAATAGAATGAAGGAAATACAAATATGTATGTAAATTTGAAAAACATTTGCAAGGTTTTTATTTTTAAGTGGCGGAGAAATATTAATTGTTCAACTGAATCTGATATCAATTAGAACTCATAACCCGTCACTTAATAAAGACTGTCCGGAAGTGCTAGTGTTGTACCGGAAACAAGAACGGAATGGTGAGGGAGCAACTGTAACAAGTAGGGCCGTACTGAATTATAAATGAGATGTAAGAACTAACTTACGCAACCCCTCTGTTTTTATGCTTCCTCCCTCTTCAAGCGAATTTCTAAAATTTTAAGCTTTATATTTGATGATAATGCGAATAGTGGTTCGATTATTAAGGAACAACTTAAAAATCCTCCATTGCTTTTAGTTAACGAAAGGGAAAACTCGTGTTTGTGCAAATTTTTAAAATAGTTACTTAAAGCTTTATTAATAATTAATGTTATTCACTTACAAAACAGGGAACAGGCGTTCTGCTACAATATTACTTTCTTTGAAGTACGTGTGATTTTTAATACACGAAAATAATGAATAATATTGTAATATTAGTTTTTAATCAGTGGCATTGTTACTTACAATAATTATTAATTTATTACAATATCCTCTTTAATGAAAAAAATGTATACTTACGTTATATTTTGGTGACCAGGAATTACACATTATTGATGCATCTTCTAATATTCGACTCTAGAACAAGAAAGAATACATTATTTAATTTATATTAAAATAATATTATTTCATTATTTAATAAGTAAATAAAATTTATTAATCATCATCATCATCTACTTCATGGATTAGGCCTGTTGGCCTGTTCCGACTCAAGTCGCCAAATTTATTAATATTAAATAAAATTATAAAAATTAACAGGTTAACCGAACAATTAAACGAACTATTTTTTATTAGCTTTCAGAAAATGCTGAAGTTGCAGTCATTAGCCATAATATAATAATAATTATATTAAATAAAATCTAGTACAACGTAATAGTAGCCTGTAAAATTTGGTTTACACGAAATGTTTGTCGCATCATTTGTTTCACTTTTTAAAGTTTATTTTGGGTAAAATTTAAACATAAAATTTTACGATATAAGGCGTTAATTTAGAATACAACAATAAATTAGCTTTTATAATGAATTCTCGTTGTTAGTTTATTCGTTTGTTCATTTGTTTGTGTATATAAATCTATCTATTTTATAAAATATAAATTAATTTATTTTTTAGAGGACTGCTATGTAGCGTTTTAAATAGTTAGGCTAGGTGTTCTAACCTTTATTCAGCATTTCTTTAGTTTCATTCTCTATTTATTGAAAAAAAATTGTTATTTTAGGTTGATTGCGTTTGGCTGAGAAATCGTTATAAATTTCGTAGTATGGAGCCAAGAATTTTGCAAAGTTCTTTTTTAAATTTTGTTTTCAGTGAAACCGTGTTGTAAGAATGTTGTGTATATCGGTACTATATTTTTCTAATTCTTGAACCGTGTTAGAGCGAAACAGTATTGTAAGAATGTCTGGTTATATAGGGTTACCTAGATTATGTGTAAGTATGTTATACCTATAAGTATATGGTATAAATTAAAAACATATTAAAACTAATGTAGTAATTTACATTATTAGTTCCGAAGAACCGTAGAATTGGTTCCGTAGAAGATGGAACTAATTCTACGGAATTGATTATCTTTTATTAAGAGATTTTTATTAAAAGATAATTAGTTGATTATCTTTGCTTTTCCCATTGCTGGTTTTACCAGCAGGGCTGGAAGTCTATTTATAATTTCTTCATTTCTTATTTTATCTGTTTTTATTACTCCCTCTACTCTTCTCAAATTTTTCGTTTCCGTCGCTTGTACTTTGCTTTCCATTCTTTGGGTCAAGTTCCATGATTCGCATCCAAAGGTTAGTGTCGGCAGGTAAACAGTTTTGTACACTGTCATTTTTGTTTTCTTTGACTTCTTGTCTTCTTTGTCTTCTTTGAAATTTCTTTTTTATTTATTTTTGTTTTACCAATTGTATGGTATATATTTGCTAGCAAACTCACTCTACTATTTATTTTAGCCTCATAGCTTCCGTTTTACTTTACTCCTTGATACTTGAATTGGTTCACTTGCTCCATCTGTCTTCCACCGATGCTAATTTTCATTTATTTTTATTTTTAAATAATAATAATATGTACGTAGTTGGTCGCAAAAAGCAATAAGTAAAATACATAACGTAAAATGACCAAAATTTTACCCACAGAATTATGATATCAACATTGTCCATTCTCTTTCAGCCAATACTGATAGTCAATAGTTAAGATCAGATAAAGATGTTTAAATCGTTGTCTATTTTAAACAGGCTAATCCATCAATTACCAAGACAATAACGTCAATGCTCAGTGAAAATAGGCATTGACATCATTGCTTGACTATAGACGTCAATACCCAATTTGCATCAATGAGCATAACATATTTACATAATGAGCAATTCAATTATTAGAATTAAATTAAAATTTTTAAAATTAAAAGGTTAAATAAACAGTAAAACGAAATTATTAGATATTATTATTTAATTAGTACTATGATATCCAGGCGTGAGCGTGTACCTATATGCACCTTTATAAAGCATCCATCAAATTAACTATATTGATAAGAAAGCATTTAAGATCCCTTGGTTGTTTACACCGTGATATCTAAAATGTGTCGGTGACCTTGTTTTATTGTGGATGGTGGCAATTATCCACTCAGAAGGTAATAGTTAATCAATATATTTAATTACAATTTATTCTTATAGGTAGGTATGTGGTAATACTGATTCTCCAAATACAAAGAATTCTTTTTACAAGTTCATCAAATTTAAAAAGTTTTAAATTTTAATAGTAATTTTAATATTTTCTTATAAATTATTTGCTATGAAACGTAAGTTATATTCTATAACTAGATCTACCAGTACTGATGAAGATTTAACTTTAGTTAAGAATTTAGCGCATAATATTATTTATTCATGCTACGTCGTTGAAGCTGGCAGTAGATTCAATTCCCAAGATTTAAAATTTTAGAGTTGACCAAACAAATACTTCAAGTTATTTTGTAACATAGCTTTATTTTACAAAATTATATAGTTTAAGACCTAAAGGCCCAAAATGAGTATTCGAAAAACTAATATTAGATTGTACCTGAACGTTTGCAACCCTAATAAATTACCTACTTGAAGTTCAAAATTAAGTTTATATTTATTAAATATTTTTTAAACTTTCAAAATTCACAACTTTTTAAGCAGAGTTTGTAACACTCTGGGGTTAGTTTTAAATAATACCTAGACACCCTTGCGTATTACAACATATCAGCTTCAAAAGATTTGCCGTCGAAGGGGTCAAATTTCGTTTTAAAAAATTTCAAAATTCACAACTTTTTAAGCAGAGTTTGTAACACTCTGGGGTTAGTTTTAAATAATACCTAGACACCTTGCGTATTACAACATATCAGCTTCAAAAGATTTGCCGTCGAAGGGGTCAAATTTCGTCTTAAAAATTTCAAAATTCACAATTTTTTAAGCAGAGTTTGTAACACTCTGGGGTTAGTTTTAAATAATACCTAGACACCTTGCGTATTACAACATATCAGCTTCAAAAGATTTGCCGTCGAAGGGGTCAAATTTCGTCTTAAAAATTTCAAAATTCACAACTTTTTAAGCAGAGTTTGTAACACTCTGGGGTTAGTTTTAAATAATACCTAGACACCTTGCGTATTACAACATATCAGCTTCAAAAGATTTGCCGTCGAAGGGGTCAAATTTCGTCTTAAAATTTCAAAATTCACAACTTTTTAAGCAGAGTTTGTAACACTCTGGGGTTAGTTTTAAATAATACCTAGACACCCTTGCGTATTACAACATATCAGCTTCAAAAGATTTGCCGTCGAAGGGGTCAAATTTCGTCTTAAAATTTCAAAATTCACAACTTTTTAAGCAGAGTTTGTAACACTCTGGGGTTAGTTTTAAATAATACCTAGACACCCTTGCGTATTACAACATATCAGCTTCAAAAGATTTGCCGTCGAAGGGGTCAAATTTCGTCTTAAAATTTCAAAATTCACAACTTTTAAGCAGAGTTTGTAACACTCTGGGGTTAGTTTTAAATAATACCTAGACACCCTTGCGTATTACAACATATCAGCTTCAAAAGATTTGCCGTCGAAGGGGTCAAATTTCGTCTTAAAAATTTCAAAATTCACAACTTTTAAGCAGAGTTTGTAACACTCTGGGGTTAGTTTTAAATAATACCTAGACACCCTTGCGTATTACAACATATCAGCTTCAAAAGATTTGCCGTCGAAGGGGTCAAATTTCGTCTTAAAAATTTCAAAATTCACAACTTTTTAAGCAGAGTTTGTAACACTCTGGGGTTAGTTTTAAATAATACCTAGACACCTTGCGTATTACAACATATCAGCTTCAAAAGATTTGCCGTCGAAGGGGTCAAATTTCGTCTTAAAATTTCAAAAATTCACAACTTTTTAAGCAGAGTTTGTAACACTTTGGGGTTAGTTTTAAATAATACCTAGACACCTTGCGTATTACAACATATCAGCTTCAAAAGATTTGCCGTCGAAGGGGTCAAATTTCGTCTTAAAATTTCAAAATTCACAACTTTTTAAGCAGAGTTTGTAACACTCTGGGGTTAGTTTTAAATAATACCTAGACACCCTTGCGTATTACAACATATCAGCTTCAAAAGATTTGCCGTCGAAGGGGTCAAATTTCGTCTTAAAATTTCAAAATTCACAATTTTTTAAGCAGAGTTTGTAACACTCTGGGGTTAGTTTTAAATAATACCTAGACACCCTTGCGTATTACAACATATCAGCTTCAAAAGATTTGCCGTCGAAGGGGTCAAATTTCGTTTTAAAAAATTTCAAAATTCACAACTTTTTAAGCAGAGTTTGTAACACTCTGGGGTTAGTTTTAAATAATACCTAGACACCCTTGCGTATTACAACATATCAGCTTCAAAAATATTTGCCGTCGAAGGGGTCAAATTTCGTCTTAAAATTTCAAAATTCACAACTTTTTAAGCAGAGTTTGTAACACTCTGGGGTTAGTTTTAAATAATACCTAGACACCTTGCGTATTACAACATATCAGCTTCAAAAGATTTGCCGTCGAAGGGGTCAAATTTCGTCTTAAAATTTTAAAATTTACAATTTTTTAAGCAGAGTTTGTAACACTCTGGGGTTAGTTTTAAATAATACCTAGACACCCTTGCGTATTACAACATATCAGCTTCAAAAGATTTGCCGTCGAAGGGGTCAAATTTCGTCTTAAAATTTCAAAATTCACAACTCTTTAAGCAGAGTTTGTAACACTCTGGGATTAGTTTTAAATAATAGCTAGACACCCCTTGCGTATTACAGCATATCAGCTTCAAAAATATTTGCCGTCGAGGGGGTCAAATTTTATCTTAAAAATTTCAAAACTTTTTCTACATTTTACATGATAAATAAGAAAACCCGTATTTTTGTGTTAGTCAATTGAGTCGCTTCTGGCAAAGATATAATTTTTGAATTTGAGAGTAGCGTCAAAATTCAAAGTTCAAATTTGGCATGTCTCCAGCCTAACTTTCATAAACCCGGACTCACCAAAGCTTTGTAAACGCCCCAATGGGCCGTGGAATTTTCCAACTTTAACGACAGCAACGTTCGAATAATTCTGCACAAGTTTGTTTATTTATTTTATTTAATTTTACTTTTCTTCTTCCATTTGGTGATGCTCAAATACGTATCAACTGAGAAGAGAATGATATATCGGCTGCTCCAGCAAGAGTTGACAGGAAGTGTGTCAGTTGAAGTGACGTAGGATTACTGGTGATATAAAATGTATTTTGTAAAATGTTAAAATTTCTTTTGTGTTCCTTAAATACTAATTTAAATATTATATTAACTTTTAAGTCAATCCGTCAGGCCGACTTTACAATTAATATTTTCTAATAGCAGAAGCATTCTCACTGCTGCAATTAAAGTAGTATACCATACATGCCTCCGGTGGCTGTCACACGCAAGGGTAGTAATTGTATAAATAAATGTGGAACTATAATTTAAAAATTTATATGCATACGAATAAGCTGAATAATTAGAATCATTGTCTTAAAGTATTGCAAAATTTGTTATGTAATGCCGAAGTAAAGTATGTTACTTCTACACGTAACTTGTTCGAAGCTCACGAAAGTTGAAATACTAAAATAACTAGTTAGAATATGATTTTAAAGCGGTGGAAATATAATTTTGTTTAATTTCCACCGCAAATCTATCGATTTGTATCCCCTCCCTAAAATTTTTTTAATTACGCAAAACAAAAGAGGTACAAACAAAATAAACAATTCCACAACCATACACAAGCGATGCACAAACGATTTAGATTTTTTGAATACAAAATATTAAATGGGCGACAAGCCCCTTCATTTAAGCCTCGAAGTTCATTGGTAGTGTGTTATGCAAAAACGTGTCTACTTGTTAGATTTTTATTAACCTATCACCTCAACTATGTTTTCTTTTAAAGTTATTTTCAAAAATATTTTATTTTTACTAAGTACTATAATTATAATATTTAAAATTCTATAAATTTTATGATACTTTTGGGAGAGGGGTCAAAATATAAGTTAAAAGAAAATATAGCTGATGTGATAGGCTGGTATAAATCTAAGAAGTAGATACCAGATAACAAGTAGATATTTTGTTTTCAATTTATAATTCAGGTTGACTATGTTTGTCGTTTTTTGCATTTCTAAAACTTTCCAAAACTATTTTTAAAAATTTTTCTTTGTTACTTAATTAATTTTTTAATATCTCTAAATTTAAATTTTGGCCCTGCTACTTATCAAAATATAAGATGTTTTACAAAGGCGCATTTCACCTACGCTAGAGCAACCAACGCTTACAGCGCACACTTTTAATCCAATCAGTATTTTTGTAGTTGCTTATTGATATTCTTCTCCACATCCAATACAATACTGAACATTTTATTAATGTCATCATCATACAGTTATAATTAACTTTTTTCATTGCAGTCATGTTGAAATTTTAATTAAATTGCATTTATTACGTTGCCAAAGATCAGGTAGCGCAAAACTCCCGTTTAGCAAAGCTACTGGTTTTAACATAACTTTGCAGGTAATACCTGCAAATTCCTCGAAGACTGCCATTACTGAGTACCGATTTGAAAATTTTTCAAGTTTCAAACATATAAACTATTATTACATTATATCTATTACTTAAGACAGGGCTACATAAAATATAATTTTAATGCCTGAGAATATACAACTATTTAATCAAAGTGAAAGACAAATACTGATACCAATTCGCTGTCTCTACTAGGGTAACCTTAAGCTTTAAGATTTTCACTAAAATTTTAAGGCAGTGTATTTAAAATTACCTATAGAAGAATTTACCCTTCGAGCTTATCTGATATTTTAGTGTGATTAATTGAAAATGCGAAAATTAATTATTTCCGAAAACTCGAAAAATCGAAAAGCATAGAAATCAAAAACTTTCTGCAAAATTATTCAATTTAGTAAGGAATATGTTCTTTTGGATTAAAATCATAACTGTTCACAGCAACAGGTTAAGTAACTACGAAAATTTATTTATCTGTTTACCATAGAAAAGGATTACTACTTAATCTAAAGTCGCTTCAACCCCATCTTTGTTCGGGCCGTAATTGCTTAACTATCATTACCGGTAACAGTATATGGCATTTTATGAAGACAATACAATAAACATGGTACCTGCTAAGCTTCAAATTCGCAGAACATTTCGGTCTTCATCCCGTGTATAGCT
This sequence comes from Lycocerus yunnanus, assembly GCA_036346125.1. Taxonomy (NCBI): domain Eukaryota; kingdom Metazoa; phylum Arthropoda; class Insecta; order Coleoptera; family Cantharidae; genus Lycocerus; species Lycocerus yunnanus. The sequence goes on along the minus strand of JARFIX010000008.1, from coordinate 2,075,600 downwards.
ATCATTTGCAAGTAATTTCACAACAAACTCAGAATAAAAGTTGAAAATTTTGAAATTTTAAGATAAAATTTGACCCCTTTGACGGCAAATCTTTTGAAGCTGATATGTTGTGATTCGAAAGGGGTGTTTAGGTATTATTTAAAACTCATCCCAGAGTGTTACAAACTCTGCTTAAAAGTTGTGAATTTTGAAATTTTAAGACGAAATTTGACCCCCTTCGACGGCAAATCTTTTTGAAGCTGATATGTTGTAATGCGCAAGGGGTGTCTAGGTATTATTTAAAACTAACCCCAGAGTGTTACAAACTCTGCTTAAAAGTTGTGAATTTTAAAATTTTTTAAGACGAAATTTGACCCCTTCAACGGCAAATCTTTTGAAGCTGATATGTTGTAATACGCAAGGGTGTCTAGGTATTATTTAAAACTAACCCCAGAGTGTTACAAACTCTGCTTAAAAGTTGTGAATTTTGAAATTTTAAGACGAAATTTGACCCCTTCGACGGCAAATCTTTTTGAAGCTGATATGTTGTAATGCGCAAGGGGTGTCTAGGTATTATTTAAAACTAACCCCAGAGTGTTACAAACTCTGCTTAAAAAGTTGTGAATTTTTGAAATTTTTAAGACGAAATTTGACCCCCTTCGACGGCAAATCTTTTTGAAGCTGATATGTTGTACTACGCAAGGGGGGTCTAGGTATTATTTAAAACTAACCCCAGAGTGTTACAAACTCTGCTTAAAAGTTGTGAATTTTTGAAATTTTTAAGACGAAATTTGACCCCCTTCGACGGCAAATCTTTTTGAAGCTGATATGTTGTAATGCGCAAGGGGTGTCTAGGTATTATTTAAAACTAACCCCAGAGTGTTACAAACTCTGCTTAAAAAGTTGTGAATTTTGAAATTTTAAGACGAAATTTGACCCCCTTCGACGGCAAATCTTTTTGAAGCTGATATGTTGTAATGCGCAAGGGTGTCTAGGTATTATTTAAAACTACCCCAGAGTGTTACAAACTCTGCTTAAAAAGTTGTGAATTTTGAAATTTTTAAGACGAAATTTGACCCTTCAACGGCAAATCTTTTGAAGCTGATATGTTGTAATACGCAAGGGTGTTTAGGTATTATTTAAAACTAACCCCAGAGTGTTACAAACTCTGCTTAAAAGTTGTGAATTTTGAAATTTTAAGACGAAATTTGACCCCTTCGACGGCAAATTTTTTGAAGCTGATATGTTGTAATACGCAAGGGTGTCTAGGTATTATTTAAAAGTAACCCCAGAGTGTTACAAACTCTGCTTAAAAGTTGTGAATTTTGAAATTTTAAGACGAAATTTGACCCCTGCGACAACAAATCTTTTGAAGCTGATATGTTGTAATGCGCAAGGTGTCTAGGTATTATTTAAAACTAACCCCAGAGTGTTACAAACTCTGCTTAAAAGTTGTGAATTTTGAAATTTTTAAGACGAAATTTGACCCCTTCGACGGCAAATCTTTTGAAGCTGATATGTTGTAATACGCAAGGGTGTCTAGGTATTATTTAAAACTAACCCCAGAGTGTTACAAACTCTGCTTAAAAGTTGTGAATTTTGAAATTTTAAGACGAAATTTGACCCCTTCGACGGCAAATCTTTTGAAGCTGATATGTTGTAATACGCAAGGGTGTCTAGGTATTATTTAAAACTAACCCCAGAGTGTTACAAACTCTGCTTAAAAGTTGTGAATTTTGAAATTTTTAAGACGAAATTTGACCCCTTCGACGGCAAATCTTTTGAAGCTGATATGTTGTAATACGCAAGGGGTGTCTAGGTATTATTTAAAACTAACCCCAGAGTGTTACAAACTCTGCTTAAAAAGTTGTGAATTTTTGAAATTTTTAAGACGGAATTTGACCCCCTTCGACGGCAAATCTTTTGAAGCTGATATGTTGTAATACGCAAGGTGTCTAGGTATTATTTAAAACTAACCCCAGAGTGTTACAAACTCTGCTTAAAAGTTGTGAATTTTCGAAGTTTATAATATATTAATAAATATAACACTTAATTTTGACTTCAGTAGGTAATATTGGGGGTTGCAAACGTTCAGGTACAATCTAATATTAGTTTTCGAATACTCATTTTGGGCCTTTGAGGTCTTAAACATATAATTTTTGTAAAATAAAGCTATGTTCAAAATAACTTTAAGTATTTGTTTGGTCAACTCTAAAATTTTAAATCTGGGAATTGAATCTACTGCCAGCTTCAACGACGTATTCATGCTTTTATTGTTTTATTAAAGTTTAATAACTATTATTTATGTATTCGATCATAATTATTGAAAAATTCTGGAATTTGTAAACACAATTGTTTTGGTTAGGTAAGGAGATATTTAATATATGTAGGTAGGTATATATTTTGTATTCAAGATTGATTTATTTTCATATAATTATGTTATATGTATGTATAAGTAGGTAGTACCCTATTATAACATTGAACTAGAACCAAATGGTTTAGTAGTTTAGTTATTAAATATTTTGCTTGACATAGTATACGATAGCTTTTAAATTCCATTATAAGTAAAAAAGAATCTAATTCAATATAATAACTGACGCTTTATCATAAACTATACTAATAGAGCCGCAAGTACTTGGTGTTTAAAAATCATAGTTCAAGCAGTTTTATTCAATTTTATATTTGCAAATGTGTAAATCGAAACTGTTGGTTAGATAGTGATTTGGAAGTGTATTAACAGACAGGCACCTTGCAGTAAGTTCGTCGATTAGTTGTGACTCCACATTTCACTAAACAATAAAAAAATATTTACAAATTATTCTAAACGTTTTAAATTAAACTAGCGTAACAATAACAATCAACAATCTATAGTGGCATCAACATTCATCTGTTTGAGGACAAAAAGTTTAAATCTGTAACAACATCTACATTGTGTTTTACAGGTTATGGAGGGAGTCGAGCTTTTGGACTAAAGGGAGTAAAATGGCGGCCTGAGTGGGAGAAAGAGTGACATTGCGATCGATAAAGCTCATGCTCTGATTGGTGCATTGAGCCGATCGGGTGGAGCGAGCTTTTAATAGCACAATTTTACTATCTGTGATTTCAATGGCATATCTTGATGTAAATTTTTATGAAATCCGTTTATATTGTCGTGTTCAGTTGAGATCTATGATACTGATGATTTATTCTTGCAAATCATATCATGTTTCAGTTAAACTATTATTTTTATATTACCAGCATACTACCAGATAACATAAAGTAAAAATACCCTGTTCTTATTTATTAAATCTTACTCAAATTATTAAAAATAAAAAAAGTATTATATCAATTAATCGAAACTTTAAAAACATGCTTGTTGTAGACGAAATTGAAATCTGCATTAGGAGGCAGAGATTCCTACAGCTGAGAGTGAGAATAAACAATTTCAAATGTAGGTGTAGTACTTGTATGTAGGTATATGTAGGTACCTACATGTAGTCCAAATATTCTAATACAAATATATTTACATTTTTTTAAAACAACATATTTCATAATGAATTTTCAAGTTTTCATGTTTTCAAAATTTATTCAATTGTTACTTCAAATTTTAATTTGCAATTTTGCAATATACCTAGGTCTTTTACAGTGTGGCATTCGGTTATAATGAACGTTAAGAAACCAATTAATATGAATTGTTATCACCGAAATTCTTTATAACCGGTAGATATTTATCTTTGTCATAAATGGTAGTCATTTTGAAGGGACTATTGCATAAATTTGCTTTAACAGAATTAGGTTATAACAGAGTTTATTATAGCCAGGCACCACTGTAATAGAGATAAGTAATACTTATAGGTACCTATCTATTAGATAATTATTATGTTCTGCATTTGTCTACTTTTACAAGCACATTAGTATATTTAAATTATACCTATAGGTAACTATCAAAATCTCCTAAAAAAATTTCGAAATTATTTAATAAAAGTCGTTTTTACCTATATATTTATTTTTAATTAGGTAACCTGTTTCGCCTTGAGGAATCTTCAGACCTAACAAGTCAATTTTTTTAAAGCATTGTTTAATAATTTTCTTTTTTTTAAATTTTTCATTAACCCCTTAACGTACAGCTACATGACATTCACGATATACGTTTACTTGCAGAATTGTGCAGCTACGTGGCGCCCTTGAACCTACATAATGCTGTTTATTATTATTCAAATACTTTATATCTCCTTCTGTCACATTTGACATTGGATTGCTATTATCTAATAATTTAGGTGTGTATATATACATAACGGGTCGTATTTCGTTTACTTTGCTTATTTTTATTGCACAAAATAATTAAAAATAAAGTAAGTATGAGTTAGCTATCATTTTTGCAAGAAAAAAAGATATTTCTTTTACCCTAAATTAATAAAATATTGTGTGTTAAGGAGTATATGAATAATGGTTTATACGAGTATTTCCAATACTTTTCTTAAGTTTATTTAATGTACTAACGATATAATAAATTCTATATCCTGCATAGAGAAAAGTGTTATGAATATAAATAGTTAATTATTGATAAAATTACAATTTTATTGTAAAATATATATTAATGAAAATTTTAAGAAAATTAAATTATTTTAAACAATTTTTAAGAGACTTGACTTGTTAAGTCTGAAGATGCCTTAGCAAAACCGGTTACTTAAGTAAAAATAAACAAACATAATAAATGTACTGTAATACACATACACATGTAATGTACAGTTTTGGTATAGTGAACCAATTAATTGATTGTTGTATGTATTCGTATATGTACATATTTCCTTACTTCATAATTCGAATTATGACAATTATATTTTAGGCTAAATTTTTAACGTAATAAACACAGTGTAAATTTTGCTATTACTATTATTTTTATCTAAAATTTGAAATTCTAAATAATGAAAAAACTCACCGGATTACCAGAGCTATGGTTATAGAGGCTAAGTACCTACTGCATTTAATTTATTTAATAATTTAATTAAAATTAATAATAAATAATAATAATACTAATAATTTATTCTTCTCTTTTAATATTGATTTTTATTTCTTTTTTAATTTTATTCAGTAAGATTTTTACTTTATATTCGTCAAATTTTAATAGTCATTATTTTATTTACTATCAGTTTCTAAAGTTTTGAAGAAGAAATGAAACTAAAACACAAAAAAATTTAAGTTCTAGCTCACACCTATTTAATTCATTCACAGGAATTAGCCCAGGTAAGCCAAAAATAAGGCCAATCTGCGAAAAAAATTCTGGTGAACATTTTTCTTCAGGATTATCTTTATTTTGATATTTTAAGCATTATCTCAAAAGTCAATTACGAAATCGTGTACGTTGAAAAAATTATTGAAGGTCAAAGATGGCAAAAATCAGTTTTTCACGAATATCTCGTAAACTATTAGTAGTTTTACGTCAATTTAGGTTATTATAAATTTTGTTTATTACTTAATTCTGCATAACAAAAGTCCTACACAAAATTCACATCAAACTAATAGTTCTTGAGATATTCGAGATTCGCTGATACTGTTTATAACTATGAAGGCTGCACTTGCAATTAAAATATTACATATTTTCTTCAACATTTTTCTACAAGGATTGAACGAAAATAGCCACACAAAGTTAAACTAAACGAAACTTTCTTGTGCGGCAAATTTTTCTTAACATACATCTCTTGTGCATGCATAACTTTCGCCCACCCACAGCTTTGCGAGAAAGCATTCGTGCGCGCACATATAGCTGTACTAATCTGAATTTTTTTAGAGCACATTTTCGGGTTCGTAAAAATGCTCAGATGTGTACGTGTCTTAAGATGGACAGAATGCTGGACAGCTGCAATCGAAAGTCGTTACTATAATGAAGGGTCCAAAGACACTCAGAGAGGATGAATTATGAATATGTATATTAAAAGGTTATCCTAAGCATAAAAACCTGATATTATTTTAATAATATCAAATATTTAATAAAGTTTACGCCTTACTTTAATTTTTCTGAACCAAATATCTTATTGTTCTGCGTGAATTTTGTATAGAACCTTTTTTATGCAGAATTAAATAATAAATAAAATCTATAATAATATAAATTGACGTAAAACTAATATTAGTTTACGAGATATTGGTGAAAACTGATTTTCGCTATTTTGACCTTCAATAATTTTTTAGCGTACACGATTTTGCAATAAACTTTTGATATACTACTTCTGATGTCAAAATAAAGATAATTCTGAAGAAAAATCTTCACCAGGATTTTTTCCCAGAATCAATCTTATTTTCTTGGGCTAAATGCAAAAAAATCAAAAAAATTCGTAACTTTATATATTTTATATTTTATTTGTATAATAAATTTTATTAAAAAAATAAGGAATTAAGTAAAATTACAATGGTTTTAAAAATAATACACCAAGTCTAATATTTTTTATTATGCAGAATAATTTGCTGTAAAAATGACTTTAAAATTATATTTTTGTGAAAGAGCAAAAGAACATTTTAATGGGTTATAACCGTATAATGTAAAATAATATACAGGAATACAAGAAAATAAAATTTATTTAAATACATTTTTTCTTAGTTCGTGTGTCCCCCTTAAACGAAGAATTGATTATTATTGATATGTATGATATTATGTACTATTTGTTTTATTTGTAATAAAGTGCCATTAATTTGTACGCAGTACTGTTTCTAAAATAGCGAGACTAAGAAGGTATTTTGGGTATTGAAAATGTCGTACAATGTTATAAAATCAATATCATGGATAGGTTCTTAGTCTATTGTAGAGCAGTGTGTAAAAATCTTTGAATAAGGTTTTCCGACGAGAATCAAATAGGATCTAAATAATAATAATTGTTGTAAACTAGAGTATCCTTTTTAATATTTCTCATTCATCAATTTCTATCTAAAATTTCATTACAGTTTTTATGTTTTAACAGGTCTAAATTTTTATGTTTAAACTTTTAAAACAAATTGTTTGTATTTAAACGTTAACGGTTTATTTAACTAATTTTACAAAACTTTTATATAGTACCTCTCTAATGCTTACTAATACTTGGGTCCGCGACAACTTGCCGCGGACGACTTATTTATATAATAAAATATGAATAAAGATACCGTTACCAGCCCCATCGTGACTAGTTGGTCACATTTTCAATTTTCTATACGTTGAAAATTAATCACTGTATATATATTTAAATTTACAACAGATAATACCACTAGTAATTGTAAACAGAAATTTTAATAGTACTTAATCGTTATTATCTGAGCAGACATGTGAAATACAGGGTGAAGGAAAAAGTTAAAGGTGGGTAAAGGAAAAAGGTATGTAAAGTGTAAGAAAAGAGAAATGAAAGAAAGACGAAAGAAAAAGAGATTTTGCTTTCTGACCAAGAATGATGACTTCATTATCGTTTGAACCCATACATACAAGATCTTGATCAAGCTATAGATTAGCCCAAGAATTATAGCCAGTAAATAAAAAATATTTTTTAACAACAGCTGTTTACTTCTTTATGCAAAATTTGCATTTGCTAAAAAATATATCGTATAAGGTGCTATTTAAAAAACCAAGTTGACCTTAAAATGATCTTGAAAAGGTCAACTAATTAAAAAATAATTATATCATATTGTTTTCCCCTTACCATTATACAACTATCTTTCAAAACATTTTTTCATCTGACGTTTGGTTTTTAAGATATTTATTGCTGGACGTTTGAAAATAAACACCCGGTATAATAAATGAATAATTAATTTGATCGAACTGTGTTATAATGCTATTTATTAGATACGCTTAGATTGTGTACAAATCTGCAGTACTTCAGATATTATTTTGCTCACCAAACTTCAAAATTAATAAATTTTCGCGACGAGTTGGGACGGCGGCGAGTGAGTGGCGGCGAGTGGGTCGCGGCGAGTTGTCCCAACCCCCTAATACTTTGCTCAAAGAGCACCCAGATACTCAAATCCTGTTAGAAAACTTCCTTGTAAACCTGATGGTCTTGCTAGTATCTTATTTTAAACAACGAGCTTGTTATTCGACACTACTGCTTGAATTAAATCTTCTGATAAGAGATGCTCGTAAAATTATCAGCCAAAAGTTTGACCTACCATCAATAACATTAGGTTTACAATCAAGTTGGCAACCGGGTTTGTGTCTGTAGATACCGTTTTACTTTACCCTGTATTTTTACTCTTTTAAACTTTCGGTATTTGGCAAGGTTGGGCAAGGTTATTTTACTCTACAAGTAAATTTTATTTTTTATTGAATATTTGTAATAAATTTTAATAAAATCTTGGCAAATTATTTTAATAGTAGTGTATGCTGTAAGGAATAATTTTGTATAGTGGAAATTTATTTCAAGGTTTCCACAGTAAGATCACGAAAAGACCCCCTACGACATCATCAAGCATATTATTTTTGTGAAGTAAGGTTTTAATTGGCAATGAAATGTTTGCATTTTAAAATTATAACGCATTTCTTTCTATTTTCTCTTAATATGTTATTTTTGTTTAAATTCAATATTATGTAAATGAAAAACTACAACATGAGTCGAAATTTTTGTATCAGAAGTTACGACACGTAGTGTGACATTATGTTGTCAATGTAAACGTTAGTCAATATTAGAATGATGATTCTATTTGTGTCTTTGTCGTACTTATACTAAATGGCATGCACGAATATAAGGTAGAGCTTTTGTAATGTTCTTTTAAGATTACACAGAACCGTATAGCGTTTTTTCAATGATAATATCTGTTCACTAAAAGTTAAGGAAAAACTACTCAAACGCATCTGCAATACTCTCGTAGTAAATATTTAGCACTTTAGTCGACATTGTGTAATAGGCACCTATTTACATGTAAAAATTTCAATCTTTCATAACACATTTTTATAGAATAATTCAAATATAAAATTTTTTCAGAGAAATGATAAAATTGTATAAGCCAAAGTGAATATAAGCATAAAAGGTTTTTTGCAACAAATTTTAGTAAGGACCGATTTATAATTAATTTGGTCTAAGAATACAGTACTAAATTAATGACCTTGCAACGTGATTGGTTTAAATTTATGCAAAAATTTACTCGCCTGCAATTTCGTTTGCGATTATGGTTCACGAATAATTTTTCATACAATTTGGTGGTGAATTTAATAAAATTATTATAATTTATAAAATTTATATTACTAAACTCATAGAAATATCTAAATTACCACCTAGAGTTCTAATGTCATCCCTACCTAAAAAAAAGTTTTAAAACTCTAGGTATTATAGCAATGTTGGCCAACCTCGCTCGCTAACCGACATACCAAATTCTTTAAATTGACCGTTTTTACTAAAATTTGTACAACATAATTCGCTTTAGCAAAATATTACTTGCAAAGTTTTTTCTAGGTGTACGATAAAGCATGTAAATAAAATATTAACTTTTATTTTTAGTAATTTAATTCTACTCGGCCGAATATGAAGCGAAAAATCGATTATATTTCGGAGTTTTCTTTAATTCACATTCAGTGGTAGTACCCATTTCTAATGAATCTCAACAGACCGGCTGATATGTTTTGCTATAAGCGAAGTACGTTATAAACAAGTTGACTAATAAAAATAAAATTAAATAATAAATAATAAAAACATGAATAAAATAGAACAAAAACAAATGGCCGAAATTAAACGCTAGTTCCAAAGTTAGGTAGTATGTTTTAGTAGGTTTTCTTTTCTTGTTTATATGTACTATGTATTATGTATTTTCCGTGTATGAACATTTCACTTGTAGCAAATGAATTTAAAATTTTTGATAGAGCTTTGTGAGGTTACAAAAGTCCCCATTATCATTGGGTTTATGTAAAACTTAATTTTTGACATTTTTAATTTCAGTTTTTTGCATATTTGACTGTATCGTATATCATTTCGTGAATTTTAATAATCATTAGACTACATTTTTGTGTACAGTTAGAATATTGAATAGTCATAGTCGTGAGATGAACCACTGATTAAGTACTTAGGATTTTTTCTGACTACGTCTTTCCAATAAGATGCCGGCAACAACTTTGAAGGATTAAATCTTCTCCGTAATTAAAGTATATACGCTTTCCTTAGGTCTCATAAGCTAACTGTAGGGCCCCAGTGCTTGTAGATGCTATAACACCCTTACTACAGACATAGGAGAAAATGATGAGACAACAGTTGTATTGCATTGTAAGAGCTTTCTCCCATACTTTCAGAGAGTGAAAATATAGCTAAATTAGTTATCACAAGCTCTTTAAAAGACTATCTAGAATGCAAGCAATTTCTATGTAAGTCATGGTTTAATTGTTTTCCCGACTTTGAAATATATGCCGTAATAAATAGTAAAAAAGATGTAGGTACTATATTATTTTATTCAGATAACCTAGAATTGAGTATTATTAACTCAATTTTGAATTAAAGAATTTTTAAAACTTAACTTGATTTCATTAAATTCATTCTTAGAACATATTCGGTTTACCTTAAATAAGTCGATTTTATAAGTTCTCTACATAATATCAGCTTCTAATATACTCCATATCATTATAGAAGTAATAAATATTGTAGACTTGCAAAAATTTATATCTTATAAATTTGTATCAAATTTAAGTTCGTTAAGTGGCTTCGTTGGTAAGCGGTTTGTAATGTCAGATAATAGTAATTTATCTTCCTTTTATAACCTTTTGTGTCCAGTAATGCCTTAATTAACTATATTCAATTTCATATTAATTCATTCGTGATTTTTTAATGAATATAATTAGCGTAAGGAGTTTTTACAATTTCTTTTTTTATTGTTATAAATTAGTTTCATACTTTAACAACTTACTGAATAATTAACATTTTATACGAATTTAAACAGATACAGTATTCAATCTGTGCTTCTTTCATTACCACGCGATACCTAAGAGTAAATATTTACAATCTCTGTACATCGCATGTAACTATAAAGCACCACATATACATTGCGGGTACTACTAACCTAATACCTAGTATGTAAGTAACTTAAATTCTAATCAGTAGGCATTCGTACAGCTTCTTAAATAGACATTTGAAATCTATTACAATGTGCGACAATATTCCGACATGCAACCCAGGATAAACCGAATTATAAGTTGGTAGTTTTACTTTTTACTATTTACAATTAATTGCTAGCCGAAAGTGAGAATTTTTCTGACGATCTTCTCTCGACAGGCAATGGCAAACCATCGAGGTAGAGGTAGAGTGCTAGAAAACTCTAAAATAGAGTCACCAAACCCTTTCAATGGTAAACGGACTGAGAAGAAGTTATACTTATACTAATTTCTTCATCTCTACTTAAACTTGCAGATAATATCCATTATATCTGGCCAACTAGTTTGTAAGATGAAGTATCCAATTGGACTTCGATCTATTATTGTAACTTTTTTGGTATAAATCGTCAAGATCAAATTACAAGGCAGTAGTCACTATTTAAAAACCAAACTTAAAAATACCTATATTTCCATATGAAGTTCTAAGCACAGCTGAAATAATTTGACAGCAAATTGAACTGGAAATCGAATGTGTCGTTATCAAAGGTTAGAATTTGGCCACGGTAAATCGGTTGCAGTGAGTCGGCCGCGGCCAGTTGTCCAAAACCGTCGTATAGTACGAGCTCTTTCCTGGGAAGCATAAGGAAAACTAAAAACTGATAATATGGTTTATGTGAGTTGCGTTTAAAGTGGTGGTTCCAAATTATCTTATTACTAGGCATTTAAAATTTATTACATTTATTGAACAATTTAGAAAATTTTCACATTCGTCTTTTAAATGTTAATGTACAAAGCATTGGAATTTATATATTGGACGTACTACATATGTATATCAAAGAGCAAAAATTTTTATTAACCATTACAATTCAGTGCAAATTTACTATAATATCTAAGTAACAAAAAAAATTTTAAAACAATTTTATAATTCCTATATTTTGCTTTTGTAGGATAATCCAAACAATTGATCGCAAAAACTGACAGCTAGAGGCTAGTAGTAGAGGTAGCATTGTATAAATAAAAGTATCTTAGCTAGCAGTAATATACCGCGCAGCATAGAAATGCGATATAAAGATCGATTCAAATCGAGGTGCAGAGTGATTTAAATAAAAAAACAAGAAATTTATTATAAAATTTAGTTTTATTAACAGCAATGTAAAGTAGACATATAAAAATTATGTGTGAAATATGATATCACCTAAATGACCTCCATATGACTTTCTACAGATATCGATCATTTTAATAAAATTTTTGATAACACTCTCAATCGTAATGCGATTTTTAAGTAAAGTGTTTTTAAGTGAAGATGTGGATCATTAGCATAGACTTAAGATTTAACATGACCGCAATGAAAGAAATCTAATGATATTAAATTACAGGATCTTGCTGGCCAGTTGACATCACCATGACGAGAAATTAAATGACCATTGAACGATTGAATTGGCAATATAGCGCAAAGCATACACGGGTCGACTAAAAAGCGTAAGTCGTGGTTCGAACCCTGCTCGCCTTAGATACACTGCTGTGATCAAAAAGTCCAATATCAATCTGTGGACTATGGGGAAAGCAACGGGAAACCACTTCATGAATTATGCTCTCTGGTAAAATTCATCTTGACTTCGGTTAAGTTGAATCGCCAACGTCCGGGGACCGGAAGATCAACGAAATCATTACTATAACTTTGTCAAGCAAATTTAAGTTTTTTTAAATTTAGGATACTAGTTTTTCTTGTTATTTACTTTTCCTATGTCATTTATTTTACATTTATCGTGAGATCTGCGTATGAGAAATCGAAAAGCGCGTTTATTTTTTTGAAGTCGACGCGGTTGTGATTTGAATAACCATGAATTTTATAATTTTGAATTGTCGAAGTCGCTATAATTTTTATTGTGTAACGTAAATTTGCTTTTAAATATTATATTAGAATTTTATTAAAATTAACTTTCTAGCGACTTTTCTGTGGGTAATTTTTTGTCAAGTCTTGATATTTGTTTCAATATGGTTTGATGTTGTTCAAAGTGACAAAAATTGTTTGAATATTGAACTCCGATTGGAGTCCTAGACTTAAGTCTTTAATTTGGTTTCCATTTCTCTCGCAATGTAAAATTTATACACATGGTTATTCTTTTGTTATCATGAGAGAATTTACAACATAGTTGGTGTTGTTTTTATTCATCCTTATAAGAAATTCTGGGTTAACTTATGACCCTCGTATTTTTTAAATAAGAGGAAACACCTTATAGTTCACTCATTCATTTCTTGTACGGTCAATAGCATACATAAGAAAGGGAAAATTGTGACAAGATCTACGTTATTTTTATGGAGAAGTGATTTTTACAGGGTGCTTCCAGTACTTTTTATAATATAAAAATATAACAAATTGTTATTGCATATACCTACATAGTGGATACACCTATATTTGTATAACTATCTTTACTTATAATACTTATTATGCGAGTAACCAAAAAATGTTAAATAGGTAGTGTATTGTTTAGATGGCAGTCAAATGGTATTATAGCTACGAATACTAGCGGGGGTCCTGACGGGACACTGCAAACTAAATAAACACCTGCACACAATGGGGCTGGTAGAAAGCCCCACCTGTCGATGGTGCGATTTATCAGACGAAACTGCGGAGCATGTGCTTTGCACATGCCCGGCTTTAGCGTCCAAAAGAGGATCCATGCTGGGGGACTTCTGGCCCACCATGGCCAGAATTTGTGGCACCCTGCCCTCTAAGATCCTCGAGTACATCCTCGATGTAGGATGGCTGGAGGTATAGGAGAGCGGGGGGCTACTACTGAAACCCGGAGGCAGCATAATGGGCCCGGTTTTGTGGCCTGAGTGCGTGCGAAGCAATTTGCCCTCCACAGATAATCCAGATCCAGATGGTATTATAGCGTTTTCAGTTGGTTTGTTTAGTACAACTACTGTACTACTCACCAAGAGTAAGTGCTAATGTCAATAAAGCACTCTAAATTGAGTAAGTGCAATATTATTGCACTCTAACTTGAGTAAGTGCAATATTATTGCACTTAATATTCATCAAGAAATAAATATAATAAAGAAGTCAAAAATTTAAACGATCAATTACTTTTCAGATTCAAACTTCTTCTTTATCACCAAACCTATAACGTAGTATGAATTAAAAAAGGAAAGAAACTAATTTTGAAATTAAAAAACTATACTACAAAAAACTCAAAATGTCTAACTCAACAGAAATTGTTATAATGCTACTATAATTCCTATTCATTGAATAAAAGTTTTATTTTTGTAATCATTAATTAGCATATCGTCAGTTTATTTTTCTTATTACCACTGAAAATAGTACTAAATAGTACATTGTGTACTAAATTTGCCAACTAAAAACGGTATTAATAAACAAATTTAGCATGTAACTAAGTATTTATAATTTGCGTGAGATGAGAATTAACAATATAATAACAACAAACAGCAGTATACATCTGCTTTTAGAAGACATTAATAGACGTATGTAGTAACTTACATTAGTCATTTGAAGATTAGATAGAATTCACATTGGACAGGCAAAGAGGACCTATATGAAAATTGATTTAAATAACAGGAAACTCTTAATTTACTAAAAATATATTAATAGATTTATAAAATGTATATAAACCTAGGTACCTACCCTAAAACTAAGGGTGATTACGTCCCCTTGAGGCTTGACAGGTATGTAGCTAATATAAAGCACAGGTGATTTTTAACCATATGGTAGATTTGGTTGATATAAATCACAATGGTGTTAAAGCCAGATGTTATGTTGTAAAAAAGCCCTACATGTTACAGCCCTGCAGTAAAAAATATGCATTGCGTGGTTTTTTGGAAACTATTTTAATAATAGATTATCAACCAATTAAAAATCTATTGATGATATAATAATATATCTAAGTAGTACTATTTATGATATAAAATATAAATACTATAATACTACAAGTCTTAGACGGTAGTTACGAAAGTAAAATTTGAAAAAGTATTCGAAATTTAAATTTCATGTAAGTTGAATTAAAATTATGATGTAATAAGTTGCGTGTCTAGTCAGCCCATCACGCACGCTAATGAAATATCGAGTAATTAGTTCTAATGCAATAATGGCCATATGTTAATAATCCATAGCGAGTGTGACCGCGATACAGTCGTGATGACACGATACTCGAGTAAAATTAAGCAAACCGAAAGAAGATTTACTTTTGGAGTTATTACATACCATATCTAGTAATGTACATAATACCTGATCTTCTACATTATAATATTATGTATTCATAATTTTTATTAAATATATTATTTATTAACATATTATGAATTGATAATTTCATATTACCTATGTTATTAAAATTTTATGTCATTCTATTTTATATAAACAGAAACACTTTTTTCGTACCAAAATAAAAACTTTGAAAAGTTATAATTTGGATTGTTTAAAATCTTCAGCTCTAGAATCTTTTTTCAAAAGTTAGTAAAAGCAAAATTAAGGTATACGAGTGAAATTTAATCCCATAAAATGTTTTAGTGGTACTATTTCTCATAACATGTACTATGTACATTATATGGACATTGAATAACTAGGACGTCTACGTTTTCACAAGAGCAAAAGGCATCTAGAAACGGTGACGGGGACGAAAACAGTCAATTTATGCGTAGATTAACTATAAATTTTTGGATATAAAAATATCTGGTGTTGGGCATCTTCAGGGTTCAGATAAGGTTATTTTCTATACATGTTAGGTTTTGTCATCCGGTGTAGAAAAATATATTTCAATTATTATAAACTCTGTATAATAATTTATAAACTCTGCATAAAACGGTCATTAGCCTGGTTGTTAAGGCGATGAACTGCTAATGTAAGACTCCCCGGTTAGAATCCGGGAAGAGCTCACTTTGCTATGCCGTCTCCGTACTTTGGAAGGGACGTAAAGACAGTAGCCCTCTCACAAAGTGCTGGCAACATCTTTGAGATATTAATTGCTAGAGTGAATTATTATTTTAATAAAAAAAATTTGAAAAAGTGTATCTACAACAATATGAAAGCGAAATTAATAATGTTTCCATTTCATACTATAAACTGATGAACCTCTGGCGTGCAATCAAAGTACCTAATAGTTAAATCACTAAAACTTAATTTGATTGTTTTTTTATATTATTTTTTACTAGTTTTATTTTTTCGATAAAATGAATGCACCTTATATTACATTTTAAGATTTAAAATCCAACGATATATAATATGTACGTAGTTACATACATATTTTGAATGCTCAACCTGACTCATTCACTGACTCATTTTTTGTCATTCGATTTGAAACGGGACATCTTGTGAAATTTTTTAAACTGACGGTTTTTGTGGATTTTAAATTTCAAAGTTGGAAAAACTAGAACTTTTAATAATTCTCCCAAAAAGCAGATTACGACCAGATTTCATACTCGAAGGGTGTCATTTAGTGAATGATTCAGTTTTCCTACCGAAAATAGAGTGATTTAGTTTTGTTTTCTTTTGAAAGTTGGAGTGGTAAATTTCTTACCAATTTTGGGATCATCTTAATTGAATTCAAGTGGAGTGGTATTTATGGTGTATTTTTTGCAATACTGCCCATCCCGGCCTTTATAGGGATTTGTTCAACTTATCACTGCTACACTCAAAAGAAAGATTGTGAATTACCTAATTACGTTGGTTTGCGTTCATTACCTTTACCAAATTTAATTCTTGATGAAATTATTTTGGAATATTTTCGCTATTGATAATTTTACATGTTTTGTTTACTTGCGAACTGGGATTCTTTCTCTCTTGGTAATGAAAGAATTAGCATCTGTAATTCTTTATTTTGTCTTTGGAGCCACTTCAATTTGTTTGGACTTAGAAATATTAAAACATCAAATACAAATTGTAGTTAATGTTGGAGCCGTATGGTCATAACTTACAATCTGTAGGCCAGTGCCGTAGAAAAGTAATGTGCGTGCGGAAAGCTAAGTAATATTTTTTAATTTTTTAATATTATTTTTTTAATAAACCAGAAACCACTGCGATTGCCAAACATATTTTAATTGATGGACATAATGCTGGCTTTACAAATGCCAAGATAATCAAATCAGTCACCAATTATAAAAATCGAATTCTTCACGAAATGATTTGCATCAAGAAGGAAAAAATGCGATGAACAGAAAAACCGACATCGAAGATTTAAGTAATGTCTACAGCCATCTACTCATCTAAGCTACAAATAACGTATTGGGGTTAAGTTTTTCCTATTTAATGAGTTCTTATGTAGGTTGTTCCTTAACCCGCGATTATCTTTCAAATTTTATAAATCAAGAAATCGTATCGAATGATAATACGTTATATTCAGTTTCCATGTTTTTGTACTATTATTATTAAACGTCTGACGACAGCAGTAGCTATTGCTGAAAGCTTACAAATAATGTTTCATTTTATTGTTCATTTAACTTTCTAATTTAAAAAAATTTAAATCAAATATTAATACTTTTGTTATACAACCTGTTGTGCAACGCCAGTTTGTGCAATATGTTGGCCAGTGTATGGGGCCTATTAGGGTAGTGGCGACAAATATGATATGTATGTGAACTTTTTGTGTTTACATGCCATTCAATATTAAAAAATATTATTAGAATTAAATTTATTTATTATTTTTTGTTATTATTTAATAATTAGGTTGTACTCGTAGTTAATTAACGGGAATTTTTTGTCTTTAGAGATTTTAGTTATATTTTTTACTTTTTTAATGAATAGTGGCGTTGCCGGAGGCACCGCAGCCATTTGCACTTATATTATAAATATTATTTGATTAAATTTTTTTTAAATTATAAGGTTAAATGAACAATAAAACGAAACATTATTTGTGAGCTTTCAGCAATGGTTACTGCTGTCATCAGACGTTTAATAATAATAGTGCAATTACATGGAAACGAATATAACGTATTTAACGTCATTTGAGACGATTTAAAATCTTTGAATTATTCGTAATTTAAAATCTTTCTAGATGTATCCTCTTTTATAATCTACCTTTATTTCTTTAAGAAATTTTGAATTACAAAGCCCCTGTTACTTAACTCTCCCCAAAAATTATTATAAACTGAAAACACATCTTTAACTAATGCAAGTTGCTAACATTACAGTAACCAAGTTGTTTTGTCTAATTAGAGCTCAAATATGTTTTGTTGTTAAGATTATGACTTATGAGCTGTAATAGGTATACCAATTATTATGAGCTTAATTGGTATTTTGTGTGATTACCAAGGTATTAATCTTGCCTTTTTTCTTAGTGATTTATTTCAGAAGGTAAGTAAACATTCCTTATGTAAAAATATTGTAAATATAAGAGAAGATTGTTTACACATCATAAGCTCAGTTGATTACTTGCTTGAAATATTGCTTAAATGCTTAAATACATTTTTAATACAAGAGCTTTTTACAATTTTGTTGTTTTTAATTTTGTAATGTTGTCAGTTAAATGAAGATTGTATGATTTTGGTATCACAATGCGGTTGCAAAAAGTTAGATTATTCATTCGAGAATGCAAACATATATGTTGCCGCTGTTTGTATTTTTATAAATAACGGGTGGACAGTATCAAAAACTGAGCAACCATTTAGGTTATTTTTGCCTAGTAATCATAATGAATCTGTTTGACAATTAATATGTACTAATATCTCTTCTTCTTCCACTTAATTTAAAAAGTCTTGTTACGAGTATATTGTAACAGTAGCATCGGCGATATTCCGAAACCACTCCTTGTACTGTGAGCTTTATATCTGAAGTAGCTTGCTAGGCTGGCCTCAGATGTGCCTGTTACCCTATTTACAGTTCGTGATAGCAATTCATTAACATAGGAGAACCACAAGGTTTTACGTGTCTTCCAAAGCACGTAATCGGCCACAACAAAATAAACCTCTGTTCGGATTCAAACCGGGCGCTTTATTTATTATTTTTTTAAACCGACCTTGTTCATTATTTTAGAATTTTCTGTGAAATGCGTTGGTTTTCCAAAAATTTTATTGAACTAAAGTTATAGCCCGTTAACTTTACCATCCGAATGGGGTTATTAGTTTTATTGTAAGTAATTTAATTTAACATATACAGGGTTCGCAACAAAAACAAATAAAATTAAACTTGAAATATTTTAACATTTCTTGTTTTAATTATTTTAATTCATAACTCGAAATCTGTTGATTCCAGACGATAACAGATTACATACTAGTTTATAGTAGATAAGTAAATGATATTTAAAAAATCACTAATCTATTAATACCATAAAATCAATAGTTACGGTGCTATACCCGTTTGAAGGCAGAAATTAAAAATTAGTTTAAAGAGGGTACTCCCAAGGGTTTGGACTAGAACAACCACCTCAGAGATTGTGCACGGTCGCGAGGACACCCTGAATAAATTATATCACGTTACTAAAATTGCAATCCAATCAATTTAGTTTTCATATTATATATTGTCTGTTGGCATTAATTTAATACCGTCGGACCGTGACATACAACAAGAAATTTTATTTTTTATTCATTATTTAATTATTTTCATAATCCAAATTGCATATAAATAAATATTCATGTAGCAGTATGATAATAAATATCTATCAAAAGTTTTTTTGAGAATAAACTATTCAATCAAAAATACAGCAAATTAAAAGATTTTTGTGAAAAAGATAATCTACTACGTATTTACATGATTTTTTATTTAATTTATAATAAATTTATGTACCTACACTTTTTTTTATTTTTACACAATATGAATTTTGGGGACGGTTCGAATTCCCTGATCGCGATTTTTATCATTTTTGAAGTGGTTTATGAAAGATGAGGGTCTAATTGGTGTATAAAAAAAAAATAAAATTTGCGGATTATTCACACAGTTTTGAAAAAAACGGCCTTAAAAATTTATTAACAATGCAATTGACTTATTGGCTCTTTTGAAGTGTAACCCCGCTCATCGTAATTAGAATAGGTTGTGGCGACAGTAAAGATACCAGAATCTCGTTTTTTTCAACGAATTATGAAATATGACGGTGTAATTAACTAATAAAAAAATTAAGATTCACACAAAAATCACTTTTTGTGTGAATCTGACTCTTGATGTAGTTGCGCCTGTCAAAACCGCTTGTAGCGCCCGGAGCGACCCGGAGAGCCTTTAATTACTAAAAACATCCTCCAAGTACCTCCAACTCGAAAAGTATGGATGTTGACGCGACGGATCTCAGGGAGCCTCAACCCAGGCACAGTTTCCATATTTGGTGTTTTATTACGCAATGTATTTTTTATGGAAAAATTGCAATTTTCAAAATTAAATTGTGGCCTTATTATAACTCCGGCAAGATTGATCCTCACCTTAAAGAGCTAGTATTTTTTTGTTCTTTTGTTTGGTAAAGCCATTTATATAGGAAAAAGTGTGGAAAACCTTGGAAGTTTGTCTTAAAAGTTCTACAGTGTAAGAAAACATAAACGGTTTTATATACATAGGTACTGTTCTTCATTTTCTTCTGTTCACGATGTGTTGTGGTTGATGGCATTGTGCCTAAACCAAGCTTAATTTGTTGACATAGGTTTATTTACATAACATAAACATGAGAAATATATCCGTAATTTCAACATGATAATGCATTCCAAATATTTATTAAAATAAAAATGTAAGTATGTATTGTAGTTATATTAAGTTTGTTAAGCTGATTAGTGAAATCAGGTCTATTATGTATCACCAAAAGTTATTTTAAAGGTAGCCGTTACAAAATTACATAAAGGTTTACGTCAAACCGGTGATATTTTCAAGGTTAAGAAAAACTTTATTGTAAAGATCATAACATGATGAACATAATAAAGGTTTTCTTAACCTTCAATGTGTAGCCGATTTGACGTAAACTTTATGTTATTTCATAACATGATAAACCATTATGTTATTTCATAACGGTTACCTTTAAAATAACTTTCTGTGATACATAATAGACCTGATTAGCTGGTAATACATACATACAAATAACCTACTATTAGTTAAACTATACATTGGCCTTTTTTAGTATAAACAATTTAACAATAAAAGAAACTCTTAAATAGAATTTAAAATATCTAACTCAAAACAGTAAAAATGTACCTATGACCAATTTAGCACCAAGCCCCAGAATTTATTGTACCGATTAGTTATTATTATGTGTACTAGAAAGCTGTATTTATTTTTAAGAAACAAAAAAATTCTTACCCGCAACGGAAATTGATATCTACAAAAGTTCTTGTTTGATTTGTTAAATGAAACTTAAATAAATTTGTTAAAACAAATTTTTCAATCTTTTCGGTGTACTTGTAATGTACGATATAGTGAGGTTCAAATAAATTGAAAAAAAAATCAGCTTAAAATCACTAATGAAACGGGTGCATTTTAAAATGCAACTAGATCTTATTTTACAATTTGAAATTATCTGACATAATATACGTCATTTTTCTTAATTAGAATTTTATAACGTAGCCTCAATTTATTTGCAGCAGTTTAATATCAACATATTTACAGATAATTTTATTTTGTATTTTTTACTAAATAATTTTATTTTATTTTAAATTAGACGTTAAGTAAAGAGGATTTCATTACTTTCATAATACTTAAATATTTAGTTAAAGGGTAAGGCACTTAAATATGATACTAACCGTTATAGTTAGTATAATGTTAAATAATTAATAACCAAATTCAAATTTTATGAGTTATTTAATTGGTAGATAATTCCTATTTTCATTCAACTTTTAATAAAGCGTTGGATAGTAGTTGTAACTGATAAAACTTTTAGAAAAAGTTTGAGAGCTTTTATGGTTCGACAAATTTATGAAAACGTCGTTATTGTATTTAGTTCATAAGAGACGTTGCACTATTATTAATTAATACAAATAATGAGGTAATGCAAATGTGAATACAAGAATAATGGTAAAAGTTGAGAGAAATAAGACAACACCATTCAATAGTTAAATTCCTTATAAGGATAAGGTAACATTGTTTGAATGTTCTCTATATAATGACACCTCTTGGACAACTCGTCCAATATTGATTATCAATTACTCATATTTCAACCCTGTTCTTCAACTAACCCCTACAACATTGTAGGAAATTACTTGATTGATATTTACGTTATTTGTCATCAAAATTTTGTGTTATTATAAGTAACTCTAACTCTCTAATAGTAACTTGAAGAATAACTCTTTTCACAGTCTTTAATTATATAAACTAATTTTAGATTGTCTTTATTATCATTATTTAATATAATTTTCTTGCAAACTTTGTTAACATAAAAAAAGGTTGAAGTGGAACAATGGCGTGTATGCTATACGTTCTAATAACAGTAGAAAACGTTGCGGCGAGTTTAAGTGACGTATAATCAGGTGGTAGCACTTGCGAATTTCCCACGATGCTCCAATATTACCAACCTATTATTAATATACTGTTAAAGGACAATTATTATTTCCCTTCTAGTTATTTCAATTTTATTATTATTGTCTTTATTTCGTACACAACAATTTACTTGTAGATAATTAGCATGGCAATACTTTACAATACACATGCTACTGTTAAAATTTGTTAGTTTCTAATTCTAAGTATAGACTGTAAGTACATAATTATTACTACCAATGCACAAATTGTGGCTATAATTGAAAAGTAAATAACTTGACTTTTTATAATTTAGTACATTTTCTTAAAATTCTATACTTTATCTTTAGTTTGAGTATAACAGAGGCTTATTGATGTCCCAATTTTGTTTTGTCCAAATTTTCAAAAGCTAACATATTTTTAATAAAAATTATAGGAAGTTTTAATAATAAAATAATACATTAGGTTTCGAAATGCTTATTCAATAATGAAAATAAAGAAGCT
The DNA here is from genome assembly GCA_036346125.1 of Lycocerus yunnanus. NCBI lineage: Eukaryota > Metazoa > Arthropoda > Insecta > Coleoptera > Cantharidae > Lycocerus > Lycocerus yunnanus. The sequence continues at coordinate 2,052,753 of JARFIX010000008.1, read as the reverse complement.
ATTAAAACTCTCAGAACATAATGTCTATAATACGATAGTGTACTTGGTACCATTCCTTATAGGAGATTATCAAGTATTACATATAAAGTAAAACTTCCTCTTCCAAACGTGTATTTAATTAAGTATGTAAGTATTACATGTAACAAGTATAAGACCAGCAGTGTAGCGTGAAGCATACACCGGCCGACTTTAAAGCGGTAGACCATGGTTCGATTCCTAGTCGAGTCGGAAAACTGCTGCACATACACTGCTGTGATCAAAGGTCCAATATCAATCTGTGGACCATGGGGAAGGCAACGGAAACCACCCCATTAATTATATTCCCTAGTACAGTCAGCTTGGCTTCAGCTAAGTTGACTCCAACATCCGGATACGGATAGGAACCGAAAGAAGAAGATGTAGTATTAACTCATATTTTAGAACAAAATATTCAAAAATATGAGTTATAGGTAGGTATAAAACTTCAAAAATCTTATTAAAATTTTCAACACAAGCTTTGGTTGCAGATATGATAAGATTTCAGAAAGTCTTTATCATAATCAATTATTTTTCAGACATTTTTTTAATTGATTATTATGCCCATTTTCACCAACCAATTCCTAACGTTAGGAATCGGATGGTGAAAACGGGCATTAATATTTTTTTCTAATATCGGTATTGTAACTGCATCATTATAGCCTATACTTCAGCGGTGTAAATAGAACTTTAGTCTTGTTTAGAAGTTGCCATGGATAACAAGTAAAATAATTTTTTTCCCTAGGGAAAATATGTAAATATATCCCTACCACCTATACACAATAGTATATTACACTACGAGGGTCGAAAGTTGAATTTTCGGCCCTGCGCGTCATGATGCCCCGAGGCGAAGCCGAGGGCATCATGACGCGCAGGACCGAGATTTCAATTTTTGGCCCGCGTAGTGTATACGATTTTTCTTCATAGCCGGTCGAAAGTACGTTATTAATTCTACTTTTTAACTTTAAATGTTGATAAGCATGTTTTGATGACAGCGGTTAACGATTTGTTGTAGCAACAGAATAAATAGTCCCTAGTTACGAGTATTAATACGCATGAGAAATTCTTTCCTCCCGGCGTTATAGAGGGCGCGCGTGTACTTCTCAAAGGAGTAAATGTTCAACTTTCGTCCCTGTTATTAGGGACGAAAGTACGTACTTCGACCGAGGTATGAAGAAAATAATTAAATGTTTTTACATTATAATTCATAAAGATATTATAATATATCTATTTAAATTTAGATTTTTTGGCCCCTATTAGGAAAGATATTCTATAAACTACGGATCATAAACACATTTTTGCAATCTCGAATAGCTTTGTGAGCTTCGGCTCCGCCTCAGGCCACAAACATTACATTTCAATACTGCATAAAATAAAGAACAACGGTTAGTCCAATGATCTTTATCTTAAATTAAAGCAAAGGCATAAAATGCATAATATGAATTTAAGACATTCGGAAAGCACCTACATAATCGAAGATCCCAGAACGGCTAAATATAAAAAGTCCGCATACCCCTTAAATAAACTGCCAAGAGAGCATTGGGATTTATCAGTAGTATGCACAAAAAGGAAGTTAAAGGAACACATATTGAACATTAATTTGGAATCAGCAATCTTTGCCAAATTCTAATGACATTAGTGTATTTTATATTTAGGATATTAGCTTGAAATCATAAGAAACTTATGTATTTAACTATTGTATAATAATTATAATAATTGTACTGTTTTTTAAATTTGATTTTAATCGTGAAAACCTAGTGGAATTTGTACCTTATTCATATTTATTATCCCTTACGTTATAATTCTATATTGGCTATTTATGTATATTATTTTGCAGTTAGGACAGACGCTACGTTAGTTAGTCAAATTTAAAAAATAGTCGTTTCACAATGCAAAATTTTTATTTTTGTCTTTCTTACGTTAATCGATTAAACGATAAAAGACTATGGTGTCGTTTCTAAGTTCATACGATAACGATAATGACGTAGACGACCTCTTTAGTGGTAATGATAATATCTAAGTATTTTTTTGTTATTACAATAAATATTATTAATATTTTTACTTTAATTTTAAATTAACTTATTTGTTTTTTTAAATCGTTTGCTTATAAAGTATTACTTTTGAAATAACTCTTTTTAGAGCACTCACACTCTAAGCTCGGAAGCCGTAACTTTGTTTTTATTATAAAAAAAAACTGTTACTGTTATTGTTGTTTTTGCGGTCATACATATTTTGGTCGTAGCTTTCGGGCTGATGACTAAAGTTACGTTGTACTACAAGATTTTGTTTTATTATAGATAAATTCTTTTATATTTTTATCTATAATTTTTAAACCGTGGGACTAATGATCTCGATATCATTAGTTTTATTTTCAAGGTATGTCTTAATATTTCTGTACCCAGTAATTTAACTAAAACAGCAAAGAAAAATAAGAGTTGCAATTTAAAGAAATTTCTGATAGATCAACAAAGAAGTAAGATACAAAAATGCCACTCTTAATTAGTAAATTAGTACTTACATTCTTTTCTTTCTTTTCTTTTTTTCTATTTTTTTCTTATTCGCTACCCTTATTTTATAAAAATTATTCTCAATAAATTTATTTTTTTCACAATAATATGTATAAATTTCTCTTTTGTATAAATTTCTCTTGATCTCTCAAAATAATATTAGTTGCACAAGATTTTAAAATGATCTCTTAACATTTAAGACATAACAGTCGGCATTCGTTAAAGTTTAACAACTGTTAACTTTAGAGAATACCTAGTTTCAATTTCAGTACCTGCTGGGGTGTTACTGGCGGTTAATATTTAATAAATATCTTATAGAATATGAAATAAAAAAGTTATTTTTTAAATACATAAATTATTATTGTCTTTTAAAAATTGATATAAAATAATACCTTAGGCACGTAAACATCATTTAAAAAAATAACGTTCTGAAGATCAGAAAACATCTGACAAAGAGAATATTTATTAGGCAGGCGTTATTCTGTGTCTCTTTTTGTTTATTTTTTTAAATTATATTTACAATCTGTTCAAAAAAATAAACAACAAGTAAATTTGGTGATGTATGTACAAATGTTTTCCTAAAATATATACAATTCAATGATATTGAGTAACGCTTAGTTTTTTTAGTTAATTGAACAGTACGTCTGAATCTCTTCAATCTTTGTACCTCGCCGCTTATGTCCATCAGTTTATTTGCTAGTTCGTTTAGGGGTATTTCCTATCTGTGTTTGTATATTTTCTTAAATTTTTGGATCTGTTCAGTAACTGATGGGACCTGTAAATCTTACTAGACGACATAATTGGGTACGTACCACGGATCGCTGTTAATCGTTCGCAAAATCTTGTTTTTAAATCTTTGCAGTATTTCAATATTGAAGGTACTTGCAGTCCCCCATAGTTGTGTACCATATGTCCTTATTGACGTTATTATGGATTTGTACAGTGGTGTTTTGTTTTTAAGCGATAATTGAGATTTTCTGTCAAGTAACCAATAGATTTGATTAAGCTTCAATCCAAGTTGTTTACGTTTTGTAAATATATGCTTTCTGCATGTTAATCTTTTGTCCATATGAATACCGAGATACATTGTGTCGTCAGTTTGGGTCAAAGTGCAATTATTTAGTTTCACTGGCGGACAAGTCTCTCCACGCATTGTAAATGTCACACGAACGGATTTTTCTTCATTGGCCCTAATCCTATAGTTACGGAATCTATTTTGAATTTTATCCTGAAGATTTTTGGATGGGAGTATGGATCTTCATATGATGCCAATACAGATGTGTCGTGAGCAAACGTAGCTGTTGTTGTTAATCTTAAGGTGGGTAGGTCAACAGGTACAACGTGTACAACAGGTACAGCACTGGCCCTAAAACACTGCTCTGGGGTACTCCTGAGCTTATTGGGTGAAGTTCGGTATATTCTTCTTGGTATTTTACTAAAACATGCCTATCACTTAAGTATAATTTTAGTATTCCATAAAAGTGATACGTGGTTTACGTGGCTTTCCAGTTTGCAAACGCTAAATACCACAATTTATTGCATTTATTCCTCTATATGGTGAGCCGTCATTCTTTCATTTCAGGTTAATTAATATTTTCAGGAGCTATATACCTATAAACACTTGCTAGGAAACCTATCTGGCTGTATTTTCAAATAAGGTTGGGCTACGAAAATAGTTTCCCTGACCAAAACTGTAATCTAGGTAGTTATAAACCTGAACAATGGATGTAAACTAGGCCAGTGAAACGGTTTCGTAACACCGGTTGTTTCAAAATAGCGTGCAAGCTAAAACGCGAAACCGTTGTTAGCTTACTGGTCGCGTCAGCTATACTGCTGTGATCTAAAGTCCATTATCGAGTTGGGAATATTCAAAAATCAAGGAACCACTTTATTAATCATATATTTTACCTTCAACTTAGTGTCGTAGATATCTATATCGGTGAAGTTTGATCATTTCGTCACTTCATTGTATTTAACATGCGAAAACATCTTATGAAAATATAAATTTTATTGTGCTTGTTGAACTTGTTCAGATTTTAATTTTAAATTAAAATTCTAATGTAACATTTAATAAATTCACTACAAGGAATAAATTTAAAGATGAAAGATTCTAAGAATAGAAGAAATTTGTTCTGAAATGTGTTAAGAATACCACAGATATTACCTTTTGGGGCAAGTTTACATAAGCTAATTGGTAGAAGAGGTGTAGGAAGACTGAGGCAATCGACAACCGGTTGGGTATCGAAACAGGCTATATTGCCTAATATTTGAAGTGAAGAAGAAAAAGATTTTTAGCAAAATAAAGTGCTGAAAAAATGTTCGTCAATTAGAATTCAAACCCTAATATATTAGATGTGGATACACGTGCTATACAATAATTGTACTAACTGAGGCGACTGATTCATGCCGAGTTGATCTGCTATATAAATGAATAATTCGGGAACCTCTACATCACCCTCTTTCTAGTAACCTTGTCGGTTGTAAGCAGCAGCCGTAGTTGTGCAGTTGTGGCTTAGTTAGCCATTTTTGCAATTGGAAGGAGGGAGTTAAGCGGGATCTTCCTAGAGATTAAATGTTAGTATCGAAGCTGCTCAATATTTTGTCAAGAATGACTAATTTAGCAAAATAAAGTGCAAAAAAAAATCTCCAACTTGGATTCAAACCCGAGTGTATTAGATATGGATGCGAGTGCAATACAACTGCAACACGGATGTATAACTAAAGAGATGAACTGACAAGTTATGTTTGTAGCACATATGAATGTTTCAAAAGTGTTGGTATGTGCGTAAGAGCACTAAGCAGTTGGGGGAACAACTTATAACTTATACCTACAGAATGAAAAAGCAATCTACTTTGAACTACAAATGGGAAAAGACAAGGTGCATAGATCTAAAATCCCTCCTCTATTTCATAGAAGAGTTCTATTTCAGAGAGTCAAGAAAGTGTGGCTTTTGTTCGGCATTAGGAAATACGGAAAGTGCATTTTCAGAAGCCCTGCATACTTATAAATTTAATTTTAACGTGATTAAATTGCAAAATATAATTATTTACCACAAATCATTTTTTAATGTTTAGATTTTTTCATCTTAATCACATTAGTCAATAAACTAATTTGTAGACCGAACCTGTATTTATATCAATTTTAAAAGAAACAAACACACATAAAACATAAAAACAAGAAAGTACAGAAATGGGTTTTGCAGTTTACTACGACTGACTGTAGATGTGCCTGTATCTTTGTATTATTGTTAATGATAAAAATTCATCAACTCAGGGAGACCGACAAAGGCTTTACGTTCTCTTTAAAGCACGGAGCCTTCCTAGCAACAGAAAAAAAAACGTTTAATTCTTTATTTAAAAATGATAACAACACACAAGCAATGCAAAAGCAAATGTAATTTATTGTTTGGTTGTAAATATCCATTAAATTAAAGTTAAAATCTGTTGGTAGGTGTGCTGCCTAGGAGCACTGAACGATGTAAATGCTAAATTCTAGGATTTACGACAATTCATTCAAAACAATTCGTTCTTACCGGCTAATCCAATGTTTTTAAATTAAAGCAAAACTTAAGAATTTCGTACTTAACTGTCATTATAGAAAACAATCAGTAATCTGATATCCCAAATTGAATGTTTTAGTTGAATTTAAGAACGTTGAATTATTCTTATTGGGTCAATTTCAAGAACGGTAAGAATGGATTTCTTTCAGTCCGAGGTCCTTCAATAAATTGAGTTGGAAAAATACATTATATTTAGGAGTAAATGTTTTAGTTTTTATTTGTAGTTGCATTTACACCATAAAATTTATCTTTTCTGAATACTTCTATTTGGCCGCTTTAAAATGCTTTATTTCTTCTATTATTAATTGTAAATCAAATACACCTTATCCATAACAACGAGATTTAAACAACCTTCTCTTTGTTTACCAGTAAAGTAAAATTTTGCCAACACAAAATTGAAAATAATAATACTGTTGCTATTGTAGAAAACATGCTGAATGTATATGTGAGCGCAAAATAACATTATCGCTCTCGTATGATTACGCCGCTATGCGTCAACTATCTTTTTTGAGCGGCTATGAATTACTTATTTTGCAGTGTTAATACGCAAATAGCTATTTTTGTAATATCTTATCTTACATTACTTGAAAACATTTGTTTTGCTGTTTACAGTTTACTTTATGTAGGTTACTTATCCACTTACAATTTGACCTCACCGCTATAAAAGAAACACGGATAGAACTATCATTACATTGTAACAAAATGTTGTAGTCTAACAGTAATTGTTATTATTATAATTACAATAACTGACTATTATTAACTTAAGAATTAATTTCATTGTATCAAGTTAACTGATTTTAATTACAATAATTATTTGCAAAATGTATTTCACTTACATTTTTCTAAAATTTTATTGGATCCACTTACGTTAAATCAATGTGGAAAAAAATTTAACAATAATTTTATTTGAAATAATCTAATTAAATTCATTTTTTAAAATATTATTATTATACATTAACCGAGATATGGAACTGAGATATGTAGCCGGAACAGGCTACATAAGCCTAATCCGTGAAGCAAAGAAAAAGAAGAAGAACTGAGATAATTATGGCAAATATTTCATTGTAAAAAATATTCTCACCTATTACATTTAAATTAATTCATTTATATAAATCTCAGTTAATTTAAAATCCAGGTAAACCACCAAGTTCAAATTACAAGTCAAGTCAACTGGAACCAGAAGGACCTGACGGAACAAATAATTTGGCAGCAACTGGAAATCAAACCTATGAACTAAGAGAACTTCCGAAGCTCAACTTCTCATACATTACATCAACTCTATCTTTACTATGCGTACCTGAAATAGGAATAATTGTTTGAAAAATAAAAGATTTTTCTTACAATATTTTAATATCTTATTTTGTTTAGCATGTTAAACAACCACTGATAAAGGTTAATAAGTACAGGAGGTTTAGAATTTATTATGTAACAAGGCAGTTTTCGTGATATTATGTACATTTTTGAAAAGGTGTGCTTGAAGTTGTTTCATTTATTGCTAAATGTGCATGAATAATATAATATAATCAGGGGTCTACATTATTTTGATTATCTTGATTATCTACAAAAATATTACTACAATATAATTCGTTAAGTAGGTATGCAAAAATGTTACTGTAAATCAAGGATTACTAGACGGACCACCATGATGCCATTTATGTAAGGTACTACATTATTAAGGTGTCCACTGCATAAAAAACTAATTTATTATTTATAATATATAATCTGTAAAGAGACTATCAAAATGTATACATGCCTATTATTATGTATTATGAAAATATTTTAATAGGTATATTATATATACATATATGTATATGAGGTGTTAACACATAATGTGGTACTCGCAATATTCAGTATGGCATAGTTAGGTACTTGGAAACTTTCGTTTCATGTAAAAATAGATAGTAGGTTTACCAGCGCTTTACTGATAACTAAAATAATAATTAACTTGAGGAATAAAATTAAAAGGATCTAGCATCGGAAAATGTTATTACAGTAGAGTAATATTTTTTGTAAACGTAACGATTATGAACATTATTATTGATGTAGTTAATTAAACGGTACTATTATAGTCGAGTAACATAGTTGATTACAGTATTTGGTTCAAGTTTCCAAGTGAAGATTGATTATAAGTTATAAACTTGTCAAATATATTGTAGAAACCTCGTGCCTCTTATAAATTACAGTAATTAAACGAGTGTATTCTAGATAAACTTAAAAAACTTTCCCGTTTAACTTTATAATCATTTAACTTTTCATATCGATTTTCAATTATATAATAACATAAATAATAAAACATTACGTTTTCCTGACATATCTTGCCTAGCTCCTAAAATACGATGTCGTGAGGTATATAAACTGCGCTATAACTTTAGCAATGACCGGTGTCCGACATGGAGCTACCATAAATTAATTTAACAACTTTAGGATGTCTTAACGCTTACCACAATTTACGGAACCTTTGGGAATTCAAAGTCAATTTATAATATCATTAATTAAAAATTTTTTGGCGTTATTTACACACGCAAAATTTTAAATTCTATATGTTGATGTAAAACTGCTATTTGCGGCATTTACGCTTAAAAGTTTTAATGACTATAATTAATGATGATTTAAATATAATTTAAATTTTAAAATGAATAAAAAAAGGAGAAAAATTATAATATATAATTTTCAGTAAAATGAAAAGAAATAAACAAAATAATAGTGGCAATCTGAGCATTTTTGTGTAAAAGCTCGCCAAACAAGCAAACCCAGCTAACTAGATCTAGTGAGTAATGCATGAGACCACGATCGTAGCGCTCAGGTAAACCCATCAATGATGCAAAGCGTCATCCCAGTCTTGTTGACAAACATTCCGTTAAATTACGCTATCAGTTTTCTAACTTAAATAATACTTTTTATTACATTTTAACTGACACACGTATTTTATTCCATTGGTGTACCTACTATTGTTATAATAAATAATTGATTCGCTAACGTTCTTTAATCACCGTAAAATCAAGTGCAGACTCAAAAGTGTTGTACTTATAAATTTTATAATATAGCATGGCCAGCGAGCACTGAATAAATTTAAGTTAAATAATTAATTAGTAACAATAAAATCGAAGGCCAATAATAAGCTGCTTGAGTTTAAATTTAAACTAGCATTTGCCCAGTATGTGATTTTTAATAAGAATAATTTAGTGTGCAATGAAAAGGACTTCATAATCGTTTCGATATTAGAAAGAGTATTAGATTGTTTGATTGGATCATTTAAAATTAGAACAATTAATTAACAAAGTAAGTTTAAACAATATGTATTAACCAAAAATGTACTATCTACATTAAATTATCAAGAATATAAAAAGTAAATAATTAAAAAGTCAAGTAAACTGATGTTTTCGCACTATAGTTAGTACTCGTAAATAATGCAGTTATGGTATCATTTGATATTAGAATGTGCTATATTTGACAATGAATCGGAAACTTATAATGTACTTACGAAAGCTCTAGCTGTAAAACTGACTATCGCTTATTGATTCTTTGAAGTAGGTACAATTATTATATTAAAGTTAACATTGAATTATTTTAAATCAAAATTTTCAAAAAAATTATTTATTTTAAATATTTTCAAGTTGGGCAACTTTTATTTTTTCTCTAAGAAGAAATTTTTTATGATATACATAGTATTTTATTGCAATAATTGTTTAATTAATCATTATTCAATGAAAAAAGATGGGACACATTTTATGTTACCGATTGGATTAATCTGCATATCAATACAATAGAAATTGAAGTAATAATTGAGATGCATTATTTTCAATAAAAATAAAAAAATTTAAAATTGTGAATTATCCTTAACTCTATTTCTAATATAATTAACTTACCGTATTATTTAACATTAAGTTTTCTTCTTTAATGTATGCCATTTTCTGTTACAAAACCAAAAAAATACTATTTAATTTTATTGATTATCCAGTTTACAAGATTTTATTCAAACTTAAGCCGACGTTTTAAAAAATAATTAAAAGTAAGAGACATTATATTTTATGTTTATTAATAAGAGAGGAAACAAATATTGTATTTTGTGTATTGCAGTATTTGAAATATTCTTAATAAACGGAAATTGTATTATACAATAGTTTGTACATGTATGTATAACAAAATTGGTATTTAATGTTAAAAATATGTACATTGGTTATAAAAAAACTACATTAAATTTTAATATCCTCAAGTTATCCAATATATTGAAGGTTTTTTCAATAAACAAAGGAAGTTTTGCGTATAAAATAGTATAAGTTATTATAATAAATAATGTAATACTTATGAAAAGAATGCGGTATTTAATTAGCTTACTTTTCTTTTTTTAAAAGTATTTCAGCATAAAAATAAATGATTGAATTTATGTTTTTTATTTTGTAAATTTTAATTTTTGTCTAAAAAACTGCATAATAATTAAGCCAAAGTTTGCATATTACAGATTTTTCAAATACTTAAAAACACTGTAGGATTTTTATTTAAATTAATATATAATTATCTATTTATTTATAAAGACAATATTATAAATTTGGATTAATGATAAATGTCCAATTTCCTGGATTAGATAGAAATTATTTCTTATTTAGAATTATAATAGAAGATATCTAAAATTTAATTAAGAAGTCTTCTTACTAATATAATTATGATGCTATCTTTTTGTTCAATTTAATTTCGAAAATAATAACATAAGAGCAATATAAATTAATAGATATTAATTAAGTTGCAAAAATTAAATTTATTGTTATAATCTCTTTATTTTTTGAAAACTTTTTAAAAAGATTTTATGGGAGAAATGTAATTAATAAGTTTCTCGCTGCCTCTCTCATAAAATTGGTAATTATATTTGTACAGCAGAATTGTAGTAAGATATAAAAAATCAAATTTTACTAGCGTAGGCCGATAATTGTTATCGCTATTTCAAAATATGTTTTTTCTATAATTTTACATAAATAATATATAATTTAACCAAATGTATAAATAACATATAATATTCAATTGAACTAATTAAATTTTTTCGTTATAATAATATAGTATCGTAGTAAATTTAAAATTTTTATAATTTAAATTAAATTATATGCTACTTCTATTAATTTTGTTTATCTACAAATACAATCACTGATAGTTTTTTTATTTTATTTACTTCAAATATTAATAAATGATTTTAAATGTTTACAAATCAGTCTGAATTCACAGTATGTCCTCAAAATATGAATACCTATAATAAATAAGTAAGTAGTAAATTATATTTTTATTAGCACCTCGGCTACGTAATAAATACACAAATTAGTTATAATATTACGATGATTAAATAATTAATTGATTGCAACTTTGATTTCTTATTGTACATTAGATACGATAAAAACAAGAAAAAATGCATTCGAAAAATTTAATATTTCAAACAATATTTGAAAATCAGTATTTTTAGTTTCATGTCCCTTATATTAATCAAGTTTTAAATGTTGGATTATTATTTGAATAACCTTGTAAATATAATTATTTCTAATTAAATTCCTACTTAATATAAAATAATAACTAATATTAAAATTTAAATAAATCAAAAAAATAACACTCGTATTTTAACAAAATAAATGAAAATACAGCTTGAAAGATGGAGGTAAAACAAAAAATTCAAAACATTCAATATCGAAAGTAGAAATAATAAAAATAAACTTAGATAACTTTGAACTGAGCTTTTACAAGCGATTCTCAGTTTATTGAGTCGATACGCGGTTTGAAAGCTCGCCACTTGTGCTTGCGAAAGCTTTTATAACCCATCGTTTCAAAGTTGTGTCTTTACATTGACGCATTGCATAGCTGAAAGCTCAACTTTTATGAAACGCTTTACATAATCAAAGATAGTTAAATAGGTGTAAATTTTAAAAATCTGATATTTAAAAATCACCATTAATATATTAACAAATATTAATGTAATAATTATAAAGTTTTATTAAGTTATTATTTACAAATTTTAGAATTCTACTTCCTACTTCCTAGGAAGCGAAATTAACTTTAATGTTTACGACATCTGACTCTAAGTTATTGTTCTTTCTCGATTCACCCCTAAGCCTACTTCTTTAATATATCTCTAATATAAGATGTTTATTTGTGAGTTGAATTGAATTATAAATTTTAACTTTCCGAGTGTTTTAAGGAACTTAAACGGGGGTTCTTTACAGTAAAGAAATTATTTTAAATAATTACACAACGTAAAAGATGAGGGAGAGAAGACTTTTAATTACGGTATTACAATGAAAACATTTATTTATGGTAGTTTTAGTTCTTTATAACGTAACGCGATTTCTGAGTAATCCTTTAAAGTAATTTTTATTACTGCGTTATAGTTTGGTTCAATTGTATAGGTAATATTTTTTATTGATTAGTAGGTATATTAATACTTTTCAAGTCAAAATTTCAATAATTAGAAAAATGTTATTTGTTTTACTTATTTTGTAATACCTAATATTGATAACTAATTACATTTATTAGATTTAGGTAGTTGTATTAATGAAATAGCCACTAAAAAACAAATATACAAGTAGGACACTGCTCAATGTTAGACTTACCGACGGATTAGGCATACAGCGTCGGCCCATAGATTCCGGACTTCTGTATGTTGGAGAATATCGTCCGGGAAAACAAGGTCCGGTAGATGTTATAGGTCCATGTAATGCTGTGGGTCCTTTAGATCCCATCATTTTATCGGGCGCATACATCACACTTTTTTACTAAAGTTTACGGGGTTCATTAATTCCTTCAACCACGACACAAAACTATAGTTCTTTTTTATGAGTACTGTACTTAATGACACTCTCGTTTATAAGTAAAATTTATTATTGATTTATTATTGTTATAAAATTTTAGTCAATTAATTTCGATCCAATAACGATATAAATACATGTTAAAACTAAAATAGTTTATTTGTTTTAAAATTACTACATTTTGTTTTTAACCAATTAGTAGAAACTTTTTTAACAACCTGTAATTGTGTAAACCTTTTTATTCGAAACTATAGTCCAATTGAGCTATTTATACAGCACTGTAAGATATATCTGCACCCCTGTATTCAAAGGATGACTAAAATGTAGACTGAGAGTCTGCCATTGGAGTCCTGACGCCACATTCGGGGTGATAGTTCTATGCGCAGGACGTAGCGTCGTGACGCCCGCCCTCGCCACTCTATCTGATGCCGCATTCGCCTCCAACAAATTAGTGGCATTTTGATGGTATAGATTTTTGAAATGCAATTGAAATTGTGTTATAGAGTTGTAGAAACATTTGTGGTTAGAATTTTAAGTTATTAATTATTATCAAAACCACCACATATTTCATATAAACTTTTTAATTAATCGGCGATTACTTTTATATTAGAAATTAATGATTTGTTTAAAAATTGAAACTGCGTATTTATTCAACGAATCCGTTCTAGTTTTAAAATCAATTAATTACAATATCAATTATAATAATAAAATCTCCACAATTTAATAACATTAAATTATTTTAAATATATTATATTTTAGAAACTAAATTCAAAGTTTTAATTCTGTTTTTTTCGAGTTCGGTGAAACTAAATTTTTATTATAGCTATACCTACTCTACAACCGCAATCGATAATATAAATTACATAATAACACATTATAAATAAATTCAATATTATATTTTCCTTATTTACTCTTATAATTTAGAGTACAAATACTGTTTTTTTTTCAAATAATTATGTATAATAGTGATAGTTGTGAATATAAACTAATACTTTTGAAAATAAATTATTTTCTTCAGTAAAATTAATTCTATTAATAAAATATCGTTTTGTGAAAAACTTTTCAAATCAAAGCTTTATTAGCAAAAATTTTTAAGTTATTTGAATTTTATCATAAATGGTACTATTATACGTGAATAACATCAGTCATTTTTTTAACTACAATTTTAAAAATCCACACAGACCCATCATTTTGCTTGTGCGTTTGAATGTCACGCAAATTTGTCATCGAATTCATTGATTTATAGACAAATATAATGTTTATTGATAATCAAATGTTGAAATGGTTGAGATTATTCTGGTAAGTACAAGAAATAAAACTATGCATTAAATGCTGTGCTGTGTCGGTCTTTAAAGATTAAAAGGTACATAGGTATCGTAAAGCACTATTGCTTGTATATCCTGATAACTTGCTTTGCTTTAGATTTAAGTTTTTTAAAATTTATTTTTGGTATTATATTCAAAATATTGTTGCCTTTCCTGATCAACAATTCTCAATCGAATTACAAATATGATCTATAGCACACTTAACACTCATTAAATAAATTTTCAATTTCGATTTGATTTTGAAACTTTTTATGAAAACTCAATATTTGCGCCCTCATTAAAAACATTTTTGATACTATAATGCTAGTTCTAATTAAATTGATAAATAATAAATATGAGGAGCATCAAATAAATACTAGGCAGTGAAAAGGATGCACATAAATATGTATTCTAACAGCATAATAAGAAATTACAAAAATTTTATAATCGATAGACTTTAATAAATTACGTCCACTGTAAAATACGTTATGATGGACAAGTAGAGTTAAAACCATTTGTAAATCGATCTACCCAACCTCTTATATATTGTACATGCTTTGGTAGGTAATGTCGTGCAAATGTTTTTCTGAAAGACGGCATGAAAATCATAATTGCAGATACAACCAAAAATGGCCACAAGACAGAAAATATAATCTGCAAAATAAAAAATGTTTTCTACATCAATATAATTTTTTTTATGAAATATTCTCAATAGATAGAATACCTGAACAGCCCATTTAAAAATTACCCATGCTCCAACACAGCACAATCCTGCAATTATAACAGCTTGAGTTTCAACATCTAAAACCCAATGTGGTAATACAGAATCCACAACATATTTGCTTCCTAAAATTTCATCCATTTCTAGTTTTATGATTTTCATTTCATAGTTTTTATAGTTGTCGAAATGCTACTGTCTAATTTTTGTGTATTTTTTGAGGTAACTAGAAAAAATATTTAGTTTGCTATTTTATAAGCCAACCCTTAATATCAAGTGACCACTTCCGTTCTATATCGGAAATGACGTCATCAAATCGAATCAATTTTATTATTACAAAATTGTTTAAAAGTCCAAGTCATGCATGCTATATGGAATCACGGCAGATAACGTTTCGTTACAGACAATTAGAAAAAAGTATTACAAGTACAATTTATTGTTTTCCAATTTTAACATGTGTTCGAATTTTCTTTTATTATAACACCTGGTTTCTACATGCGTACATACATACATATGTTTAATAATAAGGTTGTCATAAAAATGTACCTATTTGCCAGTGGGTATAATTTTCTTCGATATTAAAACTGTAATTAATTACTCAATATACGTGCAACATTTAATTAAATATAACCGTGGTCTATATAGTTATCAAACTTTTTACATGCTTTTGTACACCTGATCAAAAATTTTATAATTTATTTAAACTCTCATTAGTCGTACTGGTACACTTATAGAAAGTAATTCTTTCTTTTCTCCACAATGTGGTTACTTATAGATAATACTACATAAGTAGCTTTTAGTAAATTTTAGTGAACAGGAGTAGGACTATCCAGTCCTTGGCATTGAGAATGGAAATTACATCATTTACCATGTTCGTATGAAGTAAGATTCGCTGGTCAAATAATTGTCTGTGATAATAAATTTTTCATATAAAATGAAATGATAAATTTAAATCCTTACAATAATGCTTAGGTTAATTAGACATTTGAATTAATGTTTGCGTAATTTTAAAATTAATTATTTATCACTTACAATATCATTCTTTTTGCATTAGTTTAAAGCGTTTTTAAACTTTCAGACGTACATAATAAGCAGGCTTGTTTTAGCCTGCTATTTCATCTCGTTCACCCCGCACCCAAATTAGTTTCCAAATCATTTACGTACTAATAGTTTAACGCAGTCAAAAGACCGTGCGAACTTCTAGTTATAAGATAAAAGTTAAACGAGCATTAAAGTTAATTTTTTTTCTATTTAAGATTTTTATCGACTTGTAAATCTTTTGAAATTCCATCGCCATGATCCAGTACAGTGTCCAGACAGATGAAGGAGGTTGTGGCTCTAAGACCTGGTACTTCGCAATGCCATGATAAAAGCAAGACAAAGCAAGGCAAGAGTCAAATGAAATATCTGCAGCACGTGTGGGAGGTAATATTACCGTTTTTATTTTATTTTCTGTTTTTATTTCTATTAACATTAACTTTATTAGATACTAGGAATTCATAAGAGCTACGCGAACCTGCCAAATATATTAACAAACACCAAAAATTATTTGAATTTTCACCAAATAAAAATACATTAGGTACTACCTTAAAAACTAAAAGTAACATTTATTTTATTTTCCCATTGCACTAGTGGTAACATTATGAAGGTCAGAAAATCTCCGTATAAAATATAAGACTTTTAACAAAAATCAAGCTTATTCTTTGGAGACTTAGTATTTACATCGAATTTCATTGACACATGATTTATTCAATAGTGATGAGATAAGAGGATTTTAAGTTTATTTCTTGCCATAATGGGTATTTCAACGGCTCTTAATGATAATATTATTTTAATGCTCTAGTTTTTTAAGTTCTTAAATTTAAATACTTTCTTACTAATTAAATATTAGAAAATAAAAACTGACTTACAATCAGCTACCGAATTAAATTAAGTAAATAGGTAATGTGTTTCTGGCACTTTGCTTTTTTTGTTTGTTTATTTTCATTTAGAATAGAATCCAAATTAAGTAGTTCATTTACAACAAATACAAATTATATATGTGTATTTCATGGTAGGTTTAACGAAAGGTATTTAAGTAATCTAAGCTAAAATTAACATTGCATAACCCAATCTTACAATAATTAATAATATTGGTACATTTGGATTCAAAAATGAATTTTTTTCAAAAGACACTTTTAATCACGGATCACGGCATTCTTCTAAAATAACGCAAATGCCCAAATCAAAAATGAAAAATTTTAAAGCAATTTAAGAATAAGAGTAAAGTTAACGTGATAGAAAAAGCTGGTGAAATTTTGTAACAAAGCAATGTATAACAGTTATAATTTATTTATTTTCTAAAAATGCATATCAGAAGAAGTAGGTTTTCTTAATTCATTTAAATCAAATTAATAGAAACCTTAATTTTGCTAATAAAGAGGTAACTTATATTGCATTAATTACAATTAAAAAAATTTTAGACTAAAAATAAATTAAACAAACCAAATATAAAATTAGAACAAAATTTCATTAAATTATTAGTGTTAATATTGTACCAGATGCTTCTTTTTGAACAAAAATAATAATATTAATATGTACTATACAACATCAGAATTTTTGCTTTAGTACCTAATAGGTTTTTATTGCAATTATTAACATTATTCGTTTAAATAAAATTGATAGTATTCATATGATAAATGTAACAAATTACTTAGTTAAAAGCACAAAAACCACAGCAAGTGGCGAAACGGAAGGGCGCAATCAAGTTGCGTGGCGGAACACGTGGCAGCCACGCGATGTACTACAGCTACATGATTATTCGTATCTAATTGCAAACGGATAATCACTTGATAGAATTAATGCTTTACTTGAGGGCCTCGTGTCGGTGTAACATTGCATTAAAGTACAAGAGCTTGTTTGCTTTACCTACGGCACACGCCTATGTTGGGGGTTAAATTGCAAACGCTCAAGTTAGACACCCTGTAATAACCTTTCGGCGACGTTTGTTTTTTTGTGTATGTTGTATGCTAAGGTTTAAACTAACATTTCCAGAGTTGTATAGTTGCGTGCTAAAAATAATCATATTAGCATTAAGTAGATACATTATCTAGTGACGTGCACTCGTCTTCGATGGTTGACAAGAATTAACGTTACACGACATCCTCTCTACTACCAACTATGTATAGGTATAATATATCTACTCACGCATAAAGATATTAAATTCAACATACTTACTTGCTTAGGAGTACTATCCCTTTTATATTGTTATGTACGCATATCAATATATTACAGAAAAACTAAAGCTTGAATAATTTATTTCGGTTACTATTATGATTTTTGTGTAGGTACTAAGCCTCTGTATACATTTTTTATAGTCAACTCTACTCAAATGCATTTTAAATCGGTGAACTTATCTATCCATGCTTATTTAGAAAAGCACCAAGGAAATAGTAATGTTTACCACAGTACTATTACCGGTACGTTAAACACCCCTCTAGATAATATCAAGTCGACTTATATCCTATACTACGAATCCCTCGTTAGTTTTATTGAACATACAACATATTATAATGCTTTTCTTTGTATTCAACCTTCTTTAAATTTATTCAAATACTACTGATGTCGAAGTCGACTTTTATGCTTTTATTATTGCAACATATTGTAACTTTAATAATTATCTTTTAGTTTTTGTCAAACAACTTGCCAAGTTAATTTGGAATAAAGTAATAATTTTATATGAATAATAAAATAACTACACATATTTGTTTAAATTACCATTCATCTAGTTCTTCGAATATTACCGAAAATCACAACTACTATTTTGAAACTTTATTTTCCTCTTTCTTGTATCCCTTAGAAAATCCCGATGTAATTGAAGATCCTATTTATTTATTGGTTTCCTGTAGCAACTTCGGGTATGTGTAATCTAATACTAGGCAAATAAATCCACATTTAGGTTGACAGAGCTGGGCAATCTTGAATGAATTATCCCTTAATAAGATTTTTAGAAACACAATATATACAAATTTGAAATATAAAATGCATAAAATAAATTTTAAAATGTCGTATGTTTGTTTCAGTAAAATATTATCATCGAGAAGCATACAATAACTGCAGAAAGAATACAATATCATCAACATAAAACTTCATTGTGGAAAATATGCGAAAATAAATTATTATTTTTATGGATTGATATGCTCCCTATATATGGCTGCTTTATAGAATTTTACGTTAAGCAATCTTAGCACAAGTGTACGTACACGACAATAAAATAAATATACAGGGAAAGTCCCTTTGATCCCTCACTTTGGGGAGTTGTCAAACTTCCCTTCTTGCTTTATGTACTTACACGTGCTTTCTATGGATGTACAGATATAGTGTCTATTGATGTATTTTCGACTTGACAAAAATGATATCAAAATAATATTAGAAAATTATACGACAAAAATGTATCAACAATACAAAAAGAACTTTTTTTAGCAGGTAATGTAAATTTATACATAGTACCTACGAGTATATGTACATACCTACATAGTATTATTTTACAAGTGAGGCTGAATTTTTTAGTAATTGTTATATAAACAGCGCTTATTGATTAACGATTTACCCTAAGACTTTTTATATTAATTCTAAAAATCGTTTCTGAAGTTATTTTAATTATTATAAATCAAATTTATATCGACAATTAATTAATCTAATTATTATTATTTTTTATTTAAGTCATACATTATAATTATTTACTAGGCAATTCATTACAAATCATTTAATTACAAAAATAAATCATTACAATTACTTCATATTTTCATTTATTATATTAAATTGCTTTTATTCAAATTAAATATTTATTGCCAAAATGTAACTAAAACGGTTAGTTTTTTAATTTTAAATAATTTTTATTCTGCTAAAATATACGTAGTACCTACATTATAGCAAAATTCTTATTACTACAGGTAACATAATTTATTTATGTATAATGCAATGATCATAATATTAAAAGCCATCAAGTATTTCACCATTTTCATCAACAACTATAGTTCTTTCGAATTTTTAAATATAAATTATTACATTTTTATAAAAATATTAATTTAACCAGTGTGTCATATCTTTGGGGTTAATGCAACATCATTATTAAAGCACACATGTATCGATTCCAAAAAAGTTTTTATTTAAGTTCTATAGTTTTATATTTTAATAGATTGGTTTTGAAACATAAAAATAAAAACACAACTATAAGTTTTATAATTAAGTATGAAAACTCATCAAAAATTTAATCCAAAAAAGGTGCTTGAAAAGATGCAAAGGATCTACTTAAATTAATAAAACAAAGTATTTCATAATTTTAATTTTAGGCCAATATATTAAGCTTGTAAATTAATTGAATTTGGTCAAATATTTATTTAAATTGTTAAATGTTATTGCAACTAATTAATATTATCGTCATAAACCTTTGATTAAGATAAATTTGTAATCGAAATCCAAATCGGTAAGAATAATTACAAATCTGTGTTCTTGGCCTAATATATTTACTACTATTTAATTACCAACCAACCACAATAAGTGCCTCTTCAATTCGCTACCATTACAGATTTTAATTACATACCTTTGAAATCAATTACATAATGAGATCACTGCACTACCAAAGTGCATTTTCCACGCATCATGAGAACCCATAAAGGACAGAAATGGCACTTGAAGCGAGTTATAAAGACGACCGCCAAAAACGCTGATAGTCAGTTGCGCCAGTGAGTTCAGTCAAGCTTAGTTGGATCAGACCGTCAGGGAAGACCAAAAGGTCAGCCATGGAAGTTTGGTCAAACTAGTTTAGTCGAAGTGGTGGAAAAACTGTACACGACTTTTCTTTTATTTCCTTTGATTCATAAATCTTTTAATTTAATAATTCAATCCGTAGTTTTGACAATCTATTTACCGAATTTGTACGTCATTTTATCTGATCAAATAATAATAATAATAATAATAATAATCTTTATTAAATCGGTAAATAATTACAATAAGGCGTAAATATTAACTGAAATAAATGGTATAAGTTCAGCAAAGCTGGTTTTCAACAAATACCCGAGATAACGAACACGGATCACTGGCCGTGCTGGAGGAGTTCCACTAAGTTAACTTTAAACGTGGCCTTAGATTTTGACATCAGGAATAGATCGAGGTGTCTGTTGAAGATGGTATATGCCATAAATTGAAATGAACCTTCAAATTTAGAAGTTTTGTGGATTGGAGCGGATAGGCACAGATTGCTTCTCAATTCCCGGTTGTGGCAATCACCCCTTTGCGTCATAAGATCCTTTAGATAACTTGGACTAGAGGACTTGTAGATTGAGAACAGTTGCATGGCAAACTGCAATTCAAACCGCGCTTTGATTTTGAGCACTCCCAGTGATTTGTAGAATTGAGTCACATGCTCCCTATACTCGATGTTGTGTGCAAATCGAAAACATGCGTTTTGTACGATCTGGAGTCTGTTCTTCTCTTGTTCCGTGAGAAATTCATGGTAGACCGTAATACAGTAGTCTATGTGGCACAAAACCAGCATAACTACCAGGTTCCACTTGATATCCGATGGTAGAAGATTCTTAAATCTGTATAGAGATTTTAGTTTGTAGAAACATGTGCTAGAGATTTTGCTGGTGTGATGAGAGAACGAGAGATGGTTGTCCAATATCATTCCCAGATTTTTTACTTTAGAACAGAAGTTAACCACACTACCATCAAGTTTTACTTCAGCCCTTCTATTGTCCATCGCTGCTTTGTATCCACTGGAACTACCGAAGCAGATGCATTGGGTTTTTGTGGGGTTCAGAATCAGCCCGTTCTTGGTTGACCATTTGAGCACTGAGTCCAAATTATGGTTTAAGGTTCCGATGATTCCGTTTATGTTGTTCGGATAGTCGGATACGTACAGTTGGGTGTCGTCAGCATACATGTGAAAACTGCACTCCTGAGTGAGAACAGAGGGAAGATCAGCAGTGTAGATCGAGAACAGCAAGGGACCTAGTAGACTGCCTTGAGGAACACCTTTGCTACACGAAAGTTCATCCGAAAGGTGGTTATTCCATTTGACCCGTTGTGTTCTATCTGATAAGTAGTTTGTCAGTAGATTCAGTGCAGGAGCGCCGCAACCATAGTAGGACAGTTTGGCAATTAGTAATTTGTGGTTAATTACGTCAAAAGCCTTACTGAAGTCCAAGAGTGACGCTACTGTTACCTTATACCGCTAATATAACTGGCTACCAATTACTTTAAAAGAGTAAGTACTAATTTAATTTTTACTATTACTATTGCCTCGCCACCAAGATTCGCACCAACAAAACTATTGTTATTTTTTTGTGTCACCGTCTTTCTGCAGAATTTGTTTCAAACTTTAAAATACTAATAAATATTATCATATAGCTATTCCATCTTTTATTACAATTTTCTTTTCATCCGAAATTTAGATTAAAAAGTGGATCAAATGAAAAGGAATCATATAATTTCTACGTCCTCCGTAATCCTGATTTTTCTAGTAAAACAAGTGGTGGTAACATCCCTATGCTACTCAACCCCTCTCCTAGAGCTACTATAACTTCCGTCTAGTTAAGTTGGCATTCTCTTCTTCATCGTTTTGATTCTTTTCAGAAGCGTCGTGACCCAACTTGGCCAAAGCCAAGATGAACTTTCATGGCAGTATAATTTATGTGGTAGTTTTCCGTTGCCTTTTCCGTGGTCCACAGATCGATATTAGACTTTTGTTTATAGCAGTGTATGTAACGCGAGCAGGGTTCGAACCACGACTTACGCTTCTTAGATGTTTCACGCTATACTGCTGGTTTAAGTTAGTATTAGCCGCGAAACAAAGCGTTGACAGCTGGGTCGTAAACTACCATAAATCCTTCAAGATAGCCCTCAAATGTGTATAATGCTGATGAAATCTTTTTTCAGGCTCTGCCGAATAAAACATTTAACTTAAAACATGAACAGTGCTTGGTGGTAAAATTTCGAAAGATAGGTTAACAATTTTTTTATGTCTAATATGGCAAGAAAAGAAAAACCGTTGGTAAGGAAAATAAAAAACCGCGGTTTTTAACTTACGGACAGATCTAAAGATTGGTTTTTAATAAAAAGCTTGGATACAGGAATTAGTCTAAGGCTCCAGAATTTTGATAGAAAACAAAAGAAAACAGAAAAGTGATTTTATTTTTATAATGCCTTCTCATAGTTAATTAAAGAACATTAAAATTATTTTTTTGCCTGCCAATACTACCTCCGTTTGTCAACCCTTAGATCAAGGCGTAATACAAAACTTTAAAGTTTTCTTCAGAAAAATTGTGTTAACTCGAATTTTATCTGCAATCGATACGTTGTCCTCACTTGCAATTTTGGAAAAATCGATAAACGTGCTGGATGCTATCACGTGGATCGACTGTGCATGGAAAAATGTAACCGAAACCACAATTAGAAATTGTTTTACAAAAGCTGGTTTTACAACAACAACTACTACGTCAACGGAAAATAATTTAGAATTTGGTCCAGAAGACGATATACCATTAGCATTTCTAATAAACAAAATTGGTGGAGAAATTATTGACTTACAACACTACGCATCAATTGACGAACAACTTTCAACAGAAGATTCGGACATAAACATAACAAATGCAATAAATGAACTGGTAGATATAGAAGATAGCGACGATGAAGAAGTTGAGGATATTATAGCAGTGGCACCAGAAAAAGAATTAAAGTCATATGTAGAAGCAAACGATGAACTGAAGCGATTCGAACATTTTCTTTTAACACGGGGTGATGGTGAGGCGTATCAAAAAATTTCAAAATTAAAAGTTTACTTTGAATTAAAAATAGTAGAAAACAAGCGTAAATTTACACGGCAATTAACTATAACTGATTTTTTTAAATAACATGCAGGTATAACAAAATAAATTTTCAAATTGTTCTTATATTGTTTAAGTATGTACCTAAAATTTTAAAACATAAATGTATTCATTTATTCATTTAGGTGTTTTTGCAAATATTTGACAGAAAAAGTAACTCCTCTATTAGGCGGACACCTCTGTATAACGGACAAAATCGGTGGTCCCGTCGGTGTCCGCTCTAGGAGGTTATACTGTACTTAAATTAAAAAAACAAAGTATTTCATAATTTTAATTTTAGGCCAATATATTAAGCTTGTAAATTAATTGACTTTGGTCAAATATTTATTTAAATTGTTAAATGTTATTGCAACTAATTAATATTATCGTCATAAACCTTTGATTAAGATAAATTTGGACCAAATCGCATAAGAGATAATTACAAATCTGTGTCCTTGGCGTAATATTTTTACGACTATTTAATTACCAACCAACCACGATAAGTGCCTCTTCAATTCGCTTACCATTACAGATTTTAATTACCTTTGAAATCGATTACATAATGAGGTCACTGCACTGCCAAAAGTGTATTTTCCACGCATCATGAGAACCCAAAAAAAGGACAGAAATGGCTCTTGAAGCGAGTTATAAAGACGACCGCCAAAACCGCTGATAGTCAATTGCGTCAGCAAGTTCAATCAAGCTTAGTTGGATCAGACCGTCAGCTAAGCTCAAAAGGTCACCCATGGAAGTTCAGTCAAACTAGTTTAGTCATAGTGGTGGAAAAACTGTAAACGCCGTTTTCTCTTATTTCCTTTGATTCATAAATCTTTTAATTTAATAATTCAATCCGCAGTTTGACAATCTATTTAGCAAATTTGTAAATTATTTTATCTGAACAAATATAACCTGGCTACCAATTACTTTAAAAGGATCAGTACAAATTTAATTTTCATTATTACTAACGCCTCGCCACCAAGATTTGCACCAACAAAAACTATTGTTATTTTTTTTGTGTCATTGTCTTTCTGTAGAATTCGTTTCAAACTTTAAAATACTAATAAATATTATCATTTAGCTATTCCATCTTTTATTACAATTTTCTTTACATCCGAAATTTAGATTAAAAAGTGGATTAAATGAAAAAGGGAATCATCTCATTTCTACGTCCTCCGTAATCTTGATTTTTTTTATTAAAAAGTGGTGGTAACATCCCTAAGCTACTCAACCCCTCTCCTAGAGCTACTATAACTTCCGTCTAGTTAAGTTGGGATTTTCTTCTTCATCGTTTTGTTTTTTCTTCAGAAGCGTCGTGACCCAACTTGGCCAAAGCCAAGGTGAACTTTCATGGGAGTATAATTTATGTGGTAGTTTCCCGTTGCCTTTCCCATGGTCCACAGATCGATATTAGACTTTTTGTTTATGGCAGTGTATGTAACGTGAGCAGGGTTCGAACCACGACTTACGCTTCTTAGTCGACCTGTGTATGCTTCACGTTATACTGCTGGTTTAAGTTGGGCACCGCGGAAATTAATCTTATTAAGAACTTCCCCGTATTACAATGATTTTATCCCCCATCTACATTGGTGACTTAACGGTGAGATGTAATCTTATCATCCCTCCCCGTACTACAACCTTTCAACCGTAACTCTAAGATCGGATCAATTATCAGACGTTTTCGTGCGTTTTAGGAAAAATTACGCTTATTTAAATAAGTCTAAGTTGTTAAAAAAGTCGATTTATTTGTAACCTTTTAATCATATACTAGCTTGCAATGAAGTAGGATTACACTAATAAAATTTAAATTATAAAGCAAGTTTTTTATTATTAAACATTACAATAAAACAACAAAATAACAGTAGGAAAAATAAAAAAATTACAACGTAACTATACGGTTGCATACGGCTTGCATATAGGCATCGACCATAGGACTAGAACAAAATTGCCTCGTTAGATACACAAGCCGATTCTCTAGATTGCAAGCCTGTTTGTGCATCTTTTTTATTGACTTCCCAATAGTAATTTAAATAACATTTAGTAAATAGTGTAACTTAATAAATGTCATAGGAGGTCCAGTCCAATGACTTGCCTGCACAATACATTACTTACTAACATATTATTTTTATTTATATAATTTAGATACAACTATATCATTTCAAGCAAATCTATTTGCGAAGTTTCACGGATGATATCTTTTCAACCGACGTGGTTTATTTTTGTATTTAACACTTTGTGATTTTATAGCCGCTTTCACGGTTTCCATTTGCAGATCATTGGGTATACCATCGTTTGGTACATACCACGGAATATTTACAATGCTACAAAGCATTTTTGACTGGAATTTTTGAAGCATTTCAAAATTGGAGTTGCTAGTAGTTTCCCATAGCTACATCCCTTATGTCCATATGGGTTTTATAATACTTTTGTACAAGATTTTGTTTTCCACAGATAAACTGGATTTTCCACCAATAAATCAGTACAACTGCCTGAATTTGAGACCAAGTTGCTTTGTTTTTATCTAGTTTGTGCATCTATTTGTCAATACATCAATAAAAGGACCAATATAAGCAATACATTTCTTTGCATCTATTCTCCAAGAGCCAAGGGTCTAAACAACAAAAGTGAAAACTCATAATGCTTTATTACCGTTTTATATTTATTAAGTTTCAAAATTTTAACTTTTGGAAGTGTTTATTTTGTATACAATTACCAAGTGACTTAAGAGTCAGAGCACATCGCGTCTCACAATGAGGCTCATTTACACCCACGACTAAGCTCACACCTGCCAACACCACTGGTGATAACCAAATGGATAGTAAAACACTGATTGCTCTAATATATAGGTAATTTATGTAGAGATGATTTTCAGAACGCAATTAATCTTATGAGCGGCATTATTAAATTTACTAAAAGTTATGACATAATTGTGACAAAATTAGGAACATGATAATATTTATGTAATTTACGTATATTAATTTATTACTTAAACTTATGTGTAAATCTGGGCGTGAGGTTAGCAGACATATCCTTTATAAAGGGACAGCTCTAATTTCAAGTCTAAAAGTACATTCAAGATGCACGCAGGGTTTCTGAGTCAGACAGTCGTCGCCGAGTAAGCGTACATAAATTCACATTTTATACATTTGATGCTAAGCGGGACTGGCCATAATGCACTAGCGCACAGGTTTCCGGAGCATTGGCAGCCTGACTCGCATACTTACCAGAATGAATGGTGACGATTAAGAATCCCGAATCTGGATTTTACCATTTTAAAGCGGTTTAGGAAAGATGGGGGTCTAATTAGCGTATAAAAGAAATAAAATTTGCGGTTGGTGCACACATAAAAAAACGGCTTTAAAGTTAATTTAGAATGCAATTTTATCATTGGTTCTTTTGAACAGTAACCCCGCTCCCCAAAATTGAAATAGGTTGTGGCGACAGTAAAGATGCCATAATCTCGTTTTTTTACAACGAATTATTAAGGATGAGGGTTTAATTAACTAATAAAAAAATTAAATTTGTGATCCGACAACAAATTTCGGAAAAAAATCACTTTTTGTGAATTCAACTCTGGATGTAGTTGCTCTGTCAAAACCGCTCCAAGCGCTCGAAGCGACCCGGGGGGTCGCGTAGGGTGCGTAAGGTGCCACCCGCTGGTTTGGCTACAGCATAATAGCATAATAGCCACAAAGGCAGAAAAAGGACAGTAAAAACAGAAGAAGAACACAAAAAAATTAATGGACTGAAACAGAGAATGAAAAGCCAAAATATAATGGTCGCATTAGCTGATAAAGAGGCGGATATTGTGTTTTTAAACACATTTGATTCTTCTTCTTCTAGTGCCTATCCGCTTCGAATGTTGGCGATCATCATAGCAATGCGTACCTTGTCTACTGCAGCTCTAAAGAGACCCACTGTTGATGTGTTATACCAAGTTCTAAGGTTCTTAAGCCATAATATCCTTCTTCTTCCCGGTCCTCCTTCCCTCTACTTTTCCCTGCAGAATCAATTGTAATAATCCGTATCTTTGATTATTTCTCATAATGTGCCCCAGATATTCCAACTTACGGGTCTTGATGTCTAAGAGCAACTCTTTCTCCTTGCCCATTCTTTTTAGCACAGTTTGATTGGTGACATGGTCCGTCCACGGTATTTTCAAAATACGTCGGTATAGCCACATTTCGAATGATTCTAGCTTCTTACATGAAGCTTCTGTCAAAGTCCAAGACTCAACTCCATACAGCAACACCGGAAAAATGTAGCATCTCAGTAACTTTAACTTCGCTGTTAATGACAAATCGTGACACTTAAAGAGTTTTGACATTTTCAGGAATGCGGCTCTAGCCTTCTCTATTCGCGACTTGATTTCTATAGAGTGGTCCCACTCTTCATTAAGTGTTGTTCCCAGATATGTGTACTTTTGTACTCTTTGTAGTGATTGCATATTCACTGTAAGTTGACCTTGGTAGTTATTCTCCTTTGAAATTATCATATATTTTGTTTTCTGTAGGTTTAGTGATAGTCCATATCGTTGGCTAACTTCTGCCAGTCTTGTCAATAGTTCTTGAAGACTCTCCATATCGTTAGCTATCACTACCGTGTCATCAGCATATCTTAGGTTATTTATGCATTCACCGTTGATTTTAATGCCAATATCTAGGTCTTCTAGAGCCTCCTGAAAAATTCGCTCCGAGTACACGTTAAACAGTAATGGAGACAGCACACACCCCTGTCGGACGCCTCGCTTGATTATAATGTCCTCAGAAAGCTCTTCTTGTATTCTTATGGCGGCTGTCTGATTCCAGTACAAGTTACTGATAATTCTCAAGTCTCTATTTTGCAGTCCTATTTCTTTCAGAATTTCGATGAGCTTATCGTGTTTTACTTTATCAAATGCCTTTTGATAATCAACGAAGCAGACACACACGTCCGAGTTGACATCTCTACATCTTTGGAAAAGAACTTGGACACTGAATAGAGCTTCTCTTGTGCCCATCGCATTACGAAAACCAAATTGTGTGCGGCTAACGTGTTCTTCACATATTCTAAAGATTCTTTTATGGATTATTTTTAGGAAGAGCTTGAGAAGGTGACTCATGAGGCTGATGGTGCGGAAATCCCCACAAAATTTAGCATTTAATTTTTTTGGTATTAAAATGAATGTGGATTTAAGCCATATCCTTGGTATCTGTCCATCAGAGTATATCCTATTAAATATCGTCGTCAGCCAGAATATGCCCCGATCGTCGAGCAACTTAAAAAATTCTGCATGAATTCCGTCGGGTCCAGATGCTTTGCCGTCTTTCATTTGTGATATTGTCTTCACGACCTCATCTGTTGTTATTGGGAGGTCATCCAAGCAACTGAATTCTGTGAGGTGTTCTGGTCTATTATCTTTAAAAAGTTCGGATATATATGTTTTCCATGTGTCCATCTTCTCTTGTTTGTTAATTATTATTCTTCCATCTGTGGTTTGTAGCGTTCCTGTTGTATTAGCCTTATATATTCCTGCAGCTTCTCTGACTCTCTTATGTACATTAAATAGATCGTGCTTTCTTTCAAGCTCCTCTATTTCCTCACATTGCATTTTGAGCCACTCTTCTTTTGCTGCTCTGATTTTCCGTCTTATCTTTCTTTGTATGTCCTTATATGCTGCTGCGTTACTCTTCAATTTTCTTTTCTTCTGCATGAGTTGTAATATTTCATTTGTCATCCATTCTTTTCGTCTCACGTCTCTGCTTACTAGATGTTTGTCGCAAATTTCGTGGAAAGTTTCTGATAGCTCCTGCAGTGTCTCGTCCATATCATCCGAATTTTCCAGCTTTTTTCGTTTGTCATCTATCAATCTTGTTATTGTTTCCTTTGTTTCTTGATCCTTTAGTCTTCTCAAGTCCCATCGCTTTTTATTTACTTTTCCTTGAACTTTCTTAAGTTTTATTCTAAATTTACCGACTAAAGGACAGTGGTCAGATGATATTTCAGCACCAGGATAGGTTTTAGCTGACAGGCAGCTGTTTCGGAATCGTTTATTTATTAAAATGTAGTCAATTTGATTTCGCACTGTGTTCCCAGGTCTATCTTGCGGTGAGATCCAGGTGTATAGTCTGCGTGGTGGAAGTTTAAAAAACGTATTGAGAATTACGTATTCTTTCTCTTCTGCGAATAGTTTCAGTCTTTCTCCCCGTTCGTTTCTTGTGCCTAACCCATAATCACCAATGAATTCCCCGCTCTTTCCTTTTCCAATTTTTGCATTTAGATCGCCCATGATTATTGTTATGTCGTGCTTGTTAAATTGCTCTAATACGTCTGTCAGTGACGCATAAAATTGTTCCACTTCTTCATCTGGCTTATCAGCCGTGGGAGCATAAGCTTGGACAATATTTAGCTTTATTGGAGTGCTGTTAATTTGAATGACAAGTATTCTATCTGAGACTGGTGTAAAATTTGTAATGTATCTCTGTAGGGTCTTGGACAATATCATACCGACTCCATACCTGTGCTGACCGTCACTACTTCCTGAATGGTATACTTTGTAGTCTGCTACAGTACAGCATCCTGAACCAGGCCACCGCATTTCGCTGATACCCATTATATCTATACCGATAGTATTCATTTCTTGGATGGCATTATGGATTTTTCCTGCTTGAAACATCGTTCTTACATTCCAGGTGCATATTCTTATGGGTTCTCGATCTATTTTAAAGGGTGTTATTATTGTTGTTCTTTTATTTGCCATTGTCGTTTCCGTTTCCGTACAGGGATTTCGCTGAATGACGACCCGGAAGCCCTGTAGATTCTTCCTTGCCGGATCTCGGGTTCCGAAGTCCATGATCAGTACGTTTATCTATTGTGTCTGTAATTGCCATTTTGATTTTTCTTGGGATAGTAATGAGGTAGTTTCCCGTTGCTTTCCTCATCGCAGTATAACCGCCGGTTGAATCAAATGTGATTGTCGCCGGTTAGTATCTGAAGTAATGCCTAATAGGAAGATAATTTCCTTAGCCAAAAACTCAGTGACGATCATAGCTGCTGCCCAATGTCGTTTGTTATTATATTATCCCTAGTAACTGGGTTGCCACTTCCGCCAGCTTTGCCGTACCGAAAAACTTCTTCTCCGCCTCTGCTGTCGTTGTGGACTTCATCCGTAACCCTGGACAAGGGTAAAGCGATATACCCCGCAATACTGGGTCCTCAACAGAACTTTGCCACCGACTTGAGTCGGGCCCACCCCCGCGACGTGGACGCGCCTGCTGAGAATTACCTAAGTGGGTTCAGAGAAGATACTCTGGTTCCCCTTAGGCCGGGTTAGGCTGTGTATGAAACCACTAGCCAAGGCCTAGATTAACTACTAGATGTAATCACATTTGATTACATCGAAAAACCATAAATTTTTTGCGAGACAACAAATACATAAAAATTAAGAAAAACCCATTGAAGGTATACATGACAAAGACAAAAAACATTATAAAAACTTCTATGGAAGCTATACAAAATACTCACAATGCTTTAAGGAAGTAACCCTATGAACCCATCTATGCCACGGCTATTCGCACAGCCAAAGCTACACAAAAAGATACACCTATAAGACTTATTGTGTCATCTCGCAATTCCCCAGTCATAAATATCGCCAAAATGATCAACCAAATTTTCAAAGGGCACTTCAGATATAAAGCCAAATATGCACTTAGTGACAGAAATGAACTAGTACACAAATTAAAAACTCTAAATCTACCCAAAAAATTCAAACTAGTATCATTCGACATTGTCAACCTATTCACAAATGTACCGCTTGCAGAAACGTTATCTCTAATTAATTCATACCTCAAAAAAAAGGCTGAGAAACCACAATAAAATTCAACAAATACTAGATCTCATCTCAAGAAGAGACGGTCTTGGCCTAGTAGTTAGAGCGATCAACTACTGATGCAAAGGCACCGGTTCGATCCCGGCAGGAGTCTAGGAAAGAAAATTTTCTTTCTGACTTTCTTTCTATCTAGGACCGTCTCCCGTGCTTCGGAGGGCACGTAAAGCCGGCGGTCCCCCTTAGTTGATGACTGCCAGCATCAACTATGAAAAGGGTTACAGGCACATTCCCCAACCCGGATTTAGCAACCGTGGGGTCTTAATGCTTAAACCTTTCTCTTAGAGAAAGAGGCTATGGTCCAGCAGTGGGCTAAAAAGGCTGAAAAGAAGAAGAAGAAGAAGACAAGATCTCATTACACTGGTAACTGAGCAAAATTTCTTTACTTTTGACGATAAAGTCTTCCAAATGACAGACGGTTTGCCCATGGGATTATCCATTTAATTTTTATTGGCAGAAATATTTTTAGACTGGTTCGAAACCAAAATACATAAATTGCAGTTAGGATTTTGGACAATTCTTGAACCAAATCAATGGCATTCACCAAAATATTAAATTCACTCTAGAATGCGAAACTAACCAAAAAATCAATTATCTCGATCTCACGATAGACAGAGATTCTCATGGTATCGATTTGGATATAATAGATAACCGACGACGACGGATTCTCTGATTCCCTATACGTCCAAACACAGCATAAAACATAAGCTTTCTGCTTTCCATGCTCTTATCGACAAAGCGATAACCCTTCCGTTAAAGAAACAGAACTTTGCAAAAGAAATCAGCGTAATTAAGCAGATAGCTTTTAGTAATGGCTTTCACGAAAAGATTATAAATAAAAAAATAAAAATAAGTCATTGAAATACAAATACCCATACTTTTACCACAAAATAAAAAACGAAGATAAAATATACAGAAAAGTAGACTTTCAAGGACCCACAACAACAAGAATGAGAAACACTTTCAAGGGCTCTAATATCACACTCGCCGAAAAAACGAGTGGTAAACTTATTCAGCTACTAACCAACAACAGAGGATCTGTAGATCCCTTGTCGTGTAGTGGTGTATACCAAATATTTTGTAATGACTGCCCCAAAACATACATTGGAGAAACCGGCAGAGATATAAATACTAGAATTAACGAAAACCTCAGGAAAAACTCAAAAATGAATTTTGGTGTACATCTGTGGCAAGAAAATCACCATGCAAATAAAGAAAACACCAAGATACTCCACAAGAAAAAAAAAAGTTAAACTTACGTAGTAATAAAATAAGTAAAACTTTAAACTTACTCTATTGGAGGTCTTTGAAATACAAAAATTGCAAATCCAGAATAGGGATCACAATCTTTTGAACGACCAGTTGATGTTAGGATTTATGCCTTTGTATAGCTCTTTGTTATAAAAATGTTTGGGGCCTCATAAATACCGAATATTTGTTTTATATAAATTAGATAAATCTAAAATGTGGCTTCAATGCTGTTATATTTTTCAAGTAAATTTTGTTCTGATTTTTCTGTTAGTTGTATTACCTAACTAATTTTGTTTATGATTTTGAGCATGTTGGTGTGATAATGATGTGTGATAAATGATTTTACTTATTTATGTTTTTAACTGTATCTTAAGTATTTGACGCGTAAGTTATTTATAATATGATCTGTATCTTGTTGATAAATCTTTGTATATTTTTAATTATAGATTGTCCTGAAGATGGCATAAATCCGAAACCGGTTGACAAATTAGAATTTGTAGTTTTTGTAAGGATATACCTCTAATCCAAACCCTTATTATAAAAATATCTTACATTGGAGTGTACAATTTTCATTTCATATTGGTAAAATTCGGTTAGTTAACAGTCGTTGAAGGTTTTTGTGAAAATAGAATTAAAACATTTTAATCAAAACTATACATTTCATTCCGTCCACAACCCGCATGGATACGAAATTGGTAAATTTTATCTTTATAAAATTTTTTCTTCAAATTAAAAAATAATTCTTTTCATTTACAAAATTAAATAGGTATATCAAGCACGTTAGTAACAAATCTTTGTAAAAAATTAAATTCCATACTTTAATCTTTACAACTCAATTATCACTTCAGGTCTTTCGAATGAGAATCAACAAATTCGAAAAATACATGATTATCGATATTATAGACTCTAAAAATTTTGTTTAAAATAATTGGGAAAACGTTTACAAATTTATAAACGCAAATAAAAATTTAGTGATTTTAACATCATGGCATTCATTTATAAATAATATTGAAGAAGTTTTTGCGTTTCATAATCAGCGTAATCGTTTGGAAATTATAATAATCAATACTAAGTAAGTAAACATGAATATTAATATACAAACGATTGCATGATATAAATTTAAGGAATGCTGTCTACAAGGAAGTAATATAGTAAAAGAGGTAAACTGTTGAGATGCTAATTTATAGTTAATACGCAAAAGGTTAGGACGTAGGTGTGATGAGTGGCGCGACTCCCGGGTGGTTTTATAATCAATCCGGCGGCTAGGTGTCAAGTTCCCGTTTACAGAAGCTAAGGTATTGAATAAAAGAAGAGCCAGAGCCGTGTTAAAAGCCACG
Source organism: Lycocerus yunnanus (assembly GCA_036346125.1). NCBI lineage: Eukaryota > Metazoa > Arthropoda > Insecta > Coleoptera > Cantharidae > Lycocerus > Lycocerus yunnanus. The sequence continues at coordinate 2,018,578 of JARFIX010000008.1, read as the reverse complement.
CGGCTCAATTATTAACTTGCTGCTTGACCCAGCCTGCAACACCCTCTCAAATATTTAATTGTTCAGCCACTCGCACTGATTTGTTATGCCTATCGTTTATTTTTATCGCTCTTTGAGTTTCTCCGCATTTAAGCTCATTGAAGCATTGACAGTTATTAAAAATACGTCAAGATTTTATTAAGAATTATACTAAATATAATTAGAATAAATTATTTATGTAAAACCATTTATTACTAATTTTAAATAAATTTTTCTAGTACAAAGGTTTTACTACCACGATATTATATTGCATGAAATTCATAATTTGCTGTATTACAAAGTGATTGCTTGATTAATTCGATTTATTGCTGAAAAATTAAACATGCCATTCCAAGTTTTTTTCACGTAGAAATACTAAATACATTTTCACTATTTCTCTTTTAATAACAGCTCTTGAATACGAAATATATCTTCGGGAAAAGGAGGATCTCGTTAATCCACTAACACGAAATAAAAAAATTGAGTGGAACATAATATAAGCTTAAATAATTATGTTCTAGCAGATACTTTTTCATCCAAACGTATATTTGCAGTGATACAAATAATTTTCAAGAGTTTTCAACTAATTCAATTTTTTTGTTTTTTAAATAAAAAATTGAGATTATAAGTATAATATTTGATTCAAATTTTTTAAAATTATAAGGTTAAATGAACAATAAAACGAAACATTATTTGTGAGCTTTCAGCAATGATTACTCTGTCATCAAAATTTAATAATAATAGTTCAATTACATGGAAAGAATATAACGTATTGTCATTTCAGACGATTTCTTGATCCATAAAATTTGAAAATAGTAAAATTAAACTGCCATTCAAGATTTTTCACTAGAAATACTAACCATACTATTTTCTACTATTATGCTACTTTTAATAACAGCTCTTGAATACGAAATATATCTTCGGGAAAAGAAGGATCTTGTTAATCCACTAACACGAAATAAAAAAATTGAGTGGAACATAATATAAGCTTAAATAATTATGTTCTAACAGATATTTTTTCATCCAAACGTATATTTGCAGTGATACAAATAATTATCAAGAGTTTTTAAGTAATTCAATTTTTTTGTTTTTTAAATAAAACATTGAGATTATAAGTATAATATAACAATTCTTTAATTCTTCGTCTTTTACCTTATCAACTAATTGGTGTACCTTTTCAAGGCCATTACAAGCCTCACACACGATGTGAAGTGGTATTTATTAGCATATTGTTGATATACCTTGCTTAAATTTTTTCATATTTCGATATTTGTAATGCTTAGGTTGTTGTAGCACGTATACCCAAATAGATAAATCCAGAAGATTTAAGTCTGGTGAGCTAAGTGGCCATTTATTTTTAGCTATATAATCGGTCAAATTGTCCTGGCACCATATTTGCACTGAACCAGCAACATGCAATAGTATTTATCACCACACATTTGTTGACTGCTGGTAACATATTTTTTGTAAAACGTCTTCTAAATACTATTTGGCATTCACCATAATTCCTTTTTTGACAAATATCAGTAGTAAAGTTCCTCATCTTTTAAATGTAAGGCTTCTAAACATTACCAATAATGTTTTTTGAAAGCGTGGAACGCGTTATTTGTTGTTAGGAACGTCATTCATCAACACGGCCCAGATTCTATTGTTCTGCAAATTGTGACTCTTGTAAAATAAAAAATTTCTCAACTGAGAATATTATTTCGTCACCATTGTGATACTATAACAACATCTTACTTGTTTCAGACCTCTTTGCTGTAGTCGTATCTGTAAGCTCATTAATTTCTTTTTCCTGCAGTTTTTAGTATATATTTTGCAATGTTAAAACATCCTAACAGGTTATTATAATTTAGAAAATTTGTTTTTTACTGCGAAATAACGTTTTGGGAGTTGCAAAGTTGTATCAATACGTACATGTCACACAGTCTATTAAACATGATTATAAGATTAAGCCAATAGAGTGGCGTGTTGGAATACTTAAGTGACTACGAATAAGTAAAAGTCCTGTAGGGTAGAGTAAAACAGAAGAGTAATCCACCTCGTACAGCAGATTGTGAGAATTTCCTAAACTTTTATTGGTACGCATAATCATCATACGTTCATAAGTACAATTAATCCGTTAATCCTCATTCTCCTCTTTCCTCTATTTATCAGTAGCCTCACCCAGACTAATGTTAGCTATACCATGGATGCTAATGCCAAAGCGCTGTTTATCAATCTTATACTTGCGAGAAAATGCGAAATAGATAATTGCAGTTCTTAGCTTTCTATACTTATTATTATGTTATATTGATTAATTATAGTTAGTTTCTGGTAGTTTATTCCAATTTTATTTTCGTTTTCCATTTCCATTTTGCAGCTTCCATAATTTTATTTTATATTTCAGTTTATTCTTGTTTTGGATCAATTTTTCTCTCCAGTTTTGAAATTGCACAATAATTATTAGTTAGTTTACTCATCTTTCCCTATCTCAAAGATATATACGTAGTATATGGTTTCTCTTTCTTAATTTCACGTAATTCTCAATTAATTTTTCCATTTCCTCTATCCTTTTTGTAATCGATTGCTTCTCTAGATTTTTTATTTCTCTCAATTTCTTTCTGATTTTCCCCATCTTGTATTTCTATCTTTATTTTATCTATATTCTTGATGATTAAATTTCTTGTTTAAGTTTTTCCCATTTCTGTTATATTCATTAATTACTTCGTTTTGTTCCCTCTTCTCTCTTTTTGCTATCTTTTCCTATCTTTTGTTTTCTTCTAATCGCTTTTGTTATCTTCTTCTATTGTTGACTGAGGATGTCACTTTACTAATTGCCGTGATTTTCTCTTGCTTTTTCTTTTTCTTATTAGTCATGTTTTGGTCTTCGGTTTTTCTTAACCAAAAAAATGACCTGCTGTAAAAGCAACAGGAACAGCTTCCTAGTTTTTTGTTATTAAGATGTAATAACCAGAAAATACAACTTGAAGAATTCTACTTGACAGGCCTTCCCAATAGCCAAACTTAAGTCCTATCGAGCAGCACTGGGTAAAAATAAAAAGGGATTTATCATCTTATAACGTAGAGCTGCTAAGAATTTGGTTAAATTGTAGCACCGAATTTCATCTAAATGACTGAACACACCGTCAACTAAAGCCATGTATTCCCTAGGCAACAATTGACGCTCAACATGTTGCTCAACATGATGCACAACGTTATGGTACATTTGTTTAACAACGTTTTCTGTTCACACATAGCAGTCGTTGACAAGATGTTGCCAAACGAGCAAACTACGAGCCTTAAAACAATCATATTTTGTAGCAGTAATTTAAGTTGCATGCGAAGCAAGCTTTAAAAATAATCTTAAATCTAAAATTTTTTAGCGTTCGTATGTTGCTCGTTTTACGAACGACTACCGAGTATATTTTGACGTAAGAAGTCGAATTAATTAATTAATTAATTCGACTAATAATTAATTTTTTGCTTTTATATCGTAAAATTCAAACGTTTTTATTAGCAGTGCGGCTTTTTGAAACTTCAGGTTGTCTTAAATGGTGTGTAATTTTTAAATTTTAATTTTACGCTGTCATAGGAAACTTAACTTGTACGCTTAAAGTTGGTTTAAGTTAAATGCGGTGCAAGCGGGCATTAGTAATTTTATCCGACTGAGTGCAATAAATTTTAAGATTTATTTATTTTTATAGTCATTGTGAGCTGTGTCCCACAAATACTCACAATTTTGAAACAGTTCGATGAGCTTTATGGTACCTTCGTTTGACCATATTATTGACATGTTGAATATGTCAACATTAATTTGACGTTAACTAGATACATGTTGCGTAGATACAAGCAACAAGACGCGCGTCATGTTGGGCGGCATCGGGCAACGTTGCGCAACATGTTGCACGTCATGTTGCGTGTCAATTGTTGCCTAGTTAATATATAGCTTAAGTGTAAAATTAGTGCTACAAAGAATTAAAGAGGTATTAAAAGCTCACAGTAAATACCCTAAATATTCATTGCTAAAATTATTCATCTCACAATGTTGATCAAATACACAGAAATTAATTTCAATTCTTTATTGTAAATTTATATTCAAAATAAAGTAGTTTATATTTTATTACATTGTATTAACATAGAAAACTGTAAATAGAATCTAAATTAAAAAATCTTTAATTTGTTTATTACGAAACTAAAATCCCGCACACACAGAAACATTTGAACAATTTTGTGAGTCATTGTATGTTCCTCCAAACACCGTCGAACGAAAAACTGGCAAGAAAAATTATAAAACTTAAATGCCTTGGAATGGCCGCTATTTTGATCTTGTCCACGATTTGCGTTGAATAAATTTCGTCAAACTCAAAAACATAAAAATATAAACAAAGTTTTTTAAACATAAATTTTTGGTATTAATTGGTGTTAATTAATTTTCTGCATGATCTGCTTATGTATTAGTAATTTCTGCGAATCCTGAAGAAAAAGAAAAATAATATTCTCGTAACGTAGATTGATCAAAAGTGTGTTTTGTTTCTTCGTCTAGCTTTTTCGCGTATATTATTCTTTTGGTTAGGAAATGATGGATGAAAAAGGTCTCTAATTTTTTTCGTATTGATCTAATAAATATCTTAAAAATAGTAAACAATTTAGAGAATTTTAGATTTGACTAAAAATAGTATTTAATATTCTAAACTTTAATTGGATTTAACCAATTTTTTATACAATAAATGATGTATTTTGCAATTTATTGTAAAATTTTTAATAAAGTAGTATAATACAAGTAAATTATTATTAATGATAAACTGACCTCGATGACTTTTATCAACCTAACATACATATCTTACTTATATGAATATTTGGCTACATTCTTTTAAATGTAAAAGGCACAATATAAATAGCTTAGTAGTTAGTAAGTGGTATAATACAACCATGTTTTCGATAAGATAAAATGCTTATAAAATATTACAAGTATACATAGGTAGTTAAGGGGTGACATCAAAAGCAGTAAGAATCGTGCATTGTTGAAAACTTAAAGCTCCTAGTCCCGTAGCGCTAGCACGTAGTAGATGTTCGCCTGCGGGACTTCTAGATGGAAGGAGACCCCCAGGACTCGAGTTGAATATTCTTTATACTTTACACTAAACAAATGTCTTCCATATCAAAACACTCTTTTAAGTTATACTAATGTAAAATCCACAACTTTAACAATAGCGCAATGTATATTATAGAAATTACTATTCTACTGCATACCTAAACCTTCACAAAGATCTCGATCACATTTAGTTACCACTTGTGGTTAGGTATATCTATCTATTTTATAAAAGTCAATATTTAACATTTTCTATTAGATAATTCTGTTTTATAATTATGCATGTTAAAAATTAAAAATACATTTAAGATATTATTCATGAACAGCCTTATGTTACATACTATATAATTAATTTGTGAATATAGTTATTATTAACAATATTATGTGGGTATTATTATTGCTTTTAAAAATTGCAAGCCCGATTTTCAAGTATATTTTTACTTATTACTTCGGGTAGAATTAAATATTTTATAATTAATTATTTATATGCAGTTTTTGTTTCAGAAAATACTGTAAAAATTTTTCAACACTACAAGAATTCATTCCACCAAATAGTAAATAACTTTTTTTATGATACGAAATATACATAGATATTTACGCTATTATTTTATATAGAAATATAAATTATACTAATTGGTAACCTTTCTTCAACGTTGTCATGAAGGCCATCTTCTTGGATAAGGTTTAAACTAGATTGATAGCAATTTGAAATAATGAGTAATTCGGTTGATGATCAACTCCATTGACATGACAATCCGGTTGAAAAGTAATTTTCCGTTGATTTGTTGAATGCTTCATATTCATGTTTCAAATCTTTGCTTAATAAGTCCAACGAATCTTTTCTTTCTTTTCCATTTTCGTATTTTTGGTTACAATTTCTTCTTTTGCTTAAATAAATCGTTGCTTATTTTCAATGACGCAAATGCCCAAGTGTTATGTAAATTCGTCATAATCCAATTTTTAATTTCTTTTAGCATTTTACACTTAATTTTTAATAATTAAAAACTTAATTTTAGCTTTAAAAAATTATATTTTAATGTGTTTACTTATATTATTTATTAGGTCTTTGTCACCAAAACATATTTAAAACCATATTTGTATTAATGTTTTGCATATTTAATTTATTTATTTTTATTATTTTATTTATTATTTATTTCTTTGTTATATTTCTTTTGTTTTCCTGTTGTCTTTGTGATTTTGTGTTCTGTATTTTGTATTCCGTTGGATTCTGTATTGTTATGCTTTGCGCAATGTATCCATACGATTAAATAGGTAAATAAAAATATAATTTTGGTTTTAAAACGTTTTGACGTGTTTTTTTGGTTTCGGCTTCTTATCAAAGCATCATTCTAAAACATATTAGATGGGTTGAATACCACAATCATAAACCCATGCCTCGTCATCTGTTAAGATGTGTTGCACGAATGTAGAGTTTAATTTCTTTCAGGGAAGGAAATGATAAACCACCGAGGTATATTTACATACTAAACCTTCTTATAATGAAGTATATACACTTCTATGGTTTGGAGCTTACGTTAAGCAGAAATACCCAAGTGTATTATTTAACACTTAAAACCCACACCACAGATATAGGAAAGAAGAGGTGTAACAAGTGAAGTGTTATTTAATTTTTACTTGTTATGAACTGTATGAATGATTGTAATTATTTACAATAAATTTAAGAATGAACATTGAGAAGGGTAGGAGGTTGAGAAATGACGAATGAATAGATGAACAAATTTTTAAGGTAAGAAAATAGTATTGAAATTAAAGTTGAAGATTTTAATTTCGATTTATAGAAGAACAAAATATTATGAAGAATGTTTAATTTGGATATTCATTGCTACTAGTGGTATTCTTTAAATATTATTCCGACAAGTGTTTCTAATTTAGATTTTATTAAATGTATTATTTTTAACATTTTTGTAGTTTTGCATTTTCTAGGAGTTTAACCAATATGGCTATTATTTGTTATTAAGAAGCTAAGAAAGTTTTTATTGAACAAAAATTGTTAATTTTGTTAGTTGAATTACATTTTGACAGAAATAATTCATATACTTACTATTTATGTAATCTAAAAATCTATTTATTATGAAATAAACATGTTTTTCGAATATACTACAAAGAATGACCTTTAGACAAATAAAATTTGTTAAATTTCTATTGTGAAATTAAGTTTATTAAAATATCTTACAAATAAAATCAACTGAGTTCGTTAATATTAATTTCAGTTCTTAACATATTTATCTATAACTTGATTAAATTACCTATGACAAAGATAATCAAAGTTTTGCAACTATTGAAAAAATTTTTCATGCATATAAAATAAAGTTAAAATATTTTTTAACTGCGTGATCGGACCCGGTAACTTGGGCGACAATTTGTCCAACAGCCGGGGAAATACTAGGTTAAGATTTTAATTTATTTGATTCAAATTTTTATAAGGTTAAATGAACAATAAAACGAAACATTATATTATTATTAATAATAATAAAATAATAATTATTATACGTCTGATGACAGCAGTAGCCATTGTTGAAAGCTCACAAATAATGTTTCGTTTTATTGTTCATTTAACCTTATAATTTTAAAAAATTTGAATCAAATATTAATTCAAAGGTTATAGAACCGGTCTATGAGAATATATTTAGTTAATAAAGCGTTTGATAAAACGACCCGTACGCCGGAGCGGTGGAGACCAAAGTGGAGGTTGCGGAGGGTCAGTTTGCCTAACGCAACCACGGCAAATCTCGAATTTTTAAAGTCATAAAATAAATTTCCAAAATTTGTAATCGGACCGCAATTTTTAAATGTGTACAAAACAATGTTTTCTTTTATAATTCACTTCAAAAATCATGAAAATCCGAATTGGTCGAGTTATTTTTAAAGTTTATATCAAAAGTGAAATCTGCTCGAAAAGGTAGATCGGGCTGTAGGTTAAATTGGGATTTTATAACTTTTTAAAGTTGATATCAAATACTAGATGGAATCACATCGAATTGGTATTTCACTTTTTCCAAGGATTTCTATGTTTTTATCGCGCCGCTGTCGACTACAGTTATGGCCACTCTTGTTAGTGCTCCGTTTAACGTTCTTTTAGAAATACATCACAAATTATGAATTTCAAAACTAAAAGGTACATACATAGGATGTACCAAATATTGTTCGGTATTGTAAAAACGGTATTTTTAGAAAAATTATAATTAATAAAATACATACGATATTATAGCACTTCAGGCGGTTATTTTCATATTACTTGGTCGCGGAGTTGGCCATCGCCGAGTTGACTTGTCGCGTACCGATGTTTTGTCACGTAGTTGAAGCTATACAAAAGTTCTATAAAATGTGTCATTTTTCTTTACTCTAAAAAAGTTTATTTTTTACCGTAAATATTTATGATCCAGTCCAATTAACAGAAAGAAAATCAAGCAATGTTGATTGCAAGCAACAAACAGCAACGTTGGTTTTTAAGATACTTTTTAATTTAAAGCAATGATTTCTAACAATTTTTGCCAATGACCCAAAATGTCGAATCGAATTTAATTTGATATTTTATATTTTTATTTTTGAACGTCAATAAAGCAATTATTAACAAAGTTTATGCTACAATATTTGCACTATATTAACAGCAAATAGCTATATATAACTTGGGAGGTCATTTTTTTTCTAGGGGGTAAATAAAACAAAATTTTTATTGTACAAAAAAACAAAAATCCCATTTAAAGAAAATTTATTATTATATTATGTATAAAATAGATCGTTTGTAATTTTTGGAAAAAATTAATCGTTCTAGACTTATCGCTTCCTGAGAGAGTAAGTATTTGTCTACATCTATGCCGAGTTTCGTTTATTTTCTAATTATTTCTCCCGAATTATCTATTTTTACTGTACTAATATATAAATCTTATATGACGATTCGCTTTTAGGTCAATTTAACTGGCTAGTTACGTACAGAGAGACAGAGACTATATACCTAAGGTATGTTAACGAGGTATATTATTTTAAATATAAAATTTCTTTTTAATAATTTTTAATCTTTGAAACAAAAAATAAAATGAAAAACTTAAACATATGATTTAAAATAATGATAAATTATAATTTATATTAAAAACAGGCATAAAATTTCAAAATTATAATAACAGAATAAAAATTAGGGTTTTAGTCTAATGGAGTAAACATACTTACCTCATTCACCTGGAGGGTGAGAGTTCGAATTTAGGAGTTCGTAAATACACTTTTTTCCTATAGAAATGGCTCTACCAAACAAAAGAATAGAACAATACAAGCTCTTTAAGGTGAGGATGAAAGTTTCCGGACTTGACCTTGTGGGACTTGGCGGATAAGGCCACAATTTAATTTTGAAAATTGCAATTTTCCCATAAGAAATACATGTATGTAAGTGTATCATTGTGTAATAAAACGCCAAATATGGAAAACATTGTGTAGACGGTACGTGTGCTGAATCTGGGTTGACAGTGACTAGTGATGGGAAGATACTAGTTATGCTGAGATCCGTAGCGCCAACATCCATACTTTTCGTTGGAGGTACTTGAGGATGTTTTAGTAAGTAAAGCTTTTATCAAAATTGCTTGTATTGTCCGGAGCGACGTTGAGCGAAGAGCAGAGTGTGGAATCACACAAGTATCAGATCAAGAGTCGGATTCACACAAAAAGTAAATTTTTTCCGAAATTTGTAGTTCGATCACAAATTTAATTTTTATTTATTAGTTAATTAGACCCTCATGATTCATAATTCGTTGTAAAAACAAGAACCTGGTATCTTTACTGCCCCACAACCTTTTTAATTTCGGTGGACGGGTATCCAGTTCAAAAGAGCCAATGACAAAATTGCATTCAAACTTAATTTTTAAAGCCCGTTTTTTCAAAATTTGTAAACCGACCGCAAATTTTAATTTTTATACTCCAATTAGATCTTCATCTTTCATAAACCACTTCAAAAATGGTAAAAATCGCGATCAGGGAATTCGAACCGTCACCCATTTGGAGTAATGTGCAGGTCTTGAGTTTTGTTTTTTTTGTACGAGTACGTGTAAGAAGGACAAGTTGTTTGTGAAGAAATTGATACCGTAAACGTATTTGTTGCTTCTATTTATTTACATAATAATTTACAGTATAGGTTAACTTGTGATAGCTTTATTACACAACGAATACTGCTATCGATCTCTTCAAGAAATTATATGATAAAGCGTTGCGGAAATACCTTATGATCTTGAAGTGTTGTGGGTGACATGTTGTACTTTCTTCACCAAACTAATTCACAGAAATAATTGATCTTAAGCTAGCTGCTAATTTTTATCTAAATAATTCACGCATAAGTAAACCTTTGCTGTTCTTTGATGGTTTTTCTTTGCAAAAGGTTTTCTCCAACAGGAGAGCGTGTGAAGAACTTGGATCAATTACAAAAAAATACCCACCTTTAATAATACAAACGTGGTAGATCTTTTGTAAGAGACTGCCAATTAATTAAGTTATAAGTTAAATAAATAATAAAACGATTTACCATCGCTCGCGATTCTATATTTAATTGTATATTGCGACTTGTAAAATAAAATCATATTTTTTTAATTAAATTTACGAAATAGTCAAGGAGATGTTTGATTTGTTGTCCTCTGATTGGTTATTTTGTCAATTTAACTATCTTAACTAATTAAGTTACTAATAGATATTCTCAGGTAAATAAATCTGGCATTAGTTGATCAGGATCAAACTAAACAATTATATGCAGCAAGATCGCCTACGATAGACATAGGGTAGGAGTCCGTTATGATGTTTTCATTAGCCTTGTATGCAGGGACATGAGTACAAAATAGTTTATTTTAACACGAGTATTTTTTTATATTTGGTTGACTCTATGCAGTGGTTAAAATAACCTTCTTTTTAAGAAACCACGAAAATTTTCAATCACCCCCGCTCTCAAGAACTTAAAGTTAAAATTAACTACACCGCGTAATAACATGCTTCTGCAAACATTCAAGCGGTCAGTATTAGTGAAAATTTCGTAGTTTTTGCAACATTTCCGACAACGTAGAGGGTACTAGAAGAAAGTTAAAAAGTTTGGTTAAAAACTTCTTTTTGCATTACAAAGAGATTTTTTTCCTTTTAATATCATAATAAATATTGAAACTTACCTACTATTTCTGTATAATATTATATAAATACTTCCAAATGTTTTTTATTCAAAAATATTTTGCTTAAAAACTAAACGCGGTAGGTTGTAGTAATAAAAATATTTTATGATGCAATTTTAAACCATGAAATTTTGACTCAATTTCATAGATGTTCATAATCAATTTAAATATTAAACTTTGTAGGGACCAATTATTACTATCTAGTGTTGCATAGTAATAATTACGCTGCAAAACATGAAGTGACATGCAAGTTGTGTTAACTGCATACAATTCTATTGAATAATTGTATTATCTAGAGTAAAACCCTTTTGGGAAATAGAACTAAGTGACAAGTTACATCGAGGGCTAAAGGACATTGTTACCATGCGACTCTGCATGCTTTTGTTTAATTGGTTACACGTACATCATGGATAATTGTTTGTTTTATTGTCTATGATAATTAGTTAAAAATTTTATATACAAAAATATTCTTAATTAAGATCTACTATTATATTTTAAGTGTTTGAATATGGTTACCTTTTTCATTCTAAAAAATGGAAATTATTTATAAATATGGTAGTGTATTTGCCTTGATTTGGATTTGATCAAATTGTGGCACTTGAAATTTGAATTAAATGCTATTTTTGAATTTTATTTAAAGTCAAAAGTTTTAATTTTTTTTAAAAATGTTGGCAAATGCATTGATCTAAAATTTCGAACTAAAATTTTCTTTTCAATAAATTTGTTTTATAATTATTTACTGCAGTAATTAAATAATTTAATAATAATTAGCATGAACAAACAATACATTATTAGAAAGTATTGAATTTAATAATAATGAACTTTGCAATAATGTTCAACATGTTTTGTTTTCATACTCTTAACTTTTGCCTCTGACCCTGTCTTTAAAATAAATTAAATGTGTAAGTAAATCACAATAAATAATTTTGATTTGTATTGGCATTTAGTGTATGCAATAGATAACACTGTCCTATAGACAGTGATTAACTTATCAAATACCTACTACTTATTTATTTAATTTTTAACTAGTCAAATTATCTTCGTTATGATTAGGTTATAATCGCTTTAGTTTAAGAATACATTATAAAATGCTACTTCGTATGTGAACTGTAAAAAGTTTCTTTCAAATCTAGCACTTTTAAAAGTTTTGGTGTTGCAAATTGAGACGAAATAAATTAGGAAGTTTTATTTCAAAATAGAAGTAGATTAACATTACGCGTCACATAGCATCTCTTAATCAAACACGTATCAGTTACGTTTAAATCAGCCACATCTGTGATTAGCAAACAGAAAGTGAGCTAACTGAACTAATGACAAACATTGCTCCGGGGGTCAGGTCTTAATCAGGGCTGTTCCCTTGTGAACCCCAAGGCTACATCGATACGCCACCAAGCTGGCTTATTAAAAAAACTGTATTAAAAAAAGTTTAGCATGTCCGTTAATTTTAATGCTATTTATTTTACTGTTTTTGATCTGCTTTTCCATTCTTCTTGCATTTTATATTGTGTTTGGTTTTATTAATTTTTGTTAGGTTTTCCCTTTTTGTTTGCTTCTTGGTAGTTAAAAATTTTTAATTGAAAAGTATTCAAACTTGTAAGTACATAAATATTGAGCGCGTATCCTTCTTTTTTAAATTAGTAAAAGACAATCAATTCAATTAAAGACAAATAGGTGACCACTCGTAATTTTTGTATTGGAGAAATGTTTTACTATACAAAGTAAGTAGGTATTCCAAAAATTAATAATAATAATTATGTGCATTTTATTTTAATCTGCAAATAAAAATAGTATACTTTTAATAATCCAAGAATACTAATTGATTGATAAATTGCCAAAGAAACGTGGTAAAAAATTGCATTGAAATAAAATAACAATGTTAAATTCGATGTAATAGTTATTATGTTTTCGCTTATCCGAGAATAAGTAGGTGTTAGTTATATGTGGGTAATGGAAATATCAATCACAATTTTAAATATTATTGTAAACGATAAGCCAATATAATTCTCGTAAAATTTCCTGCTATTTCTCGGGCTTATTAAGATCAGGATCTTGAAAACTCGCATCCCCGCTATAAAGCATTCTTCTTTATAACCAGCACACGGCAAGGTATACAATAGCTTCGCTACGCTTCCAGAAAGCAAATTGCAAATGTTAGATGTTATAGATGTATAATAGGTACACTGGCGTCCGTTAATATGAATTTCGAGAAAAAATCGTATTAACTTTATGTCACAACTTTGCAAAGTAATGATAAAACGGATTGTTCTAACAAAACGCATTCATAAACATTTTCTAGGTACGCTAAAAGGACGAAAGCATAGCATACACATTAAAAAAATAAGTCATAATTTTCTACAGCACTGGAAAAATACAGTTTTACACCTCTCACGAGAGAAATTTCAGGTCGTGTTTAAAATTGGAAAATTCTTGGAATTTTCTTTATTTCACTTAGTGTGCCTTTTTTAAGATTAAGGTTATTACTTACCATTCAACTATTATATACATTAATTAAATAAATTTTATTATTTATTGGTTAATACATTCCGCTACTGAAACATTAATTTAAAAAGTTGTATGCTCGATTTATGAAAATTAGTAAGTAGATAATGGCAGTATAAAAAAATTTCTGAAATGTATATTTTATTACAAAAACATAAAATATTAAAAAATTTCTCATTTCTAGACAAACTAGTTCATGTATAAAAGAAACAGCTCATGCACGAAAGAAAATCATCTGGTTCTATTGTGGCAGAAATAGTGAAACATGTCTGGCAACTCACGTGCCTGAGGCCCAAGGGGGCAGTAACACGCCAGCGCCATCGTGGCCTTCTTGAACTAAGAATAATAAAGTCGACTTATGGAGCGCAATTACACAAAATATATTCACGGTTTTTTATCGCTCCTTGCGGCCAAAGAATTGCTCCATTCTTTTATTGTTCCGAAGAGAACGGAGAATTGATATGTAATTGTTTTTTTGTCGGTTATTACTCGCAATTTTCTTTTCATTTTCTAAAAGGTTGCACGCTCTGCATGGTTCAATAAATCTCAATTGCAATTTTTCTCTAAATTATGGTTTTTTAAGGAAAACCGATGAAAAAGTGATGTTTTAACGTAATCGTTCTTAATTGAATAAATTTCTTTATTCAATTATTTCAATCAAACGCTATTAAAATATATTAGTTACTAGGTAGGTATATTATAATCTAACATTTAATTTGAAAAAAGATCAAAAGGTTTTTCCGCATTTAAAACCAACTCAATTATTAATTAATTACTTGGTATACCTATTTGCTTATAAATAAATCACATGAGCATAAACTGAATAATTACTTTTCTTTCATTGCTTTTTAATTAATGAAGTTCAAAGCATTCACGAAAATGAAAACAGATTATTTCCAATGAACCTAATAATTTCGAGAAAACTTAAAAATGCCGTTAAAGAAAATTTAGTTTTTGAAATATTGTTAAATTTTCATTGTAAAGCAAAGCACGTGAAACGATGCAGATGAGGAAGTAAAGGAATGATTCCGTCAGCGTATGATGTACGCGTTTCCGATATGAGTTATGGGCCCCTGGTGACCGCGGCGACGACTTGCCAAGGATTGCTATCAAATATGAACGCCCATGTATATGTATGCCCCATGTAGCGCCCGTCCGCACCTCGGTAGCCCTGCAGGACTACTGCGGTACGTTCGTTGAGGGAATGTCAAAGAATTTTAAAATATGTTAATATATCATATGATTAAGTAAAGAAGTTTTACTGCTCTACTGTAGAAAATCAATTTTAAATATCCAACATGTTTAAAAAAAATAATTGGTTGATAAATTTAATCGCCGATTATTCTAGTATAGTAGGTACCTAATACTAGCAGTAATACTTAGGGATATACTTGACAATTTTACAAAGTTGTTATTTTGAAAACATTGAAAGTAAAATACACAGTGGAAACTCAATTAATCGAAATCGAATCAAGAATTGTCAAGATTTCTGTTTTTAATTCACAATTATTCACGATTCAAAATATAAATGATAAAAAATAAATATTGTAAATGTTTAAAAATAAATATAATCAAAATATAAAAATATAACATATTTTTATTTGCTGCTAAAAATTATGAAACGGTCATTGGCCAGATTGTTAGCGCTACCAACTTCTAACGCTAAGGCGCCCGGTTTGAATCCGGACAGAGGTTCACTTTGTTGTGGCTGTCTTCGTGCTTCGGAAGGTACGTAAAGCCGGTGATCCTCCTATCTTAACGAATTACCAGCATTAACAATAAAATTAACACACTGAACAATAAAACCAGCAGTATAGTGCGAAGCATAAACGGGTCGACTACAAAGCGGTAAGCTCACTGTTTGAACCCTGCTTGAGTTAGATACATTGCTGTAATCAATAAGTCCAATATCGGTCTGTAGACTATAGGGAAGGGAACGGGAAACCACCCCATGAATTATACTCCCTGGTAAATTCATCTTAGCTTCGGCCAAGTTGAATCGCCAACGTCCGGGGGACCGGACCTATAAAATAGGGTAACAGGCACATCTAAGACAAGCCTAGCATGCTACTTCAGATGTAAAGCAAGTAATGCTCACGGTACTAACATTGGCTTCGAAATAGCGCCGATGCCACTGTCAAATAATAAACAAATTAATAGAGTTGGACATACAGGGTTATCCTTAGCCAAAAGAAGAATAAGTAGAGGATAGTCAGTCTTTTAAGTTTATATTAATGTAAGTTCTTGGTGGGTTAAAAAATATTTTGTTGATCCAACACTACAAAACTTAAGTAGGTATTAGTATCCGATCATAATTGAAATAATTTCGCGGTGCAGATCGAGTAGTTTTATATTATGCTGTTTGTTAACATATTTGGTGTTAAAAAGAAGAAATCTTTGTTACAAAAACAAGATCTTGTAATTAAAGCATTTATCAAAATAAAAAATTACAAAAATAGTTAATTTTATTGTATTCCTTCAGAATAGTAAATATTTAAATTTTCAGGTATAAATAAATGTTTTATTGCACATTTATTTTGCTTCGAAACTCAAGTATTTGTTATCACTTGAACATCGTAGTTTTTTAATTTTTTTTCAAACAATTTTTTCAACAATTTCAAACAAATTATGTTTTAGCCCCCATGCTTCTCCTCCAATTATCAAATAAATTTTCTAATTTTGTGTATATAAAAATTATTTATAAAGAATAAATTGTAAAATTATAATAAATTCATTGCTTTATTTTAATTTCCTAACGATAAGTTGAAGGGGGTCCAAAAATACAATCTTGCACAGGGGACACGAAAAGCTAGTTACAACACTGCTAGTAAATCCACTACAAAGTTTTTTCTTTGCAATGAGTAAAATATTACTGTAGCATTATTTGGGTGAAAGCAATCATTTCCATTGTTTTCTTAAACTAAATTGAATGCCTTAAATAGTTTACTATTACAAAAAGTTATATCATTATAGCAGCAAGCAATAATCCTTTTTGTATCAAAGCCCTTTAACGTACATAATACATAAATTATATGCCATTTATTAGGTACAAAAATAAATCTTCCTTCGCAGTCTTCTTTCTTAGTACCAAATGTGTATTTATAGTAAATCTGTGAAATCAAAAAAGTCATTGTAAGTTATCTTCAAAAACAAGCACCAAACCAATACCTATGCTTTCTACCTGGTTATACAATCGTGATCGATAAACAAAAATACCTATACTGGGTGTCTTTCCTTTTGATATTTCTTTTTTGATAATATATAACAGTTCAGCTGAAAAGTTCATATCGTCTTAAAGAAAAAAACATTTTTTCGCAAAATTAAATTTTATTATTCGGCATGGTTGCCTTCGAAGGCGATACACCGATTATAGCAATCTTCCAACTTTTCCATACCATTTTATAGTACGATTTATCTTTAGCCTCAAAATAGGCTTCTGTTTCGGCGATTACTTCTTCATTGATGCTAAATTGCTTTCTAACGAGCATTCTCTTGAGGTCTGCAAACAGGAAATTGTCGCTGAGAGCTAAATTTGGAGAATAGGGTGGGTAGGGAAGCAATTCGTATTTCAATTCATTGAGTTTTACAATCGTTTTCATCGACTTGTGACACGGTGTATTGTCTTGGTGAAACAACACTTTTTTTCTTTAATAGGGCCGTTTTTCGCGATTTCATTCTTCAAACGCTCTAACAATGCTATACAATAGTCGCTGTTGATAGTTTTTCCTTTTCTAAAATAATCGATGAACAATATACCATGCGCATTCCAAAATACAGACGCCATTACCTTGCTAGCCAACTGTTGTGTTTTTCTTTGCTTTAGATTGGGTTCGTCGCGTGAAGTCCACTGAGCTGACTGCCGATTGAACTCTGGAGTGTGGTGATGGATTCATGTTTCGTCCATTGTCACATATCGACGCAAAAATTTGGTTTTATTGCGGTTGAACAGCTCCAAACACTGCTCCGAATCATCAACATGTTGTTGTTTTTGATCGATTGTGAACTCACGCGGCACCCATTTTGCACAGAGCTTTCGCACGCCCAAATATTTATGCACGATATGCCCAGCACGTTTCTTTGATATATTTAGAGTCTTGGCTATCAACTTCACTTTACGGTCATTCAAAATTATTTTGTGGATTTTTTTTATGTTTTCGTCTGTATCAGTTTTTTTTTGGACGTCTACTGTGCTTATCATCTTTGATGCTCATATGGCCTGTACGGAATTTAGCAAACCACTTACGAATAGTTGTTTTCGCTGAAGCAGAGTCTGAATAACATTATATCAAGTCAAGTTTTTGTTCCAGCACTATTTTTTCCCATTAAAAAACATTTAAAAAACACTGTGTTTTATTAACACACGAAATTCCTTTTTATCCGTTACTTTTCCAATAACAAAAGTTACTTTACTCAAAATCCTATAACTCACAAACCAATTAATTATCTGATTGCTGTCAAATTTTGACACGTATCGTTTAAAGGTTGGTTCTTACCGACAATCATATGTACTAAATTTTAGTGTCGCCCTCTCTTTGAAACGATACGAACTTTTCAGCCAACCTCGTACTATGTACATTATATTGCACTAACTTTAACTCTAGCTGTGAGATTGTACCTCATTGCTAGTCAACTGCGCTGCTTTAGAAATTATTATAAAATTATTAAAAAACTAAATTGACTTTACAATACATATGTAAGTATATTACAAGTTATTACAGGAAATTGTAACTTTAGCAATTTCTGTTAAGTTTAGTCCTCTTGAGTTTTGTTAAGTTTCACGCAAGGTGAGAGAAAAGGGTTTTAATCATCTAGGTTGGCACTATGTTTTCCGACTTAGATATCTCGCTTCCTGATAAAGGCGGTGCTCAACCAACATCTCAAGAGCGCGCATATATGTATTTTTAATTTGGTGCAAATTTTCATGTTTTAAACCTACTGTGATTTATTTCATCCTTCATATCACAGGTAAATTACATTCAATTTTATATTGCCGATTCTTACCACTTATTTTTAGTGGGTTTTAATGCCAGGTTTAAGAATCTGTTTGGTTGCATTTTCATCGCAAATTTTAGTTGAATTTTTGCAATATCGTCAAGACGTTATCTATGCCAATCGTTACACCTGGATTGATAAGGAAAATTTAGCCCACCGATAAAAGTCGACCTTCGTTCAATTAACTTTTATATTGGAGCTGTTTCGGAAAATTAGTTTTCATATTTTCTTGGATTTTGGACTGTTGCGTTTAGTGGGTCATGGGATCCTTGCATTATTTTGGGACGATGGTATTCTTGAAGATTTGAGAGAGCTTCTGTTATGCTCCTGTCAAGATGCCAGTTGTTCTTGGCAGGCCTTTTGATTTACCACGAAGACAGCTGTTCCTTCCTTTTTTCCTCCGTTTGAAGTTGGACGAAGCGTTGTAACGAGCCATTGCTATGAATTTGTGTAGTTTGCAAATCAATTTTCAACATTGGTAGTTGACGTTGTCGACCTGAAGTTATGTTTAATCCATTCTTGTGTCTTTATTTGATTTTAGTAAGCTTCCGGAGATAACCTGATGTGGGACGATGACGTGATTTACTCTGAAATTGAAGGTAACCCGAAATGGAAGGTATTTTAAAGAATCGATCCATCATTTTGGAAGTCTCTAGGTAAGTGAGCTATGTCAATAAAGATGCAGGGGTGTGTGTTTTAACTGCGCTTCAGGTGGGACTTTTGCTTTAACGTCAACGTTTTCTCAACAAGAATTCAATTGTTGAACAATTCATAGTAATGGGGAGTCGACTTGAACCATCATTTAGCCTTCAGCTAGTGTGGTTGTATTTTGCTTTAAGAAGTTTACCCCTCAGGTAAACTTACTTATTTAACCCTTGTTTTTTTATTATTTTAGCCTGTAGCCCTCAGCTACTTGCTAATGTTACTTGCTTTGTTTTTTTATTTTTATTATGTGTTTGTTCTGATAAGGAATTGAAAATAAATGTCACCACAACTGTTTACTATCTTTGCTTTTGTTAAATTAAACAATAATTCTTCCTTTCTTATAAAGGGTCTACCAATCAGGGTTTGTTTTAAATTTGGTTGAAATAGGTCAAGTAGGCAGTTCTGTTATTCAGTTTTTATCATATGTATAATAAAAGGTCAACATTTAATATAATGCCTTTGATTTCGCTCGAAAATCGTGTTAAGATAATTCAAATCCATTATGAAAATGGTCGATCCGTGAAGACTACATTTCGCAAAATTCGCGATATTTTTATTTGTAACGATCGTCCATCTGAGACTACAATTGCGAATTTAGTGCGAAAATTTGAGTCCACCGGTTCAGTAGTAAACGTAAGCACAAAATATGTGCTCGTCCATGTCGTTCAATCGAAAATATTGCTGCAGTACGTGAAAGTGTCACAGAGGACCCAAATTTATCGGTTTCACGACGTTCTCAACAATTAGGCCTGTCCACAATGACCACATGGCGAATTTTACGGAAGGATTTAGCTCTAAAGCCTTATAAGATACAACTGGTACAAGAATTAAAGCCAGCAGATCATTCTCAACGTCTTAGATTTGCTGATTGGATCATTGAACGTGGTGCTTGTTTTCAGAAAAATCATCTTTTCGGACGAAGCACATTTTCACTTAAACGGGTATGTTAACAAGCAAAATTGTCGAATTTGGGCTTCTGAAAATCCAAAAGCAGTTGTTGAACAACCACTACATCCATCTCGTGTCACTGTATGGTGTGGTTTATGGGTAGGGGCATCATTGGTTCCTATTTTTTCGAAAATGAGGCTGGTGCTTTCGTTACTGTCAATGGAGTTCGCTATAGGGATATGGTAACCAATTTTTATGGCCTATTTTGGATGATATGGGTGTGGAAGACTTGTGGTTTCAACAGGATGGAGCTACGTGCCATACAGCGCGAGAAACAATCCAACTATTGAAAACTAAATTTAACGGGCGTTTAATTTCGCGAAAAGGTGACGTCAACTGGCCAGCAAGATCCTGTGATTTAACGCCATTGGACTTCTTTTGTGGGGCTATGTGAAAGATAATGTTTACGCGAATAATCCACAAACAATTTCAGAACTAAAACAAATATCGAAGCCGTCATCCGAGAAATAAGTTCGCAATTATGCAAAATGTATTCGAAAATTTTGTTAAAAGAATCGACGTCTGCAAACGTAGTCGTGGAGGACATTTACCGGATATTGTTTTCCATTCATAAATGTTCAAGCCCTACAACATATTTCAGTAGAGAATTAGAAAATTTTCATACAAAATATGTGTTTCTTTTAAAATTTAAAACAAACCCTGATTGGTAGACCCTTTACGTTTTATTTACCTTAGCTGGCGCCCTATTAACATCATTTTCCTCATACTGAGCAATGCATTTTAATTACGAATCCACGACGGTTTTCGAACCACCCCTCGCACACCGACTAAATACTTAAATGTATAAGAGTTAGCTGATCGTGTAATAACAGCTACGATCAAGAAAGCGGCTAGCGTGGCAAAATTATTATTTATGCAATTATTGTTACAAAGTTGTCTGTGCCCTTACTTAACTGTCCTCGCTGTCTTCAAAAAATGCGTTCCTTCTAAAACTCTCTAAAACATAAGCTACCTATTAGATAAATTAATAAAGTCACGAATCAGACACCAACAAAACAAAAAATCTAAAATGTGATTAGTTAATTCGTTAATTTATCTTAATTTCCTACTAAATAAAATAATTTCAAATAAATAAATAAGCAAACAAAACGAATTAAAATATTTTTACATGTAGTCTCCCCGCAAGTGTTGCATTTAAAATTTAATCTATAGCCCTAAATAAAATATTTAAAAAAAATAAAAAATAAATTTAAGATGCTTGAAAAACCACTACCCTAAAATGTAAAAACTGCAAATATGTAAAAATATGTAGAAATTTTAATTGGAAACACTAGCCTAAATAATATTAAAGGAATACCACTAGTCGGGGAAATTGCTACGTTCAAGCATTATATTTTAACGTCGTCATCACGGTCCATTGTCCTGGGCCGACTTAACATCATGTCAACCTGGGTTTTCGAACATTTCTATTAAATTTTACTACTATAAATAGAACGTAGTAGTTCCACCCAATTAATGGTAATCTTTTAATATTATTTCAACGAGTGCTTCTAATTTAGATTTCATTAAATAAATTATTTTTTACATATTTGTAGTTTTTACATTACCTGGTAGATTTTTATTAATTTTGAATCTTTTAGTTGAATATGTGCTTGCGGTACGTTCTCAATGCGTCCCAATAACTGGATTCTACTGTAGATAAATTGGCTTAATTCGGTATAATATTGTCCTATAAATCTAACTACATATTTTTTAACTGCATACAATTAATTAGACGGATACAAAATTGTCAGTTATATTTGTATTTTAAAATTTTAAGACCTATGATATTTTATAAATATACAAAATATGAGTTGAAAGAATCGGAAGTAATATCAAATCGAGTGTCGCTAAATAATGCATAATGCCGTATCGCTATGCGACCCTTTGGGTTGAAGGTGCTATGCATATTGCATGCTGTCTTTCAGCTACTATTCGCTCTTTGACTTAACTTCCTTAATTGCCTAAATCAGTTTTACACAGGTTATTATTTCTTTACATCGACTGCTTGTATTTCATACTCGTCTTAAATATTACTTTTTTATATGAATAATATCTACTTGCTTTGAAGTTCTCGATTGCATTCCCATAATAAATAATAAATGTGCCTAAATACTAAATTGTGAATATTTCTGTTATCGATATTCAATATAGAAAATTTACTTTTTCCTGAAACTGTTTTAAAGTGTACTCTTTAAATACCGATTTCTGCCGCTAAAGTACATGCTTTGCTTATCTACACAATAATGACCATCTATCGAACAAAAACACAAAAAGTAGATAATTTGTGATAAATTGTTTAGGTAGGTGCTCGATGTCTGATTTCTTTTCAAGTTTATTTACCATGTCAAATATACAGTTTTTACTGTTCTTAAGAGATGTTCTTTTAAGCGCGTTGTATATGGGAAATTGTTTATGAGAAAGTTATTCCTTTTTTCGTTCGATGTATCAAAAAATTCCATCAAATGCATAGTAATAAATAAAAATGAAATATTTTTTAAGGGATTCCTTTTATGCAGTTCTTATTCTCCGCACAAAAACAGGTTTGAGTGTATATATTTAACATAACATACTTTAAAAATTACTCAAAAATAATCTAAGAAATACCATAATTTAACAAAAAATTACTCAAATGTATATACAATATTTTGTTTCAAATTTTACTAATGTGATATGTAAAATTTAGATGCTTACTCATTCTCCAAATTTTTTTAAGTTTACCTATTCCTTCTAGTTATGTTTGTATTTCATGGAGCATTTACTTTAAACTTAGTCAAAGGAAAACATTAACAGAATCTAGAAAAATTACGAAGTAGTCGATGCTTGCTTGGTTTAATCTTACACATATCACTAAACTAACTTTTTGGTCATTCCATATGACTTATGATGACGTGGTCCATATTGTGATTATTTAAATTTTACTGTTCTTTGTTTTCATGTGGCTGCCTGTGTTACAAGGTGTAGAATCTAGGAGTCAGGAGTTGTTTAATCTTACGATTAACAATATTGTAATTTTTATTCAAAATATTTTGTTTCATAATTTTAATAATTAACTAATTAAAATTACACTCTGTAGATGATTTAGTTTAAATTATTGTAACAAATAAGCAAATTCTTGTGTGTCAACATTTAAAGAAATAAATAAAGTGCACATAGCACATTTCAAGATAAAGCAGATCAAATGCAATTTTAACAATTATTATTATATATATTATGATGAAACGTAAAATAATAAAATTAATATGCCAAACTTGTATAAACTGTAATCGATGTAAATCAGCATTTTTATATTTTGTATTTAAGCAATGCAAATATCATTAATAAACGTAGTATTGGCTCAAGCGTCGTGCTACGTAGTTAATTACTCTAACCCTTAATTTTTTTGGAATTATAGTACATAATTTTGTTGGAATTAAATAGGAGTAGAAAAGTTAGGTAACCTGAACTCTAAAGTTTCGAAAGAACTCGAAAGAAAGAAAAATGGTGTTTTGATTTTTTCTTAAACGTACGATTTATGCAAAATTGCAATATACAAATATGAGAATTGCATATTAATCTCGAATAATAACAATTTTATAACCGATAAAAACACTGGGTAACCTGTTGTGCTTCAATAAGGACATAGTGCTGACAGAGAAGAAAAGCGGAGTTTACCACTTCTAATGTGATAAGTACGAGATCAACTACGTACGTCAGACGAGAAGGAATGTAGAGGTTAAGGTGAAAGAACACAAAAAACAGATCTTCCAACATGAAAACAGGAATGGCAAGCTGTTGGCTTTGTTGGAGAAGATGAAGATTGCAAAGGCCTTAAAAGCATTTGAATGTTGTCGCAACATTCAGGTGAAGCATACAAAATTGAAATTATACTAATTTTATGAAGTATCCGGAATTGTACTCGAAGACTTTTGAAAATTTTAAATTAATTGATAAATAACAACTCTGTGGTCGACGAAAGCATTCTTTAATTATCTATCCTAATATTGCTCTGACTCGGTACCTATAATAAAATTTTATAATAAAATCGCAGTTGATAATAGAATTTTTAATAGTTTATCTTTTAGGATTCTAACTTTTTTCGAAAAATCTCAATTAATAGGATAGTCAGTAGAAAACCAAACAGGAGGCTATGTTGTAAAAGGTGATGTAGAAGCTTTTGTTTTTTTAACTTGTGTCTTGGGTGCAAACATGTAAAACACAAAAATGCTAACTTGAGCGATCTCGGGAAAACTTTTGGCGGCCAAAGAACCTCGAAATTTTATGAGTTTGGTTTTTTGCTCATAACTCCTAAACTATACATTCTACTGAAAGGATTACACTGTAATAAATTAAAGAACATTAAATTCTGTGTCGAATAAGTACTACAACTTAATAAGTTAGTCAAGTAGTATGGTTAAACACCACGGTCAAAGGAACGACTATTTTTTCTAACTTTGCCAAAAACTGAGAAATAGAGACTTTACGTACTATGTGAGCTTGGAAGTGTCTAAAAGAAAAATTCATAACGTATAAGTTGTAGAGTATCAAATTTTTCGTCCACTGAGTACCAAAATTATTAAATTCAGTCATGTACATTTCTCGAAATTGGCCAACTCCCGATGTCCGGCAATCGGGATGTTGCATGGTATCGAATTTAGTGATAACTCCTATTAATTCTTGAAAATAATATCAAATGAAATTTATAACCAAAATAAAAATTTTTGAAATGCGATCTGCGCTGAGAAAATCAAATTTGAAATTCAAAAATGAATCGGTCAGCCGATTACACCCTGACGTCATACGCGTGATCCCGAACGTTTTTATGAAAATTTTACAACGTCGCAATAACAACGTCAATATAACGTTTACCATTTAAATTGTACTTTTTATTAATATAATATTTATTTTAATACAAACTGTAGTCACAAACAATTATAGAAAAAATGGTTTATTCCGAGTTTTATGTGTTTTTATTAAAATTCATTTTTCAATTTTTTACACAAACTATTTATAGATTACATTATCAACACAAACTGCATTTGTCGTGTTGTCAGTTGTTAAAAGAAATTGTTTGTGCCATCATTCGCGCTAAAAACACGGTTTCAAAAATCATTTTTATAATTTTTTTTTCAGAAAACTAAAGGTCTTCTGAACTTTTTATCTATGCAGTGCTGTTTACCAGCACCTAAAGTTTGTAAAAAAAATACTTCAAAAAATCATGCAACATCCCTATTGTCATATGAAGGTAACCTATGAGTTACAACGCTTCAACAGTACCGGTGTATTTATTTTACAGTTATTCTTGCTGTGATATCATCAAATAACCATTTAAAAATGTGAATCAGTTAAGAGAAATCAAGTACGAACCTACATGAGTAAATAAGAAGAATTACACATGAGTGTAAGTATTAGCTTCACCATAGGAAAGAGAAAAGCCAAGGTAATATAGGATTTTAAAGAGATGTTTGAAACTGAAATTTCTGTAGAAATATCCACCGATCCATATGAGAATGGTCTGGCTGCTTTGATTACAGCGTGTGATAAAGCTGTACACGTTTTTTCCACTTCTCAAATGAACCTCTTTTTTGTCTTTCGGTATAATAATGGTTTCTATCAGTAGTTTTAGAATTTCTGAAATGACCGATTCAGTTTCACCCAAAAAGTTATTATATGGCGGATACCTTCAAACATCATATAATTGCGACCTAGTGACACGTAGCCTTTCGTTTAGTGGAGTACTTTTCTAATCCTTGTACTATTTGTTACTGAAAATTTTATGACCTATATTATGGAACCAATTAACTGTTTTTTTTGTGGTTGTGACATCAGGTCAAAGGTCGCCGTCTACTTTTGCAATCAATTAGTCTACGAAAAACTAACATTTGTCTGAGTTGTTTTCGAGATAACAGTAAATCGATTCGATTGCCTCATCAACGTCTTTGCAAGAACAGTACCGTAGTGTACCTTCTGTCCCCACTCATCATCGCGTTTTTGGCTTTAGTCATGATCGGTTGTTTAAACTCTTGTAAGAAATGATATAGAAAGATACTTTTGGCGTACGTTGGCAGAGTTTCAACTCAGGTACCTGGAACCCAAGTTACAAAACACGGGTTTCATTCATGGATTCCTTATGTCATAGTCAAGTATACTTGACCAAATTTTAAAATGTTGGTACTTAGTGAACGCAGAATTTGATGCTCTACAACTTTTATTTTACGAGTTTTTCTCTTACTTATTTACTTATTTCCAAGCAGCAAACATATCTCAGTTTTTGTCAAAGTTGAAGAAATCCCTGTTTTTTACCGTGGTTTTTAACCATACCATGTAACAGAATTTTGTTAAAACAATTTCTGTTACTAATTTTTAACACCATCCTCTTTTGGAACGCCCTGTATTTAAATGTATTTTGCATTTGTTTCAATGCATTAAAAATTATTCGTTAAAATATTAAAATGTTATCAGCAAGGGAAAATAAATTCTGATTGTGGGGAGTCTGTTAAAGGTGTGCTCCCAACTTTTTCTTGGAATAGATGACTCCTTGGTGGAAGCTCTAGTTCTTCGTTTGGGTACCCGGAGTGTGTTCTTTATCCACTTCCGGAGGACTTTATCTTGGATGGACCGACACCAATGTGATCGTGTTATGATCCTCTTTTGCCAACGGATATATTTTTATTACTTAGAAGATTCTTTCATAATAATTGTATAAAACTCCCATATATAGCAACAAAATTTGAATTTTATATTTAATTTTCTAAATATTAGTTATCGCCAAGTTGTAGATTATTTTTGACGAGATGAATACGATTCTCTTGTGTGGAGCTGGGTGAGTTTTAAAGCTTTAAGATCGTGCAATGCTTGTTATTCAATGATGAAATCCTGTAGGCATTTGTAGTCATTTTTGTGTCGACTGTTATTGTTTAGTCGACGGGCAGTTCTTTGTTGCATCGCAGCGAGTTTTAATTATTTGTTTTCCCCGTTAGGGAATTCAAACTGTTATTTTGGTTTGACCACTTTTTTATTCTCAATGGAAAGGGGTATTGATTGTTTGATTTTGTGAACGTGTCAGGCCCTCAGCATGGGTTCACTTTAACTTGCTATGGTATATATTTTGTATGTCTCATATTCTGATAAGTAAATTAAAACGATTACACCTTGCAAGGTACATGTGTTTTATTATTTTTTCTATAGTTTACCAGTATGGATTCACGGCTCTCGCATACCGTCGGAGCTTAGCCATTGCAAGAGCAGAGGTTTTTACGTATTTTTTTAAACAATAGGGCTCACCTCTTGGTTAAACATTTTTCTCCAGAACTACCTTGTGGTTAGAAAAGGAGATAAACTGTTTTAACCCCTTGACCAAATTATTAAGTTGTGGTATTCATTCGACGCAGAATTTAATGTTATTTAATTTGTTATATTGTAATCCTTTTAGTAGAATGTACCGGTTAGAAGATATTGGCAAAAAACCAAACAAAGTCGTAAAATTTCAAGGTTCGTTGACCGCCAAAAGTTCTCCCGAGGTCGCCCATGTTAGCATTTTTGTATTTTACATGTTGGCACTCATATATATATACAAGTTAAAAATAAAAGCTTCTACACCACCTTTTGCAACATACAATTCCTCTACTGACTGGACTATAGATGACATATTTTAAAAAGTACATATTTTTCAATATTTTCAAATGAAAATATATCTCTTTTAAATCGGAGATACAGTAGCGATCTAAAGTAAGTTGGCAAACAGTTTTTACAAAAAATTATTAGAAAAGAAATCATTTAGTGGACTATCATATATTTTCTAAAAGTATGTAGATTAATACGTAGTTTAACGTATAAAACTTGCAGTTGGTATAAAACAAAGAAGTATATAAGCGAATTGAATTTTATGGAGGGTTCAAAAGAAAATTGGCATAACATCCAAACAATATCAAAACAATAATAAGCGTTCATAAAAGTTAATTTGATTGAAATATATCTTTCTTGATAATACATCGACATGCCCAGAAGGAAAGAGTATTCAGAAGATTTAAAAAACACGGTTCTTAAATGGTTAAAAAATGGAAATTCATTGAGAGCAGCAGAACGCGAATTTGACATTCCAAATCAAACAATAAGTCTCTGGTGTCACAAATATAATAAATATGGATCAGTAGAGACACGCCCAAGAACAGGGCGACCACGAAAAAAAACCCAAAAAGAGAAGATAAAATGATCGTTCGTGAAGCAATAAAAATCCTCGTGTAACGGCTACACAAATTGTTCAAAGTTTTAACGAAAATCGCGAAGAAAATATACATGTTTCGACAGTGAAACGTCGACTATATGCAGCTAAACTATTTGGCAGACGTCCTTGTAAGAAACCACTTATATCAAAAAAGAATCGGATAGCCCGTCTGAAGTTTGCTAAAATCACTTACACTGGGAAAAAAGATTGGTCCAAAATTCTTTGGAGTGACGAAAGTAAGTATAATTTGTTTTCCTCGGATGGTATTAAGTATATTCGACGTCCAGAAGGTAAAAGATATGATATTAGATATCAAGTTCCTACTATAAAACATGGTGGAGGGAACGTCATGGTGTGGGGTTGCTTTTCTCGTGATGGCATTGGATCTCTACACAGAATTGATGGCATTATGGATCGGTTTATGTATGCCGACATACTGAGGGATCATATGCTACCACATGGCAAGAGAAAATGCCGCGCGGCTGGATATTTCAGCAGGATAATGACCCAAAACATGCTTCACAGCATGTTAAGCAGTACATGGACAAAGCTAAAATTCGGCTTTTAGAGTGGCCCAGTCAATCTCAGATTTGAATCCCATAGAGCATTTGTGGGAAGAGCTCGAACGTCGAATAAGAAGTGAAAATTATAGTAATACCACTAAATTATGGGAAGCATTGCAGAGAGAATGGTCAAAATACCATTAGAACGTTTAGAGAAGCTGGTTGACTCGATGCAATCACGATGTAAAGCTGTTATCGCTGCAAAAGGGTTTGCAACAAAGTACTAAATGTTTTTAATCCATAGTTGTTACTATATGTATTTCTTTATTTTTTGTTTTAAGAGCGTTTTGTCATAACTTGATAAATAGAAATATTTCGAAATTTTCGTTTTTGAATTTTTCACGTTAATAAATTTTCTAGAAAATTATATTTATATTTTTAATTTAAAGCCTTTTAAGGAATAAATATTTGAAAAATTAAAGCAAAATATTGAACTTTGAAAAAAACTGTTTGCCAACTTACTTTAGATCGCTACTGTACATATGTATAGTCAATTTATAGCGAAACTAAATAGTTTTTGGAAAAATATTGTGAAATGTTTATGTTTTCGTGCGTTTTCATGTATTCTGTTTTCGCCAGCTTAAACTGCGTAGGAAAATATTTAATCATAATTTTAATTTTTGTTTGTTTGCTAAAACCTCTTTAAATGCGACTATCAAAAATAGAATGATATGGTGTTTAAAATAAAGAGTTTTAGCCCCAAAAACTAGGGAATAATAATAATTGTCGATGTGCTATTATAAATCGAGTTACAACATACGAACACATATGAATATTTTTATTTAATGCCAATTTTTCAAAAATTTGCCAACCGCAATGTTTTTTTTTGGATGGGTATCTTTAGAAAATTTTTAAAATGGTAGTTCGGGTTTTTTCTAACTCTCCCGAATGGTTTTTGCAATTTAGAAGGTTTGCTAAATAGAAATCTCTCACCTTCTGTTTGCATTATTCATATGAGGTTAAAATAAAATTGTTTAAAAAGAAACTAAACAACGCATTTAGTAAAGAGGCACTGTAAGAAAGGTTATAATCCTTCCGTAGTAATCAACAAGTATATATTATAGTAGATGTAAAAGTAAATATCATATAATTTAGCGTTTTTTGATAATAATTAGAAATTATTTTTTGTGAAAAGATAAAAAGAAAAGTGAACAATTATCGCCCTTGTCAATTACGGCGCAGTTCTGGAACTAAAACTTTGTTCCTCTAATATAAAAACCGATTTTACAATCACAGCTTATATTTTTAATTTTTAATGTTTAAATACAATTTTCGCTTAAGCCCAAATAGAAACTTGTTCATATAACCCCTTTTTTTATCAAAAGTTGAAAGTACTAGAGAGTTTTTGAAAAAATATTTGCAATCAACATAAGAAATCTTTCAAATCTTATTGGAAACAGTCGAAGCTATCTTTGGAGAAAAATCATGCTGAGTACATAATATACATAATTATTAATTATGCACTTATCAACACTTTGACTTATCAACAACAGCATTTTGTATAAGTGAAATTGAACGCACGTGACAATTGGACAAATGAAAAAAAACTGCACATAATATGAAAACATTTTGTTACAATAAACTAATAATTAGTTTGTATTTAAACTTGAACTAGAAGTTCTACGTGATTATTCAAAGATAAACCAAAAATGACCTGTTTGCGGAATCATTTAACAATTTCTTTTCTTTTTATGGTGTATACTTGTTGTGTGGTAATATATCTCTTGTGATATACTGTTCAATTTTCAAATTATTTACTATATCTGATTTTCTTAAGAGCTTTAATAATTTTCCAGATACAGAAATGGGCAGCAGCAAATAAATAAGTAAATCCGTTATGCCATCCTTTAACGAAATTATTTTGATCGTGGAATATCATCTTCAACGAGTTGATTTAAGCCCTGAGAAATTCTAAATGCAAATTACTGCCACTATGAAAACAAATTTAAAGTACAATATTAAATTTAACATTAAAAAATATTAACTTTTACCAAGAACGTAAAAATGAATAATTTATTGAAAACACCATTTAGCATACGAAAAAAGAGTGTTATACAAAAAAAATTTACCCTACTCAAATTTAGCTTTTTCTATTTGGAGTTATAAGAAACGAGAAATTCAACTGGTAGCTAATGTAACAGTAAGTGAATCTGACAAATCCCAGATTACAGGATGTACACCCTCATCGTTAACAAGATATTACTTGATCCTTATAACGCCATTATTTTGCTCTCTTTTATCATTGTGAAGTTTGATATTGTATAAATTAATACAGACAACTGTTATTTTATTTTGCTTTATTGGTTTGATTGAATTGTGAAAAAACTTACATGTTACACCTATTAATTCTGTTCCTTTTTAATAACTGATTAAATATCTTACGACTTTATGGATTAGTAACGAATTTTATTTAAATAGTTTTATATATTAAAATTATGTATTATTATTATATACAGCTTTACATTCAATGGTGAATATAGCTATCCTAGTTCTAAGATATAGAGTATAGTGTTTCAAAATTAACTCAAAAAACTAAAGTTTAAATAATTAAATATACATAATTAAACTAACTGCAGATGAAAAGTCTTATAGTATATTTTTACAAATTAAAGAGTTTCTAAAAAAGAGCTTTTCATTTTGTTTGTAACGAAACTCGTTGCACGTTATTGAAACGTGTAACCCAAATTCGTAAATTTACCTAGTACTGCCCTGTTGCGCAAAGTACTAGGTATTGTTCAAGTCAATGCGGCGCTTAACCACATTAGGCCTGTCTAGCCAGCTGTTAATTGGTTCTGGGAATTTACCCTAAACTTTCTTTGAACTTCTTTTTCCAAAAAACCCAGCTTATCTTTTGCTTTGGGAAAAGCCCCATATTATCGAACAAAGGATGGCAGCACCTGGCTGTCGGAGAAAGCAATATAAGGGTGTTTTTGGAAAAGAAGGCAGTCTTGTCTTGGCTTTGCCCGTAAACCAGTTGTATCTGTAAGTTTTATTCGTTACCGTTATCGTGAAGGTCTTATCTTGTCGGTACCTTTGTGAAGATTTGTCTTGTCGTTGCCTTGCCTTTGGCACGTTTTGAATAAAAGTTTCGTAGTGATAAATGAACCTAAGTATCAGACGAGTACTGCAATCGTAACCGTTATTGGAGGTGAGGCTATCGTGCGACTAGTTAGTGTAATTATTTGTCTTACTACCT
Organism: Lycocerus yunnanus; assembly: GCA_036346125.1. Taxonomy (NCBI): domain Eukaryota; kingdom Metazoa; phylum Arthropoda; class Insecta; order Coleoptera; family Cantharidae; genus Lycocerus; species Lycocerus yunnanus. Next base: position 1,986,234 of record JARFIX010000008.1, on the reverse strand, counting down.
GAGGGCTATCCGCATTACGTACCACAACAAATAAAAACATCAAGGGAAACATAAGGACTGCATCCAGTGCAAGGACCACTACGGGTGATTGGCGGTAAGCCGTTTAGTTTTTGTGAACAAATTTGTCTTTGTAATTTATTTAATAACGAGTAAGTTATTGTTTGTTACCATTGAATTAAGGTTGGATTCTGTAAAAATAGTGTTAAATAAACCTCAGTGCAACGTATCGTTGATTTATTTAATTATACTCTCTAGCAATAGTCTAGAACGTCGCGTGGCTCACGACCTTGTTGTACATCTCCGTACGCTAGCCGGGGTACAACACTTTGTTTCAATGGCGCCTTTAACACGCGGAGCGATGAAATTCTAGATTAATTGCTTTAGAATAATTAAATTAAAATTCATTTCTTATCTTTAACTATTTTTATCTTAAATACATTTTTTATCTTTAACTATTTTTATCTTAAATACATTTTTTATCTTTAATTTGTATATCAAAGTAACTTGTCTATAACTTTTTATATCAAATTCAATTGTTTTTAACTTTTATATTAAATTTACTTGTATTTAACTTTTATATCAAATTCACTTGTCTTTAACTTTTATATCAAATTCACTTGATTCATAAATCAACTAATTTTGTTTTGTGTAGTATAAAAATTACCTGTATTGTATTGTTTATATATCTTATTGTATTGTATTGTAATATCTCTTTTGTAAAGCGGTTTTACGATTGAAGTACTTAGTCTGAATTACGTCAGTACCGTATCTTATTTTTTTGCATAACTAACGGTAAAATTAACTTAATTTTCAAAATTATCGGTTACTAATAATTTACTTATTTTCTTTCCTCTTACAATTAATTGTAATCAAGAGCTTGATTCTAGGGGAGCTCAAATTGCGATAATGCACGAAGTAACGTTTTAAGTTTACCTTTATTACGGTCCTGGGCACCGACCATTTAAACTGCATCCCTTACGAAATTAACTCTATGTTTTCACGTAAGTCCCTGTATATCTTTTTTTTTTAAATTATCTTAATAATTTTTATTATTTTCTTTATCGAACGGTCCTGGGCACCGACCACTTAAACTGCATCCCTTGCACGAAAATTAGTTCTCTATGTTTTCATGTAAGTCTCTGTATATCTTTTTGGTTTTTAAATTATCTTAATAATTTTTATTATTTTCTTTATCGAACGGTCCTGGGCACCGACCACTTAAACTGCATCCCTTACGCGAAATTATCTTTATGTTTTCAAGTAAGTTCTTTTATATCTTTTTGGTTTTTAAATTAATAATTTTTATTATTTTCTTTATCGAATTGTCCTGATCATTTAAACTGGATCCCTTCGCTAATTTTGTCTTGATGTTTTCAAATAAGTCCCGGTACATTATTTTGTTTTTAAAATTAACTTAATCATTTTTATTGTTTATCTATTTCAATAATTTTTTATTTGAATTTTCAAATTGTGCCTAGAGTCATATTTAAGTAAGTTTGAGGATTGTATCTCCTGTTTTATCAATATTGTTTTTCGATGTACCGTTGAGTAGGTACATTTTTCTTGGTAAATTTGTTGAAAAATGTGTTAATCTCGATACAAAGTTGAACAATGAGATTTACCAGTACCCAACGCAGACTCATTTTTGCTTGTGACCTACCTCACTTTTATCTTCTTATTGTCCTATACCTATTATTATCTCCTCAAATTAAAATTCTATTTCTATCTTAGTCTAATCTTCTATACCCCTTACCGAACCGTATTATTTTGTGGGTGCCCTGTTGAACTTTTAAAATCCATTTTAAGCATACCTCGGTAATTATTTTGCATTTAATATTTCTTTTAGTTATTTTTATTTGTTTTTCTATTTTAATTAAAATTAATACTTTTTTCTTAACTATTTTATTGGTTGATTTTGACGTACAAATTTTTTTAGCTATGTAATTCAAATTGTCTTTACATTTCTTATTTTTTGTTATGACTCATTATCTTTTTTCATAGCTTTTACCTGAACCTTTTACCTAACCATTTTAATCTTGTCCTCTAACTTAAATCAAAATTCCGTTAGTTGAAGCTATTCAATTTTCCTCATTGTTTTGTTTCCTTGGTAGTTATATTTTATCATGCTGAGTCCCACCTTTGATCTTTATCTCATTTGGCTGTTGGATATTAACTTTTGATTTTCTAGGCTCGGAAAATTCGAAGATTCAGCTGCTTCATGTTTTAACGATTGAAGTTGTGTCTCTTGTGATAATTAATAATTACATGTTTAATTTTGTTTTCTTTTCAATTTTAAATTTGTCCATAAACCTCATGTATTCATTTTGCCTTCATATTACGTACCTGGTCAATATCTCCAACCAATGAATTCCTTCTTTGTTGAATTCATTAACTTTGTCAATGTCTTTTAATTTTGCCTTTACCTTAAGTAGTCATTTATACCTTCATTTTAATTGTTAAATTTGTCAATTTCCTAATTAATTAATTTCGTTTTGTGGTTCTAATTTCGTAATTCTTCTGTCTTATTCATTTTTGCCTTTAATTTACGTTGCCAATGTATCTAACCGATTACTTTTGTTTGTTTCTAAATTTATTAACTTTGTTAATCAACCAATTAATTAATTTTTGTTTAGCATTAATTAACTCGGTCAATTTGCCTAATTATTAATTTTGTTTAGGCATCCCTTAACTTAGTCAGTGTATCTTACTAATTTATCTTTTCCTTTATCTTACTTGATCAATTTATTCCGCAGATTAATCTTTTGTTTTTGCCTTTATTAACTTTGTTGGCTTATTCAATTTATTAATTTTTGTGTCTGCATGTATTAACTTGGTCAAAGTGTCTATCTCGATTATATTTTCAGTATTCTCTCCCTACGTGTTTTTATTGGAGACAATTTTATTTGCGTAGCGCTTACTGTAAACGGTAATTACCTATCTTTTTCTGTTTGGCCTTCGATTACGCCGTTAAGACGTTGAATCTCTTTTGTTAGCTTACATTGCATACGTGAACGTAATTATCTTATCTAACTTATCTTATATTATCTTATCTTATTTCTCTTCTCTTATTTTGGGTAAACCAAATACCTTTTGTTAGATTATGTATGTATTATCTAACGTATCGTTTATTATCTTATCTTATCTAGAGTTAATCAAATCTCTATTGCTACGATATCTGCTATTACTTAGCGTACGATTATTTTTATATCTAAGCTCCAAATTTTTGATCTACTTTTGCGTAGACCATACCGTACTCCTATGATGTGGAATAACATCATTTATCGTTGTTAATCTGTAACGATCCCTGATTCAGGTGAAAATAATTTGTCTTTTACCTATAATCAGTTTAATGAGCTAATTAGAGCTCCAAGTTTTTGTATATATTATCCTATTTATTATAATCACGATCATTATAATAATCCTTAGTCTTAATTATTCATTTTTAACTTAGCGGTAAATGTAGATTTTGAGATCATTAGTTAGTTCAACTCTAAGTTTTGTAACCCCTTCTTGTGAGACAACCTTGGGTGATTGACCCGGATATCATCGTAAAGGCCTCCCTCGAAAGGAAGGTTCCCATCAAGGAGCTCTGAATAACACTCGTGTATTCTTAATTTTTTAAATTTATACTGATATTTTCCCCTGATCCTCCGTGTAAGCTTTTAGCCGACCCTTTAATACGTTCCCCCCGTGAAAGTTTTATAAACTGTCCCTAGGCCTGTAAATTTGATTGCCAATCCCCTATAGAGTTTCTTGTTTTTCTCTCATTACAAAAAATAAGTGGCGTCCAACTTACTACCCAATTTGACTTATATTGCATAGTTACTCTTTGATCCCATTTGAGACAAAGGACTTGCTCGACAACAACACGATCTAATTAGATCAATATTATAGTTTTATAACTGTACCGTTTAGCTTTTTATTCTCAGTAAATTAATCTCTATGCGTATTTCTTCCGTTCTTTAGGTTTAACTTAGTCAACTCGTACTTACTCACATTTTTCCTTTTTCTCTTTTCTTTTTTGTAACTTAGTAGGATGTGTAACGAAACTCGTTGCACGTTATTGAAACGTGTAACCCAAATTCGTAAATTTACCTAGTACTGCCCTGTTGCGCAAAGTACTAGGTATTGTTCAAGTCAATGCGGCGCTTAACCACATTAGGCCTGTCTAGCCAGCTGTTAATTGGTTCTGGGAATTTACCCTAAACTTTCTTTGAACTTCTTTTTCCAAAAAACCCAGCTTATCTTTTGCTTTGGGAAAAGCCCCATATTATCGAACAAAAGGATGGCAGCACCTGGCTGTCGGAGAAAGCAATATAAGGGTGTTTTTTGGAAAAAGAAGGCAGTCTTGTCTTGGCTTTGCCCGTAAACCAGTTGTATCTGTAAGTTTTATTCGTTACCGTTATCGTGAAGGTCTTATCTTGTCGGTACCTTTGTGAAGATTTGTCTTGTCGTTGCCTTGCCTTTGGCACGTTTTGAATAAAAGTTTCGTAGTGATAAATGAACCTAAGTATCAGACGAGTACTGCAATCGTAACCGTTATTGGAGGTGAGGCTATCGTGCGACTAGTTAGTGTAATTATTTGTCTTACTACCTGAGGGCTATCCGCATTACGTACCACAACAAATAAAAACATCAAGGGAAACATAAGGACTGCATCCAGTGCAAGGACCACTACGGGTGATTGGCGGTAAGCCGTTTAGTTTTTGTGAACAAATATGTCTTTGTAATTTATTTAATAACGAGTAAGTTATTGTTTGTTACCATTGAATTAAGGTTGGATTCTGTAAAAATAGTGTTAAATAAACCTCAGTGCAACGTATCGTTGATTTTATTTAATTATACTCTCTAGCAATAGTCTAGAACGTCGCGTGGCTCACGACCTTGTTGTACATCTCCGTACGCTAGCCGGGGTACAACAGTTTGTTTCATGTTAAACCAACGCATAATTTAGATTTTAGACTATTTGGTTAGTCGGATCTCAATCAATTTTAGTAATCTAGTATGTGATTTACATATTAGCTTCTCTCTAATAGGATTTTGCCATAGCAAAGGAAAATTCTAAAATTTAGGAAAACAATCAATTAGATTTATTGAGTCGCTTACAAACACAAAATTTCAATTAAGCACAATAACTACTAAAACATCTGCATAATATAAATTTACAAAATTGTACTTTCGATGTTGTTAACAGCAAAATGAGTTTTTCTGAATCGAAACCAGCTAAATCGTTTTATTCTTGTACCCAAAAAACAGCAAATTTATTACAGTTCATAAAAATCCATAGACTTGTTTTTAAGATTATACCTATTATAAATAAACGTACAAGTAAATTGTTGCAATAGAAGTTATATGATTTACTTAAGCCCATAATGACTACTTCAACTTTAGAAAAAATTTTTGGAAGACTTCCTTAATAATTTCTCATTACATAATACTGTATAGAGGGAAGATGGTCGTAGTAAAGTTCTTACTCCACAGATGCTCGAACCGAATATTTTGACTTACTTACTTTAAGCCACGCCAGCCAGTAAAAATATTCAAATACAAATATGCAGATATACAAAAATTAGTCATTTATAATACTACAGAATGTAGTACATAATGTATAATATAATGTTATAAGTACAACTACATAATAATTTTTCCGTATTGATCTAACTACTAGCGGCCACTAGTATAGCACATTAGAACTTTTAAGGGAATAGATTTCTTTATTAATTTAAATTTTATGTGAATAAGGCCCGGTCTTTTTATACTCTGTAAAGTATCATTTAGCTAAATGCTAGATAAAATAAAAAAGGAATAAAAATTACTAGTTACAAAGAGTTAAAGATGATGAAAATACATTTTCTTAAGCTAACAGAAACTTATCAGAAATTTGAACACGACATTTTATTAGAAGATAAAATAACCCGGGTCTAAGTGTTTTTATTTATATTATCTAACTTATTAATAAATAAATAAAAAACAAAATTAGAGTGGGCTTTTATATACATGTCTTTACTAAGTCCACTAATTGCGGAACAGTTTTCTTATGAATTTATTAGTTTCAAAGTGTGTGAGTTCGAATGTGCCCCCAGCCTATCTTTGTGTAAGCTGGTACGTTTGAGAACCGGAAAATAGATCGATTTTTAAGCATTATTTCCAAAACGATAAATAAAGATTGAAATTTTTATTTTAATGCAAAATGAAGCTGTTTATCCAATTAAAAGTTATAAAACGAGAACGTATAGCAATACGTGTGAAGCACCATTGAGTGGCGAACACGATTCCGGGTGAACAACTTAACGGAGAGAAAAAAACAGTTTTAAAATCTGTGACTTTTCTAGAGGGAACAGATTTCGAAAAAAAATGGTTCAGTTGTTTGCGAAATGCAATTTTCCTTTATTTTTATTAAATTTATTTCTTTACTTTTTTCAAGATTTTTTTTAAATTCTACTTCATGTTTACTGTTTTTGTGTATTTAGTATCGTTTTCAAGATATAGTACATGGAAATAGAGAGCAAAATTTTAATTTATACTAAAATGCGAACAGCATCTAAAACACGCAGACCGGTCGCGGATTCACTCTCCAATGTTTTTCAATAATTTTTAATTAATCGCTAGTAAAAAACCTTATTTCAAATTATATAGAAAAAGTGAAACTCAGAACTATAAAAATTAAATAGTTACATTACATTTAATTATTATAATAAGTTACTAACTTAGTTACTAAATTAGTTATGCCCGATTGCACGACCTCCGACTAAAAGTGGCCCTTACCTAAGTGATCCTTAACTATAAGGTTCAGATTAGTTTAGGTTGCATTGCACCACCTTTACATAACGTCGGCTTAGTTAAGCTTCAGATTAATTTAGCAACACCGCATTTTATAGTAATTTTGGTAATATTTTAGGAATTTTACACAGACATAAATTTTAGGTTGGTTAAACTTGCAAACAAAAACAAAATGCATACTACATAACCTTATATTATTCTTTTACATTCAACGTTATTGTTCATTGTAGAAATTTAAAAATATCTAAAAAACAAGTTTATAGGAGATACAGAATTATTTCTGTCATATGGATATTCCAATTGTGGCTCAATTTCTCTCAAAACCCTAACAACTGTCTCCTTCTGAAGTCGAAATCTTTTAAAAACGACAAATCATCCATACTATTAATATAGTTTGCTCTTTCGTAAATTTGTCTTGAAAACCATGATTAATTATTAAAATTTTTAATAATTTTTAATTAATATTAAAAATATTTAATAAAACTTCCAAATCGTCTTCAAACAAGTCATGCATCATTTCATTCATGTTGTGCGCAAATATAACACACTTTATTGAAATATTATTAATGTTTTAACCTATAAATTTACCTCACAACCATAAAATTATTCATCAATTTCTGTCATTTAAGGTTAAGGAACAGTTTAAGCCGCAGATTTCGTCGGCTTAAATTTAGGTGGTTCGTAAGAGGTTAAGGAACACTTAATTCGGTGGTGCAATGGAATAGGTGGCACTTAATGATTTAAGGAACAGTTAACACTTTAAGGAGAGGTCGTGCAATTGAGCATTAGTTACTTAGTTACTTACTAAGTTACTTAGTAGTAAGTTAATAAGTTACTAACGCGTAAACGCCGCGTATAATAATTATAGCTACTAAATGAAATGTAAATGTATAAAATTTAACTTATCTACGTAAAAAAAATTTTAAAAATAAATAAGATTTTTTCTCTTCTTGTACTGAACAAATTTAATCGATACTGGAAGTTAACTTAATTTTATATAATTCAAAATTTTTCCGCTGGCTAATGTACGCAATTCACAATCAATGTACGAGGTACAAGGTTATATGTAGGTACAAGGTTCATATGAAATGTTCGACGTTTTAATCAATTAACGTTATTTAGAACTTGCACAGAAACCAAAATCGCCTCTAATTCACATGGTCAGCAGTATCTTCTAGCAACAATTTTCTGCGTTAAACTTAAAAATATTCTGATACGCAACAATTTAACGAAATGAAGAAATTACAAGGTGTTTTTGGACCGTAATATAACGATGAAAAATAAAACGTTACAATCGTACTTGATATCGTTTTCGTAAGTTACTGAATTAAATTCAGTGAACATAAATTTAAGGTTAAGTTGGAAAAAATGTAGGCAAAAATCAAAATGAAACATGATGGTTTGTACTTGGTATACATATACTACTGTGCAAAAGTCTTAGCACACTTTAAAATATCGCTAGTGTGAAAACCGTTGAAAGATTTTTTGAAAACGACCCTAGCATAACCTTCCTGGTAAAAAACTGATTTGTTTTGCTATTTAGTAAAGCAAAAATACTAAATATTAAGGACATTACGGCCTTGATTAAATTCTAGCTTTTTTGACCTTTTTTATACGCTAGCATGGTTAATTAGTTCTTTACATTTCTATATTTTCTTTAATTTAGTGTATTATTTGTTAATATTTACTTCTTATACTATGTATTAGTTATACCTATTATACCCTACTTACTGTCGAGGTTATGTCGATATTTTAACAAGTTTGCAAAATTTCTTTAATCGTATTTCTATAAAATTTTTATAATCGTACTTTTTATAATTTAAGAGGCTAATGAAACTTCTTCTTTTAAAAGTACTAATACCAAAAATATTTCAGTTGCCCGCAATAAGTAAAATCGCGACTAATGCCAAGAAAAATGCAAAGATTATTTAGAAAAATTGCAAAAAGTACAACAAACACGGAAGAAAAACCCCAAATAAATATGGAACAAGTTAATCTAAAACAGGCAAAACTTAAACAAAAATTAGCACTCTCCAGTGTTTTAGTGTTTTTGTTTTACTGCTTTATAAGATTTATTATATCTTTTTATTGAATAGATTACTCTCCATATTTACATTTAACTTTATCATGGTTTTACAATACTGATTGATTTCAAAGTCTTCTGTCTGTTTTCATTTTCATTACCAGTGTTCTATAATTCTTCATGCCGCACTGTCTTTTACCATTTCCTTGCGATATCCGACATCCATCCTCTTCGGGTTCTTCATTACCTGGTTTCACTATCTTATTTTGGGCCGTCCTTTCCCTCTCTCTACCTTCCATAGGTTTCTACTGTACAATTTCCTTCAATGTTTTGTTCTAGTTACATTTAATCACGTCACGAAAGCATTGCTTACCGATCTATTTTATCATCTTTTATTATAATATTTATTATATTAAAATTTTGAAAATTTAAATTTTAGTTTGATTGGGTTTTTAAGCGGAAAATATAGTTTGAGATTAGGAAAAATGTGGCAAGAAAGGTAGACGTGCAGATTTAAGTTACGGTGTAAAATTGTGTCGGTTCTTCATAGGATGGTTCTTTAAATAACGGAATATTAAGTTATTAGATTACTTCATTCTGCCAGCGAAATCTAGGATTTTATCACTAGTGGAGCAATTGGTGTTGGTTTTGATTGAGTTATAACCATATGAGGTTTAGCCAACTATTCTAATCCAAGTTTTGGACCTTTAATTCCGGCTTTGCAATTTTCATAGTGCAAAAAATCTGGTTGTTCTTTCCGTACATTTTATTTGATTAAAAACATGAAAGATCAACATCAACTTCGATCTTTGCGTAATCTTCGTTTGTTAATTGATCCTTGAAGAGTTTGGAAGATCGCCGCTGATTTCAGTCAATTTATTTAAAGATGTGCTGCCTACATACATATATCCTGTTTATCTGCCGGAAGTGCGAATTAAAAGCTGATAATTGGCGCAGCCAGTAACTGGAGCACAAATAGTTTTTTTCTTTTGAGCATTTTGCTTTGTTGTGGATTATATGCGGATTATACGCGCAATTTTTGTGTTTAGACTTTATTGATAGTTACATTTTCAAAATCTGGGCGATAATGTTAAAGTGGGACTCACACACTTACAAATGCTCTTTAATGTTTCATACTTTACTATCTTTTACCATTTTGACCACCACTTTCACCAATTTGCAAATTTACCTTGCAAATTATAAAAAAGAGTTGCATATAAGTTCAGTCCCGTTATGGAAATCACGTAAAAGAAGTTTAAAAAATGAAAAACATCAGATGAATAATTATTGTTTTTGGTGCAACAAACATCAGTTACTTCGTTGCCGTAGAATCAGTTTGAAATTGATGACTTATAGCAACGTGATAACCCCAAGATAGACATGTGTGTTGGAAAAGACTAGATTATGCATTTTATAGGATTGAAAATGTCAATGTGTAAAATTTGTTCAAAAACACAAGAACAAGTTATGTAATTTTATTAAATTTATTATAAATTAGCAAATTTTTATGACCTTTTACGTTATAATGTAATTTATAAAATAAATTAAAATGTAATTTGAAACAAATTTTACGGCTCGAGTTCACAATCCCAAACTCGAAAATACACTTTTTCCTATACAAATGGCTTTACTAAACGAAAGAGAACGTTTTTACAAGACTTTTAAGGTGAGAATAAATTTGGTGGGTCCTATATTAATACCCAGTTACAATTACTTACAGTTTCAAAAGAGCTAATGACAAAATTGTACTCTAAATTAATTTTAAAACAGTTTTTTTCCAAAATTTGTGAACCGACCGCAAATTTTATTTCATTTATGTGGTAATTAGATCCTCATTTTTCACAATTCGCTTTAAAAATTGTTAAAATCAAAGTTCGGGTAATTGCCACCAATTTTACTATTATAATAAATTCTATTAAATTATTTAACTTGATTATCATTAAATTTATTAATAACAGCTATGCTTTTGATGGTCATTTACACTTCGATTCATTATAGTTCGGCGTTTCATCGTTTATCGTTTAAGACAAATCAAAGGCAAGTAAAGAACAACAATATGTTGTTGAAAAGCAAAACGGTGCGAACTATAATTTTCGCTTCTTATGAATTATCTGATAAATGTTTAAAAGTAGTGCTTAAATTTTTGTAACATGGAGATTTTCATCAAACTCGGTTTCAGCATGTGAGCCGTTTTTTCTATCGGGTAGTTTTTAATTTTAGATATCAATTTTAAATATAGTAGGTACTATTTTTTATTAGTAAATATCGTTATCAGGAATAACATTAAATGTACTATTTGTTCAAATGCTTTTATCGGCAAATGTTTACATTCTCATAATTAACAGTGGCATAGAAAATTGCAGTGAATAAGGGTAGAAAATTACCAAAATCAATCTTGTTAATAAGACATATGCTTAGTGTAATAAGCTTTGGCGGAAGCAAGTGTAAGTAAGCGATTCTAGCCACACTTATAGCGGCCAATTTGTTAACTGTCCAAGTTAGTAGAGATAAATCGGGTAGTTAGTCTTTTGTAAATGGTTTCAAAGTTTTTACTTTTACTATAGCGACTTTTTTAATAAAAACTCTAACAGCTAGTTATTTTTAACACGTTGTTAGTAAAAGTTAGTAGAAATACTTAATCCATCTAGGTAAAATACGGATTATTCAATATTATATTTTTTTAGCTACTAAATAATTAAAATTATCTTTAGCAATTAATAAATTAATTTCAAAACTCAAACGGAAATAAAATTCAGTCTATAAAATCTCGAAAGAAAAAAGATTAGAAGATCTCGGGTTTCATTCCTGAGACCACCAGCACTTCATTAGCTCAGTAAAGTTAATTCATTTTATATGGGCGATCCTCAAAAAATTGGTAACAAACTGAAGGTAGTAGTAAATTGTTGAAAAATTAATGCAGGATAATATGTTGTATAGTTATTGTTTGTAAGAGCATCCAACTTTACTTTTTTCCTTATGCTCCCTACAAAGTTCCAACGACGTTTTTTCTTTCTTTTACACATTTTTGAGGTTTATCCTCAATATACACCCTAAATTTTTAAAAATTTTGCTTTCAAAATTTCATGATTTTTACTCACGTGTCAAGCAATAAAAAATTAACTTAATTCTATATTTATATAAAACAGCCACATCAAGAATATCTTCTAGGTGGAAGATTTTATTGAAAGTATAAATTTTGTTTTGTATACTATAAATTTGTACCTATTTAAATTCTGCAATTAAAACAGGCTTTAGTTCCTTTCTTTTCTTTTGGAAATAATATTGTACAATTTTTTTCGCGCTGAATTCAAAAATCGCCCATCTAAATATTTACTGAAATATAATATTCATGGAGTTTGGACTTTCATTATAATTCGTATAATGCATCTAGATTTGCACTCAGAAGTGATATTTTAATATTATAAAATATATTAAAATCAAAATAATTTAATTATTGCCACCAAAAGCAGTAATAGTTATTTAAGCTAATACTAGGGACGTAAAGAATCTTATTAACATTCCATCAAAGTTAATATAATCCGACGCGAAAGCCGAGGTGGAAGCCGAGGATTATATTACCTTCCGAGAGTGTTAATAGTCCTTACTTGCCGTGTAGCTTATTATATTTTTTCCACTACTGCAATGTACCAGTTTAATATAATAATTATTTTAAAAACAATTTTGACATCGATGTCAGAACTTTAATTCAAATTTTCATTTCGTTATTTTCATTTTCAAAATTTGCTTTGCTTGTTCCTTAGTAATAAACAAACAATTATAAATAATCAAAATAGCAAAATATGGAATTGACGAATACTACTTGCTTAAATTTGCTACCCATTAAATCAAGAAAAACATGAAGTAATAACGAACGGATTTCTACCAAAATTTAATCAGCTCTTTAGACGGTTATTTTCAACCAATGTGCCAAATTTTAATTCAATCGGTGCATGCGTTTGTTCGAAATCGTGGACGAAAAAAACGGGCACACACACGCACATCTAGACATCATTCCAAAAATTGTCTTAAACGACTTCTATAATTATGCTCATAGACCATGAGAAAAATGCTAACTCAAAACTTTTTTTTTACTCGATTACAATACTTTCCTTTACTACGTAAATTGGAAAGTAACAAGGTATGAATATACCTAAGATGCATTCAAATAATTATGGGCATAGCAGGAGCTTGTAGTACAGAAGAGTTTTGTAAGATTCAGTTAACAGATATTACTTGCTGATAATGGAAGTTTTGTGATTATAAAAATTCCTATCACAAAGAACGATGTACTTCGCACTTTTCAATAGTGAACATGCATGAATAAAAATTTTTGTTAAAACAGTATTTTCCGATTAATCCAATATATTAAATGTCAAATCAGTAAAAATAACGTCTATTTATTGTATTTTGATATAAATAATCGATTTTAAAATTGAATGATAATTTAAAATAAATCATGTGACCATAAACGCATCGCCATTGGTTTGACGTCATACGGCTTTATAATGCGCTTACATTTCGGAACAAAACAATGTTTATAGCTCGTCTTCTTGTTGGTTTCTAAGATAATAACAGCTTTTAACACTAACAAACTTCAACTTTCAAGCACAAAACTGTGCAAAACAACTAAGCCGCGTTTTAAGTTACTAAGAGTGACGTCACTAGCAAATAGCGACTTGCGCGGTCGTTTTCTTCTATTCAAATTGATACATTTTTAAATATTTTTTAAATTATTATCGAAACGAAAATAAATAAAATAAATAGTATTAATCAGTATCTTTAGATATTTTTGATCTATACGCTATAAAAAATTTATGCATCTTCCTATTGTTGAAAATCCTCACGAAAATATTGATTATTAGAAAACTTTCAAAAAGTATTTGTAAATTCAAATGAAAGTAATTAATAATTCTCGTTTTTTCTTACGATATCAATTCGGAAAGTGCGTTAATCAGCCAGTTGGAAAACACACATTCGCGAAGATTCCAACAATTCCAAAATTTGTAAACCTGTCAGAATTGCATTTGTGCCTCTTCTGCCACTTTACTTGTCAATTCTGGAAAAAATATTTTAGGTTTAAAACGGCACCGACGGTGGAAGTTCAAGTGGACGGTAGTCCGTAGCAGAAGGCTATGTGGCGAAGTCGATTCAAAACAAATTAGATGTCGCTAACAAAATACTTTATGACAAAAATACAGATGACTTCAAGAATATTAATTCTACATCAAAAATAATTAATCAAGATTATACTTCTTTTCAAGTTCAGCTGGTCTTTCAAGACCCGCAGTGTAGCGTAAAGCATACACTGGCCGACTGGAAAGCGGTAAACCGCAGTTCAAGTCCTGGTCGAGTCGGATACACTGCTGTGATCAAAGATCCAATATCAATCTGTGGACCATGGGGAAGTCAGCGGGAAACCACCCCATGAATTATACTCCCATGAAAATCATCTTGGCTTTGGCCAAGATGATACTGCTTTTCAAGTGACAACAATCATTTCAACATTTCAGAGTATTGCAGTACCATGTAGTGACCAAGAGACTAATTTTCTGGAAATCAAGCATGTAATTATAAAAATTCCTCGTTTTAAATTGTACATTTAATTGCTTCAGATGTGCCTGTTACCCTATATTATCATTAATGATGGCAATTCATTAACATAGGAGGACCACCGGCTTTACGTGCCTTCCGAAGCACGGAAACGGTCATAGATAGAAAGAGAGTCGGAAAGAAAACTTTCCTTTGTATACGTCCTTGTCCTCCCGGGTTCGAACTGGGTGCCTTAGCATCAGTAGTCGATCGCTCTAACTACTAGGCCAGTGACCGTCTCTTGTAAGATTATAAAGATTATAAATCAAATAATTTTTATAGAACCAACCAACTAACTAAAGAAAAAAAATATCAATATAGCAGTAATATCAGAAACAAAGAAAACTTCGGGGAAGCAGAAATGTTGGAGAATACGTAATGCTGTACAGCGAAGTGAACCTCAATGAAAGAGCAAAGAAATCACATATAAGAATTCATATTCGTAAATGAAAAAATTATTACCGTCAGATTTAGAATAGATCGAGGAAACCTAACAGTTATTGCAGTTTTTGCCCCGGAGAATGGAAAAACACAAGAGTCTGAAGAACTTACCCTACAGAAAATAGTGACGATATATGACCAATCAGACAACATCCTAATACTAGGAGATTTAAACGCAAAGGTAGGTAATCGAGCTATTTCAAAAGTAGTAGGGCAATATGGCGAACAAGTAGTAAATGAAAATGGAGAAATGCTGAGACAGTTCGCACTATTCGTAAAAAGTGCCAACATATTCTTCCACAAAAAAGACACACATAAATACTCATGAGCGGCAAGGGGATCTAGATCAATAATTGACTATATTATAGCTAATAAGAAATTTGCCAAAACAGATAACAGATCTGAAAGTCTATAGAGGATATATACCCAGACCATTTCTTGGTAATAAGAAAAAGAAACCTATATACAAGATGGAAGAAACCAAAACAACACGCGCCAAGAATAAATACTGAGAACGTATACAAAATCTACCAACTAGAAAATGAAGACACGAGACTGCAATATCAGGTTAGAATCAACAGTTTGGTGACTACTGTTCCAACAAGCAACACTATAGAAAAAGAATGGCAAAACGTAAAAAATATTATAAATGAGTCTGCCTTATATACCATTGGAACAAAAAAACTACAGAAAAAGAAAAGATCTTGAGATATGGACACCTGAGATTGATAATGCGGTGAAAGACAAAAATAAAGCCGAGGGTCAACCGCTACAGGAAATCCTGTACAATTTTCTAGATGTGAAAAATGAATGTGACAAATGTATAACAGGAATTTGTAACTTCCGCCATTCCTGTTAAGTTTAGTCCCCTTGAATTTTGTTAAGTTTGCATGTAAGGTGAGAGAAAAGTTGGCACTATGTTTTCTTCTGAGATAAGCCCGCTATTTGATAAAAAGGGCAGTGCTCGACCGACATCTTAAGAGCGCTCACGTAGTTAATTTTAATTTGGTGCAAATTTTCGTGTTAAACCTACTGTGATTATTTCATCCTCCATATCACAGGTAAATTACATTCAACTTTGTTTCTCCGATTCTTACCACTTATTTTTAGTGGGTTTTAATGCCAGGTTTAAGAATCTGTTTGGTTGCATTTCCACCGCACGTTTTTGTTGAATTTTGCAATGTCGTCAAGACGTTATCTTTGCCGACCGTTACACCTGGATAGATAAGGAAAATTTAGCCCACTGATAAAAGTCGACCTTCGTCAATTAATTTCTATATTGGAGCTGGTTCGGAAAATTATTATTCATATTTTCTTGGATTTTGGAGCGTTGCGTTTTATTTGGATAATGAGGTCCTTGCATTGTTTTGGAACGATGGTATCATTTGAAGATTTGTGTGAGCTTCTGTTATGCTCCTGTCAAGATGCCAGTTGTTCTTTGGCAGGCCCTTATTTTCTTCACGATGGCGACGGTTCCTTCCATGTTTTCCCCTCCGTTTGAAGTTGGACGAAGCGTTGTAACGAACCATTACTATGAATTTGTGTAGTTTGTAATTCAATTTTCAACATTGGTGGTTGACGTTGTCGACCTGAAGTTATGTTTAATCCATTCTTGTGTCTTTATTTGATTTTAGTAAACTTCCGGAGATAACCTGATGTGGGACGATGACGTGATTTACTCGGAAATTGAAGGTAACCCGAAATGGAAGGTATTTTAAAGATTCGATCCATCATTTTGGAAGTCTCTAGGTAAGTGAGCTATGTCAGTAAAGATTCGGGAATGTGTGTTTTAACTGCGCTTCAGGTGGGACTTTTGATTTAACGTCAACGATTTTCACAACAAGAATTCAATTGTTGAACAATTCATAGTAATGGGGAGTCGACTTGAACCACCACTAGCCTTCAGCTGGTGTGGTTGTATTTTTTTAAAGTTTACCCCTCAGGTAAACTTACTTATAACCCTTTGTTTTTATTATTTTAGCCTGTAGCCTTCAGCTACTTGCTAATGTTACTTGCTTTGTTTTTTATTTTTCATTATGTGTTTGTTCTGATAAGGAATTGTAAAATTTCAAATGTGGTGTTTACTGTCGCTTGTGCTTTTGTTTAATCAACATTCTTCTTCTTATAATTTATTTACTTAGTGGGCCCATTAACATCATTTCCTCAACTGGAATGATTTTAGTTACGATTACACCTGCATACCGGTAAATACTTATAACCCTGTATGAAGGTATTTTAGCTGACCTTCAGCTACTTTGGTCTAAGTAAGCGGCTATGTTCAATAAAATTATTTTCATTATGTGTTCATAAGGAATTGTTTAATAACATTCACACCCAAGAATTTACTATTTTGATATTTTCATAGTAATTCACCTTACTTCATCAAGTTTTTATTTACTTACTTCGCCTATTAACTCTTATATACTCCTTTGTTTTCATTTATTTTACGAACCTTGCTACTTCAATGTTATTTGTTTGTATGTATTAATTCACTTATGTGTATTTCATGGGATTACATAATGTATACAAAATGTTACACTTAGCTTTTGTAAATCGTAAAAATTTTCATCATTAAAGTATTATTTAATACTGACCCTATGTAAATCATTGTTCAACTACAAGCATTATGTATTAGAAACCTCACATAGAATACTTCATGTACTCATGAATGTATGACGAATAAACTGTCAACAAGCGAGTTGAAATTCATGAAGACTAGCAATTACGTATAAAACTAGAAAGGCTCAACAAACAGAAAAAGATTATGCAAACTTAATTTCAAGAGAATGGTTACATGTAAAACAGAATGGTAACACTTTTAACAGCGGATACAAGTTATACGCTAGAATAATAAATCCAGACTAAAAACAATATTCGAACACATTTTGGAGGAAGAACAAAATGGTTTCAGGAAAGAAAGGTTACTACAGATGCAGTTTTACAAAACAGATAGTAAAGAAAAACAGAATCAACCAGAAACCTGCATAAATTCGAGAAGGCTTTTGAAATCTAATCCGAGAGCAGCTCTGGGAAATAATGGAACATCATAGGTACCCACAACATTTAATAAAAACAATCAAAAGTCTATACAGCAACACCACAGTAATTTTAGACTTAGGAGAAAAGCTGTCTCAAGAAATGCTATTAAACAAAGGTATCATACAAAGATGATGCCTTTCGCCTAAATTCTTCAATATATACATCGACCAAATTCTTGAAGAATGGAAAAAATAATAACATCTGACATACAGTTGAATAATCTAATAACGCTAAAGTTAATTTTATACGCATATGATACAGCAATCCTAAAAAAAGTGAAGATGATCTGCAAAGAAACCACCATATGGTGGTTGTATTGTACTATTTGCAAAAATTACAATGTCAAGATCTCAACACGTAAAACGAAAACTATGGCCTTTAAGGGAAGACAACCAATCAGAAGAAATATAGTTGTTATAGACGGAAAACGTATAGAACAAGTACTACATTTTAGTTATTTAGGATGTGATGTGTCTGCGGATAGAGATTATGACATTGACGACAAACTAACCCAAGTTTGGACAGATCTGTGGAACAATACACAGATTTTTAAAAAACAAGACAAAAGCAAACACACGCATTAAACTATATAAAGTAATAGCTGTCTCAACTCTAATATATGGAAGTGAAACCTGGGTACCGACATCCAAAGTAAAAAATTGTAAGTAAAATACAAGCAAATAAAATGAAATTCTTATGAGCAACAAAGGGCTGTACAAGGGAGGACAGAATTAGAAATGAAGACATTAGAGAAGAATTAAATGTCTATAGAATACAAGACATGAATACAGACAGCCCGAAGATACAAGCCACAAGGAAAGAGAAACATAGATCGACCGAGAAAAAGAAGGGTGCTGGAACAGGTTACATAAGCCTAATCCGTGAAGCGAAGAAGAAGACCAACAATATAATTTTGTCTTGTTGTTTTATTTTATTCAGAAGAAGATTCGATTTTGGAATTCGGGGCAGATTTCTACAATGTCTGCTACGTTTCTTGGCGATTGAACTTTTAAAGTTTGAATTAAATAGACGTTTTCCCGCGATGCCTTTGTTGTTAGTGACGTCCTTCAAAAATACGTAGTAGGTCCACTATTATTTCTCATTTACCGTCTCGATCTACCATCCCTGCTGTTCCTTTGCCGGCTACACTAAAGTTTATAATAATCTTGGTGACAGTTAAGATTCCCGGATCGCGATTTTTACCATTTTTGAAGTGGTTTATGAAAGATGAGAGTCTAATTAGCATATAAAAAAAAGTAAAATTTGCGGTCGGTTTACAAATTTTGGAAAAAACAGTTTTTAAAATTAATTTGGAATGCAATTATCTCATTGGCTCTTTTGAACTGTAACCCCGCCCACCAAAATTAAAATAGGTTGTGGCGACAGTAAATATACCGGAGTCTCGGTTTTTACAACGAATTATGAAAGACACTGGTGTAATTAGCTAATAGAAAAACTAAATTTGTGATCAAACAACAAATTTCGAAAAAAAATCACTTTTTGTGTAAATTTGACTCTTGATGTAGTTGCGCCTGTCAAAACCGCTTGTGGCGCCCGGAGCAACGCGGTGCGCCGACATTTTAGTGAAGTTAGTACCTTTGTACTCATATCTACTAGTAATATTTGTTAAATGCTATCTGTAATATTTCTTTATAATATGTAAATGTCTTTAAAATTTTTAGCGGTCTATATAATAATATCTATATTATAGATCTATAGCGGTCTATATATGTATAAATAAATTATTTTTTATTAGAATCAAATTTCTTATTTGATTACTTTTTAATTTAGTTAATTTTGTTAATTTTTAAGTGTAAATAATCTTCATTCTTATTTTAAATATATTATGCTAATTTTTATCTCTTGCTTTTTTGTATTTCA
The DNA here is from genome assembly GCA_036346125.1 of Lycocerus yunnanus. Classification (NCBI taxonomy): domain Eukaryota; kingdom Metazoa; phylum Arthropoda; class Insecta; order Coleoptera; family Cantharidae; genus Lycocerus; species Lycocerus yunnanus. The sequence goes on along the minus strand of JARFIX010000008.1, from coordinate 1,966,481 downwards.
CTGGCAAAATTAGCGAGTAATTTTTTTCTCACTTGTAATTTTTGCTCGAGGCTCTTCGACCGAGACACGTGCAGATTTGAAAGACTCTGACGCATACGCACATATGTACTTCTCGGGTCTCTTAAACTGTGCCACCGTACTGCATAGGCGCGTATTAACCAAAAAAGCGTCAAAACCTTCTGAAACGTCAAAAGTCGCAATAATTTAATTAATTTCCAAAATGTTTTGAATTGCACACGGACGTAATTTGTTATCTGTTTACGCATGCGTGCGAGAGAGATGCGAGAAGGTTCCAATCTAAAATGGTCACGTTTATTTTTAAAAATGTAAGACAAATGCTCGTTTTCACGGTTAGAGTTCCCTAACTTTGAGATAAGAAACTTTTATGTCAAATTTGGTTTTCACCAAGCGCTAAGAATTCCTTAAGGCGTAAAGAAATTCCTAACCTTAGGTAATTCCTAACTGTAGGAACTTCCTAACCTAGGAAATTCCTAACCTTAGGTAATTCTTAACACCTTAAGGAATTCTTAGAGCTTGGTGAAAACCAAATTTGACATAAAAGTCTCTTATGTCATAGTTAGGGAACTCTAACGTTAGGAATTGGTTGGTGAAAACGAGCATAAGAATCCAATAGGCGCGACCCTTCTACTTGGTAGTTTTTAATTAATTTAACTAAGACGTAGAATTATCAAACGGATCTATTATTCGCCCCGAGGAGCTGGTTGGTAAGCTTATTCGTCGATCAACTGTGAATTTTGTTAAGTTTTTACAGACTGATTTTCCTCTGTAAATCTTACTTACCGCACGAGGCGCCACTTAGACTAGACTTAAGTTGAATAGACTATAGTAATCAATGCAATCACTTGTCAGATTTCACATCCGATTAACGAATTTATTTGGCCATTGCCACTTTTGTTAATGAAAAATTAATCATTTAACACTACTCAGTACGAATTAAAAAAAATCACTTTAAACTTATAATAATTGTTTATTATAAAAATGCTATAAAGAAGCTTATAATAGAAATAGGTTGTCATTGCAATATTAAATTTTTATAAGTTTAATTTGTTATGCTGCCGAGTTTGGAAACAAACTTCATTAACACACTATATATATAAAGTCCACCCTGTGTATAGTTTGGTTCAAGATAATGCAGTTTTCTTTAATTTATCCAGATTGTTTTATTATTAATAATTAAATATACAAATAATGGTAAGTTTCGCTAATCTTCTTCTAATCATTAATAATGTAACTAAATTTTAATTTGATTTCTGAATTGCTTAAGTTTGTTTCCGATTGTGAATTTTTATAAAAATCATAGGTTATATTTACGTTAGTGACAAACCAATTAATGGCCGACTGACGTTTATTCGTGGTTTTATGATGTTTTTAAATCAGTGTTATCAGCAAACTTTTCGATTTTATATAAAAAATTATATGTGCACCGTGTGAAATAATAAATTGAAGTTCAAAAGTATTATTTCGGTTGTAAACGCTGCAACATTACGATGGTGTCTATTACACATTATTTAGATAATTCAAGCAGTGAACGCCAGTTATACATGAAAAAGATTAGCTCGGCCGTATTTTATGGAATAGCTTCATTTATGATAACAGTTGTTAATAAAACTGTCCTAACTACATATGGTTTTCCATCATTTCAAGTATTAGGATTGGGTCAATTAACTGCTTCGATAGTAATGCTTTTTGTTGCCAAAAAATGTAGAATTATTTCATTTCCTGACTTAGAGCTTAACACATTCGGAAAGATATGGCCTCTACCTCTTATATATATTGGAAATATGTTATTTGGGCTTGCCGGAACCAAAGAATTAAGTCTACCGATGTTTACAGCTTTAAGAAGGTTTTCAATACTAATGACCATGATTGCAGAACTATACATATTGAGTATTAAACCGAGTTATAGTGTACAATTTAGTGTATACACGATGATAGTGGGTTCTTTGATAGCCGCAAGTACTGATTTAGCATTTAATTTGCAAGGCTACATATTCGTTATGTTTAGTGATTTTTTTACAGCCACAAATGGTGTCTATATGAAAAAAAAATTGGATTCAAAAGAATTGGGAAAATATGGACTTATGTATTACAATTCATTATTTATGATTGTTCCTACAATATTTTTTGCTTTTTACATGGGTGACTTGGAAAGTGCTTATAATTTTGAATCCTGGGGAAATGCTTTATTTTTATCTCAATTTATATTATCCAGTATTATGGGCTTTGTTTTATCCTACAGCATAATTTTATGTACATATTATAATTCCGCATTAACGACTACAATAATTGGATGTTTGAAAAACGTTTGTGTTACATATTTGGGTATGGTAATTGGAGGTGATTATATATTTTCATGGATAAATTTTCTTGGATTAAACTTGAGTGTCTTTGGTAGTTTAGTTTACACATACGTTACATTTAGAAAGAAGGATTTGTCGGTTTCATATACTAGCATCAATGCAGATAAATCTGGCAAACTAATTGCCGTGTAGTAGAAAATTTATTAAATTATTTAAGTTCCTAGTGACCTACATTTGGCATAGCAACTTCTTCATATCTTTTATTTATCATGTAAATATTGCATAATGATAATTTTTATATATAAATGATTTCTCGTGATTTTTGTTAAATATTTGTGAATATGTAAATACTGTTTATTAGAAAATAATTATATCACACTACCTAATTATTTAAATTTTGTATAAAGAATTATGCATTTTAATGTTCAATAATATAATATATAATGATTAAGTAAAGCATAATTCTTGGTGTAATTTTTGTTGTAACTTTGAAATATTTTATCTAAACTTTTATCTAGGGATTATTTTTAAATGTTACTCGAGAAATATAGATAATCTTTATAGTATTTTAAGTACATTAGCAAAGATAACAGTTTTTTTGTACCATTGCCAAAAACCTTACTATTAGCTAATAATTTGGTGCTACAATATGTTTTTTAGGGATTTTTATTTATTTTTGTTGAGTTCGACTGATTTTAAATTATATACCTAAATAATAATTATTCTGTGATTGTTGTTTGCAATAAAGAATGTAAAGAATTCAAAATGTTGTTCGTTTTTTAGTACTAATTTGATTTACAATTCAGCATACTTTGCTTTTTTGTAGTACAGTGGACACTGCTTAATGTGATCACATCGGGACTTGTAGCTTTTGATAACAATATCCCATTGATGATACATAATTTTTATTTTTTATTGCAGTGAGATCAAATAAACACAAATTTTGTTGTATAGTCAGCATAGTTGGCAAAGGGTCACCACAAAGTGTTTATGTATTCAAAATAAATCTAAAAAACTCTAAGAAAAATTGATTATGTACTATACAAAATAAAAAAGTAACAAAAAATCGATAGCATGAACCGAATTTATGATTACTATACCTATTGTAAACGACGTTTTTCGTGTGTAGAACGTCCAGCCCGTTCTTTGGAAAAGTGATAACAATACCCAAATGATAACATTAACCGTGATCACATTAAGTGGTGTCCACTGTATTTCTTTTATTGAAATTGCTAATATTTGCTTACTATACTTCATATAACTTACGCAGTGGCATTATCAATCTTTTCGGCATTTTCATCTTTATAAGATAGTTTAAATTTTCAAGTAGTTTAAAAATGGGTGCAAATTATAATATTTTAAATTTAAAAATTAATTACTTAGTTTTTCTATTGAGACAAGCAACACAAGAACATTCATTTTAGAAATAATGAAAAATCATTTTCATTCATGAAGAATCGTTTTCATCATATATGAAATTCAGAAATGATGAAAATTTCTAATTAAAAAGCAACTTCATTTGTAAAACTTATACATAGTGGAAGCTTAATTCAAGTAATGCTTGAGAACAACTCGAATACAAAATTAACTACATAATATTTTAATTGATCAATGTCATACTTGAGTTATTCTCAAGTATGATATCAAATTAATCTTGACAGCTTTGTGCCACAACATCAAACAATACGGTTTGGTTTTGATATTTACATGCTCGGGTTTCTCTGCACGTATCAGTTTGTTCGGTTCCACCGTAAAGGTGGAAAAGAAAGATGTATGAAATATGAATATAACAATTAATAAAATTTGTTGTGCAAATCCTTCGAATTTTATGTTTTAAAAAAAACCATATTATAATAAATATATACATATGTACCTATATTATAAACCACATTATGATAATTATGTAGAAAAACTACAAAAATAAATCTGTGCTTTGGAATAACAATATTAAAATTAACTGTAAAATTACGTTATAAAGATAAACTCTGTAAAGCAAAAAATTGTTTCGATACCAACCTAAAGTTTCTCTCCAAAATCACAAAGGTACTTTTGAAGTTTGCAGATTATCAAATTAAGTTGCAAAAAGTTTATTGATAACAAAAATATACATAAAATTTTTAACAAAATATTTGGCAGTATTTATAATAATTAAATCTTGAATGTTTAGACATTTTTCTGCATACTGAGAATATTGAGTACCATGTGGTAACAATATGATGTGATTGCAGGTCTAGGATGTTGCAACTTGGATTAAGCAAATTTTTCGATTAATTGATAAAATCATTGAATAATTGATGTTTGATCAGTACTAAGAAAGCTATCGATTATTATTTAGATTTTAATGTAGAAAAGGCTATTTTAGATTCTAATAATCTATGGAGGAGCCAAAAAACAGAAAAACTTTTTAGCCCCGTGTATTACTGGAAAGATACAGCTTTTAACCTCTTAACGCACAATAGATTTAGAGTAAAAATAATTTTTTTTCTTGCAGAAAATGATAACTAACTTTATTTTTAATTATTTTATGTAAAAAAATAAGTAAAGTAAACGAAATACGACCCTTTATGTATGTATATAAACCCTAAATTATTAGATAAAAGCAATCCAATGATATCAAACCTGACAAACTGATTTAAAATATTTGCATAATAATAAGCAGAATTATGTGGGTCTGTGACATTCACGCAGCTGCACAATTCTGCAGGTAAACGCATATTGTGTATATTACAGAAAATACATGCAGTCGTTTACTGCAGCAGATTTTAATAAATTTTAGTAAATTATTTTTTTTTTATTGCTATTATAGATAGTATATTTAGTTTTTTTAAGTTATGTTCGGTTTTTCACCTCAAGGTATTTTCAAAATATGTACATCGAAATTATAAAATCAGATATTTAACTTGTCGCTATCTGTTAGGTTGCTTTGTTAATTTATTCAACAGATACGTATCTTGAAGAATTTTTGAGGTGAAGAAAATGGGCATGACCAGTAGGTAGATCATTTTATAGAATAAATTATAATATGTACCTACACTAAATTTTATGTAAAAAGATGCTCATCGGATCAATAATTAAAAATTTCTTATTTTATAGATGTCACAAATAGGTGTTAGATGGAGTAGAAAAAATATTAAAGATATTTATAAAGTTTTGTGTAACACTGGTAATAGTTTTACATTTTCTACTGATGCTTTTGAAGAAGAATATTATAAAAATTATATACCTCTTAATGGTTTCCAAAGGACAGTACTATCTATAGGGTCAGCTGCTGTTTCATTATTAGATCCGCATAGAGGAGATATGATTGCTTGTATGTGTGAAACAACTGGTAAATAACACTTACATTGACTTGAAAATTCACTGTTTAATTTTATTGAAATTTTTGGCTTTAGGGGTTCAAGCTGCCCAATCCATGCTAAAGAAAATGGAGGTGTCATCTGAAGGCTTGCAAATTTTAAAGATAAGACCAAGAATAAATTCCAATACTGTCAATCTTGAAAAATTAAAAATTTATCCAGAAGGATCATTGGGAAAAGCTTACAGCAATTTTTTGGAAAAAAATGTTAGTATCAGGCATAAAATTAGAACTTAAAATTTGAGTGGGTCACAGAAAAGGGCAAAAACCTTTTAGGTGGGCCAAAGAAAACCCAAAGAAGTACTTTTAGTATTAATTGATACACTTAAACCAAAATTTGTTAACAAAAATAGTTAATTCCATCCTTGGTAAGAGTTCGAATTCCTGGGTTCGAAAATACACTTTTTCCTGTAGAATTGGCTTTACCAAAACAAAAACAGAAAAATACAAGCTCTTTAAGGTGAGGATGAAAGTTGTCGGATTTGTAATAAGGCCTCAATTTAATTTTGAAAATTACAATTTTTCTATAAGAAATACATGTAAGTCTATTATTGTGAGGTATTACGTTATTTGAGTGGCCATTCTATCACCAGTCCGCGTGCTGTGCCTGGGTTGACGGTGACTAGTGGTGGAGAGATACCAGTCGCTCCCTGATATTTGTCATGTCAACATCTACACTTTTTCGAGTTGGGTTGTCTTGAGGGATGTTTTAGTAAGTAAAGCCTTTATCAAAACCGCTTGTAGCGCCCGGAGCGGAGCGGAACGCACGGTGCGGAAAGTGGGTTTCGATAAATGCAACTGCGTCAAGAGTCGGATTCACACTAAAAGTGAATTTTTTTAAATTTGTTGTCTGATCACAAATTTAATTTTTATATTACTTAATTAGACCCTCATCCTTTATAATTCGTTGTAAAAAACGAGCTTCTGGTATCTTTACTGTCCCCACAACCTATTTTAATTTCGGTGGACGGAATTACAGTTCAAAAAAGTCAATGACAAAATTGCATTGTTAATTAATTTTTAAAGCCGTTTTTTCCAAAATTTGAGAACCGACCGCAAATTTTATTTTTTTATACGTTAATTAGACCCTCATCTTTCATAATCCACTTTAAAAATGGTAAAAATCCCGATCCGAGAATTCGAACTGTCACCCCATGCTTTACAAAGTGGGCCAACACATTTTTGAGTAGATCATGGCCCACCCTGGCCCTGCTGTTGTGTCTGTGGTTAGTATGGACTATAATACTTAATTTACATTTTAATATCAAGCGTTTAAGATTTCTGTAAAAAGGTGAAACTTGTCAGAACGTCGTATTCAAATTTTACTGCTTTTTAAGATTTCTATTTATATGCAAAATAACAAGAAACCTTATCACCTGGCGTGGTGACTATTTTTTCGCATAAATTTTCTCCTGATTAATTTTATACCTTTCTCGGTATGTAAAATAATCAATATTCAACTTATTTAGCCTAAAATCTCTGATTATTATTTATCATTACTTACATCAAGACGATCAAAAATAACTAGTCAACTGCAACTTTTCAAAGAATTGTAGTCACATGAACTTTCAACTTTGTTATACACTTTTTTTTCTTCTTTTCAGGGTTTAGGCTTTATTACCTGTTTCGACTTCATAAGTCTCGCCAACGTTTTCTCGGTCGGCCAATATCCCTTTTCCCCTTCAGGTTGTAAGAGAGTATTGTCTTTGGAATTCTTTAGTATTCCATTCTATTTAGATACAATTTCCAATTTTCTCTATATTCTAGAATTTTTCATTGATTGAAATTTGATTTTTCATTGATTTATAATTCGGCGCGAATGTCTTTGTTTCTTATATGGTGTAGTCTTGTACATTCTTTGGTTCTTCTTAGGAAATGCATCTCCGTTATCTGTAGTTTAGATTCGTCTTTCTTGGAGGGGATTCATGTTTTGCAGCCGCATGTTAGCACGGGTATCGTTATTGTTTTATAAAATTATTTTCGGGTTCAAAAACAACTTTGTTCTTCAGATATAAGAACATCTGTTATATTTTGCATTCGTTTGTTTATAATTTTGGTATATATCTTGTATGCACTGTCGAACAAGCTTATTCTTTGGTAGTTTTGACAGCTCTTTTTATCTCCCTTCTTGAATATTAATATCACTTGGGCTTCTTTCCATTAGGATGGTATTTTTGATTTATGCCAGCACTCAATTATCAAGTGTAGTAGTCTAAGTTTGAAGAGTAGATATTTAATCCATATTTAAAAATTTTATTATTTAGACCGTCGGAGCCAGGTGCTTTCTTGTTTTTGATTTGCGGTATGCAATCTTCTAATTCTTGGATGGTGATGGAGTTCTCTTTATGGCTATCATTACTTTTAGATTTATTGCTTTGGATGGGGTTTTCGCTGTGGTTATGCTGTATAATGTTGTATCCATCCTCCTTCTTGAATTATGTGTATTATGTGCTGTGTCTTTCTGTTTTGTTGAGGTGTTTCATCACTTTGCATGCTATTTGTTGTTTACCATGGATATCCTGCTTTACATATATTGAAATTTTTCCCATGAATCCATGTGTGCTTTTCTGATTAAGTTATACACTTATAATAAATTAAGATGTTGGTAATGATAATACCTATCCTTACAGTATTTACATACTAAACAATTACGTTTTTTGTATTATTTTGTTAATTTAAGTCATCTGCTTTGTAAATAGGTACATTTCTAGTTTATATAACCTATTATAAACTGCCAATACATATTGGACATATTTTGCATTTTTGAACAAAATTACTGCATTGAATAGCAACTTCAGCTATTTTCTCTAACGGCATGTTAGTTTTTAAAACTATTTTTTTATTAAGATTAATACTTTAATTTTATTGCATCATTTTATAGTAATAATTGACTCTTTGAATTTATTTTTAGAAAGTTACACCCGATTCACGACCACTGGTACAATTTGTCGATGATATTCAGTTAGCTTATGTGATTCAAAGGTACCGAGAAGTGCATGATTTAATTCATACGGTGTTAGAAATGCCTACACATATGCTTGGTAAACTTATTATATTAAAATAATTATTATACTATTTACATTTTATTTTAAATCATAAATTTCAAAATTATTACAAGTAAACTTACTTACATTCTGATAATTTTATGTATTTTAGAATTTATGTCATTACCACCTACAAAAAGTAAATTATGTTAAACATTATGCATTTCAAAAAAGCATTCAATATTAGTTAGTTTTCCTTAAACCCTCAAGTATTATCGTGGGGTATTTTGGCACCCCAGTCGCCAGTTTTGCTTTGTATCTGCCAAACTAATTTTTTTACAATTTATTGGTTTTAGCTATTTTCCTACAAGATAAATATGTTCAACATGGCATAGTTTGATATTTTTTATTTTTAACCGTTTTTGAAAAAAATAGTCCTTGGGGTGTATCCACAATAGTAGTTGCATTGGACTTTTTTAAAAACTAAAACAAGTTGTTGTTTTATATGTGCTGAAAAAAAAAATTTTTGTTGGTGTCTTCGATGCATCATAAAGGCAATATAGAAGAAAATGGAAAACCAGAAATAATTGTATAATAGTATAATAACAGCCTCTGTTGCGCAATTTGTGGGCAGGTGCATGAGGCCTATAAGGTAAAAACTACTTGTGATGAATGCTGCCAAAACATCTGCAGAGAGCACTTGGAACCAATCATTAAATGTTTAGAAAGGTAAAGTATAGTTTGTAGAGTCCAAAGTATATAATTTGAAAAATAGCATTTTCAAAATTTGATGAAAAAACATTAGCGTAATGCTAACTCAAATTTTCTCTTACGAAGCTTAGAACAGAGTTTTGGAAACTTCGAAACAGATGACAACTTTGTAGAAATATAATTTTAATATTTCTGTTTATACTATGCATTTTTTGCACATTTTTCTGTAGAGCTTATTTTTTTTATTTAACTTTTAATAAAGTTCAACTTTAACTCAATCAAGGTTTAAGATAAATGATTGCTTTAAAACCTACAATAACTAAAATTAAAATATATATAACAGCAAAAAAAGTGAAATCAAATTATGGGTGTCAAACACCCCAGCATAGTATAAGTGTAACTTGAAAACACGATAGTACCTGAGGGTTAAGAATGCAGAACTAAATTGTATTAATCTGATGACCTCAAAACGTTAAAATTTATTAATCTGTGGGCCACTTTTGAATTAGATGAGTAGAAACATAATTTGGATGTCGTGTAAGGCTGCATCTGAGAAACTATTATGAACTAGAATAATATTTATTTTTTAGATTTAAATAGAATTTTAATTACTTTAGTTTTGCTCCATTATTTTGTCCATAACATGCATAGAAAATGTTTAAACCAGGGCTGTATAATATTATATAAAAACTTGGAAGATCTTTTCTGATTGCCTTATAGAGTTATTTCCACATAAAAGTACCCACTGTTGGCTGGACTCTTTGTACTTTTTACAAATTTATGTTTTAGCAATAAATTAACTCTAGCTATGTGCTCTTAATTTATAGGTGAAGTTACTGTTAAATGGGTAGAAGCAATACAAACGAGATTACCTATGTGTATTGGTGGTGCATTATTTGGGGCTATGCGACTTAAACCAAAGTATGTATTGAAATATTTTAAATTCAATCTATTTATTATTTTTTGTAGGCATCGACAATTATATCGTCAACATTATTTACCTTGGGCTATTAAAACAGGCACTAAGAGTGATTTCTTAGTTAATGTATATTTTGAAAACCGTTGGGAGCAACCTCTAAGTGAATTACAGAAGGAAATGGGAATTAAACCATTAATCTTACCATCTGTAACAAATTAATTTAATGTTATGTGGATGAATTGATGAAAGTATTGACAAAAAAGTAGTTTTATTTATTACATTCTTTTTGAATTTACAATTAATAAATTATATTAATTTCTAGTGTATAATCATTAATTGAGAAACTGACATAATTAAGTTTTAACTCGAGCAACAAAACAAAAATAGCAAAATATAAAAACTTCAAATTAACGTTAAATAATATGCAAAATTATTTTCAGATAAAAATTAAAGATAATACTAATAATAACTGAAACTTCTTAATAAAGTTGTTTTTTAAATCACAAACCAAATCTATATTTCTTAAAATTTAAAGCAGTAAGTAAAACTGTTGAATATTTTCATTGTGAGAATCGACCACAGTTTGCTAGAACAAATATATTTAATAAAGATGTGTAAACGAATATTTTGTATAACGAACTTGATTCCCCATAAATTGATGGATTTTTATAATTGTACATGGGAAATAGATTCTTGTTATTTAATGGATCTGAAAACTTGGGTGGAAAATTTAACTTTCTATTATAATAAGTATCGGAAGTTATAAAAGTTGCATCTATATTTGGTATAGAACGCATATTTATAATTTCTCGTTTGCAAGCTTCAATTTCCGCCTGAAATATGAAATAATTGTGATTTATTCCAAGTACAGAAATTTTAAAACTTACATATAATTTCTTATTAGATTTCTTGTATTCTTTAATTTGCTGTTGTTGTAATTCGATTTCATCCATTCTTTCTTGTAAATTAAGTTTGGCCTCTACAGAAAAAAGTTATCAAACAATTTAATCTTTATTAGATTTTGATTTAATGTGCAAATATTTACTTTCAATATTCCTTTGAAGTTTATGTAATTCTATTTTATATTTGTTAGTCAACTTTTCGCAATATTGTTTTAATTGATCGTGTTGTTCTTTAACACTCTGTATAACATTTTCTTTTTGTTTATTATCATAATTTAATTGATAACAAAAGAAATTTATTGCACGGTTTGCAATTTCCATTATCTGCTCCGGGTTTAATCCAATTAGCACCATCTAAGGAATAATAATTTTTGACAACCACGATAATAAATTAAATTAATTTAAATTTAGCTTGTACTTACAGCTTTATATTGTTCTTTTGGATTTAAGTTAACTTGTATGACGTCAAATTCATCTTGAAGAGAATTTCCACATGCTAAACAAGTGCGACGATTTTCCAAAGATGCAGAATTTTGTACGTGATTTACACAAAATATATGTAGACAAGTTGTAACGCACGCTAATTGATGTAATTTTTTACGACAACTTAATAAATTACAAGAAATTTGAATATCTGCCATTGTGTTCTATTTTAAATTAATTTATTAAGCTCTTAAATTACTTTAATGTAGACGAAAGGTAGCACAACAAACTGTCTAGTAAGTTTTAAACTGCGTGTTTTGTTTGTTACGCTCATTCTGACTGTCATCTGCCTACTGTTTCCAATTTCATTGTTGCTTTGAGACCGCGTGGCGGCGTTTTAAGGAAGTTCATTTAATCATTCTTGGTTCTTGATTTTTTTTAAAACATCACAAAATATTTGAACTAAATTTTATTTCAATGTATTTTATTAGTGAGACAACTATTTCCAATTTAAAATATTATAATGACGTTACGCCAGGGTCACCCTAAGCACAGAGCTAAATGGGCTACAGAGTCCTGGGGCGGTAATTTCGCTTGAATTATTTTGAGGGCTGGCGAGCACCGCCGAATTTAAACTTGAATCTACATAAATATATTTCCAGCATAAGTATTGTTTGAAAAAAATTGAGATTTTGATAGATTTACACTTTTTGATGTCCTATGAGCTAAATAAGACGATTTCCAAAAAATGTCTGTGTGTCTGTGGTCAAATTTTGTATGCGACTTACAGCAAAAACGAATAGGAATTTTAAAACAAAATTTTGGATTTTGTGTTCTTATGTTGAGACTTAGAGCTGATTACATTTTCGTTAAAATTGGTTCATGGGAACTATTTTTTTAATTTTTTTTTTAAATATTATTTAATATTTCAAGAACTAATGGGAATTTCAAAACCAAATTTAAGATTTCGCATACTTATATCGAGATTTAGAACTTGAGAAAACAATTTTAGTTAAAATTGGTTTATGAAAACTTGTTTTTTTGGGGACGGGTAAGAAACCTGTCATACGATTTTGACCATTTTTATAGTGGATTATGAAAGATGAGGGTCTGATTAGCGTATAATAGTATATTATTTAATGAGTGTATAATGTAGGCCATATTACACGAGAATTGTTTACAACACGAGCGAACGCAGTGAGCGAGTATTGTAATTATTCTCGTGTAATATGGCCCATTATACACGAATTGAATACTATACTTTATCTTCGACTGTTAAACAATAATTATTTTATCTACAACTGCAATATTTAATTATCTAAGTTTTATCGTGCTTATTAATTTTCAAATATCAAAGTTGCCATGGTTGTTAAGGAAACAAACTTGTTTATTAAAGTCAATGTGTAAACGTAAACGTGTTTTGTGCGTAAAATTTAATATTGATCGAGAATGTCTACAGAAGGGAGTGAAGATGATAAGCAGTGTACTCTTTCAAATATTAAAAAGGCAGCAAAGGAAGCGTCTTTGAATTTGTTATCTGAAAAATCAAGGACAAATTACGAAATGGTTTACAATAGCTTCAATGAATGGCGGTTAAAGAATAAAACTTCCTCCTTTTCTGAAGATACTGTGCTTGTATACTTTAAGGAAATATGTGCAAAATTCAAATCATCGACGTTATGGACTCGCTATTCAATGCTGAAAAGTACTCTCAAATTAAAGCATAAAGAAACAGAAATTTCCAAGAGCCGTGGAATATGAATTCATATTCCACTAGTGTAATATGAACTAAATTATGTATCTATGGCCTACGTATATAATAACACTATTGTTTAACAGTCGTAGATAAAAACATTAAATTTGCGGACGGCTCACACATTTTTGAAAAAAATGACTTTAAAAATTTATTAACAATGCAATTTACTCATTGGCTCTTTTGAATTGTAGCCCCGCCCATAAAAGTTAAAATAGGTTGTTGCGACAGTAAAGATATTAGAATCTCAGTTTTTACAACGAATTATGAAAGATAATGGTGTAATTAACAAATAAAAAATTAAAATTTGTGGTTAGTCAACATATTTCGGAAAATATTCACTTTTAAGGTGAATCTCAGTATTGACGTAGTTGCGTTTATCAAAACCCACTTTCCGCACCCTGCACTCTACTCCGCTCCGGGCGCTACAAGCGGTTTTGATAAGCGCTTTACTTACTAAAAACATCTCCCAAGACGATCCAACTCGAAAAAGTGTATCTCCTCACCACTAGTCACTGTCAACCCAGGCGCAGCACACAGACTGGTGATAGAATGGCCGCTCTAATGACGTAATACCTCGCAATAATGCACTTACGTGTATTTCTTATGGGAAAATTGTAATTTTCAAGTTTGAATTGTGGCCTTATTAGAAGTCCGACTAAATTCATCCTCACCTTAACTGATTCGTATTTTTATGCTCTTAACTGATTCGTATTTTTATGCTCTTTCGTTTGGTTGAGGAATTTTTAAAAGTGTACTTTCGAAAACGGGTTTCTTACCTCGACCCGTTTTTTAAATTTTATTATTTAATATTTTAAAAACTAATTCGAGTTTCAAAACCAAATTTAAGATTTCCTATCTTTATAGTAGGAATTAGAGCTGATTAAATTTTGGTTGAAATTGGTTCATGGAAACAATTTTTTTTTAATCTTTTTATTTAATATTAGTTTTTATTAAATATTTCACAAACTAATGAGAATTTCAAAACTAAAAATGGTATTTTGTATCTTTAACATAAATTGAGACTTAGATCTGGTTAGATTTTGCGTCAAATTGGTTAATAGAAAATATTTATTTTTTTTATTATTAAAAATTATTTTTTTTTAATATTTAATAAAAGTATGATAGTCATGGGCATGGCCACATCCGATTTTTTTATTTAAATATTCGACTTGTTACATAGGTCTGAAGATGCTCTAGAAGTCTCAAGTAAAACTGGTTACCTACTGAATACAAAAAAAATTATAATAACAAAAAACGTAAAAGTACAGGATCGTTTTAGTTTCAACAAAGATGTTCCTTAACATCAATATTCCACATAACAATCCTCTTGAACACCGGGAAGTGAGTTGCAAACTACATCAGCTCTGTTGAACTACAATAAACAATTAGTTGCACGACACATTCTGCTAAGCAAAAACAAATAAGTTTGAAAAAATGGACAAATACAGAAATATTAAAGTTAACTTTAACAATAAGTTAAGTAAACAATAGTAATGAAATACTTCTTTTCCTAGATCAAAAATAAAGATTTATTTTTTCAAAATTATTACATGTTAAAATATCAATTTGTCTGGCACAGGTACATTTTAAATCTATAGGTATACCTGTTTTCATCTACTTATGACAAAAATTTAATTTTCATTTTTTACTTTATCTTGTTCATTTGTCAATTATAAATTAAAATATCAATATCTATTCTAAAATTATAAACTTTATAATATTTAATATATTATATTGTAATATTTTTTAAAAGAGTTTTTAAACTTTTACGAGCTAAGTGAAATTGTTAAATTTTTCCAACTTACATTTTTAGTTTAGGTACCGTTGTTTCGATTTTTATTATCTTTTTTAAAAAACATAATTTCATAAGTTAATAAACAATTTATATATTGTAATATATAAGTAAAAATAGTTAATATTTAAATGCAAGTAAACTGTCAATCACTTTGTATTTAAAATATTTTATATTGGCTTATATAAAATTTGATCCCGAGAACATTCCATTAACTATAACTGAAAACTATAACTAAACAATAAACGAATGATCAGTTTGCGTTCGACTTTTTTAGGTTTTAAAAGCTTGTGCTGGTCGATCTATTTATTAATAATGTAATTTAATAAATTAATACTGACAGCAATGAAGCGACAATATATAGAAAATGTTACAATGAAAAACAAAACTCAAGCAATATCTAAAGTAATTAAACTTGGCAAAAATATTTAAATTACCTAATATATTGAACACATTGGTGAAATACTATATAAAATATTACAGAAGAGGAAGGGCGGTACACCTAGTGATATATTTTCTGAACTTTTTTATAATGATGTTATTATCTATCACAATAAGCATCTTGTCTCTCGAATGCTTCAAGATATCACATTTCTTAATAATACTAGCTAGTACAACAGCAGTGAAAATTTAATACTTTAATTTTTAACATTTTTAGGTTTAAAACTTAATTTTAACAAAATATCTTTCGGTTTTATCGACCTATAGATAAATATTTTCTCTTCAAAAAGAAGACTGTTTCTCCTAAAAAAAGAAGAAAAAGACAGTCATAATTTTGAAATACAGATGAGGGTTTACCTCTAACGCATACTTCTTATTCTGTAATATAAATTAACATTCAGAATCTTGTTTCTCTAGATCAAGCTTACAAAATAAATTTGTTGGTATAAAGCACGTGTAAATAAAATTCTTATTAGTACAATTGCAAGTCTTATTATTATGGTGATTTTATCATCGATTTACATTATCGGCACTGTGCATAATACAAAATTTCTTACGTAGTCTTCAATACAAAACAATATATAGATAAGCTAGTTAAATTTATTTTTTGTAATTACTTTTTCTATGTAATTTTTTTTCAAAACTTAATGTATTACTTAATCTAGTACATATAATATTTTAGTCTCTTAATTTAAATGTATATGCTTCAATATTAAAATATATTTAAAATCTGATCAAAATATTGCACAATTCAAAAGGTACTATAAATTTACTAATATTAGTTTAAAATAGCACCATTAGATTTTTTATTTAAACGTAACTAACCTTCAACCTATTGGTTGAAAATTAATCCTTAGCATACTGATAAATTTTTATTAATTTAAATTTGACGAAATTGTCAAATTTAAAAATTGTTACATATTTGGAATCGAACACGAGGTATTGGATAAAATCTTGTATGGCACTCGTGTGTTAATTACATAAGTCGCTTAAAAAATTACCCCACTCGCCCTACAGGTTTGCGAGCAAACATTTTTCCTGCACGACTTATTTGCAATAACACACTAGTACCATAAATAGCTATTATTATTTTCCATTAAATATTAAATTGATAAATATAAAACATTGCATTTTAATTGCATGTGCTTAGGTTTATAATAAATCATTATTGGTTATCACAAGTTTCACTGCCTGTACAGTTATTAATTTCTCCATTAGTTTCAGCTTCAGTACATAAGTTTAATTTAGATAATAATTGATTTAATTTATCTGCCTTTCGCTCTTCGTTTTTTTCAATTATTGCACATAGATGTTCAGTTAGCATTTCTTTTCTCTCCAATTTTTGATGTAACGTAAGTTTTGATTCCAAAAACTCTTTCTCAATCTTACAATATTTTTTTCTGAAATTAAGTTAAAATTTATTAACAAAAATTGGAATCAAATTTACTGATAACTTACTCGGCCTCCATAAACTCTAAGCTAGCAATTTCAATTTGTTGTCGTAATATGTTAACATCGCTAGATAGTAACAAATCCAATTTCTTTAATTCTTCGTTTATTTCATTCAATCGTTGAGCTTCTTCTTTAGTTTGTTTTGTTTTAACAGCTAAAATTTTAGCTAATAATTCTTTTCTTTTTTTTATTTTGTTCTTCCATTAATTTCTGTTTAATTTGAAATTCATCTAAATTAAGTTTACGATCTACCATTTGCACATCTCTGTAGCTTTCGTTTTTACATTTAACTTCCTCCTTCGGTGATTCTGATACAGTTAAATTAATGTCGGTACTTTTAACTTCGCTTTTTGTATTTTCATCAGATTTGTTTAAATCTAAATTTGATGTTTTCTCAGTTTCATCAAGAGATGACTTATTTATTACAACTAATTTGGCATTTTCCATAATTGGCTCATATGTAGAATTTTCAATTATTTTATTTAGGCAAGATTTATTTCTAAAAGTATTTTTATCGTAATTCTTTTTTGTTGCTTTCAATTTTTTCCTGTTATCTAAAAAAATTAAATTAAATTTAGCGCTACAAATAAGCCTGAGGCGCTTTCTATCGGATGTGCACTCAACTTACTGGATGGTTTGTTGTGTATATTAGATTCTTGTTCAACTTGTCCATTACCGTTTATTTTAAGTATATCATCTTCGCTAAAACCTCCAAAAGAGCCTGACATAATATAAATTAAAATTAGAATATTTTTAAATTTAAAACTTATCCGTTTATGTGGTTATTTTCGACGAATCAAACGAGATACCGCGCATGCACTCCCGCGTACATCCATTTCTTCGCAGAAACTCACACGTCACTAATTGTATTGGATACTGTTTGAATCTTTATTTTTATGTAACTATACGCAAATTAGATACTAATTATTTAAGAAGCTTAACAACTGTTTTATTATTCGTAGTTCGGTATTAATTCGGTAATACTAAAAGTACTTTTAAATTTGATACATACAGCGTATAACAAAAAATTTAGTAATGCAAATTTTTTTATTTCTAAATTAAGAAATCAAACTTGAATAACCTTGAACGGGTATTTCCTTTATTTTAATTAGATACATACAGTTGCTCTCAAAAAAAAGTTACCAGATACAATTCCAATAAATAGTGCCTTATTTTTAAGCTAGTACCTACTTGTTTTTAAAATGCAAAATATTGGAAATTAGATTCCCTGAACATTATTAGAATAATGTCTTTTATCAATTTTAAAAATTTTCCATAGCCACAAGGACACCCTCCATGTATGTACATACATATAGTATGTATATAGTATCTCACAAATGTAGGTTAACATGTAAGGAAATTTGAGAAAACATCATATAAAATTCTGAAAATCAATCCATAACTTAATTTTTGATTAATTTTCAATTCATAATATTGCAAAATCAGCATTTTTGTCGGTCAAAATAATTAAATCATTAATGCAATTATTGCTGAGGATCTCGTATTTTGTATAATTATCACAACAGTAGGTTAATAAAATTTCTTCATATCAGTCTTTTAATATTAGCTCAAGTGTATGAAGTGTTTAGTAATAAACTTATATAATATACATTATTAAGACAAATTTAAGTTTCACATGAAAATATATTTGTATATACCACTATATACAGTAGTGTGAAATGAAATCCGAACACTATCTAATTTAAGATATTACTAAGAAAAAATTATTTTTTAGTCAATCTTTCAGGTTTTTCTATACCTGTACAGTTTAACACAACCCTTAGGTACAAATCCCAACATAAGTAGGTTTTCAAAAAGACGTAACTTTTGGGTTTTGGTATTTTTTTCAAATTATTACAATTTTAGTAAATATTTCCAATTAGAATTTATTTTTTAATTAAATAAAATTTCAACAGTTAAATTTTATTATGGTCTGCAATTACAATTTTACAATTTGTGGTGTGTTTTAATATTTGGTAGAATCCCCGTCTTTAATAACAGCTTCTATTTGCCTCGGCATTGAATGAATTAAATTTCTTAAATAATTATTATCCAAGTCGTCTTTCCACACTTTTTTTAAAACTTTTACCAACTCCTCTTTATATTTTGGATGTACTTTCGCTATTTTGTTTGAAATCATATACCAGCAATTCTCGATTAGGTGAAAATTTCTAGAGAATTTCTGGGCCAGGACAAAGGTTTTATGTGTTTTATTTCTATAAACTCATTAACCTGCAACAAAATCGGTAATATTTTTAAAAGATATTTATAGAAAAACCAGCTAGAACATTGTACGATTATAAAAAATTCTGTTACCTTTTTTGCACGGTGGCACGGAGCATAGTCGTCTTGAAATATTCAATGCTTAGTTGATTTAAATTGCTTTTTAATAAATGGCAGTAAATGCTCATTTAAAATTTTTAAATAACCAACTGCCTTAAGAGTCTTCTCTATAAAGTACAAGAGACTAACGTTGTTACTTGTATGCATCCCCATACCATTACACTTGTAGGAAATTTAACAGTACTTTTTAAACACTGATTCTTACATTCTTCGGTTTGTTTTCGCCGTACATATTGCATGCCATCTTAAATTAAATTTTGATTCATCTGTGAAGATGACTTCATCCATCATTTTTCAGTCCACTTTGAATGCTCTTGTGCCCATTTAAGCCCCCTGATCGCATTTTTGGAAAGCAATGGTTTTTTAGGTCGTCTAGCATTAACTCCAGTGAAATAAACCTCCTACGTTCTGCTGAAAAAATTTTACCCCAATTGCTTCCAACCATTCACAGCACAACTTTAATGATGTCAACGCCCTATTGTTTAGACACATTCGTACTAAAAGACGATAGTCTCTGCTGTTGTTGCACTTTTTTCCACTACCCCGTTTTCTTTCAGTGGATCTAATTTCTCAAATTTTTTAATAATCCACTTACTGTTGAAACACTAGACTTAACTCGTTTACTTATTTCACGTATTGAAAGATTTTCTTCTCTGAAAGCGAGAATAACTGCTTCTTTTCTCGTTTAGTAATTTAGATATTTTACTCAAATTTTTATAAACTGACCACCAGTTTTAAAATAACAAAAGGGATTATGCGGTTGTAAGGAAGTACTTAAACACCCCTACTTTGAAAAACCAAAAATAATTTCAGGTAAAATAAATTTTGTCAATTATAGGTATAAATCTTTAGTGTTCGGATTTCATTTCACACTACTGTATTTACATATAGTATGTAAGTGCACTTTTCACAAGGATTTTTCATGCGATCGATCGCTGCGATTAGTTGCAGGGATTTTTTGGCAGGTGCAAAGTTGCTGCGATTTGTCACATGTTCACTTTACACGAGGCATTTATTTTAGAAGACCGTGCAATAAATGACGTATTGCTGCAATACCAACCTACAGTATCAACTTGAAAAAATACTAGTCAGCTTAAATTTTTGAAAAGGTTGAAATTTTATAAAAATGTTTAAGGTGAGTTCACTTTTAAGGTGAGGATGAATTTAGTCAGATAACACCACAATTCAAATTTGAAAATTACAATTTTCTCATAAGAAATACTACATGTAAGACCTTGCTCTTGTCTTCTTGGCACTGTGGAGTACCGGGACTTGGTCCCACACCTTCTTCATCTGGCCGGCATGTTGCCTGGATTCATGACTCTGAAATAAAAGAAAGTTTTGCGTTGCTGCGGATCGCGCCGAGGGAGTACCTCTGTGTCGGGGTTGCGAGTTTTCTGATTTTGGAGGGGGGCCGCGGAGCTGTTAACGCGTCCCGGTCTTTCTGCAGAATCCCTTCTCGAAAAAAATAGCGTTTGAGAGTAAGTATCGAATAAGTTCGCCTTCGTTTATCGCGTGTGACAGCCTGCTCTGGTTAGCCCTTTCGGCAAGTTAACCCAAATACATGTAAGTGTATTATCGAGAGATATTACGTCATTATAATCCACATTCTATCACCAGTCCGTGCGCTATAAGTGGGTCGACAGTGACTAGCGGAGGGGAGCTACCAGTTACTCCCTGATATCTGTCGGGTCAACATCCACTAAATTACTAGAAAAGGAGTTAATTACATGGGTGTTCAGCATCGGTAAGAAAGATTGTGATATTAGAGGAAGCAGTTAATGCTAGGGGATATTTAAATCTTTAAAAAGAGGTAATTATAATTTAATGTAAGCGACTAATTGGTAAAGATTTTATCTTGCAGTAAAATAATGTTATTATATATCTTACCAAAATTGTCACCACTTATTTTTACCCCAGAGATTAATTTTTTTGCAATAGAAAATCTCTGGGTTTTGTTTAAATTGTGAATATTAGAGAAATCTCCTAAATATTTGACCAATCATCGCATTTTAATCGGAGAAATATAGTCTACTATTACACCAGCTGCGTATAATAAGTATACTCAGCCATTACCATCTCGATTTGCAACTATGTACAAGAGGGTGAACATTGTGGCTACTAACATGGAATTTTGTATATTTTAACCCACTCTTGTGATAAATTATCATTAGCATATTATAATTTAGATTTTTGGGACTGAAGCTTTGTGAAATTTAATTTTTTTTAATGTTTACGAAAATTAATTATTTTAAGTCTGTTTTTTATTTTGTTGTTTTAGGTACTACAGTGACCATAAAAATTTGCATTATAATGAAATATACACCTTGTTAACCTATTTTTGTGAGGTACTGTATGTAGTTTCAAAAACTTGAATTTTTATTTTGATATAAAAATTATCAAATAATTTACTAAGTTAGGAAATGATAAATAACGTCAGCGCCAGTTTAATATTTTCGTATGCAATTTTGATTAATAATGTTACACCAATTTTGCTAAAAGATCTGGCAATTGCTGTGTATCATTATTATTTTCTGAATCTTAGATAAGTTTGCATTGTTATCAAATAAAATTTTTCCGAAACCTCTTTGACAGATTTTAATGTTTTGAGATTCTGGAGCAATTTTAATTATTTTTGGGAAATTTGTATATGTATGCAGGAGTATAATCTAGACAAAACAACTAAAGAATTTTAATAATTTAAATTTTTGTCTGCCCTGGCACAAAACCCATTGAAAAAATAATAACTAATTTATATTAACTAAATAACTGTCGATACATATTTCAATAATTGTCCTATAAAAACTAAAATAACTAAAAATGATTTGTTTTCAAAAATAAGTGAAAGTTTTAATAGTGTGAAAGGTTAAAAGTTTTGTTATTTCTCAATAACACTTGTCATCGTAGATTACCAATATCGATAATTATGTATTTGTAATTTGTGTAATTTCTTATCATTGTGGAAGTTATTTTAAATGTTTCTGTACTAAAAAAGCTGACGTTGCACTTGTTATCACAATATGGGACTATCAACTACTAGCTTTTATAAATAATATGGTATTTTCAAGTACATATTTTCCTACTTATATTTTCTTTTATCTCATTCTGAACAGTACTGGAAAATTTTACCTCTATTTAATGGTCAATATAGATGTATTTAAATGAATGTACATACGTACGTACATCTGATACAAAGCCAGCAAGCTACCTCAGGTGTAAAACAATACTTCTAAATTATTATAATAACAACTTTTAATTTAATCAAATTCTAATTTCAAGCATTAAAATTAAAAGACAGCTCCTGAATTTTAATAACGATATACACAAAAGTATCATTATAATGGGTGTTTTCTTCAGCGTGATAGAACTTCAAATTTGAATAAAGCACTAACTGTTTAACAGAATGCAATTGTTCTTTTTTATTTTGAACATTGATAGATGACATTTGTCGGATTACAATTAACCGGTCTATTTCTTAAAATTCACTTACAGTTATTTCTGCGCCTCTTTTGCAAAGATACAACGCAAAAGATGATCATTTGGTTTTAGTTCTTGAATCAATTGGATTTTGTATGAACGTAAACTAAGATCTTTACGTTTTCGTTTCTACCACAAAATGTGTGTCGTTGCTATAGTATAGAGGGAAGCTAAAGAAATTAGAAAAACAGGACGCAGACCCGGCTTTAGTAGCAAACACTTATTAAACATAGGTGCTTTAGAATTAAAGTTACCAATGCAAAATAGGCCTGGCATCTACAAGTTGTAATGTACCAACTGTGAGTGGGCAACCAGGATGAGTCGATGAATTAGAGTACGGGAACATGCAAGAGCATTTCGATATCGGATGATTCCAATTTTGTAAAACATCTATTTAATGAGAACCAAACGTTTTTTGATGAAAATATGAAGGTGGTCTAAAACAAGATATAGAGAAATCATAAAAAATTGAGCAATCGAAAATCATAAAAATGTAAAGCACACAAACAAAATCATTATCAACGAGTAGTTATTCTATCTAAATTCTTCATTGCCTTCATATATTTATTTGTTGAATTATTAGTAATTTTTAATCTGCATTTTGGAATTCGCAATTTCTTATTGTGAGATCGTGTTATAAACATCTCACAATATTCGCATTTTAGTTGTTTATTTTAATTTCAATGTGAACATGACAGCAGAAAGCTGTCGAAACTAGACGAAAGAGTTTAAAGAATTTAAAAAATAACATTAATTATTCTTTACGTTGAGAGAATACTTACATTTTGGTGTTCATATATTAAATTTTTTGACAATATGCAAAAATTCCACTAAAATCATTGATTTCATTTGTAGTATTAAAAATTAATGGTTTCAAACTACAGAGATTACTGGCAAGCAGAAGAAGAATAGTGGAAGACGATATAGTCCAGTCAGATTATAGAATTACTTTTGTTGCTAAATCGTATAATGTAAAGCGGAAATTTCGGTATGGGTAGGTATACTTAGGTAAGTAATTACTTTCAAGTCACTTCTCAATTATGTCACGTTTTAAACAAAAAGTTTTAAAGTTTTTATGTTAGCTCATATAAAGGGCATTGGACTCTTTTTGTACAATGTTTTATAAAGAATACTTGTTGTATGTAACTTAAGTATGTAAGTGTGTACATCATTATAGATATCAAATATAGGTATGAAGATAACAGTCAGTAGTACCTATAAAAATGGATAAATTTTTGTAGCTTAGTGTTAGTTTAATTTACGTGTCAATATGTCTTTCAAACTACTAATTTTATTTCTGAGCGTGTTTACTGTAAATCTTCAAAGTTTAAGTTATAATGGTTACAGTGTTTACAAAATTAGTAATGTAAATAAAGAACAAAGTACTTTATTAGCTACTTTAGAAAGTAATCCACATGTCGATTTTTGGACTGATATTCAAAAATATATGCCTATCAAAATCATGATTTCGCCAGAATTTCAAAAAGAATTTGAATCGTTATTGAACATTAATAACATCAAGTACTCCATTATAATCGACAACGTTGAAAGGTATGAATAATTAAAAAAAATTATATATTTTGAAACTTAAGCTTTATGTTTCAGCATGATAAATGACGAGAGGAACGAACAAAATCGAGTTTCAATTAATAAAAAAGGCGATATAAGTTTTACTAAATATCTTCGTTACTTCGAAGTAAGTACATCTAGGCATAAATAGTGAGTATTTAAAAAGAATTGATTAGATTAAAATTTATTTTATATATTAACAATCAAGATTATGTAAAGATATAATAATACTTTATTATGTTTCAATTTATCCAAATGAAATCTACACGTTAATCTGATTTACAAGTATTTAAAATTTAAGAAAATAAGACGATGATTATAAGGAAATTATTTAATTTGGTCTACGGATCTGAGGGTTATAGGTTCAAATTTATAAATCTAAATTATTAATACCGTACCCTCGATTGTGCAGCATACAATAGAGGAAATAGCTATAGGGCCACTTAAATATTTTATCAGAAAACAAATATAAAACATAATAATTTAACAAAATTTGTGTCCAGGTTTGTAAACATCTTGCATATATTTCATATAATGCATAATATGTATTTATACAGTGGTGCCTCACACAACGAACTTAATTCGTTCCAAGAGCAAGTTCGTAATGCGAAAAGTTCGTTATGTGAAACGCGTTTTCCTATATAAATACATGTTAAAAAAAATAATTCGTTCTGTAGCATAAAATATGCTAAGATGACATGAAAAAAGATAAATTTTTTGTTATTATTTTTATTTAGATACATACATCTAAAAACATAATTTTTTTAATTTTAAGACAGACTAAGTAGAGTCTACCGAATCTTGCACATCTTCATCCATTTTCTGCTTTTTGGCCGATGGTTTCATGAAAAACCTGTCCAAAGTCGTTTGTTTTTCTCTTTTCTTCAACATCTGCCGGAAATAACGGACAAGAGTATCGGAGTAAAGATCGTTGATCCTGTTTGCTTCAGCTGAATCCGGATAGTGGGCATTGGTAAACTCCTGAACTGCTTTCCATTTGACCAGGATGTTCTTGATGTCAGCAGTTGGGATTGGTAGATTGTTTGATTGTTGATCCTCGTTATCAGATGACGCTTCCCTTTGAGCATTGTCCTGTTGCAGGACCAGAAGTGCTTGGAGCTCTTCAGTTGTCAGCTCTTCTTCGTGTTCCTCAATAAGCTCCTCTACATCCTCTTCCTCTACCTCTAATTCCAGCCTTTGGGCCACTGTGATGATGTCCTTCACCACTTTTGTGTCATCAACAACTGCTTCTTCCTGGGTTCACGAAGGCACAAGCATCTTCCAAAAATATTGAGGACGACTGCCGTGATACGTGCGTAAGTTAAGCGCAGTGACTAACGACTGCAGTACCTGCGCGGGAGGATGCAATACATCGGCAGCGATCGTGGAAGCTCGGGCGATTTTGTTGTGTGAAGCGAAGTTCGTTGTGTGAAGCGAAGTTCGTTGTATGAATCATGAAATGAACGAATAGGAAGTTCGCTGTGCGCAGCGTTCGCTGTGCGAGGCGTTCGTTATGCGAGGCACCACTGTAATTAATAAGTTGTAATAATAGTATATACAAGCAAAAATTCATTTGAATCTTAAACTTCGAGGGAAATAAGTAGTAGTTACAAGCATTTGGGAAACTGCAAAAGGTCATGAAATCCAACATACCAATCACCCTTAAAGCACGAACTTTCGACCAGTACATATTGCCGGTGCTAATTTATGGCACTGAAACATGGGCCCTAAATAACAGCATAATAAAAAAACTACCAGTTGTGCAAAGAGCAATGGAAAGACGTATGATTGGAGTCACGATACGAGACCGAATACCCAATATAGAAATTCGAGATAGATCCCGAGTAACAGATGTAATACAACGTATGTGTAGGCTAAGGTGGAACTGGGCGGGCCACGTCGCCAGAACAACAGACAATAGATGGACTCGGCGAATAATCGAATGGAGACCTCGAGAAGGAGGTAGAAGTATCGGACGACCGCAGACAAGGTGGACGAACGACTTAAAAAGATTTGCAAGATATGACTGGATGCAAAAAGCACAAAATCGGGAAGACTGGAAAGATTTGGGGGAGGCTTACGTCCGACTATGAATGTTGTAGCTAGATGATGATGATGATGAAGTAGTTAAAAGTATTAGTGAGTGAAATTTAATACTAGTAGTTTTAATATTTTAATTAGTTGTAATTCAAAAGTTTAAAACTAATTTAAGGTGAAAAAATGTTCCAAAGCTCTCGAAAAATAAAATAGAGAAAATTTAATTACTGCCCAAATTGGATATCATCATCATCATCAGCGGCTTTACATTCCTGTCGGAATATAACCACTTCCATTGTGGAACTCCTCACAATCCGTTTTACGAGGTGGATTACTCCTCTGTTTTACTTTAGTCAACAGGCGCGTATGGAATTCGAACCTGCGACTACTTATTCGTAGTCACATAAGTCTTCCAACACGCCACTCTGCTGCCTTAGAGATTTGTCAAGGTTTGCCATAGGTTTGTCAAAACACATGTCAATTAATTTTATTATAAAAAATTTTCCAATATAGTTTTTGATTTTAATTTTAATGGATTTTAATCCATTTAGTTCATTTAGGATAGTTTAGCTGATGATATCTTGAAAAGACGAAACCACTTTTACGCAAAGGAGGTTCTAAATTTTAATGTGAGTTGGAAAATTTTTAAATTTCATTAGAATTGTAAAAATAATAAATTTTTTCAAATTTCATTATACTTGACACCTTTAAAATATTTTATTTAACATATATTTTCAACAAGTAATAATAAACATTTACAACTAAAATTACTGTAAGATCGTTTTTATTTTATATCGCCAGGTGTGTATATTATTCAGAAAAACTTTTATACAAATTTTACTTAAAAATGAAGTAAGTGATTGCACAAAAAAATTTGTTCAACTTTGCAAAATTGATTTTAGCACATCACATCACGAATTATAAAAAATTGACGTGGATAAAAGCCCATGACTTTATCATACTTTTACTAAATATTACAAATAAAATTTTTTAAATAAACAGAAGTAAAATTAATTTCTATGAACTACAATTTGAAATATAAAATAATAACCAGCATCAAATTAGTTTTATTTATACCAAGTATAATACCAAATTCAGTTTTAAAATTCCTATTAGTTTTGAATTATTAAATAAAACAATTTAAAAATAGTTTTCATGAACCAATTTCATGCAAAATTTTATCAGCTTGAAGTTTCAAGAAAGTATGTATTCAAAATACCAAAACTTTCGAAATTTCTATTAGTTTTAGTGCGACCACATTATAATTTGACCACACATATTCACACATAGACATTTTTGGAAATGATTTTATTAAACTCATGAGACCTCAAAAGTATAAATGCATCAAAATCGAAACATTTTTTCTGGACGTACTAAATACCTTTTCATATTGCATAATATGATAAAATAAGAAATACGAGTAGTTACTAAACTGTCCACCACCAGAAGCTGCGGACCAAACCTTGGGCAGAAAAGTTGGTTAAAAAAGAATCAAAAGAAGTTAACACAGAGAATATAATGGTTATTGTTAAAATATTGTTGTTAAAAGCTTGATAATCAAAACAACTTTTGTTCGAGTTTGGGTTAACATAATATGTACATACTTACTTCACAATACCTTGCGCAAAAATAAAAAAAATGTTATATGGTGCGAAGAAAGGAACCTAAGGTGCAAGTAAAACAAAAACATGTACATATAGTATGTGTATGGGACATTTCATTTCACCCGATCAGTTTGTAGTTCTGACCATCTTCAATAAATTAGGATTTGTTATTTTATCTACTCATCAAAGTAAATGGAGCACGCTTAATTTTTTAGATTTTGTATTTTATTAATAAATAAAATTATTATAAATAATAATATAATTATTAATATAATTATTATTATTCTTATTTATAAATTTTGAAAATTTGTTGTGATAGAATTTTTCTAGGCCGATATGCCTGAATCGTAACCAATTAAAATCGTTAAAAAAATTGTGTGTGTCAGCTCCGACGCACGACTGGAGTTTACTCCAGTAAAAAAAAATAATCATCATTATAATAAAGAAATATTGTTGATTTTTCAGATAATATTATCGAATTATTGACTTGAATTATTGATATTTAAAATTATTCATAAAATAAATCATAATAACCTGGAGGAATTTATAGACATCGAAAAAAAAAAATTAATTTTTGGTTAGGTTAGAAATTGTCTAAATTGGATTAAATATCTAATTTTATGTGTTATTCTCAAATATATATTTATATGAACTACATCGATAATTATTAAATATTTAATAAATACAAATCGCACATGCTCATGCATATAATACATGAATTATAACGTACATTTTACCCACGTGGTTGTTAGATGTTCCGGCAATATTATCTACACCCTTTCTGCCATAGTTATTTAAAAATACTTTCAGTTCACTTTAGCGAAATATAATGATAAAATTATAACTTCACAATAACAATATTAATTATTGATATGTATAACAAAACAGCAATATAAGTACATTGACACTGATAGAAACAAACAAGCCCAATAACATATAGGTATAGTCGCCTTGCAGCATACACTATGTACGTCTTAATACACTCACAACCAAATTAGAAAGTTGCGCACTATAGGTGCGCACCAAAAAAGTAACGAGGTCATTCATCAGTAGATTTTACCTCTCATATTTTTCTCATACCGGGCGCCTTATATATGAAAATCGATTCTTAAGGAGTAAACTCCAAAAGTAAAGGACTTATGCTCGGTTTCACAAAAGTTGCTATTATCCGAGATTTCAAAACCTCAGATTATATTTAAGCCAAAATCGCGTTTCACAAACGCATTTTTTTAAGATTACGTAATCCATCTATATAATCCCAACTTGATTTACATGAAGAATTTTTACGTAAATCGAACAAAATTAAATCACAACTTGATTTTTGTTGTAATGAAATAAAATTATTATTTGACATCTGTCTTATAGGGCAATCACCAATCAGTAGAGGTATTCTAAAAGGTAAATGATGCAAAAGTGGTGTAGAAGCTTTTATTTTTTAACTTGGGTGCAAACATGTGATAAATAAATATGTTATGGTCACCCGGCCATTTTGGCAGCCAAAAATGTAGAAAGTTTAGAACTACTTTGGTTTTTGTCCACACCTCCTAATCAATGCATCTTAGCAAAAAGTTCACGTTAAGTGGTATGGGCGAAAACCACGGTAAAACACGACAATTTTTGCAACTTTGTGAAAACCTGAGATATAGTACTATATTATATAGGTGTGCAGCTTGGAAATGAGTACTCTAAAAGAAAACCCCATAAAACATATTTGTAGATCATCAAATTCTGCGTTCACTGAGTACTAAAATTTTTAAATTCTGTCAAGTACAAGTCAAGTCTCGAGTCATAAATCAATTCTCGCAACCATAGAGTGAATTGCCATAACATTATAGAATCGCAGCAGAGTTTCTCGACTTGTACCTTTTAAAGTTTGTATGGTAGTACCCACATATCTGTTGGAATCTGCTCAATTTTGTTCGATATCTGTAATATTGTCCTGGTATGATACATTGAATCCAAGGTAGCCGAAGTTCTTCACTTGCTCAATTATTTAATACAATGTTAGCTCTTAGATGGTCGCAACGTCTGAATGCCAGTGCTTTCGACTTTTTTAGATACACAGCTGATACGTTTTGCGACATTGTTGAGTTGCCCTTTGAGGTCGTCTTCTGGTTCCGCAAGGAGTGTTTGGTCAACCGCAAAAATAATGTGTCCTAGGTCGTGTCTGCAACTTTGAAGCGCTTTGTCAACCTCTTCTGCCATTGTTGAATGACGTCGTCGTCGTTTTGCCCAACGACAATACGCCGTCTCACAGGTCGCATCTTGTATGGGAGTTCTTGTTCAAAATTCAACTAATGTTCTACACCAAGCACTGTATTTACTAGATATGATCTCGTGCGACCTTTCCTCTTAAACTTAAATTACCACTTCGTGGAAAATGTTTTAAGTCTATGGAATCTATAAAAGAAAATGCGCCGATCACGATTCGACATCATGCCAAAAATTGTTATAGGAGGTGTTTTGTGGATTAAAGTATCGCATCAAATCGGGTTTACTTTGAAGGTGAAAAATAAATTTGGATGATTAAACTAATATTTTGTGCTGCATTGAACAATTTCCGGTAGTTATTTGATAAAGTAGAATATCCCTTAAATTGATTTATAAATTTTGTTATAGAAATTACTTTTATAACATTTTGACATTGACAAAATAAAATAATTTTTAATCTAGATATCCCCGCTTAAATTTTGTAAAAAAAACGGCTTATTTTTTTCGGGTTTTACAAAAATTTCTCAATATGTGCAGGCTAAGGTGGAGCTGGGCGGGCCACGTGCCAGAACAACAGACAATAGATGGACTCCGCGAATAATCGAATGGAGATCTCGAGAAGGAGGTAGAAGTATCGGACGACCGCAGACAAGGTAGACGAACGACTTAAAAAGATTTGCAAGATATGACTGGATGCAAAAAGCACAAAATCTGGAATCCTGGAAAGATTTGGGAGGCTTATGTCTGACGATGGATATTGTAACTGGATGATGATGATGAAGTAGTTAAAAGTATTAGTGAGTGAAATTTAATACTAGTAGTTTTAATATTTTAATTAGTTGTAATTCAAAAGTTTAAAACTAATTTAAGGTGAAAAAATGTTCAAAAATCATAACCCCGAGACGTACAAAGCTCTCGAAAAATAAAATAGAGAAAATTTAATTACTGCCCAAATTGGATAAGACAAATTGAAAAATTTTAAGCAAAATAAAAGGTTAAAAAACATTCGGGACCTAAATCTAAAATAAGTAAACCATTAAAAAGCACAATTATTTAAAAAGCGGCAAAAAAACTAATTGCGTCACAAATTAAAAATGAATTAAACTTGCTCATAACTGCTAGCCATATTCGTCAAATATTACATAACTTCCAAACAGTTAAGTAAACGAAATGAATGGCAAAGCCGACGCTAACTGAAAGACATAAAGAAGCACAGTTAACGTTTGGTAAAAAATACGTATATGTCGTGAAAGATGGAATGGCATGCGGTAGTTTTTAGCAACAAAAAACAGTTCAATAACGCCTACCAATTCTATTGGCATGATTTGAGTAAAGATAGAAAAGTTTGTTTAAGTACGGTAAGGCACGGTATTGATTTGGGCAGCGTTTACATACAGAGAAAAATCATCAGTTTGTTGGATTTCGCTTAAAATGAATTCAAATAACTGCACTGATCTCCTGCAAAACGTTTTAATAACCTTTTCCGACGATTTGATGAAAGGGAAATTTATATTCCAATAGGGCAATGCAGCACAACATTGTTCTAATCATATTTTATAGTAGTATGACGATGGACATTCAAATTTTAGAATAGCTTGCTTGTAGTCTTGACTTATACCCTATAGAGAACTAGTGGGGCATTAGTTATTTCTCGCCGAGTTTATAAAAAGAGGCGTCAATTTAACAATGTTTTAGAGCTAAATCTGGCAATTCAAGAAGGCAATTCATTTGGAACACTATTCCTAATAAAATTATACAGGGCTTAGTAAATTCAATGCCAGATAAAATTTTTGAAGTAATTTTCAACAAAAGTGGCAGTCTTAAGTGTTAAAGTAAAAAAAATTGTTTTAAACTTACTAAACATTAATATAATTAAGGTGGCTTTATAGCCATTTTCTTTAAAAATTGACTTGTTTTGTTTTACTGATAATGGTTTAATTGCTGCTGCTCCCATTCTATTGGTCCTTTTCATGGTCACTCTTCTGCAAGTTAAATTTTACCTCAACTTGTTGGTAATGTTTTAGAAATAATTTTAAAAGATTTTAAAAGGCAGGGTCGTGTAAAAAATAAATTTTAAAAGGCACAAAAATGTAAATTTTGAAGTTAATAATTTTAAAATTAAATTAAGTAGATATTCAAAATCGTAACAATTTGAATCCATATTTATTCATTTAGGGCTAAGTTTAACTGAGGAGACTTTAAAAGTCGAAACAATATTGTACAACGGTCTCTTAAACTAAAAATGTAAGTTGAAAAATTTATAAATTTTGCTGACTTGTAAAAATTTAAAAACTTTTTTATACAATATATTTCATATAACTACATATATACGTATAGATTTCATAGATATGTACATACATATGTGTATGGGACATTCCATTTCACCTGATCAGTTTGTAGTTCTGACCATCTTTGATAAATTAGGGATTCGTTATTTTTATCTACTCATCAAGGTAAATGGAGCACGCTTAATTTTTTCAGATTTTGAATTTTATTTTTATCTTATATATAAATATATTATTTATAAATTTTGAAAATTTGCTGTGCTAGAATTTTTCTAGGCCAATATGCCTGAATCGTAATCAATTAGAATCGTTATAAAAAGTAAAGGACTTAGGGTACATACGCACTATGCGGCTGCCCGCAATGTGACTAGCCGTCCGGCTGGCCGTCTGGTTGGTCGTAGTGTACGGTTGATTATACATAATTTCGTCAAACAGCAGTCAGTATTTTTTATGTATATGGTTGCGGTTAACCGGACGGCTAGCCGCATAAAGGTATACAAATTATTTTATTAGCTTAAAACGACCAGTTATATTATAAAAGTTTGAACAGGCCAGCATTCATTATCATATTATCTCAAAAGCTTGCTGTACATTTGTAGAAGTGTTTTTTTTTATTAAGATCCTGACCGAAAATCATTTAATGGCACATTTTCGTCTTATTATTAAATGCTATATGTATTATTTCATAAATTAAACAAAAATCTATCTTTTTTAGGTATTTTAGTAATAATGAGTAATTATTATACTGAATTTAATATTTTATTTAATATTTATTTTGCTTTTCGGCTCCGCCTTCAGCGTAGTTTAAGATCTCAATAAAATGAATAACTGCATACTTAAAAAAAGCAATAGTTTATCTAATTTTGTTTCAGATTCAAGACTATCTCCATCGATTAGCTTCACAGTATTCAGATTTAGTTTCTTTAGAAAATTACGGTGTATCATACGAAGGAAGGAATTTGACTGGAATATACGTATCCAGTGGTGGAAACAAAACGAAGCCAATTATTTTTGTTGACGCAGGTATCCATGCACGAGAATGGATAGCACCAGCACAAGCTTTGTATATAATCAATCAAGTTTTGGAAAATCAAGAAAATAAAAATTTATTTGATAATGTGGATTGGGTGTTTATTCCTCTATTAAATCCAGATGGTTACGAATATACTCATACTCAAGTAAGTTTGCTCTGTTTAGGTAAAATATTGAACAATATTATATATAATTTTATAATAATTATAAAATACTGTAGAATGCACATACATATATTTACCCAAATTCAAGAGATTGCCCACCGTTTATAGAACACCCTACCAAAAACAAACTGATTTATAATTAAACTTAAAACCGTCAAACTTTGCCCACAAAGGCACATGATGCAATAACATCACCCTGTTGGAGCCTGAACTGCATCAGCTAATGAGGAAAGTTGTCTTGTTTGTTATCAACCCACAACCAAGGCTCAAAAATGTTCATTCCTCGCTTATTACGTTACTGAAGCTTATACTTTTTTGGTGCAAAGTTACCTCTTGCAGATAAAGTTTAACGGTTTTACAGTAGTGGAAAACTTACGGTTATTTAAATTTTTTTAACTGCTATAAATAAATAAATTAATGTAAATAAATAATTAACCTAAATCACGAATTATTGTTATTCAATATAAGCACTGATACGGATATTGCTCTTTATTATAATAAAAATATTAAAATTATATATATTACTAGCGACCCGCCCCGGCTTCGCACGGGTGCAATGCTGATACTAAATTAAATACACTACAGAAAAACTATGAACGTTGTATATAAAAACATAGCGGCCCGCTCCGACTTTGCACGGGCATAAAATATATATGCCTATGTCACTCAATGAAAACATGATTAAAATCGATCCAGTATTTTTGATTCATTCATTACTGCCCTTGGCCTGCACGCATTAAATTTGGAGTAAAACAATTCCTCTTTCCCTATACTTACTATGAAGATTTCCTGCTATCTTTGGAATATCTAAATTCATACAATTTTTATTACATTACACATTTACACACGGGTTTTTATCAAGTACTGTTATTTTCCTCGCTAGAGAGCTCCGATAATAAACGCGTCCGATTGCTGCTAAATTCAAAGTGCTATAGGGAGAACCGCGGCCTCCGACGCGCTATTTATAGGCATGCCTCCCGCAATGCCCCGTCCGACCGGTACCGCCCGCCGCAAACGCAAATTTTAAATTTGTAATATCTCCGAAAATATTTGTTTAATTTACATGCTGTAAGGAACCATATTGATCTATATTAATTGCACACTGTATTAAAGGTACTTAATTCGATAAGGATTAATGCCGTATTGCTTAAAATAGCTTCGTAAATAAGCCATTTTTCACGTAAAAGTAAACAATAAAATGGTTAATGTGGGTTATCCCTAAAAGATAAACATATACCATCGCGGACTTTTTTGTAGACCTTTTTATGGTGTACAATACTGTAGTACATTAATTTGATCTAACTCGTAGGGTTTAGGCAGCGTTTTTGCTAAATTGCTAAATAAGCCCAAAAAATTACGACATCACGTTAGAAACCTCTAAAATTAGCAATGTTGCCTTAGTATATGATGCATGTATTATACATATAAACCTTCCTCTTGAATCACTCTATCTATTGGAAAAAACCGCATCAAAATCCGTTGCGTAGTTTTAAAGATTTAAGCGCACATAGGGATATAGGGACAGAAAAGGCGACTTTGTTTTATACTATGTAGTGATTAACCTCTGAAATTAATATTAGATTATTAAACGTCTGATGACAGCAGTAACCATTGCTGAAAGCTTACGAATAATATTTCGTTTTATTGTTTATTTAACTTTTTAATTTTAATCTAATAAAAATATTAAACAATAAGTTTTGAAACTTAGTGAAATTTTAGATTTAACTTAGCTTGTAAAAATTTAAAACTTTTTAAAATATATCATTTCACAAGTTAATAAGGAATTCATAAAGAAACTTATTTTATGTAATACCTTTGCATATATTAGGTTGTACTTTCGAAAAATTTATAATTATTTTTTAGGAGCGATTGTGGAGAAAAACCCGATCTAAGGGAAAAACCTGCTATGGTGTAGATCCAAATCGCAACTTTGATTATCATTGGAATGGGCCTGGATCAAGTACTTCTGAATGTTCTAACACTTATGCAGGTCCAACTGCATTTTCTGAACCTGAAACACTGGCTCTTAGCAAAATAATTACAAAATATTCTAATAGATGTAAATTATACTTAAGTTATCATAGCGCTGCCCAAGCTTTCCTTTATCCATGGGGTTATACTACAGAAGCGCCTAAAAATAAATGGGATTTACAGAGCCTTGCAGAAAAATCTGCAAAAGCTATATCAAACTTTAATGGAACCCAATATAGAATTGGTAGTTCTGCTGTAATTCTTTCATATGCTGCTGGTTCAAGTCGAGACTGGGCATATGCAGCAGCAGGAATATCCTTATCTTATACTATGGAGCTACCGGCTGGCGGGGATAATAGATTTGATATGCCGCCTGAAAGAATCTTAAGTGTTGTTCAGGAAATGTTTGAAGGTGTTAAAGTGCTTCATGATCATATTGAAAACTATTAAGATTTCAGTATGTAAACGGCTATTGTACTTAATATACAACACTGTTTATATATTTCACAGTTTTATAATTATTACAGAAAATCTATGTAGAGCTAGTGATGCTTTCAAGGTTATGACAGTAATTAAATTTGTCAGTAATAATCAAATATTAAATACAATAAATTGTTTTATTTATGTACATTTTCAGTTGAATTCAAAATATAAAAAATTCTACAATTCTAATTTAATAAATTTTTATTAAATAATATGAAAATATCGTAAGATATTAATTAAAACAAATTAACCCATTAGTATAAATGCTTCATATTAAATTTAATTGAAAATTATTGTAATTAATTATATTCATAATAATTTATTGAAAATTATTGGAAAATTATACTTTCAATTGTGCAATAATATTCAATTGTTAAATATTTTATCAAACTTTTACTAATTATTAAAAAAAAATAATTTTTAATAATAAAAAGAAAAGAATATTTTCCATTAACCATTTTCTACAATAAACATACGAAGTATTGAATTTAGTTTTAAAATTCTCATTTTTTTAGAATTAAAAAATTAACAGTCGAAAGTTTTAATCTTGAATTCATTAATAACCAAAAATATTGAAATTAAATACAAAATTCAAATTGTGTTGCCGCATATGATAGTTTTGGTGAATCAATTTCAAGGTATCATCAAATAATTGAAAATATATTTCTTATCAAAACAGGATCGTAACAACATTCCAATAAAATCACACTATATTTTTAGTGAAAAAACAATTGAAAACACTTCACAATGAAACTAAACTTATAGTTGTGAATTTCCGTAGCTACCAATACTGACTATCTATAAATTCAAATATTAACCATGTTTTATTTAAAATATAATTGACACGGGGTAGTGCAAATATCGGCCAACGTGAATCTCCGGTTAATGTGAACAAAGTGTTTATTGCACAGATCATCGTATAAAGAAGTTAGAAATATTTAAAAGGTTTATGCCGTATCTGTAATTATTAATGTTTTAAACACAGCAATTTAATGGGCAGAACGGACATTGGCCTAGTTGATGGTGGTTAATGATGGTTAAAGATGGTGGTCCTCTCACAAGGTACTGGCAACATCTTTGAGGTATTAATTGCTAGAGTGTTCTCTTGAGGGAACGAGAAAACGACGTAAGTTGTATCCTTGCAAAAGGAAGCCCGAAATATAATAGTATTCTAATTAAAATAAATATAGGTAGAAAGCAATTATGCAAGACAAAATAGAACTAAGTACAGTAAAAGTTCCATATTTGCGGGGTATACGTTCCAAAATTATGCCGCGAATAAGAAAACCGTAAATGTGGAATGGTGATTTGCATGGAAAGGTAGGAAAATAAATAAAATAGATAATAATAAAATCAGTTTAATCACATACCTATCTATCACGATTTACGACGTTTCGGCGCAGCCGTTTCGCGCGAGCCGTTTCGGCGCAGGCCGCTTCGGCGCGAAGACGGTTCGGCGCGAGAACTTAATTTTAAAATATTTATTCAAAACTAGCTGGATACCATTTATTCCATTACTGAAAATTTACTGATGTAAATTTTAAGACAAAAGTAATAAGCAGATTTTAACAGACAACAAATTTTCGAAAAAATCACTTTTGTGTGAATTCGTTTCTGATTTGGTTGCACTGTCAAAACCTACTCTCAGCACCGCCCGCGCCCGTCCCGGGCGCTGACGGCGCTCGAGCGGTTTTGACACGTGCTAAACTCATTAAAACATCCCTTAAGCGGCTCCAACTCGAAAAGTTTGAAAGTTGACGCGGCAGATCTCAGGAGCGACTGACCTATCTAACGCTGCTGTAGTTGGTCGCGCCCTAAGGTAGATCCTCTAGGGTAAATGTGCACGGACAACTAATTTCTTAGGTTGGTGCAGATTCCACCTATTTGGTTTCAAATTAAAAAAAATTAAAAACCAACTGTAACCTACAGCCCAATCTACCTTTTCGTGCAGATTCCACCTATATTTGGTATAAACTCTGAAAAATAGAATTTTAATTAGGTCGAAAGTGGCATTGTGGAAAAAAATTGTGAAAACACTTTTTATTTTCACACCACAAATTTTATTTTCCCAACCAACACGTTAACAAATTTATAATCGACTATTTGCGAGGATTATCTTATAATCACGAGATGAATGCCTAAACAAGTAATTAAATGCATTAATTTTGT
Organism: Lycocerus yunnanus; assembly: GCA_036346125.1. Classification (NCBI taxonomy): domain Eukaryota; kingdom Metazoa; phylum Arthropoda; class Insecta; order Coleoptera; family Cantharidae; genus Lycocerus; species Lycocerus yunnanus. The sequence goes on along the minus strand of JARFIX010000008.1, from coordinate 1,928,080 downwards.
AATTTTAATAAATATTTTAAAATTAGATGGTGCCGAACCGTGCACCGAACCGTCTGGCCGAAACGCTTCGCCGAACGTTGGCAAACGGTCGGCCGAAACGGTCGCGTAGCCGAAACGGTCGCGCGAAACGGTCGCGCCGAAACGTCGCATTCCGTATCTATCAGTATTATTATTAATTATTAATGTTTGAATTATTTGGTTAAAAATATTTAGTAATTTTTTCTTGCTTTGCCGCCTTTAAAAGGCTTTTTAATTCAGCATGGTATTCAGCTGTGGCAACTTCAATTTTTTTTTAAAAGCAAAGTTTTTTTTTAAAAAGGTCAATTTTAATCCGTTTTTTAAGTACTTTAAGTGGCAACACATTTTTTTCCGCTTAGGAACCAATTTTTCATTGTTTATATTCAACATTGTGATTAAACCAGGTGAAGATGACACGTGCTATTTACCCAAAAGTCATGCGACAAATAACAAGTTGATATACAGAAAGTGGTCTCAATTTTTTATTCTGCGAATATTGAAACCGCGAATAAAGAGCTTTTACTGTACCGACAAACATTTCAGATTGTTTTTGTAAATTGAAAAAGGTTTTTTTATTTGAATTTGTATTACTTAATCTTTGTCTTTACATTTATGCTTTCATATTCCAAACGTTTTCTTTCTGAATTTTTGAAATTTTTTTATTTATATATTTAATTTTTGAATTATACCCAAACATGAACAAATCGCGAAGTGAACACAGCTAGTCTAATTTTGTTCACTGTATTGAAAGTTTTTGTACTGATCAGTGCAATACCGACCATTTATTTAAAATGTTGACCAAAAATGATTATCCAATTGTATCATATTTGAGAGCTTGCAAAATTTAAAACAGTGAAACTTTAAATTTAAACACGCGAAATCTGTTGTAATTGATTAGAATCCAGTTTTAATTACTAAATCCATTGTACTGAAATTATAAATAATTTAAACATAAATTCACGACTTGATTTTTTTTATTTTTGGTAATTTTGAGGTTATGTAATATAAACTTGGTTCCTTTTATGTATCCATAATACTTACATTTTCACCTGATTCAAAAATAATCAAAATTAAACTTATCTTCTCACGTTTTACGTATAACTAAATGTTTTTAATAATACTTTAAAATCTTGGCTGAAATTAAATTTTATTGCATTACTGCAATGTAAAATTTCCACCGTTAGTACTAAATACTTGCTGGTGTCCGCAACCAGCGAATAAATACCAGCCTTGTTATCATATCCGGTAAAAATTAAACAGCCGAATATGATATCTTATATGGGGCACATGTAAAGCTAGTTACAGCACTTATTAACCGATTGTAAACAATATACTTATGTATGCACCTAACAACATTTCAAAAATAAAAATGTAAATAAAAAGGATATTAATAAAAAAAGAGAAAAACAAAATTGAGCTTTATTACAATAAATTTATAGATTATTCCAGCTCCCTGGTTAATTTTTCAAGTTACGAATTCTTTTTATTTAATTCCTCAGTATTTCAATTGCAATTTTTCATTTTATTAAATAGTTTTTGTAAATATTTTATAGTTCTTATTTTACCTATAGATTTTTCGTATTTTAATCGTATTTTTATACCAATTCCTCATAGATACGGTAATTTTGTTTTTTAAACCGAATAAGTAGTTGTCTGTAATAATGTTATCTCCTTTTGGCTGCTTTGCCATATTTTCAACAGAGTTGAAACGACAAAGTTTCAACATTTGCATTTCAGATGGCAGTATTGTTCAGTTTTAGCCTAGGACTTTGGTTTAATAGGTATTAATAATCTATAAAAACAATTTTTAAAACTTACACAATGCAATAAACTGTTTTAATAAACTGACATCTCTTATTGATTTACATATTATGTAAGTTCTGATGCCTAGTCGAAAAAGCGATAAATACAGATAAAGCAGACATAAAAAAGAATTTTTAAAGTGCAGCGTTCACAGTTTAATTTTTAGAAAAACACTATGTAATTTGTATCAGGAGCAAAAGTATATTGGCAGGAGTAAAATTATATTAGTAGCGAGTGTGTAGGTTCATTCCATAATTATAAGGTAAAACTTACTAAGTACATTTCTGGCGATAATAAATTTTTGATATTTTTTAGAATGAGTATATCAAACTCTATAATTATACAATATTTTTATGCAAGGTTGCAAATTATTTTCAGAGTTATACAGACAGAAAACTCAATCAGTAGATACACATTTCTATATAGAAAACTTCTGAGAGGTAAAATTAATACTTAGTACTTTTCCGTATTTAAAATTTAATTCAAAATTTAATTCCGAGATTTTAACGAACGATCTATACATATTCTTTTTAGCAATAACCTGTTTTTGTATACAATTATGAGTAATTTTGTTCTCCAATAAAGCATTATTAAAGAAATAATAATAAAGAGGTTTTATTTTATGAAAGGTAAAACTCACTAACAAACATTTTTCCCTATTTAACCATATTAAAGAATAAAACTATGGTAAAATGAAAGTTCTTCGAAAACAGCAGCTCAATCCGCTGTAAAACTAATTTTTAAGTTGAGAAAATTTCTTAGAACTCAATTATTTCTAAACTTGCATTTTCTTGCTTATGGCCGTATACATTGACAAGTATTTAATTCTGTTAATCCATTATGTTGAATGTTATCTAAAAAAATCCTATGGTCTATCATATGAAATGCCTTTGACAAGTCATTAAAAGTGACCTGACACTTTTTTGTTTTCTAACAACTCATTTATACATACTATGTATATGCCATATCACGTACCCAATTTCTGTAAGCGATATTTTGTTTGATTTGTTGATGTAGCAATTTCATTTGCTTCTTTATGTTTTCGAGTTCTTTTGTGAGTTCCATTTTTGTGTTGTTTCGTTTGTAGTTTTTTTCTGGAAATGTTGAGTTAGCCATTTCTTGAATCATCTTGTTAAGTAGGTAGAACTTTCTATTGAGATCCGATTCACTATATACATTTTCCCAATTTAAGTTTTTGATGTTTTGTTTGAATTTGTTTATACGTTGGAAAACTTACTATTTTTTGTTTTATCTTGTTCTCTTTATTTATTACATCTTGTTTAGTGCATCGAGTTAATGCTTTGCAGTCTTGGATTGTATTTCTCCACCTTCAAGAGTTTTGCTTCCTTCCGGGAGGTCGGTCACTATACAGATTCTCCTATTAGCATAAGCCTTTCGCATCATTTCCTCTGCACTTATTCTTAACTTATAGCAGTTATTTCTGCCTGGAAAACAGTGGTGTAGCGCCTTAGGTTGATACTGAAAACATTGCTTCTTTGGCTCCAGCTTATTCATGCTCCAGTATTTTTTTGTCTTGAATCTATCTGCATACCAGATAGTACCATACAGAGCCTCCAGCTTCTGCTTCGTTCTCTCGTTTCCCCTTTCAGGTATGGCTACCCTGAAAGATTTTCGGAAGTCCCTCACAGTGCTGTCTGAATGTATACACAGTATGTTACTACTTCTAATGAAGTTAATGATTAATGTATGGTACCCTCTTTCGGAAGTAGTATGGTCCTGACCGTGTTTTGTTAGTCTATAGGCTGCTCGCAAGACCTCTACCGCCTAATGGAATGGACAAAGTCTTAGAAGCGTATTTTGCAATTTTTGAACATGGTTTTGTTGAGCTCGCAAGATCTCTACGCCAGATGGTATTTTAATATGTTGATCGTCTCACAATGGTTTTAATAGAGAAGATGCATAAATTTTTTTATAGCGTAGTTAGACTAAAAATATCTAAAGATACTGATTAATATTATTCATTTTCGTTTCGACAATAATTTAAAAAATCTGTCAATTTGAATAGAAGGAAACGACCGCGCAAGTCGCTATTTGCTAGTGACGTTACACGGCTTAGTAACCTTAGTAATTTAAAACGCGGCTAGTTGTTTTGTGCTTGAAAGTTGAAGTTTGTTAGTGTTAAAAGCTGTTATTATCATGGAAACCAACAAGAAGACGAGCTATAAGTATTGTATTGTTCCGAAATATAAGAAATGTAAACGCATTATAGAGCCGTATGACGTCAAACTAATGGCGATGCGTTCATGATCACATGATTTATTTTAAATTATTACTGAATTTTAAAATCGATTATTTATAACAAAATACGATAAATAAAAGTTAATTTTACTGATTTGGCATTTAATATATTGGATTAATCGGAAAATACTATTTTAACTAAATTTTTTTTTCATGCATGTTTCCTATTCTCCTATTTCTTAGAGTAGAGTTTATCTAGCCCACTATAAACGGTTCTACCCCCGTTGATTGAGGGGGTATTATCAAACGTCCGTTCGCTATGTTCAGAAAGGCTCCCAAGGCGATCTCTAGGTTCCCGAGAGCATGTTCTATTTTAAGAGTTAGCTCGTATATTCTTAATTTACACGATTTTCCTGATTGATATGCAAACTGGTGTTGATGCAGGAGCGAGATCTCAGAGACATCGTCCCTTATATAGCTATCAATTAGCTTCTGCAAGGTTTTAAGAAGAAATAACATTAAACTGATTGAAAGAAAGAATTTCGCTTGAGCATAAGATGCACGCTTCAGTTTTGGTATGAATACCTCTTTGACCTTTCCCCAACTATGCGGTAAATATTTTAGGACTATACTCGTCCTATATATGTATGGCACACAGTGAAGTGGATAGCTCGATCTTATCGCTCATATTAATTTTGTTTTGTTTATTATTTTGTTTATCCCCTTTCAGCCTCCTCCGTCAGCTTGACAAATCGGTTTATTAAAGTACGTCTGGTTGGTTTCCTGTCCTGGTTTCCTGATTTCAATAGTTATTGTTAACATCTTTTTTAGAAGTGGATCCTGAGCAGAAGCTCTAGGGATTCCTCTCCATCAGGTGTGTATCTTCCTTAAGATTTTTGTATAAAGCCAACTTTGCTTCGGCTGTCTTTCATGAATGCCTTTTGGAATCTTGCACATTCTGGAGTTCTTTTGAGCTCCCTGCAGTACTTCCTCCGTAAATTTTCTTTTACCTATCTAATGGCATACATATATTTCTGATGGAAAATGTTGTATCTTTCTCAGTTACCACTTATTTTGGCCTGGTTAAAGAGATTACGCGTTGGAGTTCTGTGAGAGATAAGCTTCGGGGGAGTTTTTATATCAAATCTTCCACTAGATTACACAAATCACTTACAAACGGTATCCCAATTGTTATATCAATAACTTCTCTTTTCGTTTGGGCTGTACGAAGTATTAATTGGAAGATTATTAACTTCCATTACTGTTGCATTAGAGACAATCTTAAATTCAACAAAACTGGCATTTTCAATGTAGATTATATAAAATTTTTTCTGTACGAGTGCTAGCAGTAATTATAATTTAATTAAATTAAATACTTCGGTCACCTTGAGCCATGATTCTTCTTTTACTCTTCATATCACTGCATTGCATTCGTCTGTTTATTTTTTCTAACAACAGCTCCTTTTAAGATCTCGTTCACTAAACATTCGGTCTCAAAGACACTTATGCACGGTTTCACAAACATTTAAACTGCGATTTAAATTTAGACTTAAATAGCATAGGTTTAAATAATATAATCACAGTTTAAATGTTTGTAAAACCGGACATAACTGCGTAGAACATGAACTATTTGATACTGTAATTTTTATACTGATATAAATTTTATATTTGATACTGTAAAATTTTATTGAGTTAATATAAAATAATAACAATAATATACAATTATAATCATAATTATATTAATTACCGTGCTATACAAATGATTTGTGTACATTGTAATGAAAATTTTTCACTCGATATACCACGTGCCGGTTAGTAATGAACAAAATGGGCGTGGTTTTAACGTGATATGAGCTATTAAAAATAGAGGCGCTGATACAAATGTCAAATATAGTTAGGTTATAACAATAATTAGAAATCATAATTGGGCATTAAACCAACCCCAACTTCACGATTGCGAATAAAATAGTATACATGCTTCGGCGTAAAGCGTCATTACTAACTTCGGCCAATTGCTGACCTCAGTTAGTAATGACTCGCTTTCCACCTCGCTATGTAATATACTATTACATACTGGTAGGTCTTAGCAGTTAACAATATGCTACTTTCAAACTTTTTAAAAGTCGGGAAACGAGCAATTACCGACCGATTGCGAATAAAAGTTTTTATAATCTGTAATATTTTGACGTGTCAATTTAACCTTAAAAAATTGGTTGTCAAAATACCATCTCTTTCTATTTTGAGAAAATATTGCTGTGTTATAAACTGTAATTGCAGTGTAGAATTTGAGTTGGTACAGTAACGAGAAGGAGCGAAGCGTCGAAAGCTTTAATCGAGTCGCTTAGTTATCGGAAATTCAAGTTGTTTGGCATTTGGCAAATTTGTGCACCTAAAATGAATTGAAATAAAATTTTTTATAAGTAAATGAACGAATTCAATACAAACCTTGAGTCAAATTAATTAATTAAAAGTTATTTTGAATTTAAATTTAAATAAATTTGAGCGAAACTATTAAGAGATGGCGCCAGAGTCACATCTAAATTTAAAAAATGGTAAAATTTGACAGCTACCTAAAAATTTAATTAATTATAGATGTAAATAGTATAATTTTAATAGTTTTAAGAGTTTTGTAAATTAATTAGGTGATCATAGATGTTTAATGTGAACAATAGATTAAAGAAAAAGAGAAACATTTTTATAAAAGTGAAATTTTCATGCATATTACTTTTGTTACGCCCTATATGAACAATCGAAAATAAAAATAAATTGGTGTGCCATGAAAAAATCGGAATTAACAAGGGGGCTAGGAAAATTGAGGGAGGTAGAGAGGGGAATTCTCTCTGAGATGCAGAGAGATGAGGACGTGTTAAATTTTGTCCGCAACTAAAACTACAATTTAGTAATAAAAATTTAAAAAATAAAAAGGAAATACTTACCAGAAGGCCAGAAGCTGATTGTGCACGGCGAATTGATGGAAAGTGAGTTGTGATGGTTTAATAAAGAAACGAATAGACCTACAAGATAAAACTCAACACGAAATTTTGGTTATGCAACAAGAAAAGACTCACCAGATGAATTGCTGGGTTAAAGAAAGAAAATTCGAAGTAAGCAAGCAGAACGATCAACAGATTAAATTGCAGTTCGTCAAATAAGGTAAAATTTCAAACTACAAAAATTATTTCACTTGTAAAACGCAACTCACTTACAAAGTTTCAACCTTAAGTGCGATTATCGTAAAGTTCGACGTAATTAGTGGCATGCGCAAATTGTACGTTAGTAAATTCATGAAGAATACAGGGTATTGCAATAATAAAAGACATGTTTAGTTTGGTAATAATAGCTTTAATTTGTGTAAATTAGTTAACATGTGGGTAGAATTAAGTTGTTTGTTTGTTTTAGGATAAATTGCATTAATATAAGACGTACGAGGAGTTAATTATCAGTATTAAATTCAAAATAAATGTTTTACCTTCATATCAAAATAAGTTTCATTGCGAGTAGAGAAGTTTTATTTCAGAGAAGTAAGTAAATAAGCAGGTCACGTAACGGTAAGTCGAGGACACCACCTTACGTAGCAATATGTAGCGCTTTCTATTAATCCATATTGCACTACCTTGAAGAAAACATGCCTCCGCCTAGGAAGTTGCAAGTATAGTTAGAAGGCAGGTAAATTTATATGAATATACCCAAATTTTTTACAAGCCACTTGTAAATTTTTTACTTACTTTACTTACTTTTACTCACTTTACTTTAACGTATAACAGATAGCTAACAGAAGGTGAATATATTGGCCCTAAGTATATAGTATGTGTTGTGCATGCAATGTGCACATACATAACATACTATTATTATATATTTAAGGGACCTACTGCTTAACGTGGGCTCTGAACCACGGAAGTGTAATATAAATTAACCAATATATTTTTTTTTATTTAAATACAATGATAAAATCCTAAAGTTATATATTTTATTACTAAGTACTTACTAGAATTTTATCATAATTTATGTAGGAACAAAATAACAGATTTTTATAATGATGTTATTAAAGCTACGTTAACCAAATTTCGCAGATATATAGTCATGATACGCTATCACTCCTTGCCATGTTTCTGAAGCAATTGAAAGTATGCTTGATGGTGGAAGGTCAAATCCAGAACTACCTCCTGCTGGAAGCTCAATGGTATAAGATAGCTGTATGTTGGAAACTCCTTTTGCATAGTCGTCACTTCCACCAGCAGCAGGATATAAAGCACGAGCCGAACTGCCGATTGTATATGATGTACCCCTAACTTTACGAATAGCATATTCAACTTTTTTAGCAAGTAAGTGCAATTCTTTCCAATCCCTTGGTAATGCTGTAGTGTAACCCCATGGATATAATATATAATTACCATAAGTATGGAACGATATATATAGCTTAATAGTATTTTTGTACTTATTTAAATAATTTGCAAGTGCTAGTGTTTCTGGTTCAGACAAAGGTTTGGGCCCATGGTAGGTTTGAGAACATTCACTGCTACTTGAGCCTGTTACTGCCCAATAATAAGGAAAATTACGATTTGCGTCAACACCGTGGCACATTTTACCTAAGGATCGGGTCTTTCTCCAAAATCGATTCTAGAAACAAACCATTAATTTATTGGTATAAATATTACGTGTAATAAACGTAATCAATGTTATAAATTATTAAAAGCAGCAACTGCTTTTTGGCTTCACGGCGCAGTTTGCAAAAAAACCTTATGATCTGGATTTTGTAAAGTTTTAAATTTAATAATTTAAAACAGTCCAAAATTTAGCTACCTAGTAGTTTTCTTTGGTCATGTAATTCTTAAAATTGTGCGTAGAAGAGGTAATTTCTCTAAGATCCAAAAATGCATATCAGTGGAATATTGAACAGGGACGGTCAAGAAACCTGAATTTGAATTTTCATGATTTTTGAAGTGAATTATGAAAGAGGACATCGTTCTCACACATTAAAAAATAAAATTTGCGGTCGGTCTACAAATTTTTAAAGAAAAGACTTTAAAAATTTTAAATCGGCTGTTGTTACGTTAATCAAAACGCTTTACTCATTAATAATATCCCTGGACCGGTCCTACTCGAAAAATTGGGGATATTAACCCGACAGAGAGCGATTGAATAAGTCGGTGTTAACCCACCTACAGTACACGGGTGAGAGTTAAGATTCGGGGTTCGAAAATACACTTTTCTCTATAGAAATGACGATACCAAACGAAAGAACACTAAAATACAAGGGCCTTACCAATAACAAATTTTAGCATCGACTTTAAGTTAGTAGCAGGGTACTACTAAGCAGCTAGTAGTAACTAAAATTAAAGCCGACACTAAATTTTGCCACCAATAACATATTTAGTGCCGACACTAATTTAATACCTTCATTTAACCTAAAATTCAAGAAGTTTTGAAATTTCGCGCCACTACGTAAAATGACAGCAATCTACACAAGGTCAATGGCATAAACAAGTGCAACGCCTTATAATAATAATAATAATAATAATAATAATATTTATTTAACGGAATTATCCTTTTACCTATACATAATACAAAGATTAACAATAATTGCAAACAAAAGAAAACTAACAATATGTAAAACACAACTAGGGTGTAAACACTAGCCTTAGTTGCGATTTAAATTTCGCCAAAGATGCTAACAAAATTTAAATCAAGTTGATTTTTAATTAAAGCGAAGGTTCTGTAGTCTTGCAACTGAGTGAATTAAATCCATAGTCAGTTCGATGAAAGTCCTTTGACCGGAACAAGTGCGGATTTCGAGAATAAAATAGAACTTAAATTTATTTAAAAAAAAAAATTTTTATTAAACAAATAAAAGAAATAATTTTTCTATTTTAAAAAAAAAAATAATTATTAATAATCTAAAATTAATAACTTTAAATTTCTTTTAGAAATTTAAAATTTACAGAATTTTTTAAACTAATTTTTTTATAAATATATCCTTAAAGAAATTTAAATGACTACCAATTTTAAGCAAAAAAAAAAATTAAGATTGTAAGCATAATTAAATATTAATTAAAAAATATGGTATTTTAGCGGTGGCTTCGGTATCTTTTTGTTTAAATAAATTAAAAAATTTAAAAAGGTGTTCCAATAAGGAATTAAATTTATTTTTTTTTAAATCGGTAGAAAAATTAATATTTTCATAAAATTTTCGGACCAAAAAGGTCCTGGTTTAATTTTTTATCCGAACATATGTCCATTTGTAGAAAATTATATTTTATTTTTCGACAGAGAGCGATTGAATAAGTCGGTGTTAACCCACCTACAGTACACGGGTGAGAGTTAAGATTCGGGGTTCGAAAATACACTTTTCTCTATAGAAATGACGATACCAAACGAAAGAACACTAAAATACAAGGGCCTTACCAATAACAAATTTTAGCATCGACTTTAAGTTAGTAGCAGGGTACTACTAAGCAGCTAGTAGTAACTAAAATTAAAGCCGACACTAAATTTTGCCACCAATAACATATTTAGTGCCGACACTAATTTAATACCTTCATTTAACCTAAAATTCAAGAAGTTTTGAAATTTCGCGCCACTACGTAAAATGACAGCAATCTACACAAGGTCAATGGCATAAACAAGTGCAACGCCTTATAATAATAATAATAATAATAATAATAATATTTATTTAACGGAATTATCCTTTTACCTATACATAATACAAAGATTAACAAAATGCAAACAAAAGAAAACAACAATATGTAAAACAAACTAGGGTGTAAACACTAGCCTTAGTTGCGATTTAAATTTCGCCAAAGAGCTAACAAAAAAATCAAGTTGATTTTTATTAGCGAGGTTCTGTAGTCTTGCAACTGGTGAATTAAATCCATAGTCAGTTCGATGAAAGTCCGACCGGAACAAGTGCGGATTTCGAACAGAGTGACGATGAGTCCAGAAGTTAACTTTGGATAACAAAGCTGGGCTATCTATCAAGCCATTGCAAATTTTAAAAAAGAAGCAAAGGTCAAGATACTTTCTTCTATTGTCCAAGGTTGATAATCCCAGGTATCCCAGCAGAAGATTGTAATCTGTGTCAAAGCTGATGCCAAACTTGAAACATAAGAACTTCACAAATTTACGCTGGATTTTTTCAATTCGGGCTATAGAAGTCGAATGATAGGGATGCCAAACGATAGAACAGTATTCCAAATGTGATCTGACGTATGCGGCAAACAACAAGATTAGAACTCTTAGACTTGAAAATTCTTGAGCATTCCTTAAGATAAAACCCAACATGCTGTTGCTCTTGTTAATTATGCTATTGATATGAGATGTGAACCTGAAATTGGATTCCATAATAACTCCTAAATCTTTAAAGCATGAAACGGTTTCAATTTCACTTCCTTGGAGGCTATAGGTGTGCTCTGCTGGATGAGTTGTCTTTGAAAATCGTAGAAATTTGCATTTGGAAATATTCAAATTCAAAAAGTTGGTACTGCACCATGATTCAAAGGAGCGGAGTTCATCGGATATAAGGTTGCAATCTTGTGCGGATTTCACAGCCTTGAAAATCTTGAGGTCATCAGCAAACAATAAAAATTGACAGTCCTTAAATACCGATTTAATGTCGTTGATGTACAAAGTGAACAACAACGGTCCAAGATGGGAACCTTGAGGAATTCCAGATTTCACTGTGATTTCATGTGAACTAACGTTGCCAATCAATACCCTTTGCTGACGATTTGATAGATAGGATGCAAACCACTTGACCAAATTGTCACCGATTCCAAGCTTCTTCAACTTATATATTAGTCGATTAATGTGGACACGATCAAAAGCTTTAGTGAAGTCTGTATATATACAATCTACATTTGAACCAGATTCTAAACTGTTGGTAACATATTCGGAGAAGGCACTTTAGTATAATAATTAACCTCGAAAACGTGATCTCTAAAATTGTGTCGTTCGAAGATGGAATTTTCACAAAAATATAGGTAAATTGATGAAACAATATTGAAAATTGAATATTTAATTGTATATAACACTTATTATTTAGAGAAGCAATAATTGGACGACAGATATGAAGGAGCAATTTCGCAGTTTAAAAATCGCAAGCAGCAACGGGCGGAGGCGATTGTCCTAGAGCCAACAGAATTAGATTTTGCGATAGCAAATATAATTCCAATCGATTTTGAAGAAGACGAAGCGCAGTTCGATTCTGATAATTTGGTAAAATCATTACGTTTTTAAATAAACTTGTATTAATTATAGGTGCTTATTTATTTTAGCGACCTTTGAAGTCAAAATGTCTGACGTGCTCGGAAGTTGATAATACTCCTTTACAGAAAACGTTCCAAATTCAAAAGCTAAGAAACGAAGGTGAGGTGAGGTAAGGTAAGGTAAGGTGAGGATCAATCTTGTTGGAGTTGTAATAAGGCCACAATTTAATTTTGAAAATTGCAATTTTCCCATAAGAAATACATGTAAGTGTTATTTGTGTAATAAAATGCCAAATATGGAATACATTCTGTAGACGGTACGTGTGCTGTGCCTTGGTAAACAGTGACTAGTGGTGGGGAGATACCAGTCGCTCTCTGAGATCCGTCGCGTCAACTTCCAAACTTTTCGAGTTGGGGCTACTTGAAGGATGTTTTTAGTTAGTAAAACGCGTGTCAAAACCTACTCGCCACGGTTCTTCGGTATTTCTCGGTTCTTTGAACGGTTTTGACAGCGCAACCACATCAAGAGTCGAATTCACGCAAAACGTGTTTTTCTTTCGAAATTTGTTGCCCGATCACAAATTTAATCTTTTATTAGTTAATTACACTATTATCTATCATAAATCGTTGTAAAACCGAGATTCTGGTATATTTACTGTTGGCACAACTTATTTTAATTTCGGTGGGCGGGGTTACAGTTCAAAGGAGCCAATGAGTAAATTGCATTGTTAATAAATTTTTAAAGCCGTGTTTTTCAAAATTGTGTAAATAATCTGCAAATTTAATTTTTTATGCGCTAATTAGACCATTATATTTTATAATTCACTTCAGAAATGGTAAAAATCGCGATCCGGGAATCTTAACTGTCATCAGTATACGCACCGTAAATTCAATGCATAAAATTATTGCGTAATATTGCGCATTAATACATTTACATGTATTTTTTATGGGAATATGTTAATTTCAAATTTAAATTGTGGGCTTATTAAAGAACCTACCGAAATCTACCTCATCTTAAAAGTGTTGTATTTTAGTGCTCTTTGGTTTGGTCAAGCCATTTTATAGGAAACAGTGTACTTATGAGTTCGGGTTTCTTGACTCTACCCTATTGAACAGTTTGTTTGCATTTTAAGGATCAAGACCTAAGGAAACGCCTTTTCTGGCGAGTCAAGCTCATTTGTAGATATTTTGTATATTTCCTATTCTTCGTTTGCCATCTACTATGCAAAGCGTAGACGATTAATTTAGGTAAATTCAAGATGACTTGAACAATAATTAAAAAGCAGATTTATATTAAAACAGTTTAGTAGGTTATCCTAATCTATAGAAATAATATATTAGGCAAACTAAATTCTTAGCACATCATCAGTAATTTTAAAACGTTTATAAAGCGTAAAGTGTTTTGACCTTTATGCCTATAAAGTTCATTGAAAACAAGATGCAGTAAAAAATTGTAGAGACTCTTTTGATGTGATACGAAGGAAGATTCGCACAGGAAAGCGTTAAAAATTAAGGCAAATGTCCACTTGAAAATTTTACTAAATACTATTTTGAAAAACAATAAGAAAATATAAATTTTTGTATTTAACTTTTAAAAAACCTACAAAATACGTGATTATCAATAAAATCGGAAAAATTGAAATTTTTATTTCCTTAATATTTGATTTGTAAAATAATAATCGTAAATCAAGTACTAGTAATATAAACTTACATAAATTTAACTTTAATAATTAATAATTCCACGTTAAATAAATTTAACGCAACGTTGCAAAGCCATATTTTTAGAACAAATTTTTACTGCATTCTTATTTCACAATGGACTATAGCATCATAAAATTTTTAATACTGTGTAAAATTTTACTAACCAATAGGAAATTTTAGTTTTAATAAACCATTACAAATAGATTATTAGATTTATGAGGTTATTTTAATTTTTATAAAACTGAACATTAATTAACTTCTCATATTTAAAAACTGGTATATACAAAGTTTGTTAGCAACAAAATTCGGCAAGAGTCCGTTAACCCTGACTCGAAAATACACTTTTTCTTATAGAAATGGCTTTACCAAACAAAAACAGAAAAATACAAGCTATTTAAAGGCAGGATGAACTTTGTCGGACTTGTAATAAGGCCACAATTTAAATTGAAAATTACAATTTTTCATAAGAAATATATGTAAGTGCAATATTACGCAATATTGGGTTATAATTTATGCATTATGTTAACGGTGCGTGTGCTATGCCTGGGTTGACAGTGACTAGCAGTGGGGAGATACCAGTTGCTCCTGACATCTGTCGGGTTAACTTCCACACTTTTTGAGTTGTATCGTCTTACGAGATGTTTTTAGTAAGTAAAGCGCTTGTCAACGCATCAAACTTTGATAAACGCAACTACGTTAAGACGATTTATCTTAAAAGTGAATACGCAATCAGGGTTGACAGACTTTCGCCCAAACTTCAAACATGGGATCGTAAATGTTGAGTTATGTGAAACGAGTTTTAATTTATCACTTTGTTATTACTTACTTCTATAGCTGAATGTGTAAATTCATATCCATCTGGGTTAACGACTGGCAAAATATACCAATCAACTTTGTCTAATAATTGAGAATTGACTGCTTGTTCCACAAGTTGATAAATAATATAAGTTGTTTGTGCTTGTGTCATCCACTCTCGGGCATGAATACCTCCGTCTATGAAAATAACAGGCTTCCCAGCATTGGGATTTTTTGAAATTTTTATTATATTTAATTCACGACCTTCCGTGGAATAACCAGCTAATTCAATAGATACTAGATTAGGATGTTCCGCTGCTAATTGTTTAGTGTAGGCATTAATCTGGAAAATACAGTAATTTGTAAGTATTGTCATCAAGTATTTTCGACATATTAATTTTTGTTTACCTCTGCATAGGTATTAAATTTTTCAAAACTAATTTTTCCTTTAGCAGTTCGTGAAGCATATAACTTAGCTATTTGTTCGTTTTCTAATATTCTAAAAATAATAAATATATTATTAATAAACCATAATGAACGAGTAAGAAATTATTGAACTATATAAATCAAACATAAAAGTAAAAATTTTTAAGTAGCACTAGACAGCTTTTTCTAATTTTTTTTCAAAATATTCTGATTATTTAATGGTTTTTTAATTATCAAACATACTGAAATATTTATTACTTTGGTATATTATCTATCAATGTTTCGTATGAAATATTATTAATTCTTAAATTCCATATTATATATTCCTGATACTTTGGAGGTATCATTATATCAACTGGTTTTCCACAGTTATTTATTGGTGTCCAAAAATCTAATTCTTCGTAATTTTCAAGTTTCTTTAAAATTCCAATATGTTTTTTTGTTTCAGGAATTACCCGATAAACTTTGTATCTAGAATGTTATAATTTATTATATTTAATATCAATATTAAATTTGATAATAAGCGTGTAATCGGAAAAAATAAATAATAAATAATTGTTGAAACATCATTAAGCTAATATAAATTAATATTGTGTTAATTTTATATAAATAAAATTTACCCTTGGTAAAAAGATTCATCTGTACATGATAATGTACTTAACACAACACTCAATAACACTACGAGACGCATTTTGACTGCTAGATTTTATTTTTGCAGTTGTTTTTATTTAATACCCATTTATTTATGATTTAAGAAGATGATAAGAATTTAATTGTTAAAAATACAAGTAATTGTTCAAAGGGAATTTAATTGTTTATAATACAATTAGTTGTATTTTTAACAATTGAAATGAACCAATTAATTGCAGTTTGACAGTTAATTGACAATTAAATTGCATTTAAACACTTTTGTGTTATAAGCATTGGTTCATAATTTGTTGGTTGCTTCGTTTTGGTTGATGTGTACAAAGTGTTGCAAAACATTTGAGGTGGTAAATTTCTTGGTGCATAAGTTCATATCTATTCATATATCGTCGTTGTTCTGGCAGAAATCACTAAGTCCAATACAAAAGTATCCAATACAAAAGTATTGGACTTAGTGATTTTGCCAGTACAACGACGATATTATTAACATTGACGCAATACTTCAAACTCTTTTATCCTGTCATTTAAATACATGGGCCAGGGTGAAAATATTTGAAGAATCTTATAGTGATGTTGAAACTACCAAAAGAAGGTTATGAAAGAAAAAGATGGTATTATGGATCTATGTTGATGTTAGAAGAAGAAAAAAAATATGGATGGTGGTGAATGCTAAAGTGCTAAGAATGATATAATCTAAGCTAAGATATATATTTACCAGAAGTTATGGATATAGTGGGTTGGAGTGAACTAGAGCGAGTCATAAACTTTTCCCGCACATATTATGTCAATATGTTAAGCTATTTCTACACTATCATAGTACACATAAGACTCTGCTTGAACTTTTGCCGATTCCTTACTTTTACATTTCCACACGATTACATTACCGTTTCATACTTACACCTTATAAAAGTAATGAAACGGGAAAGTTCAAGAGTCATGTGTACTATGATAATGTAGAAACCGCTTTAGATAGCATCATACACCTATTCAAAGAATTTATTTTGGGGTTCTTAGGATTGGGTAATAATGTACTATATTCAATAAAACATGTACAATTTTATTTTATTTAAGTTTATTGGGGAACGGTTCTAATTCCCGGATCGCGATTTTTACCATTTTTAAAGTGGATTATGAATGATGAGGGTCTAATTAGCGGATAAAAAAATTAAAATTTACGGTCGGTTCACACATTTCAAAAAAACGGCTTTAAAAGTTAATTTGTAATGCAATTTTATCATTTGCTCTTTTAAACTGTAACTCCGCCCACCAAAATTAAAATAGGTAGTGGCGACAGTAAATATTCCAGAATCTCTGGTTTTACAACAAATTATGAAAGATAATGGTGCAATTAGCTAATAAAAAAATTAAATTTGTGATCGGACAACAAATTTTGGAAAAAAATCACTTTTTGTGTGAATTCGACTCTTGATGTGGTTGCGCTGTCAAACCTACTCTCCGCACCCTACGCGACCCTCTGGGTGGCTTTGGGCGCTCGAGCGATTTTGACACGTTCTTTACTTACTAAAAACATCCCCAAGTACCACCAACTCAAAAATTTGAAAGTTGATGCGACGGATCTCAGAGAGCGACTGGTTTCTCTCCACCACTAGTCAATGTCAACCCAGGCACAGCACACGTACCGTCTACAGAATCTATTCCATATTTGGCATTTGGTAAACAATTTTGTATATTTTGAAGGTTAAATTTTGTTACATTAATCTTCCAAATAACATTTATCATAATAATAATAATTATTTTTATAAAAAAATTAAAAAATTATAAAATTTTTTTCCATGAAATGGTTATATTTGAAATACCTAATTATGTGAAATAATTGATATAAAATATAATTTAAAAAATAATTCAAAATAATTATTATAAAAATTTTGAGTGGGTTACTATTCGTATAAAATTAAACCTGTTGCTGAAATTATAGCTGTACATCACAATAAATGTATAAAATTTCAAGAGACGGGTGCTGAGCTAAAACCGTTCAAAGCCAGATCTTTTACATTCTTACAGATTGTCTCATTATAGTAAGGTGTATCGATAAGACTCATCTGAAAATTAAATATCCAAGTGTTGAATATTCCTTACTCTCCTTATTCATGCACTGAAAAAATTAATGTGGAAAAACGTTCTAAATTTCAGACGTATCATCTAAAAGTAAATGTTTACTATTACTTGTTGAAAATATATGTTGAATAAAATATTTTAAAAGGTTTGTCAAAACACATGTCAATTAATTTTATTATAAACAATTTTCTAATATAGTTTTTGATTTTAATTTTAATGGATTTTAATCCATTTAGTTCATTTAGGGATAGTTTAGCTGATGATATCTTGAAAAGATGAAACCACTTTTACGCAAAGGAGGTCCTAAACTTTAACGTGAGTTAGAAAATTTTTAAATTTCATTAGAATTGTAAAAAATTAATAAAATTTTTCTCAAATTTCATTAAACTTGAAACCTTTTAAAATATTTTATTCAATATATCATCTAAAAGCTGTCGTTGATTTTTAGCCTTCTACTTCAATTGAATGTAACGTCTATTTGCTAATAGCTGAATTAGACAAACTTATGTTTAGATAAATTGTCTAATAATTTAGTAAATATGACAATACGTTACCACACTGAATATATAAAAATTATAGCTAAAGCAACTATATAATAGGTGATTTGCTTAAATTTATTTAGATGATTTCGACACTCTTGCAGTAGACGAATTAGTTAATTCAATAGTAATGATTTACCTAGAAATTAGATAAACCATCTAATTATTTATCATTTAATGGCATTTAGATGAATTTTCTAGCCTACTTTTTTTAGTGTAAGAAAGAGTCACTCATTCAACAAACAAGTTGTAAACGATGTGAAGTGCAGAATTTTGGATATTGTGGACCGTTGAGAGATGAAGTTTACAATTAAAGAATATCGAATGGAAGATTATTGAAAATTCAAATTTAAAAATAATTAAATAAATGGAATGTTATCGGCTGTTAATGAATATGCTTTCGAACCCATATTACTAATATTTCAATATATTTTTTATTATAACTATTGCTAACATCAACAATCAAAACAAATTTTACAATAAATATTATAATGTTCTATGAGTTGATCGGATCTCTCTTGTCATGCGGGGGAATAGGCCCATCGGCAGTATCCGCATTCAGCTAATTTATGGCAGTAGATCACGGGGCCATTTTCTTTTAAGAGGTCTGAATATATTCTCTAGGAGTTGTGTCGTACTAGGATTTGGATGGTCTTGAAGTTTTAGGTCATGTTTTTCTGCGCATTTTTTAATTTAATCGTGGAACGCACAAAATCTTATTAAACAAATAAGAAATACCTGTATTAGGTCTTAATATTCAAATCATTAAGCAAAAGGCAATTTGTTATCACATGCAGCTTTGCATATTTATCAAACAAGGCGATGGTCACATGTGGTTTCGGTCGATCCAAGTTAAAAATCCCCCAGAAGCGGATAGAAGAACACACTCTGGGTATCTAAAAGGAAAACGGTAGTTTCAACCAAGGAGTCATTTGTTTCAACGGAAAAGTTGGGAACACTCCTTAACGGGATAATTTCGGTGCAATCATATATTAACTCCGCTATATGCTGACGATGGCCACGTTCATTACACAGTAAGGGCTCACAGCAAACCCGCCACAGACACCCAAATACCCCGATTAAAAGCACATCTCGTCCATAAAAAATAAATGATCGACTTGAATTATAACACAAATGGGGGCTAAATGGGGCAGTGAAGCGACTCTGACAGCCTCTCCTGCTCAATTCCTACTCACACTTCCAAGTTGGTGGCCCGGTAACCTGCGGGGGACTCTCAGAGATCGGGTAACCAACCCCGGTAGATGAGGAAAACGTGCAGGGCTGACGTGAGAGGGAAACTTCTTTCGAGTTGGGCGAGGGGCCAGCACCTCCTCACCGTAAAATTAAGTTATGTTAAAAATCTTACAGCCAAGCCTCGGAATACGGACGCTTATAACGAAAAACGACATCGCAAAGGAAAAAGGATTATGAATTTTGGTACGTGGAATGTCCAAGGTCTAAATACAAAAATTGAAGAAGTAATGAAGGACATGGAAGCAAACAACATCGATATCGCCTCCCTCACTGAGACAAAGAAGAAAGGAACGGGAACGGAAGAAAATCAAAATTACATTTACATATACAGTAGAGTTCCTAAGGAGGAAAGAGCGAGATGTGGAGTGTCTGTCATTGTTAAAAAAAGTCTGAAGAAATGTATAACTACCTGGAGCCAGATAAATAAGAGAATGTTGAAAGTGGAAATGACCATAAAAGGGCACGACTTGGTAATATTTGGAATTTATGCACCAAATCAAGATGCAGCAGAAAACACCAAAGAAAGTTTCTATGAACAATTAACAGAATTGTTAGACTCGGTAAGTGATTGAAAAGAGATTATAATACTGGGAGATTTAACAGCAGAACAGGGGTAAAATCAAATGACCAATCCCAAATGACCAACCAAATCGTAGGACGATATAGTGAAGACGTTAAAAACAGCAACAGGGAGAAATTTATACTTTTATGCCAGCAACATAATCTAAAGATAACAAATGGCTTTTGGAAACATAAAAAAATTTACAAATATACATGGAGACAACCCATTCAACGCTTAAAATCTATAATCGACTACGTTATAGTGCGACAAAAAACTCGAATTGTAGTAAGTGATGTGAGAGTTAAAAGAGGGGCAAAATGCGGGTCGGACCATCACCTTTTTAAGGGCCTTAATTTGTTTCCCATTTGTGCACTTTGACAAACTACAGACATTTAATGTAGTGATCAACGAAGACGCCAACACTACATAAATATGATTTAACGAAATTACAAGATAACTCGACAAAATTCCTTTACCAACTAATATTAGCCAATAAGCTTAATAGGATGCTAGTAGGTACAGCCGAAGAAACTTACAACCAAATTAAAGATTGCATAACCCACACCGCGATGGAAGTCTTGGGCGAAGAAAAAGTCAGTAAGGTAAATCAACAAAGGGTCCCATGGTAGAACGAGGACATTGAAAATATGGTAATGCAAAAGAAAAAAGCTTATACGAAGTGGCTAGTAACTAGTAGTATACAAGACAGAGAAGTATATAAAGGCCACAGACGTACAGTAAATATAGCGGTCGCGGAAGCAAAAAATAAATATTGGCAAGAAAGCTGTGCTATAGTAAATGGCTGTAGGGGTAATTCAAAGGCAAATCAAGCCTGGAAACTTTTTAAAAATTTAGAACAAACAATAAAGATAATGGAATTATTTCACCTATTAATATGGATACATGGACGACTTATTATAAAACACTGCTAACAAAAACTACGACAGGGCTGCTATTTAGCGCCGACACTTTTTAAAATATATCTGAACGAAGCTCTAAAAGAGTAAACAAAGAAGTGCAGAAATATGGGCATACAGGTGGATGACAAAACACTTTATACTTTGTTCTTTGCGGATGACCAGGTCGTGGTGGCTAATGATGAGTTTGACGCTAGCTATATGTCGAGAAAGCTTTCCAAAGAGTAAGTAAAGTGGGGATTGATTATAAATACAAAAAAACAGAATATTTGGTAGTTGGCGAAGAGGGAAAAGATATTTATGATGGGACAGATATCATAAAACACACTAAAAACTTTAAATATCTGGGAGTTACACTCTCCAGCAAGAGCAACAGTAATGAAGAAATAACTAATAAAATCGGACAAGGTCGCGCAGAGCAATAAGGGAGTGGAACTTATTACTCTGGAATTATAAAATAACGATGCACCAAAAGTCAATTCTAGACTACATTATACTCAGACAAGATTCAAGAATAATACCAAGAGATTGCAGAGTTAAACGTGGTGCAGATTGTGGTTCCGACCACTATCTTGTTTTGGCAAAAATTTTTTCCCATGTAATGATGGTAAAACAAAACACCAGCTGGGGAGTATCCACCAATAGAGCACCAGATATGGAGAATGAAAGGTATAAATTGACACTATTACAAGAACCAAGTATTGCACATTTGTATAGAAACAGATTAGAAGATAAACTAAATAACAACCAAACTCGAGACGAAATTGAAGAGGAACATCAAGTACTGAAAACAGCTATTCGGGAAGCTGCGGTAGAGGCACTGGGCAGAATAGAGTTCAAGAAGACTAAACGGACGTTGCTTTGGCTGTCTGATGATACCAAAGAATTAATACAAGAAAAGAAAAAACAGTACAATAAGTGGCTTGCAAACAAAACAGAAACTAATAGAGAAAATTATAAGAGCAGTAATAGAAAACTCCGAAGAGCGATTACAAAAGAAAAAATTATTACTGGGAAAAACAATGCCAACGTATAGAAAGCTACATAGGTGGAACACAGACAACAGAAGTATGGCGAACTCTTAAAAGAATTAAGTGCAACAAGACAATGTGCCCCCAGCAGTTTATAACGATAAATGAATGGGAGGAATACTATAGAAGGCTGCTTGTAGAGGACCGACAACAGTTTCTGACTGACCCGCCAATACCAACAACAGCCCAAGAAGGTGAACAGATAACCATAACAGCGGAAGAAGTGACACAATGTCTGCGAGAAATGAAAAATGGAAGATCACCCGGCCCAGGAAACATCCCGGTGGAGCTATTGAAATATGGTGGGAAAATTCTAATAGAAAGAATAACGATTCTGGTCAATAAAGCTATTCGTACAACAACTACGCCAACAGAATGGAAAAAATCTTATATTGTATCAATATTTAAGAAAGGGAAGAGAAAGGACCCTAATTGTTACAGAGAGCTAAGTGTTACTAGTACCTTAAGTAGACTTTTTGGAAAGCTATTGCAAAAGAAGTGCAGAGAAGCTATGGGTAATAGAATAAGTGAAGATCAGAGTGGATTTACTCCGGGGCGCTCGTGCGTCGACAACCTGTTTTCGTTGCAGCAACTCTTGGAAAAAAGAATAGAGAAAGGAGAAGAAACACATCTGGCTTTTGTGGACATAGAAAAGGCGTACGACTCGGTGCCTAGAACTAAGCTATGGGAAGTTCTTGATACACTACAAGTTAACACAAAATTGATAAGAATTATTAAAGAACTCTATAGAGATAATAAATCCTTTATAAAACAAGGAAAACAGCTGTCGAGTTGTATAATAACATCTAAAAGACTTAGACAGGGATGTAGCCTGTCACCTATATTATTCAATATGTACTTGGAGGTTGTACTAAACAAATGGAAGAGACACTGTGTTGGTATGGGGATCCCAATAGGCGAGTATCCACTGGCTAGCCTCCATTTTGCTGACGACCAGGTGGTGCTGGCGCAGGATTCATACGACCTAGAGTTTATGACAAGAAGATTGTATACACAATATAAAGAATGGGGACTACAAATGAGTATGACAAAGACCGAATACCTTGTAGTAAACTCTGACGCAAATTTTGAAATTATAGTAGACGACGAGGTGACGATCAAACAGGTAAACCATTTTAAATACTTAGGAGCGGTAATAGACAAGCATGGATTGGCGGATATGGAGATAAAAAATAGAATTCTGGAAGGAAAAAAAATTGTGGGATGTATGAATGGTATATGGTGGGATGGAAATATATCAAAAAGAATAAAACGAGGATAGGAAGAGTATTGGTGGAGTCAGTTATGTGCTATGGAAGTGAAGTTTGGGTGGTAAAAGAAGCAATGAAAAAGAAACTCAGAGCGGTAGAAATGGATTATCTGCGCCGCAGTGCCAAAATATCGAAGCTGCAAAGAATCCCTAACGAAGAAATTAGAAGACAAATGGATGCACCAGAAACTGTGGTAGACAGAATTGAACGGAAAGGTCTTAAGTGGTTTGGGCATCTTTTAAGAATGGACGATGGACGCTGGCCAAAAAGAATATTTAAATGGAACCCTGGCGGAAAAAAAACGAGGAAGACCACGAAAATCCTGGAATGAAGGAGTACGGAACGCGATGAGAAGCAGAAACCTCAACGAAGAAGACGTATATAACAGAGATGCTTGGCGAAAGGGCACGGATACACAGTTCCTAGCTGTAGCGTGATATATATTGTTACTTGTTTTACAGTGTATTGAATGCAATCCGAAATATATATATATAATTATAAAATAACAAAGAAGACATAAACAATAATTTACAAATCAATAATAGAAAGTATAACAACATATGGAGCCGAAGTGTGGGTGGTGAGCAATGGAAATAAAAACAAGTTGAAAGCCTTAGAGATGGATTTTATGAGACGTAGCTGTGGCGTCCAGACTTAAACATGTAAGAAATCACAAAATCTGGAGAAAGATGAAGGCAGAAGGCTCAATAATAGACACAATTGAGGTCAAGAGACTGAGATGGTTTGGCCACGTATAAAAGATGAACAATCAAAGATGGCCGAAGAGAATATGGAATTGGACTCCAAACTATAGAAGAAAGAGAGGAAGACCATCAAAAACTTGGAAGAAGGAGGTTGAGGAGGCGATGGAGTGTAGAGATTTGAAAGATGGGGATTGCAGTGACAGAGAGGCTTAGAGAATAAGATGTCAGAAACGGATAACATCTTAAACACTGAAAACCGTAAAGAAAACAAAAATGCTTTACATGGCGTTATAACTGACTGATTAAAATTATCCATATCAAAAGCGATAAGCGACTCCAAACTTATGAAGCCACCACATGGAAATTCTAATCAGTGTCTAAAATAACTAAAGTCGGTCCCAAATAATTTTTAATTTATTAGAATTAAAAACGCTATGATCTTTATAAAGATTGTTGCCTCCATGGAAATTGCTAAATAAAGTAATAAAATGGTAAAATTTTACTGCGAGGTGGAAGAGATTGCTGAAACTGTAGCCAATCATGATACACTGATAATCTTGGGAGACTTCAACGCCGAGATAGGAAAAGAGGATGTAATATTTGCTAATATTCGAAATTCGCGCCACAAATTTCGAATCCCAAACCGAGATAACCTTGGCCTAACATCGTGATCGTCAACAGGACACCCCAAACATCGTGTAAATCGTAACCCAACTTCTTTAAATAGACGGAAAACACATAGTAGTTGAACCCTAATATAGGAAGACGTGAACATGACCAACCTAACCTCTTCTGAAAATCCAGTGGCGTCACCACTAACCCCATTTACTCACCCAGTGGCGTCTCCACATACCTAAACCTATAAGCAAACTACAGAAATAACTAAGAGCTTTATATTTGACATGACCTTCTCGGAAACCTTCCTAAACACCAAATACTCCATCAGGAAATAAAACACAGGACTGTTAGGTTTGAATATTTATTAAATATCAACCTCACGGTAATCCGAGCAACTTCAGAATTATAGAAAAGCCTCGGTGCTCATTTGTGAGACCGGTTATTTCATTAATTAAATAGTGTCAATATGGACTTAATTTTATAAATGGATCTCTAGTATTTCGGATCGTAATTAGGTATCGGATAAACGTGAAAACAACATATCGTTAAATAGTAAGCATTCAGCTAGGAATTTCAATTGTTATTGGTTACTGTAGGAAGCACCATTTGTTTGCTTTGTCATTGTAGATGCTACAATTGACTATTATTAACTTTTCATTTGTCTTTGTTTTAATATTGTGCTTTAGCATATATAATTAAAATTACTCAATCTGGTCTGATTGGTAAATCGACAGTGCGACTAAATAAACGCTGAATCATTTAAACCAATTAATTATGACAATAATCTAAATAAAATAAATTGACCTGATAAATACCTAGAAATGAACCAATCACCACAAAACGTTGTATTTAATTCACCCAGTAACCCCCAAGGATCAGAAACATACCCCAAATCACATACAACAAGGAAGGGCACGTACACAACCTCAAGCTCCCACCTTAGCTAACTGGTCTCCGCTGAAAACCTTCGGGACGACTCCATGGACCTGACAGTACCCTTGTTTCGGGCTACCCACCTGCTTTGAGAACCAGTAGCCCATACATACAAATCACATTTAATTGGCAACCAAATTAATCAAATAACAACATCTAGTGGTGAGTGGCCATTTTGAAACTACCCAAAGCCGGTACTGAAAAGTGCGCGTCCCCGGCCATCTTGAATAAAATTCACAACCCCTTAAATACTAAGTTTACACCAAATCAAATAATTACCTATAAACCACAAAGGAAAATTACCATAAAACCTTAAATATAAATGAGTAAATACCTAGTTACGATCGGAAAGTATACCAAAGTCATTTTATAAAATTTACCAGGAAATAACATAAATTATCAAACACCCGAATTAAATATAGATTAATTAAATAATATTAAATTAATTATGACCGACAAACAAAAAACCAAGCTCTTAGTAAATTGTTAAACCCAAACATAAGACAAAATATCCCGTTACCCACGCCACCAAACCAAAATGGCCTCTCGAACAAAGGGATGAAATCGGATGATCGAAGTTATTGATTTTAAATCATATAAAATAAATAAAATTACTTACTTGGAGATTTTCACAAATTTAGATTTTAAATCGTTATTAATTATTACTGAAACTTACAAATCTGATTAAATTTAATTCACACTGATAATTTGCAACGGTTAATCTAGTCGACTGGCTCGTTCAAAGGTTCAAGTCTGAATGACCGTTATCTCTAGGATCATCTAGCATCTCTTTCTACGCCCTCTGGGATAATAACCAAAATTGACAAAAGACTCCTACTAATACAGTGAATTATAATGATCTCTGATAATACTTCTTTTCCCGTCGTACCGAGATGGCGTGAACTTTACAATTTAACTGAATTTTAATCTTAAATCCCGCGAATATTTGAATAGTAAAATATAATTTTAAAAATTTTTTCGGGATTTCTTCCCATAAGATTAACACGGTAGCTTTTGAGTGCGAACTTAATTAATTATTTTAAAGGTGTTACTGATGAAATTAGTGGAATTGAAATAACAGACAATAGTTTGTACAGTATTTATGTTAAATTTTCACTTTAATATTATTTAAAAACGTGATTGCACCCAGGACAATAACAATAAGGCATTTTTTAAAATTAATACTGTTAATAAACACTATACACACTATTGTCTGTTATTTCAATTCCACTAAATTGATCAGTAACACCTCGAAAATAATTAATTAAGTTCGCACTAAAAAGCTACCGTGTTAACCTTATGGGAAGAAATGACCGTGATAACTTGTTTTTACCCATCAGCTGATCTTGTGACGTCAGTACTTTTCCAGTCTATAGAGTATTAATGGGAGTACAATGTACAGCTTAAAAATATGAAACCCCTGTATAAGCCTACTTATTAAAGAAGGAAACTATCAAAAAGTCAATAAAATATCCAAAAAAATTTTTAATTATCAAAAAAAATAATAAAATAACATAAAATTTAATGAAGTACTATCTAATTATCATTAATGTGACAATAATAATTACAAATACTTTTTATAAACTGGATTCTGGAAATTGATGTATTCGAATACAAATCGATCAAATGTTGCAATTTCGCTTGTTTTGTAACTGCTTCGCTATTACCCACGTTAGCCGTGCCAATACTGTTTATACTTATGTACGTTCTGATTTGCATCAATTTCAATTTGTCCAAAAATGTGTAAAGCGATGGGTGGGGATTATAAAATGAGAACGAAAATGTTATGAAACGATTCGCAAGCATTCGTTGTCCGGCACATACTTGCTGTGTGCTGCCCAAAGCTTTGGCGGAAAAAGTGAATTCGCATCGATGTAATTTTGAAATATATAATCTGAATAGATGTCCAATCGTGCATCGTTTGGCGATATCGCTACTAAATCCTCATTGTAAGCAGCATCAACTTCGTTTGGATTCAAATATTGCAAGCCAAAGAGAAGCGTAACCATTTCCCAATTTCGGATTCCGATCGATATTCAGTAACCAAACCTAATTTTGAATTTTTCTGTACCATGCCTGGCTTAAATGAAACCGGCATCCAATCAGTTCCACATTTTCCCAAATATTTTTTATGCTGGCATGAATAGCAAGTTCAAAATCGACGGTTGCTGTTTTCGGATTAAAAATCAGATCATTTTGAAAACAACTGTCTACTAAGGATTGCAGACAGTGTTGATAAGTCGACTGTTTTTGTCTTTCAAAAGACAAAATGCAAGAGGTATATAATATCCATTGGCATACCCATGAATGGTGAATAATTGGCAAAAGTATTTAGTGCAATAATCAAAAGTGCCATCCATGTATATATGATCAACAGAGCACAAACACCTCAAGTTCGTGATACAGGAAAATATTATTAAATTATTTACCTGGTCGTTAACTATTACAAAGTTCTCGTTATTCTCCGTGTTAACAACTATGGAATCTAACGCAGAATGGACGTCCATTACCGAGGTTGGTAAAGGTGGCAGTTCTTTTCGCCTAACATCATATACGGCTCTAGAGATCAGTTGAGCATCGTGACGATCAATTTCCACTCGAGAAACTTTAGTCTTAGCGATAGCACCCATAAGGATATCAGAAGGTTTTGTGAAGGATATTCAATTGCTTTACGTTTTGCTTCACCACTAATGTTTTGTTTTAATGAGTTTAGCACGTGTCAAAACCGCTCGAGCGCCGTCAGCGCCCGGGACAGGCGCGAGCGTGTGCGGAGAGTAGGTTTTGACAGTGCAACCACCTCAGAAACGAATTCACACAAAAGTGATTTTTGTACAGGGGTTTCATTTTTTTAAGCTGTACATTGTACTCCCATTAGTACTCTATAATCCAGGCTTACCACCATCGGTGCAATCTGCATATGACCATCGGTCACACCCAAAAAAAGGATTTATTTCTGACCATCGGTGCAGTCTTCATACGTCCGTTCAATTGGGTTCAAATCGGCCGAATTTCCAGGCCAGTCGATTACATTAATACCGTTATTAACGAAATAATTCGACACCTGTGCAAAAAAAAAAGCTATTAATTTATAATTTTTAATTATTTGTTAGTTAAATGTATTGCCATCATTACCTGATTAATACATTTTGAAAAAAAATTATCTACAAAACTATTAATTACCGTTTTTGCAGTATGGCACGGTGCATTATCTTGCTGAAAAAACCATTCTTCGTTTTCAGCAAATAAATTTGAAATCGATGGCTCCAAACTGGTTTTCAAAATGTCTATGTATTTGGTAGCATTTACATGACCTTCAATGATATGTAAATTGCTTAATCCACTCTGGGAGAAGCAACCCCATATCATAATCCCTAGTCCCCATATCATAATCCGCGTGTTGTTTTAACGGTACATTTGTCCGATAGTCGTTCGGTTTGAAATCGTCGCACGTATTTTTTTCCATCCGACCCACGGAGTAAAAACTTCGATTCATCTGAAAAGATGACTCTACTCCAATCATCGACTGACCAATTACGATATTTTTTGGCAAATTTTAGCCGTTTTGTTTAATTTTTTTGTCAAAAGCGGTTTCTTGACAGCAGTGTATGCACGTAATCCAAATTCAGCCAAACGATTACCTCCAGTTCTAACACTAACATTCACAGCAAGTTGATCACTTAGGTCTTTTCTCAATTGTCTTCGAGATTTGAAGCGATTTTTTAATGCCCATCTGCGTAGAACTCGATCTTGCGATTTTGTGGTTTTTCTTTTAGAATTCCCTCTGTCAAGTGGTTTTGTACTGCCACTAATAGCATATTTTTTTAAAAATCTACTTATAGTACGTCTATCATACCCAACTTTTCACCAATATAAGTATAACTTTTATTTTCACCATGCAAAACTAAAATTTTCTGCTTGTCACTTTCGCTTAAATTCTTTCTACCTGCCATTTCTTGTATATTTGAAGACTTGTTAAACTATAATGAATGAATTTTGTATACAAATGGTTAAGAAGGGTTGCCTTATAAAGTATGTTTTACAAAAAATTTACCAACTTTAAAATTAAGCCAATCGTTGCAGGTATATTGCAAATATTTTACACCGGGCATTTTAGGTTGCCGCTACTGTATACACACAGATAGAATAATTGGCGACAACCAGTTTGATTTTATGGCAGGCAGATTGACGGCTGATGCAATACATGTGGTGAAGAGAATTATGGAAAAATATATTAATTCAACAAAGAGCTACACATGATGTTCGTCGACTTTGGAAGATTTGGTAAAAAATTACGCTGTGGAGACCAACGAGCGACAAAGCAAAAGGCGCCCAAGGATCAGATGGTGGTACCAGGTGACCGAGGATCTTGCAAAGTGGGAGTTGGTGACTGGAAGTCCAAGTATCGCGACAGAATGAAATGGAGAGAAATTGTGAGGAAGCCGTGAAGCACACAAGGTTGTAGAAGATCTTCTTCTTCACGTGCCTATCCGTTACCGGATGTTAGCGATCATAAACTTGGCCGAAGCCAAGATGACTTTTCTTGGGAGTATAATTCATGGGGTGGTTTCCCGTTGCCTTCCCATAGTCCACAGATCGATATTGGACTTTTGATCACAGCAGTGTATCTAGCGCCAGCAGGGTTCGAACCACGATTTACCGCTTCGTAGTCGACCCGTGTATGCTTCACGCTATATTGCTGATCGAATTGTAGAAGATCAGGAAGCAAAATATGTCGAGATGAGAAAAAGCAATTGTAATTTTTTTAAATAATGAAATTAGATAATGTAATATATGGGGACTAATCCACCCCATCAAACGGATTTGTAAATCTCTAAAAGGATAGCTATATTCTTTTTGAATGGAACGCTGTAAATAAAAATAAAATAAAATAAATAAATATTTTCTGTGACGGTTTTACTTAGTTGTATTCGAAGACAACTTTCTAATTTTATTGAGAATGAATTCATGTCTCTATTTACGGGTGTGTAGCGATTGTAATTTATTTTAAGAAGGGTAACAATTATTTTCTTTGTACTTGTGTGTCCAAAGGCGACTATTTTTAACTTTATTAAGAGCAAATATATTTCTCACTTCGTGGGTATTGCAGCTTTTGTTATTTTTTTCTTTTTCCGTAATATAAGTTACACCCGGTTCAAGCTTGAAGAATCACGCTGAGACATTTTACGAGGGTAATCGAAATTGATGCTTATGGACCACCGGAAAGAGTTGATGAAAGTTGATTGTTTGATAAGAAGGACATTTGGTTAATAGAGTTGAATGGTTGAGTAGCAACGTATTTCAGAGTGAATAAGTGAGTATCCGATTAGCGTGTAATCGGAAGCTACGAGTTCAGAGGCGCGGTGAAAAGCAGCATAGTAAAGTATAACACGGTAGTATAAGGACGAATAAGTATCCAAGGAGTGTTTGTAGAACTCCTTAAAGAAAGACTGAATGTCATTCCCTGGGATAAAGCGTGGTTCAGTACTGGCGTGGTTCAAACTTACATTTGCAAAACCTTACTGATCGCCAAACAAGAACTCGACAAAATCACCAAACGTCGAATTCTCGTGGAATTTCAATACTACAACACATGGCTTTTAGGTTTGCAGCCGCGACTTTAGCTAAAGCACTGTAGCTAGCAGCGGTTATCAATATGCTTTTTATAAACAATAGTGTTAGAATAAGTTAATCAATCCTTTGGGACTTGCTCCAAAGTGTCACCTCAATATGCCTAATAGTGAGTGATATAAGTAAAGTAAATTCTTGCTGGCGTAATATTTTAAGGAAAATCCCAAGCTAAGGTTTACAAAGAAATAGTCAATGTAGGATATTGAAACGGTAGAATCTTTTGAGATTTCTGATTGGTTAATAAATAAATATATTTTAAAAATGGTAAATTTGTTGGTAGTTTTCTTCGAAAGAAAATACTTTTATAAGCAGAAGGTTAAGAGACAATTTTCTCGGTGATTTTCTCTCCTATGTATGTGTTGTGCATATACATAACATACTTTATATACTTAACCGATTTAGTGTTTAACGTGGGTTTTAAACCACAAAAGTATAATGCAGTTATAATACAATGAAAAATAAGTGCAATGATAAAATCTTAAAATTTATAAATTTTATTACTACTAGAATTTTATTAAAATTTATGTAGAAACAAAATAACAGATTTTAAAGTTGGTGTTATGGAAGCTAGCTTAACCAAATTTGGCAGATATATATTCATGATACGCTTTGATTCCCTGCCATGTTTCTGAAGCAAATGGAAGAATGCTTGATGGTGGAGGATCAAATCCAGTTGCACCGCCTGCTGAAAGCTCAATAGTATAAGATAGTTGTATGTTGGAAACTCCTTTTGCATAGTCGTCACTTCCACCAGCAGCAGGATACAAAGCAGTACTTGAACTGCCGATTTTATATGATGTACCGCTAACTTTACGAATGGCATCTGCAACTTTTTCTCCAAGGGATTGCAATTCTCTCCAATCGCTTGGTAATTCAGTAGTGTAGCCCCATGGATATAATAAATAATTACCATAACTATGGAACGATATATAGAGCTTAATAGTGTCTTTGTATTTATTCAAATAATTTGCAAGTGCTAGTGATTCTGGTTCAGACAAAGCTTTGGGTCCATGGTAGATATCAGAACATTCACTGCTACTTGAGCCTGCTACTGCCCAATAATAAGCAAAATTACGATTTGCGTCAGTACCATAGCACGATTTACCTAGAGATCGAGTCTTTCTCCATAATCGATTCTAGAAACAAACCATTAATTTTATAGTATAATTATAAATTTTACGTATAGTTATGTAAACGTCATCATATCTCTAAACTACATATACAACTGTTTTTTGGCTTGTATTACTTACTCTTAGAGCTGAATGTGTAAATTCATATCCATCCGGGTTAACAACTGGCAAAATATACCAATCTACTTTATCTAATAATTGGGAATTGACTGCTTGTTCCACAAGTTGATGAATAATATAAGTTGTTTGTGCTGGTGCCATCCACTCTCGAGCATGAATACCTCCGTCTATGAAAATAACGGGCTTTCCAGCATTTGGATCTTTTGAAATTTTTATTATATTTAATTCACGACCTTCCGTGGAATAACCAGCTAATTCAATAGATACTAGATTAGGATGGTTTGCCGCTAATTGTTTAGTGTAGGCATTAATCTGGAAAATACAGTAATTTATAAGTTTTCTTATTAAATATTTTCATCATATTAAATTTTTTACCTCTGCATAAGTATTAAATTTTGTGAAACTAATCTTTCCTTCTGGAGTTCGTGGAGCAGATGACTGTGCCTTTTGTTCATTTTCTAATACTCTAAAAATCATAAATATATATTATTAATAAATAAATTTGAATGAATTTAAAATCATTTAATATACAATATGTATATAAATCAGACATAAAAGTAAAAATTGTTAACTAGCACTATACGATTTTTTTAATTTCCTTCCAAAATATTCTCATAATTTAATTGTTTTTTAATTGACAAACACACTGTAATATTTATTACCTTTGTACGTTATCTATCAATGTTTCATATGGAATATCATTATTTATTAAAAACTGTATTATATCTTCTTGATCATTTGGGGATACCATAATATCAACTGGTTTTCCATAGTTATTTATTTGTGTCCAAAAATCTAATTGTTCGTAATTTTCAAGTTCTCTTAAAATTCCAACATGTTCTTCTGTTTCAGGAATTACCCGATAAACTTTGTATCTAAAATGCCGTAATTTGTTATAATATTGAATATCAATATATGACAACAGGTGTATAATCGGTAGGTTTTAAATAATAAATAATTGTTGAAACATAATGTTAATATAAAAAGATATGGCATTATAATTTTGTGTACTATATAAAATTTACCCCTCGTAAAAAGATTCGTATGTAGTACATGATACTATACTGAACACAATACTCAATAACACTACGAGACGCATTTTGACTGTTAGATTTTATTTTTGCACTTTGTTTTTATTTAATACCCATTAAAAGAAATAGATAAAAATCAGTTAAAATTGATATTATCTTCAAAAATTATATTATTAGACTCAATATCTAATCTATTTTATTTTTTTAAAGGAACAATACTTTAGATCGGTTCGAGTACTGGGTACCTATGTACTTATATTCTTTACAGTAAATTAAAATAAAATATATTATTAGCATTACGTGAGAAGTCAAGGTCCAATATTCTTAGAAAAAGTTTGCGTTTTAGAAATTTTAAGTAGGTAACTAATTGAGTAGTTAAACAAACTTGTAATACTTAATATTATAAATAAAGAATTTATGTTGCAACGGTGATTCAAATGTAAATGTCATAAATCAAATCTAATGATTTAAAAATAGAACAAGTCGAAGAGAGCAACTGTTGATGAAGTCACGGATCACACAGCAAGACCAAAGCAGCAGCTTTAACATTTACAGGAAAATGTCACCCTAGAGCTTTATTTGAATCCATGACAGCGTAAGGCTTACATATAGGACAGAAAGGTCATGGAAAATTTATTACTATTTGCTTCTTCCTGTTTCTAAAAACTAAATTATGGGTAGTACTAAAATTATTTAATTTTTAAAATATTACATTAATTAATTAATATAATATGTATTACTAAATCATTTTTTACATGAGAAAGATATACGTATTTTACTGTGAATACTGTTAACGTACGCTTACTACTTGCAGCGCAGTTGAAAGTATAAATTTTGAATTTAAAAATTAGCAGTTTAAAGTAGGTAAGTAAATACATATTTTAAATCTATAACTCATGTGAGTCAACAACAATCACAGATAATATAAGATTTGTATGTAATTTTTAAACCAATCACATCTAAACGATATGAGTATTTTTGCAATTAAATTAAGTGCTTGAATTTACGATCATGATAATATACATACTACTTCAAATTTGAATGACCTGCAGTTCTTTTACATTTATAGTATTCATAATATTAACATCTAGGTAATTACATACATATTATGTTTATGTTAATTGTAAATGTTTATTAGCTTGTGAAATTATAAGTTGAATAAAATATTTTAAAAATTACAAGTTGAATAAAATTTAAAAATTTTCATAGGCTAAAATCTAATTTAGAAAATTTTCAAATTTCATTCAACTTGTAATTTTTAAAATATTATATTTATGTTAGTTATAAGTTTTACTTTTTGAAAGAATTAGTAGGGACTTATTAACTGGGTCAATTCTTTTGTTGCTTTATATAATTGATAATGGGTTATTGATTGACCGAGCTAAAAATTTCTTGAAACCGTGATTCAAACACAGATTTTCTGGTTTGTAACAAATCAATCAATAAGGTAATTTTTTTCTATTTTCAATAACACATATATATAGAGATACTATTATGTAGAATAAACGACTTGACAATACTTAGTTGTTCATTTTTGATTTAGAGTTATTTGCGATTACACGTGTAATATCTCTAAGTAGATTCTAAATACTTTTTGGTTTATTTGATTTAAGATATTACTATTGACATGAATTCGTCAACATTAATACTAGTTTCTTGTTGAAAAATCTTAAATCAACTGTAGACATTTAATAATGGTCACAGAGTTAAAAGTTAAAAGAAGTCAAAGCTAAAAATTAAATAATAAATTAGAGGCAGTTCATATTTAAGTTTATCTGCTGCTCTATGTAACATAGGAAGTAGCTTAAGTACCACGGATATAGTATGTATAATTAAACAGGTGAACTGACAAGCTATGTTTTTAACGCATATAAATATAAATAAGTGCGTAAGAGAAGGCCCGACAGAGATAGAAAACAACTTATTGCCCATGATGCAAATATCGCAGTGGCGTAGTCACGGGACGCAGTACATAGATATTTTTGCATATCGTCGTTGTACCTTTAAAATGCGACATGTGAACAGATGCAATATAATATGAATTTAATTGCTTAATAATTATTATTCTTAGATTCGTCTTCTTCTTCTTAAATTAGGACTATGTCCTGTAATATCCAACAGTAACATCGACAAAGATCCGAAGCTACTGCTGGTTCTGTGAGCATATTATTTGTTTTACATCTGAAGTAGTTTGCTAGACTGGCTTCAGATGTGCCTGTTACCCTATATTATTGTTAATGATGGCAATTCATTAACATAGGAGGACCACCGGCTTTACGTGCCTTCCGAAGCACGGGGACGGTCATAGATAGAAGAGAGTCAGAAGGAAAATTTTCCTTTGTAGACTCCTCCCGGGTTCGAACCGGGTGCCTTAGCATTAGTAGTCGATCGCTCTAACTACTAGGCCAGTGACCGTCTCATTTAGATTAATCATTCTTAGATTAATAAAAATAATATTAAAGAAACACCACGTATTTTCTTTAAGGTGCAAAAGTTTGCACTGCGCGCCACTGCAATATTTGCATCACGTGCAATAAGTTGTTATACTCCTTTTTAATTATACATCCGTGTTAAGTACTTATAGTAAACATTGCATTAAAATTTTGAATTTTTCTCCTCTTTTGTAATTGACGAAATCGAACAACAGTTTAGATGACCATCAGGTAATTCATCAAGTAACTGGTTTCGTGTGTGCCTATAAAACATACTCAAACGTTGTGATTATTTTAGCGTCTTGATTTAGTCGCGATGAAATATTCTAGAGAAGCACTGACTGATTGTGAATATTTCTTGTCGATGTTACCACTTATTTTAGACTCGGAACAAACCTGGTTTATTGTAGCAAAATTCGAATGATGTTGTTTACGTAATTCATTGAATTGCTTTGCGATCATGTTTATTTATAATGAAACAGACTATAAGAGCTTTTTGGTAGTTTTGTGCGTTTTTTTGGTCGTAATTTCACGCTAAGAGATGGTTTACCTAAATATAAATCACCAATTTAGAATGAAAGCTGCTTTTATAAGTAGTATAAAAAACGCACATTCTCTTTGATTAATGATAACTAATATTCTGTAAGGTTTTGGTATGAGTAAGAATGAGCCAAACTATTGTGGTTAGTGAGCATTCATTATTTCAAAGTAACATACTTTATCCTATGAAAACTTTAAACTGTATTCTGTATTGACTTGTTGTCCTAAAGGTCGCGACGATTGTTATGCTATTGAACTCCAAGTTTTAATTTAGATTGCCATTTCATTTACTATGTATAATGTTTTGTATTTGTTTCACAATTTGGAATTATTACCCGCCTTATTTTATACTGTGAAAGAAGAATATACACTTGCAGTATAGTTATTTGGTGTTAATGTCATTCATTCTTTTAAAACTTTCTAAATAAATTCATGACCTATTTATAATGTCTGAGCTTGTCCTTTAAGGGCCAGTTTGTTGTAAAACACAAGTTAAACCTAATTCGTGAATGAAGTTTGGTAATTGGTTGATAGTTTATGGAGTAGACGTATTTTTTTAAACAAGAGAAACCACCTTTAAATTTATATTTTAACTTCTTGAACGACCAATATTTTGTTTAGGTAAAGGCCCAATTTTAACTTAAACGCAAAAATTAAATATTCACCTATAATTCCTCTAATTTAGTGCTTTTTCATAACTTGTTTTTATTTCTATAGGACAACTTGTATTTACATAGAAGTAGCACTTAGGAACCCCCAAGAAACTATTTCATTTACTATTAAATACTTTTTACTTTTGATTTTTGATTTACTAGTGACAGCAAACAAATAGCTACGCAGTTAAAAAACGTACTTACCGGATATTACATAAAATTAAATTAAAACAATTTCAAATTTATCTCGATAATTTGGGAATTAACGATTAAAAATTTGTATCAGATTGAATTATCAGATGTTTAAGAGCAACCAAGTAGTTGTTCAAAATAGCAATAAATGGTTTAACTTCGATTTGCAAGAATGAAACATAATTAATTATAATTTTAAAAAGCGTTTGACTTACATTTGTTTCTTGCCTTGAGATTTAGAAAGAGCATTAAGGATAGTAAGTAAATTTTCCGAATTTCATTAAATTTGCTATTTATTCAAGCGTTGAAACACGTACGGAGTGTGTAGGAAATTTATAACAAGATACGAAGACTGTATACAATGCAAAATAAGATGTATGGCAATTATTTTATTATATCGAGTGCATTAAAGTTAACATGGATACTACTTCACAAATTAATCAATACTGATGGAATTGAACAATTGATTTACGTAAGTTTAAAAAACGGACATAACCTCAAACTTAACCTCAAATGAGAAATCTATAACCCTCAACACTAATAGGGTATTGCTAACACAAACTGATGAAAATTGTGGAAATCCTTCTTGCCTTGAGTTTAGAAAGAGCAGTAAGGATAGTAAGTAAATTTTCTAATTTCATTAAAAGTGCTATTTATTGAAGCGTTGAAACACGTACGGAGTGTGTAGGAAATTTATAACAAGATACGAAGACTGTATACAATGCAAAATAAGATGTAAGGCAATTATTTTATTATATCGATTGCATTAAAGTTAACATGGATTGTTAACACTACTTCACGAATTAATCAATACTGATGGAATTGAACAATTGATTTACGTAAGTGTAAAAAACGGACATAACCTCAAACTTAACCTCAAATGAGAAATCTATAACCCTCAACACTAACAGGGTATTGCTAACACAAACTGATGAAAATTGTGGAAATCCTTTAATAGCCACCGAATCTAACCTAGAACAAGAATTGCATTTTCATTTTCATCACAAGCAGATGCAAATGAATTTTAAAGTGAATTAAACCAAGAATTTGTTACACCTCAGGATCTAGCTGATGCATTTTAAGTGATTAGTAATAGAAAAAGAAATCGAAGTTTCGAACAATTATTATTACGGAAGCAGTCTAAGCTTTCTGACTACTGGTTAGCTAAATCGATATCAACGCAAAATCGATTTGAAACTCTTTCACAAGCAGATAAAAGTACTGAAGATACCATACTACAACACAGCGATGAAACAAAACCACCACCTATAACTATATACATGGTACAGGAAATTGAATCCCTACTTGAAGTTTGAATAAAATTTGAAAAAGACAGTCGAGTTAAATTATAATTACTGAAAACGGAGCATTATAATCCTGTTATACAAGCGGTCGATCAAAAAAGACGGAATATCACATCTATAAACTCAAACGGGATAGAAGCTTCAAAGTCGTACTCAATGGAATGCACCCCTATTCATCAAATGATATCTTAATAAAAAAAAGCTTACTCGAAGCTGGATACGAAGTGACAAATGTGTGGAACATTTAACACAGGGAAACCAAAGACCCACTACTCATATCCTTTGTTGACCTTAAAGCTAACTGTAACAATAAAGAAGTTTACAAATAAAATTAATTGGAAATTACGCAGTAAATTCCGCAATGCTAGAAATGTCAGAAATATGGCCACACTAAATTTTTTTGTAAAAAATCAACTCGTTGCGTAAACCTCTTAACTGTACTTGTTAATAAAATTAATGGCAACACACTACAAATATAAAATGGTTTGGAACGCCAATGTGTTAAATCAGCACCTACAAGAGATCAAAACTTTTTTAATTAATCAAAACATCGACATTATGCTAATATCAGAGTCACACTTAATTGATAAACATTATATAAAAATACCGAAATATAAAATCTACAACACCAGACATTCAAAAGCAGCAAAGACTCATGGAGGTACAGCCCTTATTATTCCTGATGAAATAAAACACCGTAAAGCTGAAAGATACGAAAAAACACCTACAGGCAACTAGTATCGTTTTAGAGAATGGTTTGGGTGAATATATTATTACAGCTATATATTGTCCACCAAAGTGTAATATCAAAAAAGAAGATTATTAAGAATTCTTCAATACAATAGGAAAAAGATTCATAGCTGGTGGCGATTATAATGCGAAGCACCACATATGGGGTTCACAATTAATCACGACAAAGGGCAGAGAACTGTACAAATCTGTGCAAACTAATAATCTTACACTCATATCTACTGGCACACCAACTTATTGGTCAACTAACAGAGAGAAATTCCGGACGTAATTGACTTTTGCATTACGAAAGGAATTGATACTAAGAAAGTTAAAGTAGAATCTTGCCTGGACTTTTCATTAGACCACTTACCAGTTATTGTTAGTGTGTTTGCGAAAAATAATAAATAAGAAAAAACAACCATCTTTAATTAGCAAGTCATCTGACTGAAATTTATTCTAAGAAGAGCTTGACAAACAAATTACACTGAAATGATTTTTGAAGACGGAGTGCAAAATAGAAGACGCAGCTAATGCCCTTATTGTAAGCATACAAGAAGCTGTATGGCGAGCTACACCGGATGCATACACTTATGAAATCAAATAATATGTACCGCTAATAATCAAACACAAAATATCTGACAAGGGAAAGCTTAAAAAACGGTGGTAACAAACAAGACACTCCTGATGATAAAACCAACCTCAACAAAGCTACCAGAGAATTAAAAGAAATGTTAACAAAAATAAAAACAGGACACACAAAACTATTTGGAAAACTTAACTGCAACACAGGCTACTGATTACTTCCTGTAGAAAGTAAAGATGTGGGACGATGACATGATTTACTCTGAAATTGAAGGTAACCTAAAATGGAAGGTATTTTAAAGAGTCGATCCATCATTTTGGAAATCTCTAGGTAAATGAGCTCCGTCAGTAAAAATGCAGGGATGTGTAATTTAATTGCGTTTTAGTGGGACTTTTGCTTTAACGTCAACGATTTCCCAACAAGAATTCAAATGTTGAATAATTCTCAGTAATGGGGAGTCGACTTGAATCATCATCTAGCTTTCAGCGAGTGAGGTTGTATTTTGCTCTGAGAAGTTTACCCCTCAGGTAAACTTATTCATTTAATCTTTGTTTTTTTTTTATATTATTTTAGCCTGTAGCCTTCAGCTACTTGCTAATGTTACTTGCTTTGTTTTTTATTTTTTATTCTGTGCTTGTTCTGATTAGGAATTGAGAATCAATGTTACATCTTAAAACTACCTTTGCTTTTGTTAAATTAAACAATTTTTCCTTTCTTGTACGTTTTATTTATTTTAGCTGGCGCCCCATTTATATCATTTTTCCTTACACTGAGCAGTGAATTTTAATTACGAATCCACGACGGTTTTCGAACCACCTGCTCTTCGACTAAATACTTAAATGTATATGAGTTAGCCGATCGTGTAATAACAGCTAAGATCAAGCAAGTGGTTAGCGTGGCAAAATTATTATTTATGCAATTATTGCTACAAAGTTTTTATTATTTTAATATAAGGTGACCCTCAAGACGATCAATAGGAAAAGTATTAAAAACGTAGAGTGGCGTATAATTTTTTCTTCTTTCAAGTGCCATATCGGGTCCCCCGATGTTGGCAATATTCTTTTCTATGCAAGTGGAGTGCGTGCAAAGTGTTAACACAGACATACATAAAGAATCTATTGCTTAACGTGGCTTTCGAACCACGAAAGTGTATTATACTAAATATTTAAATGTGCTAGTGCTCAACATTGGCAGTCACGCACTTAACAACTGTCTCTAACGTTTAGGTAGGTTAAATACAGGGCTGCTACAGTATACTCAAAAGTTCTACAATTATTACATTAAATAATGCGAATATAAAGCAACTAAAATCTCTTAGACAGTAAACTTACGAATCTGTTTTGAAACATGTGGAGTTTGTATACATAAATTTTATTGTGCTGGGAAATACGTAATTTAAAGTTTATTACTAAAATATTTAATAGAATAAATATTTTATATTATAAATATTATAAATGAAAGAATTTTATATTTAATTGTAATTTAAATATTAAATAAAAGATGCTCCCATTCCCAAATATTACAAAAAATTTTATTTGTATAATTTATGTTAGTGTGGGTTTAAAACCTAATTTTATGTTTATATTAAGGTGCACCATAATATCGAACCAATCTTCATAAAATATAGCAAAAGTTAAATTTTTAACTTATGTTAATATTTAAGTAAGTTTGATAAGATGTAGAAATATATAGTGTAATAAATATCGTATAAATGCGTCGATTGAAGCATCGCCGTAGTTTGGGATGACGCATTTTCATGTCCCTGTAGGCCAGTTAAACTGTCTCTCTTGTAGACGATTTGACGGTTTCAATTTTCTTATATACCTATCATTCCAATTATTTCTGTATTATTAACAGATATGTACATACCTTCTTGTCTCTTCAGTGATTCAAACGCCTGTGGTAATATTCAGTAAATTAATGAGTATTCTCAGACAGATCCTTTGTTCTACTTGAGGTTTCCTTGATATTGGAACCATATTCAATTACTTCCTTTGTTTGATTTTCAAGGCAAATTCTTTGAAGCTTTATGAGGTATTATTATTTAATTGTATAATAAATTTTAGATATTAAACCCTACATTATGCTTTTATTATAAATGTATCGCTTCAATAATTTTTTTACCCTCAAATAATAGAATTTTTAATTTTATTAAAAACTGATAAATATTTAATATATTATATACGTTATAAAATAAAACCAACATTTAAAACTTAAATATGCATTACTCGATGACATAATCGCATCGGTATCATTTAAGACGTCTTCTGGGTAGAGGTACGATGTCTTCCATCTGGGTAAAGATGAGATGTCGTCAAATTTTATGACGTCGTTTCTGCCACTATTTAGATACAGTTCCATACATTTAAGATAGAAATTTCTATCGTGAGGGTTATAGAGTGAATGTAGTAATATTAGACAGTAGCGGATCAAGAAATATGTATTTTTATGCCACCGCTTAAAATATTTTATGACAAAAAATATTTTACAAAGTTTATTTTGCAATAATTAAAGTGTTTTGTAAGTTATTATCAAATCTAGATAATCTGTACGAGTTATTAATAAGTATTTGATTATACTTTTTTAAAGTAGGCAGTTAAATTTTTATTAACAACCAAATAATTATACATAATTACCTAGTATATATAAATACGTAATTTGACGTCAGCTAAAATAATTTAGGGGTTTTTAAATTTCAAGTACTAATGAATTTTTTCATCAAGCGTTTTACCAAAGTACATATTAATAAAGTTAAAACTTAACTTCAACAGTTGAACACTTGAAGGAAAACTTAAAAGTTTTAGTAATCAATAATTATTATAAAGTACGAGGTTAGTTATTAAATTTAGCCATAGCAGCTTGTTGAAAGATATAATTTATACCTACTTAAAAAAGTGCATTTAAAAATAAATTATTAAATTAGACGCAAAATATTGATTGCTGTAAAATGAATTTTTAAAATTATAGCAGAATATTCAATAAAAAAATCAGTTGCAACGCCACTGCAATCGGTTTCCAATAGTCTAAAATGACGACAGTAAAACACCGTCGATGTATTGTGATATTGATCTTTGGTATACATATAAGTTATTACTATTCCTACGGTTAAATATTTTTGTGATATGTACATATAATGTATGTAGGTAGGGTACCTACATTATGTATAAATGTAATTATTATCAAACACTTTGTATCTATAATTACATTGAAATAACTTTTAAGTTGGTTGCTTAACGACATATTATGTATAAATACTTCTATATAATGTACATATATGTATTTAATAGCTGTATCATTTTTATAGTACTTACGGAAGATAGTACTTATAATATATTGTATGAATGGAGTTGTTGTTACATTAATTATTTTGTAATAAATAATTGTTTAAAATAAGAATTTAATACAATCGATAGATAACATTTTGAAGTTCGAGCATTATGTGGAAATTCACAATGATAATTTTTTATCAAACTGTTCGGTTTTCCTTTTAAATTAATATAATATATTGAAGATAAAGTGATCTTCTTACCACATTTATTGTAAAATAT
The DNA here is from genome assembly GCA_036346125.1 of Lycocerus yunnanus. NCBI lineage: Eukaryota > Metazoa > Arthropoda > Insecta > Coleoptera > Cantharidae > Lycocerus > Lycocerus yunnanus. The sequence goes on along the minus strand of JARFIX010000008.1, from coordinate 1,884,494 downwards.
TGTTATTATAATATTACGGTTAATTTATTTAAACAATTTCATTAAATAGCAAGATATAAATCAACAGATTTATATGGTTTTTTAGAAGTTTCAAAATTATAAACTAGGCGAGATTAATAAATTTAGCTTAAGTTATTAAATTTTTGAAATTATTTGTTAAGTTTGTTATTACAATATTGTCAACAAAGTTTTAATAGGGTCGAATATAGCCAACCACTACCATTTTGCTTTCTCTGTTCACACAAGTTGTACGGTTAGCATATGCCGGAGGCTATTTTAGAAACAGTAAACTGGACAATTGAAACTATAAAGTAAATATACTTGACAAGAAAAATTTTATTTTAATATTTGCATACTTTATGTAGATAAAAAGTATTTTGTTTAGTTTAGGTTTCGGAGCAACTATGTATACGCAATTATTAGTATTATTACTGTATTAATGTAATTAATATATTATTTTACAGATTGTTATTATAACAGTATAATGACGTATCTTATACATGTTTTCTAATATCGTAGACGATAGCAGCAAAAGCATACCCTAGAATCCAAATTTTAGAATTAGCCAAACAAAAAATACTGAATGTTTGTTGTTATTTGTATTATTTTGCGAAAGTAATGTGATTTCGACCTTAACGGCACTAAATGTACACATCCATATTATACAATAATACATAATAATTAAGTAGTAACAAATCTAAATAAATCTATAATTGTTAAATACTTTATGTTTTTTATGATACTTTCCTTTTTATGGTGTTTTCCTAACCTTTACTTACTTTTGTTTATTCCAGCTAATTAGTCCAAATTAATCATAAGATGGTTGATTTAAAAAAAACAAATATAAAAATGAAATATTAGATAAAAAAAACAATTAATTTATTGAATTAATAAAAAATTAATAAATACAAAAAAATACAATGATTTACAATTAAAATAGCGTCTTTCTACCTAAAATTTTACCTTAGTTGTTCAAATTGGTTCTTAAAACTTGACTCTGTAAAATCTGCACCTAAAATTTGAACCGCAACACTGAGAAAATCTTTGTGTGTTCACTATTATGACGATAAAGTTTTTCTATTAATTTCCAAACCGCATAATCAAAAAGTGCTGTTTATCGATGCTTCAATTTTGGCGTCTTTGCAGTAAAGTTATCATGTACGCAGTCACTCTTCTAGCTTAATTTGGCACACTTACAATCAAATTTTAATTTGATAACACTAGTTTACCAAACGTACAATGTTTAAGCTGACGACAATTTAAAACTTTGTGCAAAAACACATGAACATCCTTACAGCAATAGTTCACCAAATGATTGTTAGTGTACTAGTCGTCTAATTACTAAAATTTACTCCGAATTAAGACTTACAGATCGGATAGTAGTTAATTTTTAAGCCTTTAATGTAACTGAACTTGCTTGCAACTTAATTTTTACATAATATGCTTATTATAATATAGTTCCCACATTAGAATGTAGCTTAAAACTTAACTTATAAAATTCAATAAATGCCAATGAATGATATTTGGTTCAAAAAATACTGTCTCATTGACATCTCAAATTTTTTAAATAATTTTACGTAATAGTTTTACGTAAAAACACATGTTCAGGTTGACTGCAACGTATGTTGTAATTAAAAAAAAAATGAAAATTGCATTACATTCAATTGCAATATTTTTGAAAATTTATAACTTCTGCCTGGGAGTTTAATCCACCTTGAAATTAATGATAAATAATGGATATCAAACTCAACAGTTACATATATTTCAGATTCACAGAAATTTAGGTAATATGAAATTATTAGACATAAGTAACATCATGTTCTTAATTTGATTATTTATAAATTAAGTAGAAAATCATGAAAGAAATAAAATCAGTTACTAAAATACATTAGAAGCTCGATTATCCGGGCCGACTGGGACTGATAATTGAAAAACACGGATAATAATTGTTGACGTTTTTTAAAAAATTTTAATCCATTTTCATTTATTTAGGAATAATTTAACTGATAAGTTCTTGAAAAGACGAAATCACTTATGCGCAACGGAGTCTTATTGTTAGACTAAAATGTAAGTTGGAAAATTTTAAAATTTTATTAAACTTGTAATTTTTAAAATATTTTATTCAACAAAAAATATATATACATACATAAAAATATTTAAAATAAAAATCTGTACATGAATGCATATAAAATTGATATGTACTTATATATAAAATTAACTTATAAATTGTAAGATTTCAGATGCAGGAAGCCGAACTTAACCGCATCCCTCATCAGGACGGTGCCCATAATCATTACATAGTAAATTGTTATTGAAATTAAAGCTGATCGATTGAAATATAATCGTAATACTTACACTTGACGTTACCAAAATGGACTCAATATTAAAGTAATAAAATTTTCCTTAAAGGGGCTACGTGTTTTGTGTAAATACTAACGTAATTAAGATAAATTTATATTTATACAGAACTTTTAAATTAATTTTCTGAAAAAAAGATAAAAAAATAGTTGCAAACATTAAAATACTCAAGAGCACCAAAATAATCCCACATTACATATTACTCATTAACTTTGTAAATATTTCACAAACACAATAGGGATGTTGTATGATTTTTGAAGTTTTTTTTTATAAACTTTAGGTGCTGGTAAACAGCACTGCATAGATAAAATGTTCAGAAGACCTTCAGTTTTCTTCAAAAAAATTATAAAAAATGATTTTTGAAACCGTGTTTTTGCGCAAATGACGTCACAATCGTCAATCTGACAATCGTCAGAGTCGTGATCGGCTGACCGATTCATTTTTGAATTTCAAATTTGATTTTCTCAGCGCAGACCGCATTTGAAAAATTTTTATTTTGGTTACAAATTTTATTTGATATTATTTTCAAGAATTAATAGGAGTTATCACTAAATTCGATACCATGCAACATCCCTATTGACTATTACTTCGTAATTAAAAATTGAATATAAACACAAACTTGAAAAGATAATTTCTAACAAAATTATATTTATATTCTTCAAAATTAGCACATTAATGCAATAACAAAATACAGATTAATAAAATAATATTTTAATACCCCCGTTGAGAAGATTTTCAATAAAATTTTCTGTTACTATTTCTGTTACTGTTCTGACTTAATCAGATTTTTTAAGCATTAAAATTGTGATAATTCTATTCTTGTAAGAAGTTTGCGAACTATTTGAAAAAGTCCGATTATGTCGTAAAAAACTAAGAAAATTTGAGGTAAGTGAATTTTGAATTTTATATTTTTATAAAATTATAAACAATAAAATAATTGAATTAATTCGATGTTGATAATCAAATGTTTTTTTAAACAAATGTATAAATACATAATATAAATTACCTCTGAAAGAACTAATAGTACAATATTGAAAAATCATGCGACAAAATTGTGAATTATAGACCTCTTGACACTGTACTTATGATAAAATATACTAAATAGTATTATCAAAAGTTTATAGGCATCGTAGCTAATAAAATATAGTGTATTTTTAATAAATTCTTGCTATTATCTCACTTTTATGTAACAACCTCGTCGGCCAATTTGGGTTATTGATTACATTTAATTATAAACTGTAAAAAATTTGAACAAACATTTTACAATTATCTGTTTCAAATAGAACATTAAATAAGCAACAACTTTTCTGCTTATTGAAAATCAATTCAATTTACAGAAAAATAAAAATAATAAAGTTAACCAAAATTTTCAGTAAAAATGAGAGTCAAAATAATGACTAAGGAAATTCAGAAATTTTTAAAATATATTTTAACTGTAGTTATTTTGATAATATACATTGTATGCTAAAATTAATAATTTATTAATATTTGTGTAATATAAGAAGTTTGTTAAATATCAACGAGTTCAAAAGATCACGTTTATATATCAAGATATATCAAGACATCCAGAAAAGACTTAAGTTATTTTTCGTGTAACCCAAATTTACTACGATAATTAACTTTTGCTAATAATCTACGTTTTTAATGACGCAAAGTGTAGACAACCTCCAGATGGTGATCTCTGGACAACGCGCTGCATGTTCAGGACGGCGAAAGTCTCTAGTCTACATAAGTGATCCTCAAACTTTTTCGAGTCGCGGCGCCCTTTCTGAAACTAAGATGCCCTACTTTAGGTCAAACTTATTACTGATTTATATACTAAAGTAAGAAATAAAAATATAAAACTACAATGAACAACTCAAACAACTGCACTATTTTGAATAAATTCGTTTATTTATTCATTAACATTAATTAATAAGGTATAAATACAATACATAAATTACTTTTAAGTAATTATTGTGTTTATTTTTACAAATACTACAATAGCCTGCTTATGTATTGCGGATACATGCGGATTTTTACACACAGGTCATACGTTTATTAGAACATGGTAAATTATATAATAATTGAATAAATTAAATCAAGTTTTTTAATACCTTAGTAAAATGATAATAAGTTAATGAAATTATAATTATTTTTGGCATACAATGCCAGACTATCTAGTACACAACATGAAAACAACCAACATTTAGCAGTTATCTACATTTTAGGGTGGGTTGTACCTGACAGACTAATTTCCTGGATGAGTTCTAGTAACTAAACACGCAAATGCAAATTGCAAAATTACTAAAATTATTACGGATAAAATTGTGTTCACATAAGTACACAAATGAATATCTTTTAGCTTACATTTTCACGATATTTATCTAAGCAAAGTATCCACCTCTACATAATTAAGGATAAAAATGCTTTGTGATTTATTAAATACCAATTTTTTTTTTAGTTCAGTAAATATGGCAATACAAAATAGGTAGCATTATTGTAATATATTTAAATTTTGTTGTCTATGTATGTCAATTTGTCCAACGGTCAATAACTTTACCTTTTATTAACGATAATCTTTGTAATTGGTAATTACAAATCTTTGTAATTTGTAAAATTTAAGGGGGTGTCTTGAATTTACATGTCATAAAATTTGTTTTTTTTAAATTGCTTAAATCGATAGATAAACTATCTAAGAATATGTTTACAAAGTGACAGAGGCTAATATTACGTATTTTCAAAAATATAAAGCCGAAAGCAGACGAGCGTCGCGCAAGGGTTTCAAGCGCTCGTCACTGCGATTTTCTATTCAGAATTTCATACCTGAAAAAGGTTGATTAGTAGTTGAATAATAGTTTTAATCCATGGGTATATCCAGTTGACTATCCAGTTAATATATTAAGTGTAAATGTGTAAGACTCATTTAGTGTACAAATTATCAGCGTAAGTAACTAAGAATTGATTTATTTCTTATTAAAACTTTGAAACCGTTTTCTCTAGTTTTTATTTTCACAATTGTTCTAAATTGGCGGGCGTGATGGCTAAAAAACTAAACGACTTATATAATTGAACCAATGTTTTTTTTCTTCATTATTTAATTCATTAAAAAGTTTATTTAAATAATTGTTATAGCACCTTAAAGTTTATTTATTTCAATTTTTTAAACACTTTTTTCTTTAAACCCGCCAAAATTTTTACTTGCACATTTTTTCTGATTTTTTTTAGTTCACCCAGAAAAAAAAAATGTAATAATTTAATATTTCTTTTTTTTATTTTTAAATTTTAAAAATTTGAATCAAATATTAATTTCAAATGTTAATAATATATATGTATAATTTCAAAAAGAGTAATATACCTGCGAATTTTAGTTTACAGTAAGTGCATTCTTTTATAAGTTTATTACCCTAAGCTATTTGCCGGTTGATCCATCACTAAAAACAATGAAAAACATTTGAATATCTGATCATAATAATTGAAATTATTTGTAATATCAACATAATATTATTTATATTTCGTACAAAAACTATAAAAACGAGTACATTTATTTTATGCTAAGTTTGTCAAGTAATATTTTGGAAATCTTTAATTAAATTACAAAAAAAAAAACTATCCAAAATTTATTTACTATTACAACACCAGAACAAAGACTAAAACTATCAGCATAACGCCTTTAAACTATTATGAGTAGCTAACTACTGAATATTACCAAATAGTTTATATTATTAAAGATGTCGAATATGCATTTCTTTTTCTGTTTTACTGGATAATATTATTTTTGGGATGAATATGCAGAATCATACGTAGTTCACATAACTTCTTATTTAATTTAAATGGAAAGTTATCTAACAGTTTTATTAGTGGAAAAAATACTTTTTATTTTAATTATTGTTTAGTAATATTTTAAGAAATGACGAAACGCCAGAAAACCAGAAAAGTGCAATTAAATAGTTATTTTTATATTATTAAATCAGCTAGTATTAAAAATTTTAAGTACATAGATATTAATACATATGTACATATATAGGTACATATTGTCGCACTACTTTTCCTTTAGCTGAAACATTTTGTAGTAATTTTTACGATATATTTCTGAAAGAAATAGTTTTTGAAATTTAGATTGAGTTTTATGCTTTTCCCATAATATTTTGTATGTTTAAATTTTCTGTGATAAAATTATTGAAAATGATATAATATATTATTAACCTTCGAAATTAATATTAAATTAAAATTTTGAAAATTAATAGGTTAAATAATTTATTATTAAACGTCTGATGATGCCAGTAACCATTGCTGAAAAATTTTTAAATTTTTTAAAAAATTTGATTCACATTTGTTTTAACGAAGACACTTATTTCTGTTTTATAAACGAATTTACACTATTTTTTACATTAAAAGCTAATTATTTACAAAGTTTTTGTTAATTAACATTAGTACTTATACTACGGGACATTTGGCTCAATTTCTTTATACAGGGTGTCCCCGTAACTAAGGAAAACCTTTGAGGTAATAAACGACACTTTTTAATACAAATTTTTAAGTAAAATTTTAGTCCAAACCCTTGGGAGATAACACGTGCTAATATTAATTATCTAATAATGCTATTTATCTCGTCATCATGGATAGTATCACCAGCTTCTTTCAGTTTATGTAGAAACATGAGTCTTTGCACCGGCTTGAATGCTTTATTTCAATAAACATATTTTTTGTTACTTATTTGTAAAATAAAGGCTTTATTATATGAATATACTTGAGATTCGTAGTAGGAAGCATTTGATGTTTTGAAAATTTACTTTTATGAGCAATTGTTTCCTCCAAGATCTGCTTGTAATGTTTTAGATTATACATAGAATAATTGGTATGTTCGGTTTTAAACATTAACTCATAATTATAATCCTACCATACTAGTGTATACTATTCCATTAATACTAAAATTATCAGAATCTGGATAAAAGTCGATTTCTACATTTTCCATTTTTAAGAACATACTATTGGAATTACAATAAACCCCATAACGACGGTCAATAGAATTACTAGTGTCTCTTAGAACCATATCAGTGTAATGATTATGTTCACTATACGTTTCTTTCCCAGTTTGCTTCATATCTCCAATACCCTGCTCTCTATCTTCCATCCTACTAGAGTCACCTTTATCAATATTTTCCTCACCAGTTAAACTTTTTTGGTTTTTAATACTATCACCAACATTAATATTCAACGTATCATTATGTTAACCTTTTAAATGATATAGAAGACGGGAAGTATTGTTACATTTTGTAAATAGTTTATTACATTACAGACACTGAACCTTTTGATTGCTGCGATATTTCGTCATAAATTCCCACATAGTAGTTACTTTTCTTTTGCTTTGCATGTCATTACAACCGATAGAATCAGTTCAAATAAAAACTCAAGAATAAAAAATTACAATTACTGCATTACCTTCCATTAGAAGTCTCTAGTCTACATAAGTGATCCTCAAACTTTTTCGAGTCGCGGCGCCCTTTCTGAATCTAAGATGCCCTACTTTAGGTCAAACTTATTACTGATTTATATACTAAAGTAAGAAATAAAAATATAAAACTACAATTTTGAATAAATTCGTTTATTTCTTCATTATCATTAATTAATAACATATAAATACAATAAATAAATACTTTATAGTAAATTATTGTGTTTGTTTTTTACAAATACTACTTATGCCTTATGCCTGCTTATGTATTGCGGATACATGCGGATTTTTACACACAGGTCATACGCATTATTAGAACATGGTAAATTATATAATAATTGAATAAATTAAATCAAGTTTCTTTAATACCTTAGTAAAATGGTAATAAGTTAATGAAATTATAATTATTTTTGGCATACAATGCCAGACTATCTAGTACACAACATGAAAACAACCAACATTTAGCAGTTATCTACATTTTAGGGTGGGTTGTACCTGACAGACTAATTTCCTGGATGAGTTCTAGTAACTAAACACGCAAATGCAAATTGCAAAATTACTAAAATTATTACGGATAAAATTGTGTTCACATAAGTACACAAATGAATATTTTTAGCTTACATTTTCACGATATTTATCTAAGCAAAGTATCCACCTCCATATAATTAAGGATAAAAATGCTTTGTGATTTATTAAATATCAATTTTTTTTAGTTCAGTAAATATGGCAATACAAAATAGGTAGCATTATTGTAATATATTTAAATTTTGTTGTTTATCTATGTCAATCTGTCCAACGGTTAATAACTTTACCTTTTATTAACGATAATCTTTGTAATTGCATAATAATTTAGATCAAAACTATTGAAACTATCAATATTGAAAAATTTCTGAAGTAAATATGTACTTCTTCAATTGTTATAGATTTACGATTTCTTCTTACATATATCTTCTTCTTTCACCTTGTTACTTCAGAAGTGAAGACTTTAATCGACAAAGATGCTGTGTTCCAAAATTTAAGTTTGGGGTTAATTCAATAAAGCGTTTTGAAGTACATTTATTATTTAATTTTCTTTTTAACTAGCTGTTACGTAATTTTTTTGTTAACAGTTAAAAATTATGTTTGAATAGTTAAATTTTATCTTATTTTTAAAAGTAAAGTTATTGATTATTTATTTTTATGATTAATTTTTAAAGATTTTCTAAAACATATTTTGGTGCAAATCCGATTTCACATAACAACTGGTTATATAACCATATTGTTATTTAACTAGAGTTAGTGATAATTGTTATTCGAATTTTAAATACATATCCCATAATTTTGGTGAATTTGACTTATAAAATAATTTTTAACTGAAAAGTTTAAATAATGATTTCCTTGTCTATTATATTTGTATAATTATATCGAATATCACCTATTCTGGTTAAAACACCATATTGTTTTATTACCAAGCTGTTATATAAAATCAGAATCTTACTAAATATTCCAAGTCAGTGCTGTAACTAGGTATGTGCAACAGATGCAGCCGCACAGTCGAGGTTGGAGGAGCCCAGAAATGACCGAAAAAAATATGATTTTATAAAACAAATTTCGATAGTTCACGTTGAAATTAGATTTTGAAGCAATTTCTAAAATAATATGTATGTGAGGTAAGTTTAAGGGAACATTATTTCTCTACAAAAATGCATCATCCACTACATTCATAAATTTATTAGTCTATCTTATAACAATGGCAGTTAACTATGGTAACTATAAAAAAGAGTAATATTTAAGGTTAAACCTTATAATGTTAAAAAATTTAAATCAAATATTAATTTCAAATGTTAATAATAGAGGAGAAGGTGCAAATATGGAATACCATTTTGTTTGGTATATAAAAATTTTTTTAGCGAATAGAATTAAGCCAAATTTAGGTAAAAGTTACTTCAGACAAGTAGACACCATAATCTAAAAACAAATGTGTAATTAACTAAAACATTTTTACAAAAAAAAAGTTTGAAAAAAAAACTACAAAATGCCCGCCTAAGAAAAGGTGGTGCAAATATGGAATACATTAAATATCTAAGAAATAATTAAATAACTTATTGTTCCTAAAAACTTAAACTAACTATAAGGTCCTAGATTAACATATTACTTGCACCAGTCGCAAATATACTCGTCTTTTTCGGCGCCTGCACTGGTACTGGTACAGGTACATACAATACTGGTATTCCATATTACCGACAACCAATGTCATCAATATTTTAGGTTAGATCTAGCCTATTATAATAAAAAAACTAAACAAATACAACGTTATCTTAAACTTTAGTTTATATAAAATGGCATCGTAACAAATATTTGAATAAAAACATGCAAATAAAAAAATTAGGCTTGCATATTCACTTACGTGTTAAAATTATCAATGTACGAAATTCACATGTACACATGTGGTAAACTAAAATCATACTAAAACGGTACGGGGTGGATCGCCTCAATAAAGATGGCAAGCGTTCACAAATTTAGCCGATTTTCGACCGAGGACCTTACTTGGTTTAGTCAAAACCGATGTATTCCATATTACAAGCATATTCCATATTTGCACCTTCTCCTCTATATATAATTTCAAAAAGAGTAATATACCTGCGAATTTTAGTTTACAGTAAGTGCATTCTTTTATAAGTTTATTACCCTAAGCTATTTGCCGGGTTGATCCATCACTAGAAAACAATGAAAAAACATTTGAATATCTGATCATAATAATTGAAATTATTTGTACTATCAACATAATATTATTTATAATTCGTACAAAAACTATAAAAACGAGTACATTTATTTTATGCTAAGTTTGTCAAGTAATATTTTGTAAATCTTTAATTAAATTACAAAAAAATAAAAACTATCCAAAATTTATTTACTATTACAATACCAGAACAAAGACTAAAACTAGCAGCATAACGCCTTTAAACTATTATGAGTAGCTAACTACTGAATATTACCAAGTAGTTTATATTATTAAAGATGTCGAATATGCATTTCCTTTTCTGTTTTACTGGATAATATTATTTTTGGGATGAATATGCAGAATCATAGCTCACATAACTTCTTATTTATTTTAAATGGAAAGTTATCTAACAGTTTTATTAGTGGAAAAAATACTTTTTATTTTAATTATTGTTTAGTAATATTTTAAGAAATGACGAAACGCCAGAAAACCAGAAAAGTGCAATTAAATAGTTATTTTTATATTATTAAATCAGCTAGTATTAAAAATTTTAAGTACATAGATATTAATACGTATATAGGTACATATTGCCGCACTACTTTTCCTTTAGTTGAAACATTTTGTAGTAATTTTTACGATATATTTCTGAAAGAAATAGTTTTTGAAATTTAGATTGAGTTATATGCTTTTCCCATAATATTTTGTATGTTTAAATTTTCTGTGCACATAAAAATTATTGAAAATGATATAATATATTATTAACCTTCGAAATTAATATTAAATTAAAATTTTGAAAATTAATAGGTTAAATAATTTATTATTAAACGTCTGATAATGCCAGTAACCATTGCTGAAAAATTTTTAAATTTTTAAAAAATTTGATTCACATTTGTTTTAACGAAGACACTTATTTCTGTTTTATAAACGAATTTACACTATTTTTTACATTAAAAGCTAATTATTTACAAAGTTTGTGTTAATTAACATTAGTACTTATACTACTGGACATTTGGCTCAATTTCTTTATACAGGGTGTCCCCGTGACTAATGAAAACCTTTGAGGTAATAAACGACACCTTTTTAATACAAATTTTTAAGTAAAATTTTAGTCCAAACCCTTGGGAGATAACACGTGCTAATATTAATTATCTAATAATGCTATTTATCTCGTCATCATGGATAGTATCACCAGCTTCTTTCAGTTTATGTAAAAACATGAGTCTTTGCACCGGCTTGAATGCTTTATTTTAATAAACATATTTTTTGTTACTTATTTGTAAAATAAAGGCTTTATTATATGAATATACTTGAGATTCGTAGTAGGAAGCATTTGATGTTTTGAAAATTTACTTTTATGAGCAATTGTTTCCTCAAGATCTGCTTGTATTGTTTTAGATTATACATAGAATAATTGGTATGTTCGGTTTTAAACATTAACTCATAATTATAATCCTACCATACTAGTGTATACTATTCCATTAATACTAAAATTATCAGAATCTGGATAAAAGTCGATTTCTACATTTTCCATTTTTAAGAACATACTATTGGAATTACCCCATAACGACGGTCAATAGAATTACTAGTGTCTCTTAGAACCATATCAGTGTAATGATTATGTTCACTATACGTTTCTTTCCCAGTTTGCTTCATATCTCCAATACCCTGCTCTCTATCTTCCATCCTACTAGAGTCACCTTTATCAATATTTTCCTCACCAGTTAAACTTTTTTCGTTTTTAATACCATCACCAACATTAATATTCAACGTATCATTATGTTAACCTTTTAAATGATATAGAAGACGGGAAGTATTGTTACATTTTGTAAATAGTTTATTACATAACAGACACTGAACCTTTTGATTGCTGCGATATTTCGTCATAAATTCCCACATAGTAGTTACTTTTCTTTTGCTTTGCATGTCATTACAACCGATAAAATCAGTTCAAATAAAAAACTCAAGAATAAAAAATTACAATTACTGCATTACCTTCCATTATTAATTAAAAATCAAGTTTTAATTTTTTATCAATCTAGGTCTGAGGAGATCAATTCCACTTTGTGGATAAGATCGAAACCTTAGGTCATCCAGTAAGTTGTTGAAATTATAATTTTTGTTTGCTATTTTTTTTATTCGACAATGTTGCTGAATGCGACTCTGCTTTTTTGAATTGAACGTTGGTAATGTGTTGTGAAAAAGGTGTCTACTGGTTAGACTTTCATTGGCCTATCACCTCAACTATATTTTCTTTTCAAAGCTAATATAATTTACCGTTAATTGTTATTTTAATTTATAACATACATATAATTGTAAATGTTTATTATTACTTGTTGAAATTATATGTTGTATAAAATATTTTAAAAGGTTTCAAGTTTAATGAAATTTAAAATAGTTTATACAACATAACATAGTACATATATTTCGACTGTTAATTGTCATAGGAGAATAGTAATGTTAGTACAGAGTAATACGTTAGAGTTGAATTACAATGGATATAATTTTAAATTACAATGTAGATGATATTTCTACAACAAAAAATTTAATTAAGATCTCATGAAAATTAACATTTTTGGAAAGTATAGAACATTGTGTATTAGTTAAGAATGTTAGCAAAGCCAAAGAAAAAACACGCTTGAAATGATTACCGACGATATGCACCATTTAGCCCAAGCAGAGGTACTACAATGAAATACTATAGATGATATCAACTAACTTTAAATTATCCTTACTCATTAAAAAATGTGTCATATAAAAATGTAAATGTGATAATTATATTAGTCTAAACTTAATGAAATGTAAGCAATAAACTTATAAAATAATAAAATATTTATTTTTTACTTATATTTAATACACGCCATCATGCAATGGCTTTAAATGAAAGAGCAAAATTTGAATCATTGCGTAAATAATAATTATTTATGAATAGATATAAACTTATACAGACACAAACAAACATTCTACTCCATTCCCATACAATTCAACGTATAAAATCCAATTTAATTGTTTAAATTGTAATTCCGTTCCGTTACAGCTTTCTTCGCCCAGTTTTAGACATTAGCCTCTTTCTCCAAGAGAAAGGTTTAAGCATTAACACCCCACGGTTCCTAAGTTCGGGTTAGGAAATGTGCCTGTAACTCTTTTCATTGTTGATTCTGGCAGTCATCAACTCAGGGGGACTGCCGGATTTACGTGCCTTCCAAAGAACGGGAGACGGTCATAGATAGAAATAAAGCCAGAAAGAACATTTTTCCTTTCTAGACTTCTCCCGGGATCAAACAGGTCGCCTTTGCATCAGTAGTTGATCGCTCTAACTTCTAGGCCAAGACCGTCTCATTGCAAAGATGCAATTAATTGTTTAAAATCTATTTAAATTGAAAATTTGCATATCAAAAAAGTATTAAATTAAAGTAATCACATCTCATAGTACAAAGAAAGCCAACACCAGAACTCGCGTTTTTTAAATTAAAATCCAAAAAAGCTCCAATAAAACGCGAATAAATTTGATATAAATTGAGCCAAAGGTACCATTACAACTACCAACATTAAATTTATATAAAATGATCATTTCTTTTATTTCTTTTTTTAAATAAATATATTGTTTGCAATAATGATTAACATAAAATAACACTTTGTGTTCTTAGGTAAACATAATCAGAATTCCACTACGCTAGCAATAATGACATTTTATGATTTCATTACGTTTCGCATCCAGCAAGAAAACAGCTGTTGATATTATAATTTTAAGTTAAATTTTAAAATTTATATTTATGAATACTTTTTTTGTTGTTTCAAATTTTAATTTAAACTTCTACCAATTGGCAGTTTTAAAGTTTGGTTAAAATATGATCCACTTTTACTCAGAATAGTTTAGTTCACTTATGATTTAATAAAATTTTACTTCTAGTAAAAATTGATTTTCTAAAATGTAGTGTGATTATGTATCTTATTTCGCTATCATTATTGGTTTACTTGAGTAAGTGGAGGATTCGGTAATTGCTCGGAGAACGTTTATCTCCTAAACAGCAAGGTTTTCGTACGATTTTAAGAACGACGTGAAAGTTTGACGTGAGAAATATTTAATAAAATCTCATTAATCCTGGAAAAAATTTTGTCTAGCTTATTTATCACGAAAACGGTAAAGTTTACGTACGATTTGAAGTAATAATGTGGAATCCTTAAGCGTTCAGAAGGTATACCCGCGGTAAGTAAAGATATTTTTATAGGCGAATTAAAAATATTAAAAAGAAATTACAAGCTGTGCGAGAAATCTAGTTAATACATTCATACGCGTCAGATGGACTACTGTCGTGCTGTACCGTCTTTCAATCTACTTTACAGCCCTCACAAGGTGCATTACCGAGTTTTTTCCTACGTAAATGTTTGGTAATGTCATATAATGCGCTATGTAGTGCCATTACGTACAATCAAAGAGTATTTTACTACACGGTCACTAAACTTTACCATATCGGCAAATACAATTTTATTCAAAATATATGCTTCGAGTTATAAATCAATTTTTCAACCCCTAAAAAAGTCATGCATCTCTCCAAATAAATAGATATGCCTTGTTAGTAGACCATAGACTGTGACATTGTGGTATATGCCGATCTAACCTTACCGTACGTATTATTAATACATTGATGCTAACGAAGTATTTGAAACATGGTTTAAAATGCAATACAAAATTTATTTAGACAAGCTGGTATTTTATTTAAGATCGTTAGCTACTTAATTGCAAATCTTACTTTATATCGTATATTTTATGTACCTACTTATTCATTTTTCGATCAATGCTACTACTTTTTGCTTTTGTGAGCATGTACTACGAATTAACTAGTACTTGAACTAATAAGGTTGCATGTTTCACTAGGTTAAGCTCTCTGAACTCGTCTACTTCACGTAATTGGGATCTCCATATTATAATGCCCTATCATAAAGGAGATTTAGTGTATAATTAATCTAAATTTGCAAGTTATCCGCCGGTATATAGCTTGTATTAATTTGTATTGAATATAAAGTCGACATTTTGCTTAGATTTCAGTAGCTCGAAAATATAAGATTAAGAAAATTACCTAAATTAGAAGTAATGATCTCTTTAATATTATAAAATTTTAATATAAATAATAAAATGTAATAATATACACTTTTAATTTAGTTTTTCAATTACATACGTAATTGATGGATTTTTAGATTTGATAGTACCTACCTAGCAAAAACCTTATTTGTTTTTGGACATTATCTTTTTTAATAAAAGAAAAAGCTTCATCAATAAATCAAATGTATTAATATTCGATTAATGGTGTTGAGCACGAGTAGTTTAGTGCGCTAGGTAGTTGGTTCGAATAACACTAACACTAGACTTATACCTCCAGACGGAATTTCGCTATACATAATATTATATGTATGTATTATGTATATTATTATTTGTTTACGTCGCGCGTAGTGGTGAACTGTAAGTAATAAGTTCAACTGGTAATAACTTATTGAGTGTTTTGTAACTGAGGTTAAACGGTTGAGGAATTATTACTTCAGGTGACCATAACAAATAAAATTGATTTATAGATAAATAAAGTATCTTTGCTTTATGTTGGAAAACACTTTAGAAAGTTTTTTTTTTCTCACTCGTGTAGATATTATGTTTCGGCATAAACTCGGAACGATAATCTTTACACTCTAGTAAAGAATTATTTTTCAGCACTTGTACGAACAACTAAAACACGCTGTATAACTTGAAAAGTATCCGTTTGAGATTTACATGTGTAGCAACTAGTATGTGTAACTGAAAGTTTTAAAAGAAATTACCCAAAAACTACTTTCTTAAAGTGTTTGCACATTATGTTAACTAAGACTGTAAAATTTTATTCTGTCAAGTTAAATATATAGATGATCACTCTCAAAAGTTTTGTTATAATAATTTTAAATATTTACAATTATTTTAATAGAATTTTCAATTGAAAAAAGTGACTTTCTGCATACGATTTGACCAAGCTGGATATCATATGTGGCATTTATAAGATGTCTAGGTATAAGCAGAAAATATAGTTAAGTTTATGAATTTTCAATTTCAGCTGCTTTGAATATCAGATTTGAATGATATCTACTTCTTTTACATTTATTTTACATACAGTTAATTTTCATAGTTTAATTAAAGCCTTAGCTAGTGTAAGTAGTGAGTAAAAAATTCTTTTGACTTATTTCTCATTTAAAATCAATTTGACCAAATAAAGAAATAATTCCGTATGTACATGATGTATGTTCATATTGTACATAGTACATGCACGTACATTGATATACATAGGTAGGTATTTGGAAAGAACGGTCGTAGTGCTTAAACATTTACTTACGTTGTAGTAATTAAAAAAAGCATTTATCAATTTCTTCATATTTTAAAAGCAAATAAAAATTAGTTTAAAGTAAAATACACAGTATCAGTTAAATTTTGGTTAATAATTTAGCGTGTATGCTTGGTAATGACGGCCCAATCTAAGTGATTGATGTGTTGTTCTTTGATAAAGCAAACGCGTTATTTTATAAACAGCTTTAATCAAGATTTATGATAAACCCGTTGAAATTTTTTAAACTCGTTAAACATAAATTAGAAAAGGTAATGCAAATTTATAATAATTGCAGAAAAATAATGTTACAATGTACATGGTACCCAGTAAACTGTAGTTCAGAAGGTTACTTTCTAGCTAAAAAGTTACTTACCACAATAATGTAGTATTTACTCAAAATAAAATAAAAAATTGCTTAGAAGTAGGTACGAATTTTTTTATATTCCAACTACTTACTAGTTATCAATATTATAAGTAAAGATATTCATGCAATGTTTTACAAACTTTTGGATAATCAAGGTAGAGTATGTACGTATTATAGTATAATATACTTTACAAACACTTAATTTTTGAATGCAATTTTATATATTTTGATGTAAATTAATGTTCATCTTTTTAAACATACTTTATTAATAATTTATTGCGATCTAGAAATTGCATACCGTGTATTCATTTAAAAATAATCTGACCTAAATATTTGTCTCACTAATAGAGATATTAATATCATCACAAATAATGTCAACCGCTTATAGAAAGAGGATATAAAATTACCTAATTATTGAGATTTTATGTTTCACAACCACTTTATAATTTTACATCTCACCATAGCAAAATATTATGTCAAATTAGTTATAGTAGTTCTTAAAAGTGTTTGGTAAGTTATTTATCGAGAAAAAAAAATTGTTATTTGGTGAATTTCTAACAATATAAACAATTTATTATAGAACCACAAATTTTAGGTAATCTTTGTTAATCAAAAATTAAAAAGAAATAGTTTAGCCGCAATTTACACTTGAAAAACAAACTTATTTTCCAATTACTTTAGAAATATTTAAAAGACATCATAATGTTTCATATACTAAACGATCAAGTTTTTATTTTACCCACTTTGTTTAGATATAATTATCTACAAAATAAAAATTATGCCAGATCAAAATACACTCCTGGACAAAAGTCTTTACGCACTAGATATAAAGTAATATTTTATATAATATTTCAAGTGTCATCCTGTATACAACAGATTAAAATGTAGGGGTAGTCAATATTACCACCCTGCAAACCCCTTATAGAAAATTCTAGAATATTTGCATTGTTATATTACTTAATGGCCCTATAACGGTACTTATTTTGTAATTTCATATACCTGCAAGTAAGGTGCATTATTTGAATTTTTTTGAAAGTAAGCGGTTGTTGTGAATTTTGTTTTAAAAAAATTATTTACGAGTGATATTGTGTGTGTATAGTAAATTTTGGTTATAAAAATGTCAGCAAATGTGGAAAGATCAGCGAAAATTATTGCATTGGTTGAAACGGGTCTTAGTAATCGAGAAGTTGCTCGACGTACTGATGTTAGTGAAGGAACGGTGAGATACATTAAAAAGCGTTATTTGGAGACGGGTAGTGTTCAACATCGGCCCCGTTCTGGTCGTCCTCGAGCAACCACTTCGCGAGAGGATCGAGTAATTGAGAGAATAGCCCTACAAAATCCTCAATTAACGAGTAATTCTATAGCCAGTCAGGTAAATTTAGTGCGCAATCAACCTATTAGTAACAAAACCGTCCGCAGGAGACTTGTAGAAAGTGGACTTAATTCATGCCGTCCAGCAACTGGACCTGTATTAACGCAGAGACATCGGAAAGTGAGGCTCAATTTTGCGAGAGAGCATGAACATTGGACTGAAGAGGACTGGGGCTCCGTTTTATTTACAGATGAGTCTCGTTTCACATTACAGGGTCCAGATGGTCGTCAAAGGGTATGGAGACGAACTGGGGAACGATATTCTCAACGAATGTTTGCTCTCCGGACCAATTTCTTTGGAGGATCAGTTATGGTCTGGGGTGGCATATCGTTAGAGGCTCGTACCGAGCTTCACATTTTTGGAAATGCTTCGGTAAATGCTGAAAGGTATATAACCGATATTTTAGAACAATATGTGGTCCCATTTGCACCTTTTGTAGGAGAGAAATTTGTGCTAATGCAAGATAATGCACGACCGCACGTGGCGACGACAACAAAATCATACCTAGCAGATGTTGGAATTAATTGTTTGAAGTGGCCAGCCTGTAGTCCAGACATCAATCCTATTGAACATGTCTGGGACATAATGGGGAGACAGGTTCGAGCCCGTCCAGTGCAGCCAAAATCACTAGGAGAGCTACAAAACGCTTTGCTAGAAGAATGGGATCGGATTCCACAAGAAAGCATAAAAAGCTTAATTCAAAGTATGCCACGACGCTGTAAAGCTGTCATTAAAGCCCGTGGAGGCAACACAAAATATTAAATTTAACATATAATACTTTTTTTTTTTAATTTTTTGCAACAATTAAATATTTAATAAATTTCTGCTTTTTGTTTTTTTTGTTTTTTCACCTTTCCAGTGAACTAGATAGGGCCCTATTGCCAACAGGGTGAAACTAGAGTTTAATAACTATATGTAATCAAAAATTTAGCCACTACAACTCACTTTTGGGTATATAACTACGATTAATAACAAAATTAAGAGTGCGTAAAGATTTTTGTCCAGGAGTGTATATTAAAACTCATTTGTGTGATGATTGAACTATTACTAGTTCAGTCAAAATAGACATCTAACTTTGCAAGAATTTGCATAGAGCTGAAAATTAGGTCTTAAATGCACTATTGCACATAAAATATCAAAAGTCTTTATTGATATCCCTTTTGCTAAAAAATTTATTCAAGATCAAAGGTCATAAATATCAGTTTTTCTAATTTTTAGTCGTAAACTCTAAGTGTTATTGTAAAAATAAGTCAGACAAAAGTTATAAATCATGCAATAAGGAAGACAAATAAATTTTTTATAGCTTAGTTAGATTAAAATATCTATAGATACTGATTAATACTATTTATTTTAATTATTTTCTTTTCAATAATAATTAAAAAGTATTTAAAAATCTATTAATTTGAATAGAAAGAAACGACCGCGCAAGTCGCTATTTGCTAGTCATACGGCTTAGTAACTTTAGTAACTTAAAACGCGGCTAGTTGTTTTGTGCTTAAAAGTTGAAGTTTGTTTGAAGTATTAAAAGCTGTTATTATCATAAAACCAACAAGAAGACAAGCTATAAGTATTTTATTAAGAATAATCCAGATCCAGAGCCGTATGACGTCAAACCAATGGCGACGCGTTTATAGTCACATGATTTATTTTAAATTATCATTAAATTTTAAAATCGATTATTAAAACAAAATGCTATAAATAGAAGTTATTTTACTGATTTGACATTTAATATATTGAATTAATCGGAAAATACTGTTTTAACTAAATTTTTTATTCTTGCCTGTTCCTATTCTTTACAAAATTGGGTTTATACCTTTTCCTACAAATCACCATTCCTGAGATATCACGATTTTAATAATCGAAAATACTAATACACATTCTAAAGTTGAGCGTTTTCGGAAAATTCTACAAACAATAATTTTATCCTTCACTATTACGGATTACTCGCATTTATTAGTCTACATCAGACGTTTTGTGGTATCAATGAGAAAACAACAGGGCATTTTTCTTCTTAGAAGAACATACAGAAATCCAGCAAGAAAAAGCGACGATAAAGACATTACTGTTGAAGTAGCATTTGAAGATTATCAGTCAGACTAAAATTTCCCCAAAATCAACAAAATCCGTTCCTATTGAAAATATTACACGTAAAAATAAAATATGAGTTTAACATTTTGGATATACAGATAAACTTTCTGACGAATGTATTTTTGTTTGTACTTGAGCTTTCCCAGGTTTTAAAAATAAATAATCCTATCCCAACAACTATAATTGTATTTGTAGAATATTGTTCTATTGCTATTTCAATTAGAGGATTTTAGTGTCATTGTGAGCTTATTTCACATTTAGGGCGAATTGTGGCGAACGGAAAGCCTGACAAAAATTCATAGGTGCGATAGGTAATAGTGAAGCATTGTCGTTTGTCAGAATTCGTCCAAAAACGGATCCATTGTACGCGCAGCTTTAGGGTGCATATTAGTATTTTCGATGTTTGAAATCATGATATCTCAGACTTGTAGAAAGTGGACTTAATTCATGCCGTCCAGCAATGGCTTATAACAGTTATTTTAAAACAGTTTAATCAAGATTTATGATAAACCCGTTGAAATTTTTAAACTCGTTAAACATAAATTAGAAAAGGTAATGCAAATTTATAATAATTGCAGAAAAATAATGTTACAATGTACATGGTACCCAGTAAACTGTAGTTCAGAAGATTACTTTCTAGCTAAAAAGTTACTTACCACAATAATGCAGTATTTACTCAAAATTAAATAAAAAATCGCTTAGAAGTACGAATTTTTTTAACGTTCCAACTACTTACTAGTTATCGATATTATAAGTAAAGATATTCATGCAATGTTTTACAAACTTTTGGATAATCAAGGTATATACGTATTATAATATAATATACTTTACAAACACTTAATTTTTGAATGCAATTTTATATATTTTGATGTAAATTAATGTTCATCTTTTTAAACATACTTTATTAATAATTTATTGCGATCTAGAAATTGCATACCGTGTATTCATTTAAAAATAATCTGACCTAAATATTTGTCTCACTAATAGAGATATTAATATCATCACAAATAATGTCAACCGCTTATAGAAAGAGGATATAAAATTACCTAATTATTGAGATTTTATGTTTCACAACCACTTTATAATTTTACATCTCACCATAGCAAAATATTATTTCAAATTAGTTATAGTAGTTCTTAAAAGTGTTTGGTAAGGTATTTATCAAGAAAAAAATTGTTATTTGGTGAATTTCTAACAATATAAATAATTTATTATAGAACCACAAAACAAACTTATTTTCCAATTACTCTAGAAATATTTAAAAGACATCATAATGTTTCATATACTAAACGATCAAGTTTTATTTTACCCACTTTGTTTGGATATAATTATCTACAAAATAAAAATTATGCCAGATCAAAATATATTAAAAACTCATTTGTGTGATGATTGAACTATTACTAGTTCAGTCAAAATAGACATTTAACTCTGCAAAAATTTGCATAGAGCTAAAAATTAGGTCTTAAATGCACTATTGCACATAAAAAATCAAAAGTCTCTATCGATTTCCCTTTTGCTAAAAAATTTATTCAAGGTCAAAGGTCATAAATATCAGTTTTTTTAATTTTTAGTCGTAAACTCTAAGTGTTATTGTAAAAATAAGTCAGACAAAAATTGTAAATCATGCAATAGAGAAGATGCATAAATTTTTTATATAGATCAAAAATATCTAAAGATACTGATTAATACTATTTATTTTAATTATTTTCTTTTCAATAATAATTAAAAAATATTTAAAATCTATTAATTTGAATAGAAGGAAACGACCGCGCAAGTCGCTATTTGCTAGTTATGTTATACGGCATAGTAACTTTAGCAACTTAACGCGGCTAGTTGTTTTGTGCAGTTTTGTGCCTGAAAGTTGAAGTTTGTTTGAAGTGTTAAAAGCTGTTATTATCATAAAACCTACAAGAAGACGAGCTATAAGTATGTTATTATTCCGAAATATAAGAAATGTAAGCGCATTATAAAGCCGTATGACGTCAAACCAATGGCGACGCGTTTATAGTCGCATGATTTATTTTAAATTATTATTAAATTTTAAAATCGATTATTAAAACAAAATACTATAAATAGAAGTTATTTTTACTGATTTGACATTTATTTAATATATTGGATTAATCGGAAAATACTGTTTTAACTAAATTTTTTTATTTATGCATGTTCTCTATTATGTACAAAATATGGGTTTATACCTTTTTCCTACAAATCACTATTCCTTAGATATCACGATTTTAATCATTGAAAATACTAATACACATTCTAAAGTTGAGCGTGCATTGGAACCGTTCTCGAGAAAATTCTGACAAACAATAATTTTATCCTTCACTATTACGGATCACTCGCATTTATTAGTCTAAATCAGACGTTCTGTAGTATCAATGAGAAAACAACAGGTGCATTTTTCTTCTTAAAAGAACATACAGAAATCCAGCAAGAAAAAGCAAAGACAAAGACATTACTGTTGAAGTAGCATTTGAAGATTATCAGTCCGACTAAAATTTTCCTAAATCAACAATAATCCGTTCCTCTTTAAAGTAGTACACGTAAAAATAAAATATGAGTTTAACATTTTGGATATACAGATGAACTTTCTGACAAATATATTTTTGTTTGTACTTGAGCTTTCCCAGGTTTTAAAAATAAATAATCCTATCCCAACAACTATAATTGTATTTGTAGAATATTGTTCTGTTGCTATTTCAATTATGAGGATTTCAGTGTCATTGTGAGCTTATTTTACTAAAATGTTTTTAACTGTAAATGTTTTAACTTCTTAACCAATACATCCCTATTTATACTTATATTAAACGTCTAATAACGTATACAGGCCGCGTAAGGTTACGGGTACAGTGATCCGTTCAGGGGCGAATTGTGGCAAATGGAAAGCCTGACAGAAATTCATAGATGCGATAGGTAATAGTGAAGAATAGCATTGTCGTTTGTCAGAATTCGTTCGAAAACGGATCCATTGTACGCGCAGCTTTAGAGTGCATATTAGTATTTTCGATGTTTGAAATCATGATAACTCAAAAATGGTGATTCGTAAAAAAGAATATAACAAATTTTTTGGTGAAAATTGCGTGATTTACAACTTTTGTCTGACCTATTGTTACAATAACACTTACCATTTTTGAGAAAAAGGCGAAAAACCAATATCTATTACTTTTAACCTTGAATAAAATTTTGAGAAGAAGACTGTTGATATTCCATATTTCTAATGGTGTATGTATTTACGACATGTATCAATTTTCAGCTCTATGCGAAATAGTTATTATTATTTTTGTCTAATTTGACTGGACTATACAATTATCTTTTTTAAATCTCACAAACATTTGCTGATTGAATTTATAGTTCAAGTATGTATGAATTGCGGCTATACGATTTCTTGCTAAGCTGATTAAAAATATTACTTAACATATTATAATAATGTAGTTTGATAATAATATTATATTACTAAAAGGTGTAACTATTGAGCGGTTGTGCGTTTAATTGATAATACAATGTCATCTGTAAAAGGTTTAACCCGGATTCACCTCGAAAAATAATGTCAAGTCGTCTAGGCTGCCGAAAACAAGCTTATCAAAATAAAAGTGTTTTTCAGTTTTTGTGCTTTAGAGTCTACAGGGTTGAACTGTAAGTCTTCTATACGTGTAATACCACTTTGCAGGACACCACACACAGAAATTTGGCTGATTACAGAATCAAGTGTCTAAATTATAACTAAAAAGACATAAAACTTGAAAGTAAAAAAGTTACGTATAAGAATAACAAAATATTCTACAGATAATTGAAATTTAGAAATATATTTTATGATAAATTGGAGCTTGCTAGCTCTTGTTTGTTAGTATTTTTAAAATACTTAATCTTTGTCAAACAAAAAAATAGATACACTTACAATATCAACAAGGGGATTAGTTCTGGAAAATATAGATTAGGTGTTAAGTAGAAAGTCCGCGCGTTTAACACGATCACGAAAATTGAAGTAAACTTAGCCAATATTAAAAATTAATGATTAATTGTAATTATATAAAAATATTTGTTAAATAAATATTAACTAATAAATCTAGAAATATATAAAAATACCCACATAAAGAATATGTCAATTCTGTAAATAAAAATTATTTACTTATATTGTGCAAAAAGTTTCATTTCAAGTTCTGAATTTTATTCTCTCGCGTATTTCCCAAAGTGATCAATTATTCCAAACAAATGCATGCATAATGTGTGAGGCATCTTATTATGGAAATAGCGTGAAACGACGAAAAGTGAGAAAAGTGTGATAATTGGTTAGAAGAAGCACTTTACTTATGTATTATTTATGATTTTAGTGATTTCAAATAATGGTTCTGCACAAATGAAAAATTTCAATAGTTAGCGTAAATACGAGTAGATTACATAATTACACAAAATAAAGTCAAAAGTATTTAATATTATATTGTTATATTATGTTGTTTATAACAACATAAATTAAATTATTAAAACTTTCACGGCTATTTTTTAAATATATATACGTAATTTTAAGCGCATAAGGTTATATTAGTACTATAATTCTCAAAACACATATTGTGGATTTTTAAGAATGTAGCGGTTTAGAGCGTTGATTATTGGGATTCTGGGAGAGTTCTATTTATTTCCAATTACTATCTAAAATTACTTATGCCAGTAGCAAGCTTTTATTAAACATTAGCAGCAGTTTCGAGAAAGATTAGATATTTTCGAATAATTATAATTATCTTAAAATCTAATTTAAATTTAAAAATTAAATACTTGAGTCGACAACAAATTGACTTGAGTATTAATTACCATTCTAATAATCTTCAAAACAAGAATGTGGCTCAAACAGAAATCGATTTATAAATAATAATTTCCTAGAATACAAAATTTTAAACTTTTCAGACGGAATTCTACGTTTGGACTTGAAAATCAATAAAATGCTCGGAGTTCAGAGATTCTGGAAAATTTTTAGTATGCTAAATTATAAAAAAACTGTTTAACAAAATCTCTTAAAAAATTGCAGAAGAAACGTTTTGGATATTTTTACAATTTTCTTCCTCTATTGGTGTGCTTAATTTCAATTTTCGGTAGGTTTTTCCTTTTCCCAACCTTGCTACTTTTAAATCTTTTAAATTAAAACGTTTTTTGAATCTCTATGGGATTAAAAATGACTGCCAAGGTTTTTCAAACACATAATATGCTTTTCGACACAGCTGCCAACTCGCTCAAAAAACCATGTTCTTTCATGCCAGTTCAATGTTGGTCGAATCTGCAGACATAGCAGCTTCAATAACATTATTAAGGGGCCACTTAGATCCGGCATCGTTTCTTCCGTGCTAGAAACGCCGGTAATATTCACGTGACGATGGAAAGTGTACGTTTGGAATGATCCTAGCGTTATGGTGGGACCTCCTACTCATGTGGGAGGTCACGTGCCCGTAGCCACACTAGCTCCGAGTCATCTTGTAGCCTTGCATGACTTGGCTGTAACTTAATAATATTGCTGTTTTTGGTAACAACAAATATTTCAGTCAGTTTTGGTATTGTTCTGATGTTCAATCGCTTATCATATTTACTATCTTTATAAGTAATTAATGTCATAAACTATACAATTATTGTGTACTGGCTGTAATTATTGTAGACACTAGAAGTTTCGAGTTTAAATTCTATCTTATAAGATTTAATTATTATAGTATTTTTGCGATAATTTGTCGTTGCCGTAATATTCAGACAACTTTAGCATAGTCTTTTTCTACATTATTATTCAAAATGTGCATACTTGATGTTGCTGCAATATTTGGAAATGAAATATCCTCAAACATGACATTTAAGGATTATGATGTAACTTCTAATACTTCTAATAATTAAATAGAAAAAAATTTAAGTTTGAGTGTAAATCCATAATACAATGTAATTTTTTAGTCTATATTTGAATTGCAGGTATATTGGATGGTCGTACAGACAACCAATTGATCTAATAATTAAAAGGAATATCATTGAACAATATTATCCACGAGAGAATTCTAATAAAAATTCTCTTTTAAAAAGGCTTTAGAATTTGGTTTTTTTAAAGTTGCGTTATAAAAATATTATTAAATTTTTTTTTAAGTTGGTAGTTCCAACCGCACCATAGTAGAGTTATATTTAGTTTAATATAAGTATTTAATTCAAAAAACAAGTATGGTAACATCGTAACGTAAATTTAATTTTTTAAAATAAAACATATATTTTAGCAAATTTGTCAGTGTGTGCTTTGGTATACTAAACAAATTTTTCAAAATCAAGGATATTTCCGTAAATTTCTTCTAGTACAATGTTAAAATTTTAAGAGAAATAAAGTATAAATAATACTGAAAATACCTAGTCACTACACCTAGATTGACGGTACATATTATTTTGTATTAACCAATATTTTATTTTTCAGAAAAACTGGAGAGAGAAATAATAAATTTCAAATATTATTTGTCAACTAATTTAAAATTAGTTGACATACAATAATTGAAGCAGTGTTGCTTTTTCCTTTAAAATTATACATTTATTTCCATTACTGCTGATTTGTCAACATTTACATTTAATTGAAATTAAAACATTCGTATAGTAAAAGCAAATCACGACTACTTCAAAATGATTGTTTTAGAATAGTTGTTCTTGTCAAGTACTCTCACTTTGGTCACGGCCAAAATGATGAGTATTGCAATCTGTTAGTCAAGAGGATAAACCAATTTTCTGTCGCCTCTTCATGTCATTGTCATACTAGGATGACGTTTTGCTACTACCACGGTTACCAATTATATCTATAAACAAAGCGAGTAATTAATTTTAGTTAATTAATGACTTATTTGTCAGATTTAATTTTAACGCGATTACAATTGTGTTAAAGTTCAATTGAAAATTTGACAACAAAAAATTAATTAATCTATAGTTTTTATTTGAAGTCACGTCAAATTATTATAACAACAATAATAATAATTTAGGGTGTGCACGTATGTGGCACATCAAAATATAGCGATAAAGCTTTGCCCGGACACTTCACGCTCCCGATATAAATCTAGTGTATTCTCAAGGGATCACAAAATCCTCTTAACGAGACGCGTGTTAAGGTCCCTATGGATCTTCACTATACTTTTGGATTACTGCATTCTAGGATTTGCCAGTAGTAAGAGTAACTCTAAAACTTTTCTTAAAGTGCAACAATGCTCGAATATACTTGAAATTCAAATTTTTGTTATAAAGTTTGAAAGAAACCGGTTAATTCAAAAAAAAAAATTATTAAACTTGTGTTAACCGATCAACTAGTAGTTGAATTTATGATTTTTAAGTTCTTAATTAGATATTTGTTAATTTTATTGGGAAATTGTATTAACAAATACACTTAAAATATACATTTTTTATGAATCGTTTTGTGGCAGTTTTCTTTGAATTAGAAAATGCTTTTAATACCACTTAGGTTACAGAATTGTTCAAAACTTTACAATCATACTTCAGATAGAATACGTATTTTACTTTTTTCTTAAAGCAATAATTGTATCCTTTAAGTTCGGATGATAAGTTACCTTATTAAGTTATTTCATACTTTCCGTTATATTAAAGAATAAATCGTTATCATTATATTGCAATTGATATTATTTGCTTTGTTACTTATTGTTGGTATAAGTAATACCTATAATATACATAATTATATACAACATTACATCATAACATAATAATGCGCTGTTCAAGTTTGTAGAATTCATTAAAAAAATTTAAAAGAATTTTTCCAGAAAATATTTTTTATTTTATACTATAACTTTTTTCTACAATTAAAATATTATTTTGTTTAAAATGTTTTTTTTAACTGCGAACAGAATAGTAAAAGAAGTTTCACCAATAAAACACAAGTATTGATAAAAATAAAAAACAAATTGTACAGTATAATCCAAAAATTTAAACTATTTAATAACAAAACAATGATTATAAAATTAAGCGTTGCGAAGATTAAAATTATTGAAAAGAATAAAAAACAACACAAATTAACGTGTAATTTGAAGAAATAAATTGGTGAACTAATTATAGTTTATCAACCTTGACAAAAATAATAAAAAGACAAAAAAAATAAAACAAAAATAAATTTTAAAAATAATAAAATTAAAAAAAAACAAAAATAAATAAACTAAAATGACTTTAAAAATCTGAAAAGTAAAAATCAAAAGTTAGACCCAAAAACGATATCTTTTGAATAAAAAACATAGTTGAGGCTAATTTAAATTTTATATCATATATTATCATAAAATGTTATTAATTGTAAATGTTTATTATTACTTGTTGTTGTTATTCTTTGTTTTCATTAGAATTGTAAAAATAAAATTTTTTTCAAATTTCTTAATTTAAAACCCTTTTTAAAAATATTTTATTTAACATAAAATTTATTAAACCATGTAACTTATTTTTTAGGAAATCTGTAAATTTTGAGATCTTGGGACACCTTGCGTTAGATCTACACGCAAAATAAACCAATTATTGAAACCCGAAAATTAAAATTCAATATTTTTGGGTGAGGGTAAAAATATAAAATTTTTTTTTAACTTTTGTATTTTAAATTTCTTAAATATTATGTAATATTTTTAAAACAGAAACTCAAAATTTGGAAAATTAGAAATTTAAAAATTTTTTTTTCAGTATTACTACTTGAATTTAATATCTTTTTTTTAAAATTGTTATATTAGACCTACAATGTAATTTATTTATAAAATATTTTGAGGTTAGGTTATTTATATAAAGGGGGTTTTCCAAAAGTGTTTTCAATGTTGCCTAAAACCCTTAGTTCAAATCTTCAAGCGTTAAAAACACTATACAATTATTGTGTACTGGCTGTAATTATTGTAGCCACTAGAAGTTTCGAGTTTAAATTCTATCTTATAAGATTTAATTATTATAGTATTTTCGCGACAATTTGGCGTTGCCGTAATATTCAGAAAACTTTAACAAAGTCTTTTCTACGTTATTATCCAAAATGTGCATACTTGATGTTGCTGCAATATTTGAAATGAAATATCCTCAAACATTACATTTAAGGATTATGATGTAACTTCTAATACTTCTAATAATTAAATAGAAAAATTTAAGTTTGAGTGTAAATCCATAATACAATATAATTTTTAGTCTATATTTGAATTGCAGGTATATTGGATGGTCGTACAGGCAACCAATTGATCTAATAATTAAAAGGAATATCATTGAACAATATTATCCACGAGAATTCTAATAAAAATTCTCTTTGAAAAGGCTTTAGAATTTGGTTTTTAAAGTTGCGTTATAAAAATATCATTAAATCTTTTTAAGTTGGTAGTTCCAACCGCACCATAGTAGAGTTATATTTAGTTTAATATAAGTATTTAATTCAAAAACAAGTATGGTAACATCGTAACGTAAATTTAATTTTTAAAATAAAGATATATTTTGCAAATTTGTCAGTGTGTGCTTTGGTATACTAAACAAATTTTTCAAAATCAAGGATATTTCCGTAAATTTCTTCTAGTACAATGTTAAAATTTTAAGAGAAATAAAGTATAAATAATACTGAAAATACCTAGTCACTACACCTAGATTGACGGTACATATTATTTTGTATCAACCAATATTTTATTTTCAGAAAACTGGAGAAATAATAAATTTCAAATATTATTTGTCAACTAATTTAAAATTAGTTGACATACAATAATTGAAACAGTGTTGCTTTTTCCTTTAAAATTATACATTTATTTCCATTACTGCTGATTTGTCAACATTTACATTTAATTGAAATTAAAACATTCGTATAGTAAAAGCAAATCACGACTACTTCAAAATGATTGTTTTAGAATAGTTGTTCTTGTCAAGTACTCTCACTTTGGTCACGGCCAAAATGATGAGTATTGCAATCTGTTAGTCAAGAGGATAAACCAATTTTCTGTCGCCTCTTCATGTCATTGTCATACTAGGATGACGTTTTGCTACTACCACGGTTACCAATTATATCTATAAACAAAGCGAGTAATTAATTTTAGTTAATTAATGACCTATTTGTCAGATTTAATTTTTAACGCGATTACAATTGTGTTAAAGTTCAATTGAAAATTTGACAACAAAAAATTAATTAATCTATAGTTTTTATTTGAAGTCACGTCAAATTATTATAACAACAATAATAATAATTTAGGGTGTGCACGTATGTGGCACATCAAAATATAGCGATAAAGCTTTGCCCGGACACTTCACGCTCCCGATATAAATCTAGTGTATTCTCAAGGGATCACAAAATCCTCTTAACGAGACGCGTGTTAAGGTCCCTATGGATCTTCACTATACTTTTGGATTACTGCATTCTAGGATTTGCCAGTAGTAAGAGTAACTCTAAAACTTTTCTTAAAGTGCAACAATGCTTGAATATGCTTGAAATTCAAATTTTTGTTATAAAGTTTGAAAGAAAACGGTTAATTCAAAAAAAATTTATTAAACTTGTGTTAACCGATCAACTAGTAGTTGAATTTATGATTTTTAAGTTCT
This sequence comes from Lycocerus yunnanus, assembly GCA_036346125.1. Lineage (NCBI taxonomy): Eukaryota > Metazoa > Arthropoda > Insecta > Coleoptera > Cantharidae > Lycocerus > Lycocerus yunnanus. The sequence goes on along the minus strand of JARFIX010000008.1, from coordinate 1,853,321 downwards.
TAATTAGATATTTGTTAATTTTATTGGGCAATTGTATTAACAAATACACTTAAAATATACATTTTTTATGAATCGTTTTGTGGCAGTTTTCTTTGAATTAGAAAATGCTTTTAATACCACTTAGGTTACAGAATTGTTCAAAACTTTACAATCATACTTCAGATAGAATACGTCTTTTACTTTTTTCTTAAAGCAATAATTGTATCCTTTAAGTTCGAATGATAAGTTACCTTATTAAGTTATTTCATACTTTCCGTTATATTAAAGAATAAATCGTTATCATTATATTGCAATTGATATTATTTGCTTTGTTACTTATTGTTGGTATAAGTAATACCTATAATATACATAATTATATCCTACATTACATCATAACATAATAATGCGCTCTTCAAGTTTGTAGAATTCATTAAAAATACTTAGAAGAATTTTCCCAGAAAATCTTTATTATTTTATACTATAACTTTTTTCTACAATTGACATATTATTTTGTTTAAAATGTTTTTTTTAACTGCGAACAGAATAGTAAAAGAAGTTTCACCAATAAAACACAAGTATTGATAAAAATAAAAAACAAATTGTACAGTATAATCCAAAAATTTAAACTATTTAATAACAAAACAATGATTATAAAATTAAGCGTTGCGAAGATTAAAATTATTGAAAAATAATAAAAAAACAACTTAAATTAACGTGTAATTTGAAGAAATAAATTGGTGAACTAATTATAGCTTATCAACCTTGACAAAAATAATAAAAAGACAAAAAAAATAAAACAAAAAAAAATTTTAAAAATAATAAAATTAAAAAAAAACAAAAATAAATAAACTAAAATGACTTTAAAAATCTGAAAAGTAAAAATCAAAAGTTAGACCCAAAAACGATATCTTTTGAATAAAAAACATAGTTGAGGCTAATTTAAATTTTATATCATATATTATCATAAAATGTTATTATACCATAGATACCTAACTTACCTTTGTTTGAAGGAACATCTGTAAATTTTGAGATGGCAGATCGGACACCTTGTGTGTTAGATCTACATGCAAAATAAACTCAATTATTGTAACCACAAACTTTAATCGATCAATATATCATCTGAAAGAATACATCTTGAAGAACTTTCAGTAATTTTTTTATTGAAAAATATTACATTGTTTAGTGGCAAATGGCTGGCAATGAAAAAATTTTTTCATGTATATGGTTTGCGGTGACCAACATCGTGGTGAAGTGGATCATATGAAATAAAAAATGTGGATTGATTTAGTCAAATATAAGTATAAACTAGTCTTTAATCGAAGGATTTAAAAAAATATTCATTTTTCACAAAATGGCGGACAGTCAAAGTTAATGGTTCAATTTTAACGAAAAAAAGTGCCCGTTTTATGGCTATAAAACGGCCATTTCTTTTCGAAAAAAAAAATCGAACGATTAAAGACTACATTTTTATGTATTAAATAAGCTTGCAAAATTTCAAGAAGATCGATTCATAAGTGTTCGAGTAATCTTGGTCACCGATTCAGAAATGCCATTTCGAGAAAAACGCGTTTAAAGTTTCAATTTCAGTTTACCCGAAGAAAATATTTTTTTTAGACTAACATTTTTAGACCCTAACAGGCAACAAAAATACGTTTCTACAAATTCCAGTCTATTATATGAACGTTGCGAATGTCAGACCCTTTTTGTCGAACAATGGATTAAAATCGAAGGTCGAGCGCTCCAGGGGCCTAGGCTAGCCGGTATTAACACAACGGATTATTTTCTTTCAACGCTCATATCTCAGTAAATTTTGTTCGGATCGACTTGAAATTGTCAGGACATATTTTCAGATACTTATACTTAAAACAATGCAATAAAAATTTCAAAATCACAAGTGGGGTAACTCAATGCTATCTCCGATTTATAAAGTCATCATAAATAGCTGGTAAGATTGCGATTAATTTTGACAAAATTATAAAAATAAAAACCTCATCATTATCATCGTCTGCACGTTTTGAGCTGCTGCTCGTTAGTCACTCTTTGGTCGCTGCATCTCTTTTTTGGGCGCCTCACATAAAAACCTTCTATACGTAATTTTCTTTCTACATATTATTTACACAATTTTTTGCTTTTATTACCTAATTAAAATCTTATGTTTTAAAAGATTTAAGTTTGTCCACTTTAATTGTAGATGTTAGAATAATCTGATTTTTATCACGAAGTTCAAAGTTTTACAATTTCAATTTTCTTCAGTAGCGTAATTTTCTTGAATTTCCATGTATTAATACTTCATTTGTATTTGTGAGATTAATTTCATGAAATGATCCATTTGTTTTAATCTTGGTATCCAATTACTAGATTTGTACAATTACTAGACAATTACTACTAATTGTAGAATTATAATTAAGAAACGGTCATTGGCATGGTTGTTAGCGCAATGAACTGCTAATGTAAGCCTCCCCGGTTTGTATCCGGGTTGAGTTCACTTTGCAATGCCGTCTCCGTGCTTCGGAAGGCACGTAAAGACGGTGGTCCTCTCACAAGGTGCTGGCAACATCTTTGAGGTATTAATTGCTAGAGTGCCCTCTTGAGGGGACAGGTAAATAACTTTGGTTGTATTCTTACATAAGGAAACCCGTTTTTTTATAGGGGATCGGACAACGTCGCAAGACGTTTAAAACCAATTGTATGTATGCATCCAATTACTATTCTTTGTTTTCAGAAAGTTTAAGTCCTTATTTGTAAAGTTGTATGATCACGTGTTGTAAACTTTCGCCTTCCACTTACTCTAGCTCGATAAATTTATAAAAGAACGAAAATTTGACTTAAGGATGGCAAATACTAATGTTATTTGGCGATAAAAAGGATAGTATAGGATGTTTTTGATTGGGTGCTACGTTCGTAAGTTATAAATTTTTTAAACTAAAAAATTAAAATGAAAATAAGAATTTCTTCTTTAAACAGATGCCATTTCTACAAAAACACTTTTTTTGTAAGAAACTAAAGCTAAGCAGATCTTGGGATATCTTGTACATAAGTTTGAAAAATGAGTTTTGATTTTATATTTCATATTTCCGTCATTATTTAATTTCTGTTATTTGTTATTACTTTAAATTTTTCGTAAAACTACTATATAAAAACTACTATGTAAAATAAAAATTATTTTATATTTTTAAAAGATGTGTCAAAAAATATTTTTATTTTTATGCAAATTTTTTCGAGAGCCAAGGTAGGGTAACCCCTTAATGCAGTATTAACATTGTATAATGTAAATATATTATATAACATTATTGCTGTTCTTTTTTGTCTGATGCATTAGTCCCATTAGACACATTAAACTATGCTTGTCTGCCATAATTGAGTGGAGATTTTTAAGCCAGCGAAATGGGACAGAAAAATGTACAGTGTTTTTCATTTTCAGTGTTTTTTAAAAACTCTTCTATTAATTTTACTTGGTCCATATAATGTATATTTATAATTATGTATATCTTCAAATCTGCGAGCGCCTGTTTTTGAAACTTCTGATGGTTCTATAGAGTTGAAACTTGACAATCATAGTACTACTTATCTTCGATGGTCAATGCAATCTATTAAAATTTTTCCGAAAACAGAAACCTCACTAAAAAATGAAAATTATTCAGGCGCATTTAGGAAAATATAAACAGCCTCGAAAAAAAAAGTACCAATATTTAGTAATAAAATATGGTTATTTTAACATGTTCAAAATTTTTGGATTATGTTTAAAAATGTTATTTTTTACTTTAAGTGATGTTTAACTAAAAAAAAATTTTTTTAAATTAAGAGCAGCAATCGTCATCTGTGGGCGACTTCCATCGCAATTCTCGTTTTTAGAAATAAACACTTTATCTGGCGGTAAAAGTATGCTGTTTGCCAATAATTGTTCTTTTCTTTTGATTTAATTTCTTCTTTTTAGCAATGTAAAATATGAGAATAGTATACGCCTAGTATGGTGGTAATCTTTTTAATTTAATACGTCTATTTTTCCCTCACGGCATCATTAACTTTTACGATCATTCCCTGTATTGTGACATCACTTGACCTGCCAGAGCGCTCGTGATCTTTAGGTGAATCTTTAACGTTGCAGAAATAATTGATGGATCGGTGCCATATTATATTATGATATATTTTTTAAAATATTTTATTCAACATATATATATTATGCATAATACTTAATAACGCCGTTACTCAGTAAACAATATAATTTACACATAATTATGTAAATTATAGTTTAGAAATCTCCTCACTAACTCTCTCGACACCTTGCTATTCTAGCATATTTTTTGGTTTTGATGGCATCTGTATATATGGCATCCACATCCTTTATTGTTCTTGAAACCTTTAAATTCTCCGGTTTTCACACATTTATTTACACTCTGCAATAGTAAACCATGTCTTACGTGATTTTCTGTCTTTTTACCTTGAGCAATTTTCTACCATTTATTTCTTGCTTTTTTCAATATGTCCAAACCAAGTTAAAATATATTTTTAAGATTTTTAAAAATATTATTCTGGAATAAAACTTTTTTATTTGTATGCGAATTTTATGAACTCTTATTTTTTTTCATCTAAAAATTTTAGGTAGTTTTTTCTTTTAGTTTAAATATTTAAATAGATGTCTTTATAAAGAGGTACCGTATACAATATTATACTTGAAAAATAATTTTTCCAGGGCAAGATTCCGTTCATGTGAGAAATTTGATGATCGCTTCTTCTGTATAAAAGTAGAATATTTCAGAACATTTTAAGGATTTAAATTCTAAATTCCACAATTTATTTAAAATTATTAAGTATTTTTGTGAATATAACTCATTAATAAAAGTCGTTTCAAGGACATAGATTTATTATTTAAAAAAACAATTTATGACAAAAGTAATTTTACATTAATCAGAGATATTATAAAGATTCGATTCATATAGTACATAATGTAAACAGAAAATCTTAATTTGTTTAAAATTATTAATATTGTTAACAAGGCAAATTCAATCGTATGATAATTATGATTGTTAAACGTTTAATTTTATTGGTCGTTTCTTTATACATAGAATATATAATAAAATTATGTAAATTAAAATTTTAAAAGGGTATGTTAATTTTCAATAATGATAATATAATAAAATTATTGAAATATTATGCTATATTATTGTATATCATAAAATAGACATTTTATTTAAAATTTAAAATGTTTTATCAATTTTCCTTTAAATTGGACTAAATTTTTAATTTTCGTTTACTTTCAGTTTGGAGTTATGTACTAAAAAAAGACCTATGTCCATTTAAAATTTTTTTATAACTATGAGAATAGTATTCGTACCTACACATTAGAAAATTATATACTCTACCTAAACTACAATAATACTTAAAAATGTTTTTCAAAATATTAAAGCAATTTAAATGGGCATGTGCGTTTTTTTATTAATATACAGTTTTAAAGCAATTATTTTACGAGATATTTAAAAATTTGTAATATACCTACTATTCTCAAGTTATAGTAATCGAAACAATTTTAGTTTCACAGTTTTGACAACAGCAATTTTTGCTTATAATACATTCTATAAAATAATAAGATAAAGAATTGGTCGTAGGCCAATAATTAGTAAATACTATAAGTAATAGTAACTCCAAAAATTGCATATTATTCAATCTTTAACTAAGTTTTACAAAATTATATTGTAACATTTACAATAATTTATAATATTGTAGAATGATTCACAAATTTTGCAAAATTTTGGAGCACGTAAACATGTTCCTCTTATTTACGATTATGTTATAACACTTCGTTATAATTTATATGAATAGATAATTTATAGTATACATTCAAAAATAATTATTTCTGATTTATATTTTCACTAATTAATTAGGTAACTAGAAATTTAAATAATTAATAGAGCAATTATTAAATTACTATGACAAACAATAAAATTAATTTTTATTTATTAGTTATAAAATAATTGCTCAAATTATTTTACAAAACGAATCCTTATTAAAATGAAGGGTTCTTGATATGTCCATTTGTTGAATATAAACTCGAAAAAATTTATACAAAAATAAAAGGCCATAAATAAAAATATAAATAATATAATTATTATAGTTATCATAAAAACTTTTAAAATAATTACAACGCCATTTAATTAATTTTTGGTATGGCATTTATTCCATAGTAGGTTGTACTTAATGTAAAAATAAAATTAGAAACTTTTTTTTATAGGTACCGATTAATAAGCACTGGGCATCTACCGGCTAAAACCTATCAGGTAAAATTTTTAGAATAGCCGTTTACTGTCCTACATATTATATTTACAATATAGGAAAATACAAGATGTTTATAATATATTTAGGTCATTCATAAGTTTAGAAGTGCGGCATAACAAAAAATAGATAATTAAGATTTTCTTTGTAGATTGTTTCAATACTAACTCATAAAAATTGAGTCATGACAAGTTATTAACAGTATAAAAAATGTATTTTGTGTATGATTATCTACCAGACCATGTACATACTTAGGAATAGTAATATTATTGTAGTAGTGATTATTACTACAGAAAATATACCAAAGTACTATAAGATGTAGTACTATAACTATAAGATGTACTACAAGTTGTAGTGCCTGTGTGTAGTATTGAACCCGATCGAAATTCTCATTTGCAATTTATTCTAAATGTACATTGTCCATCATGTAATCACATCGAGATGTAACCAAACCTTTGATTTGAAGTTGTGAAAACGTTGCGTATATTATTAAAGTTGGTATATAGTAGCTCTTTATATAATATACTACATACCAATAATTCTCAAGAGTATTTGCAGACAGTGTCGGTAACTTCAAATAAAGTTGTGCAAAGGTAATTAACTTTAAAAAGGTTTCGTTGTAATTTTGTTTAATTTTTCAATACAAACAACTACGAAGGAATTTTGATAAACTAAATAAATTATTAACTTCTTGTACTTGTCACTAGTAATAAATTTTAAGTTAAATCAGATATAAATTATTAATATTTTTCCATAAATCAATACTAGATGGAATTTGAAAGTATAAAAATTTTATTTTTGCTAAACGATAATTTAATTTTTACAAATTTTTCACGTCTGATTATATAGTATTAATTTAAGTATTTCATATGTAGCACTCTGATAATACGTATTTTAATATAAGCGTAAATAAAATTTAAATATCTAAGCATAGTAACTAAATCTGTTAGGTTTCTAGGGAAAGATATTTATTGAAATAAATATAATTGCACATGTCAAAAACAAACATAATCTACCATTTAAAAATCAATTTTATGTCTACAAAATTGCTAATACGTATAACAAAAATTAATAAGGTGTACTTCCTACTTCCGGAGCAAGTCGTGTGTGATTTTCGGTTTTCCATTCGTTAGCTAGAGGAGCAGTGGCAGCTAATGGTGGAGGGGAAGACCCGGGTTGGGAAGCCGGTGTAGTTACGACACTTAATGCATGTCTAATGCAATTTTCCACGTTTGTTTCGATATCCATTACTTCGTCGAGGTCTTTTTCGTTTCTCGAATGAGACGAATCTGGTGATTCGATATGTTGATGGTCACCATTTTCTAAAAATTCTGAATCCTGCTCAATATCTCCATTTTCATCATTTTCATTATCTAGATCTCCATTTAAAAGGATACCCACAGTATTATCCTGAAAAAGAAAACAAATTGTTATGTAAATTTTTAATGTTTATTACTAATTATTGTTTTTTTTATTATTATTTATTATCTTTTATTATTGATTATCCCAAATTAATATTTATTAACTTAGATTTCACCACCTAATTGTATCAAAATTACTTTTTATGTATTTTTCTGTTATTGTCAATTTTTCTGTTAGATGTACCTTTTATGTTCAGTCGCAACAATAACGACATGGGGGTATTTTCGCAAAAATTAAACGAAACTGTACTAACATACCCAAACGTATCGACATCATATCGTACGGTAAACAATATTTTATAGATCAAACACTTGCAGGTAAACGGCAAATGTAACTAATATGTTTTCAAAAGAAAATAGGATCTTTCATGCAATATTACCTCCAAAATCCCCTACCCCTAGCTCGGGGGTTAATGATTAGAAAAAATGACAATATAAATTTATTTAGTAAAATTAAGTATAAATATAAATATAATTAATTTAGAGATGAATATGCGAAATTAAATAGATGAATTGAAACAGTAGTGCCCAATATAAACTGATGAATTGAAGATAGTAGAGCTATGTATGGAAAAATTAGTGGAACAAGCAAATATAAAACTAAAAAAACAAGAAAAAACATTGAAAAATTAGAGAAAAGTAATGTAAAATTGCAATATAAGGAAAGTACAATTGAAAGGAGCATTTACGCACAAATGGTAAACAAAAGGAAAAAATAATAATGATTAAACAATATGCGAAAATCAACGGAATTATTTTACCAAAAAAGATTTATAAACACAGGTTGATACACTAGGGTCTTGATTTGCGTCGCATTAATTTGATCCGAATTATAGGACCAGAAATCTTATGGATTACATAATACAACTTGGGTCCTTTCAAATAATGCAAATTCAATTTTTTGTGTTCTAAAATTGATAAAATTCTAACACCTAACAGGCGATTTAAGATTTAGAATTTGAATCGACTATAAAAAAAAACTAATAAATATTTTTTAAAAGTTATAAGTTTATGAGTTATAAGTTATGAAGTTATGAGTTTATACTGCTGAGACCAGCAGTATAGCGCGAAGCATACACGGGTTGACTATGACGCGGTAAGTCGTTTTTGGATAATGTTAGCTTAATATAAAGAGATCATTCACACTCCTATAAATCGCGTGCCGCCTTGGTATTGTACGTTGGAAACGTTACAAAATTTTTGCTTAGTCCAGAAAAATTAAAAGTACATCTTCCCTTCAACCTGCCTGCCCATTTTCCGTAGTGAACGGCGACCTCTCATCTCAAGTCGCATCGTACTTGTCGTACGTTAAATTAAGTTGTCATCATCCTTATTTTCGTTAGTGGTAGTGCTAAGTGTTTACCATCCTTGATCTTGTGGTTTTTTGGAGCACTATTATTCACCTCTTGAAGATCAACACTTATTTGCTGCCACGCTATTACCAAAATCCACCAACCAAGTTCCATCATTTATGTGAGTACATTTTTGTTTACACCATTTAGTGCTGCGCATCATTAGAAGTTATTTGTTTTTTGTTAAATGCAAGAAAGTCATTAGTAGTATTATTGGTATTCATTATTTGTTGTTTAAATTTAAGTTAGTCATTTTTAATCAACGTAGCGCTACATTTTCAATTGCGGTATAATTTTAAGAACTTGGCCCGATTGGATCATTTGTAGAGAACTGATATTATTTATTATACGTTTATCTGTTAAATTGTATTTTTGTGTGGCTAATTTCTCTTTCACAGTGAAACATATTGTAAAGCTTAGTTGGATCGATTTCGGAAATACTAGGTTTTCTCACATTGGTTGGAGTACGATTCTGCTAAGCCTGATTCTCCAAGACATTGCTTTTGACATTAACAGTGGCGCCCTTGGTAATTATATCGATAAGATCTGCAATTTTGCCCCCAATTCCGGTGCACATACATTCCAAATTCTTTACATCTGACCCCGAACTTACGGCGAGTTTAACTGGCACTTTTACGTTTTGTTGCGGGTATGTGTGCCGAAGAATAACACCGTAACAATATGGGTGACTAATACCCAATTGCTTCACTCATTTTTTTTTAGGTCAGCAAACTCCAGGTTAAATTGATGAAATAGCCAATCAGACGACAACAAAATAAATAAATTGATTATCTGATTGGTTATTTTGTCAATTTAACTTGAAGTTCGAAAACTTGAAGATAACTATGAGTGATGAAATTGGGCATAAATGTTTCTTATCCTTTTTTACAATTTTATGTTTTATTAGCAAATGAAGGCTACAGGAATAAAACAGGGGATGTCTCAAAAGTAGAATATTGAGAAATCTTAATTTTTAATGTTAATTTTTTCTTCTTCTATAGTTTATTCCGGTAAACTATATTTTTAATGTTAAATTTTGTGAACATCCCTAGTTTTATTTTTGTAATTTTACATGTAGAAAGAGCTACATAGAGGCAATAAATGGGATTAACAGTTCCATTTTGCAAAAAAATGGACATACCTTGTTTTATTCCTGTACCCTTCAAATGTAAAAATTATATTGTCATTTTAAAAAGGTTTATTATTGTATTGTATAACAGCTTTAGCTAAATAAACTATTATTATTATTTAAATGCTTATATTTTCTTTTTTTTCAGTTTAATTTTTTGTATGATGACGTTATAGTGGATTTTTCAAACACCGATGTGTGCATTTTTTGTTGATTTTAAAATATTAATGCAATGGTTTATTTTCATTCGCAATCGATAAATTTTTATTAATTATTTGAAATTAAAGATTTTGTTATCCTTTTCTCTCTTTTAAATTCTTGAAACATTGTACGTTGTGAGTTGCAACGCTTATCCATACAATGTGCGATATACTGAGAAATGATCATATTATAATAATTATATTTCTCTTTCGTAACTGTGTAGTAATTATAGCTTAGTTAATACTAAGAAAGTAAAAGCACTCTTGTGCAGATAATTATGTACATTTTATAATACCTATAAGTAGTATTACTCTTGAATTGTTCCAAGATGGCTGTACAAACATGTTTTCGGTATTTACTGTGTTATAAGCTATAATAACTATCACAAAAGCAACATTTTATGTACAGGTGGACCTGTGAAATGTGAATAAATAGTGGGCTTTTCATAAATTGTTATTACTAACGATAAAACTGCATAATGGTCAAAACAGTAATCAGTACTTAATAATATAAAATAATCAAGAATTGGAATGCTTCTTTAATTTTAACGTACCGATTGGATTTATTATGGGTAGATAATAGCTATTATGTACTACTATGTATGTAGTTAAAATAGGTACGTTTTTGACTAATTAATTCTTTATTTAAGATTTAAGTGTTGACTTGAAAATGATTTCATAGTACTTATTAATTTGAGTACTTACTATAAAAATTGTTAATAAATTATTTAATAAAATTTTATCTGAATGTACGTAATAATTTTAATAATTTATATGAATAAAAGTTATTAAGCTTGCAATATACTCCAGCATAGAATAGAAGTTGGAAATGTTTGAGCACGTAATAAATTGTGATAGTAATGAAAATTTTAAACTTTGATAACGTAAAACAGTTAAAATTTTACCTTAAAATCAACATGAAAAAAGTTAAAAATAACAGTTTCTCTGTAATTTATGAATGGCGTTTCTTTGAGTTGAAACACGCATCAGACCGTTTGAGCTTATCAGTGGATTCATGAAAGAATGCCGAACATCATTCTATTTACAGATTACATCCTGATAGGAAACGTAGATGACAGTACAAACTGTAGTATCTAAGTGGCAATTTCTTCTTTTTGTTTAAAAGCGGCTGTGTAAATACTCTCTTACTTCGTCAAAGCTTATTTTGATTCAGCTTTGAGCTTTTTGTCTTCCAATTGAAAAAACCAGGCGGAATGAATTTCCAACTCTTATTCGGTAAGTATCCATTTAAACGTCTCAACAGTAGGATTTTAAATTCGAACGACCTCGGAATACGAGAACAATAACGTTACAATAACATTGAAAGCTTACTTTTGCCATTTAAGTTTCTAATAATATTGCTTTAAGTTATTTATTTAAATTATTCCAATTATTAGTCTTTCGACTGAATTTTTGACACATTTGTTAAGTCCTAAAAATTTAATTACTATACACACAGATAAAGAATACTAAAAAGTAAAATTGAAATTGTACCTATTATATCACCAATTCAAACTGACGTAGCTCATAATCTCGTAAATTTCCGTTGGAAATATTAAAATTAATGGATATTAACTTTTGTTCCATAAAAGCAGAAAACACAGAAGCAATTAACATAATTTAAACGAATGTTCAGTTTTATTTCTTTTGGTATTCATTTAATATTTTTGAAATACTTATTTATTTATAAGTGTTAACCGCTCCCGATTCTGCTGTTTTATCAAAAGTAAAACTCTATTTCCTTTATTTATTAAATGGGCGTGAAATAAAATTGGTAGAAAGAACCTTGCTATAAATAACCTTATTACGAGAAAATAATATTATAGAAGTATAAAGTGGAGAAAATTATAATAAAATTGGTACATACATTCATGTTCACTTTAAAGCAGTAATTTATCAACTGTAAGCTGCACTGTAGGGATTCTAGTATGATAAAATAAGCTAAAGAGAGACATTATGTTATTATGGAGTAGATTAGAAACCATTTCGAAGGTGGGTGCGCCCTTTCATTATTGAGCACGTAGCTTTATAATTTATTATCTAAAACCATGCTCTGATATTAATATTTTTGACATTAACAAATTAAGAAATTTAACACTAATTGATTACTACGAGTTGAAAAACTTAACACTACACGAGTAAAATTAAATTATTAAAATATTTTCACCTAAAACCCTTGCTTGTCGGTCATGTAAACATGTTCACTTGGAGAGGGAGTACTGTCATATTAAAATGAATAAAACATTTATTTAATCAAACCGTTATTGCTAATTTTTAAAAATCGTAGACAGAACAAATTTATCACAATTAAGTTTATTAAATGATTTTCACTGTGAAAAATACGGGCGGAAATTTAATCATCACTAATTGTACTCTTGAGTGTCGTACTTTATAAAACCAAGCATAAAAATGCAGTAAATGTTGGGGTCTACTTAAGTTTAACCAAAACCATAGATATGTAATGGTAAAGTAAAATACTGTTACAGTTTTACGGTGAAATTGTGAAGATAAATTCATTAGTTAATTATTGTTCTTAAATTTTAAGGAGGAACGAACTACATAGCGATGCAATACTTTAATTAAAATTAAAAAAAATTTATCCATTAGTAAAATTAAGGTTAAAATGGGTTTTAATATTAATTTATTGTATAATAGTAAGGTTTTAATCCTGAATAAATAGCAATTTATTTAATTGATAATATAGGTTACGTGCACGTGTGCGCAAAAAATCAAAAGGTTTTTTATACAATATTTTTGAAACTTGAAATTGTATAATATTATGTTTGCTATTTGCTTCTCAGTAAGTATAAATAAATTCATTTTTCTTAAAAATTCCGAAATTGCACAATAGGTTTTATACTTAACTTGCAGAAATAGTTAATTTAATTTGATTTTAATATAATGTATTCTCTCGACAACCATCATAATTGGACATGTTTATTGCGAACACTTCATGAAACCGTGTGACTAATACAAACATTGTATTTTATTATACATTTATTTATAAAACATCTTTTTTACAGTAATCTCATCAAGATTTATGAGTTTAATTCAAATGACGTATCAGAAATCCTATAGAAGGTTTTTCGCTTAAGAAATGTCTACCGTCTAGTCCCAGGTAAATAAGAGCTTCAAAGTCCTTTATTCTCTATTTTCCTTACACATATTTAACACTGAACAGGAACCAGTAAGTAAAATATATTGTAAACCGTGTAAAATTAAGAATCATTAAAACGGTAGGTTCCCCGTGTTTGACAGTCATAAAAAATAAAATGAAATTTGTGTGACTAAATAAAAATGCACTGTCCTTGTAATAACTTTTTAATAAAAGTTAATAAATAACTATCTTTAATTTTTTTTCCGGTTCAGAAACATCATCAGAATGTTGTGCGTCAAATGGTCAACAATACAAACTAATCGAAAGTGCTAAGTACATAGACAATACAGATTAAAAGTTTTTTATTAATTTTCCTTTTAAAAGGCGTCAAAATATATAAAATTTAGATGCAAAAAAGCGTTATCTGAACATTCACAAAAAAAATAGTTTTTCTTCAAACGTCACCAAAGTTGACAGGTAATGACTCAACGCACGCTAATAAAGTTTGACTTTTATAATTTACTTTCAGTGTCGCTGCCAGTGACTTCTCTGTCGATGAATTGAAGGGTCTAGAAGTAAAAGGGTTCAAGTGCATTTTTAATGATTCTGAGATAAATGACTTTAAAGTTATTAATTTGAAATTCTAAATTCTAAGAATAAGTTTAGAAAACTATGTTAATGTTTTAGTTTTATTTAAAAAGAAAGAATCTTTTAATTTTGTTTTTTTAATATATTTTTTCTCAAAAATATACTTGAATCATTATGCATGTTAAAAAAAGTTTAGTTGTGATTCAAGTGCAATTACTGCACAAAAATAAACTTTATTTCTAAAAACATAAGTAATTTTTACAACAAAATTTCTTATTCATGATCAGAATCTAATATTACGTTGCTATGTTCATCATTTTCTTCGTCTAAATCAACTGATTTTGGTTGGGGTTGATCTAAATCAGGCTCTGTTTGGCTCAATCTCTCATGGTTTGGGAATGTTTTTTTTCCTTTTTTTTGTTGTTCCTTCGCCATGGTGATTTTATACTTTCATAAAAGCAAATCAAAGCCCTTTTTATAGCTCGTATCTCGTATCTCGTATGTATTTGTCGGACTCGTTTCGCTTGTCTGTCAAACTTACAAACTCGCCATAAAAAATTACGCTTTGATTCCTAGTAAAGCAATATACTATTTTTAACTCTGTTTTTAGACTTTTGTTTTAGATTGCAAAAATATTTCAACTTACCTATTTATGTTCAAATTAATCTATTATTCGTTATTCGAAACGTAATTTTGTATTATTTATTTTCGGATTTCCAAAAATAGAATGTTTTGCTCTTGTAAGGTTGTGAGATTGTTGTGAATCACACTGTGATATTGGTCTTGGTGAATTATTTTAACTAGGTAACACCCAAATCGGTCATGCAGTTATGTAGGTTAAGATGATAATGTTCTTAATTGCTCTCTGAATTTATATTTTTAAGCTGAAAGCGCTACTTCCTATGTAGTTTCTTGTTAAACTTTGGATATGCATTAGAAGAGAAGCATCTATGTTCTATAGATCACATGCTCAAGCCATTTTACTTATTAGAATTATCAAATACAATTTTTATGATTATCTTGAAGTTTGAAAAGTTTTAAATTTTAACTTACTATTGCAACCCTATTTTTTTCAATTTCAAAGGAAGGAATTTCAATTTCAAACAATTCAAAGGAAGTTAATAATATTGTATGCATAAATAGAAAGTAATTTTTATAATTTGCATAAAAGCTAACCAAAATTAAGTAATGAAAAATAATAATGCAATTTTCTACATCACTAGATGACCTATGGTATCTGTCCACACTCGACCCCAAAATCGCATTAAAGTTCAAGTGCAGTAATATACGGATAGTTTATTTCTCGCTGAGTACTTAGTACATACAGTTTGTAGATGAGTATTTATATGCATATTAGTAAGCTTAAGCAAATTGGATTCATTTAATTATCAGCAAATTTTGACATACATAAAATTGGTACATAATAATAATGCATATAAATATAGTATATACACATGTAATTAACTAAGTACCTAATTGTTAACAAAACAATCTTACTTGATCATGCTCGATACGACATAATAAAAATGCATTTATCGTCGTAATATCAGCATAATATGTATAATATGTATCAGCATAAGATGTTTTCTTTTTATTTAAAAATTTAATAGTTACAGTACATTGTGCTCAACTGGTAGGTATGTCTTTCCTTTTGAAAATTATGTTTGCTGCCGATTACTGTTGATACTTATCAAAGTAAGTAAACTAAGCTATTCAATTTGGTAATTAAATTATTTTATGCATCAACAAATACTATACCATGCTACAGATTCTAGCAATTTGCTTTTCACACATTCTACGCGTATAGAATTGTTTTTACTTTTTTAAGTTGAAAGATTTGGTAATAAATATTTAGTAATAAATTTGAATCAGCTGGAAAGTTTTATGCAGTAGCTATTTATTCCGATGCTTATAATAAGTTTTTTACGCCCCGTGTCTGACTTTTGGTATGGATAATTATTGTGTACCTACTTATTAAAATAATTAAAATGTAAAATCAATCAAAAGCAAAAACATAATGTATGATATTTGTATCATATATTTTATGAAAGGCTGTGTATATCTGTTTGTAACACATTAACGGATGTATATACATAATGTATAAAAATTTATTAAAAAACCGACGTTAGCTATAGTGCGCTAAAAACTAAGTTCAATCAAAGATTAGTTCAATTAATTTGAAATATTTGAAACTTTATTTTAACACTAAATAGTCATATACATTGAATAATAATAGTAAATAGTAGTAACTAATAATAACACTACATTATCGTGCACCTACTAGGTTAGTTAGTTAGTTAGTTTAAAGTACCCGGCATGGGTATGACATTCGTAGTTGATCGGGGTAGCACCCCTATTGGAAAAGTGTGTCAGTTTCCACTGCACCCGGCTTCCTTTATCTTCTTCGGGTACCACCCACTACAGAATGCAATCTTCTCTCCCATGTCTGTGATGTGTACACATATTGTTAACACATACAAAAGCGACCTAATGCTTAACGTGAACTCTAAACCACGGAAGTATATACACTTTATTTTGAAAAAATACTTTATTTTCAGATGTCCCACACTTCAGCGGTATGTAATGTTCCTTATATAACTTGTATAATATTCTGCGCTTTACATATTTTTTTGTTATTTTTTTGGGGATGAGAAGGCGCATGTCTTTTGTGCTTTTTAGGTCAAGCCGTCACTGCAGTTAGGTATCTATTTTTAAATTGCTGTTATGCATGCTGTCGACTAACATTTTTCGTATCACATATTAACACAATCCCAAACTCGACTTCTTGTATTTCTTTGCGTTTATCACAATTTCCGTGGGCTAGCTTGCGGGTTCGCATAGCGTCTGTTTTTAATAATAGTAACCTCGGTTGGATTCGAACCCACTATAATACTATAAACATATTAACTGTTTTACATTTAGTGATGCTTTTTGGTTTCAACATAAAAATTTGGGATAACTTAAATTTTATAGTTTAACATATAACTAAGGTATAGTAACTGACATGTTGTACAACACGTAAATTAATTATTATAGCAATAATTGAAGTTTCGAAGAAACCTTTCCTTTAATTCACTCGTTTTTGGGGTTATTTTATACTTCCATTATTTTATCTGGCATTTTATAAAAGACGTATCAGTACCAATTTTCATTAAAACCATAAGCAGGTAAATGACAGCGAAAGTAAATATTGATTTTCAAGACGACTTAAAAAATACACTAAAAAAATGTTATTTGCCAGTTTTCACATCTCATAATAGTTGTTTTAAAACATTAATTGATTTGATTGAAGTGATTAACGCGCTTAGGATATTATACCTCATAAAAAATTTCTTAAATTACTTTTCGTGATCTTCCGATCTCTACAACGGATAAAAATGTTAAACCTCAAAAGTAAATTTCTTCAACATTTTCAGTTATTCCTTTCTTAATTTACTATTGGAGGTATATAATGAATGAAAAAAAATACATAAATAAAAGCAATTAACGCTATTTTTAATTACTTTCCACGACATGAAAAAATAAAATATTAAATAATGGGAACTCCATTTAATATTGTGAAGGAAATTAAAAGCGACAACAATGCTTTTCTTTAATAAAGTATTAAATGACACTGATATTAAATGTTTCAGATAAGGAAATATCAATAGGCTTCAGGCTTATAGTACTTTTGACTAAATTAAATAAATATTGTTGAAGAAAATTTTATATAATCTAATAATAAAACATTTCAAAAGAAATTCAATGAATTCTTTTCAACTTAAAAAAAGATTCAAATGCAGTTATATTATGTATGTAGTATGGTTATTTTAAAGTAAAGACTATTATACATACGTATAAGTACATACGTATGTAACAATACATACATATTATACAGTTAAACCTGGATAAGCGAGAGTTCAAGGACTAATATTTTTTTCGTTTATAGTGTTTTCTCACATAATCAAGATAGGTAGATATGTAAATATAATTTTTATTTGAATTTGGCACAGATGCTTCTTTATAAAAAATAAAACAAGTAATAGTTACATATTGTTATATTGACTATTTATTTAAAATAAACTTTTATTTACTGAAAGAAATCCGTTCATTTTTTCGAGGTTGTGACAAACCTTTCTTTGCATTTGCTACTTATTAACTGTAATAAGTTTCACTAATAGGTTGGTAAAGACACACAGTCTAAATAAATACGGCATAAAAGCAATCATGTGGAATATAAATACGCTCGATTTGTAGTTACTGTAGATGTTTGTTAGACGATATTTATTGCGCGACTCTCACTTATAGGAGAGGTATAATAAGTGGCAGTCTCCGTTATAGAAGTCCAGGCGTGAAAATCGACTCTCTCATATAGAGGATAGTGTTTCTCACTTATAAAGATTTTCGAGATTTTCACTTGTAGCGTTTTCTCGTTTATCTAGTTCTCGCTCACCCAGGTTTGACTGTAGTATGTATTTTTGAAATATAAAAAATGTTGGTATGGTTGTTAAATAAGGTTTATTTCTAAGATGGGAATTAATGGTTCTGTTAAAATACAAGTCTTCTTATTTTCACTTTTTTCTTGATTTTAATAAGTCGTCAATTGTATATCAAATAATATCAATAATTTAAGCAATGTTTGAAAAAAAATTTAAATAAGAATTTATGATTATAAGCAGCTAGTATTAAAGTAATTATAAATGTATTGTAATATTGTTGTAATTGTTGTAATATATTAAGAACGAATATTAATAACAATGAATTTAAATAATTTAATATAATAATTATTGTAATTGAGCAAATTTATAATTCAACTTACATTTTCGAAATTTTTGGATAAATATTAAATTTGATAGTATATTTATTGTTGGCCCCCTGATTCAGACAGTAAATAAAATTGTATGCTATATTTCCCTTAATGTTCTCCTGATGCGCTACTTTAATATATTGCAAATCTTTTATAATTAAATTCTTTACGTTGGACAGCAAATTTTCTATACTATTACATCCACTTAATGAATTATTTAATTACTTATTATGTAATTATTTACGTTAGGCGTCAAATTAAATTGCTAACAATCAGTTCAATCGTCATTGATTGTGCTGTTAGTACTGAAATTGTCGCGGCACTGAATATTGGAGTCTCTGGTTCTTTCTTTTGTTGACTTATAATCTCAGAAAATATTTGTTTACACTTTTATGAGATGTCGGTCGCTATCTTCTACAAAATGGTAGTAAAAATGAGTATAAATTGTTTTATAGTTTTTGATTTAGTAAACCATTTGAGACAATATGATTAAATAAACAATAATTAGAAACCTGTACTAGACACCTATGTAATTTATTTAATTTTATTTATTTGCATTAAACATATAACAAATTCTATATTTATTCGGATGTACTTAAATAGTTTAGGAAGAGAGTTGTCCAGACAATGCCGTTATTTTGGTATTGTGCATTATTATTTGGACTGAATTAAAGTGCTCAAGTTTTGCAACAGGTTCTAACATGTGTTGTTGGTGCTTTTCAATATTATTCAACATTACATAAGTTAATTTCATAATCCGACCTTTACAATATTAAACAGCACTACAAACTATTTAATAATTTGCCTTAAGATTTTAATTAGTGTCTTCCTGCATGACAAGTAAAGTTAAAGTTGATTACTGAACTACCGGAATAACTCCAAGTTCCATCAGATTCCATCCCACTTCAATATACTTTAAAAATTTAATAATTGTTTTAACGAATTTTACTAAAAACTACCACATGTAGAATTCCTCTTTTAACAAAATGAAAGACACACGTTTTGCTCAAGTAATTATTAAAAAAAGTGATTTTCACCATAAATGGAAAACCCAAAAGAGATCTCTTTCTAAAAGTTCTAATCGTTTGAGTTTATAATTAAAATGATACAGGCATAATAACAAAGAATAAAGATTGTTAATTTTCTAGCCAGAAGAGCTACCATAGACTAACGATTTTGTTACTAAATTATTATAATTTAAATTTTTTGCAAGAGAAAAATTGTATCACATTAAATTTTTTATTTAAACTATCAACTTAAATTGCGACGTCATAAATTTAGAGAAAATTTATAATATGTATACTAGTTATTTCATAAATACGAATGACGATATGAATACGATTAAAGACAACATGTTCCTGTAACAAAACAACAAATACAAATGTGTCTTCATTATAAAAAAAAAATAATTTTTAAATGTAAACTATAGTTTTTTGTCAGAATTTGTTACTGTGCCAAACTCTAATTATAATAAATTTGGTCGACATTTTTCTCATAGAAGCTTTCTGAAGATTAACAGGTTAATGGTAAAACAGCTTAAATGTTATATTTTATGGTTATATTTTATGTTCGTACGTGTATTACAAAACATAACTATGTACGTAGGTATATACATATGTACATAACTTTTCCACTATTAAAGTTTACTACAAATCCTGCACAATCTGTAAAAATTTTGAGATAAATTTATAAAATTCATGCATATTCTAATAAATACTTTTAAAAATTAATAAAAAAAGAGATGAAAGCCATAATAATCTTGAAAACGTAATCCAGAATGAGAAGAAATAAACTCTAGAAGAATATAAAAATAAAATTTTTGAAAATGTTTTTGTACCATACATAGCAATTCACAGTTGACTTTGAACTAAAACTTTTAATTTAGCCAGGTATGGTAAAAATAAAGACTAAATCTCAATAATTATTTTTAACTACAAGAAGGTATTTTATTTTGTAATATTTAGCAGAACACTTTTATCCAAATATGAAGTAATCTGAGAATGATAACCTCTTTAATAGCAGTATAATAATATTATAAACACTAACCAAGATGAAAAGTGTAGAATGCAATAAATTGGTAAAAACTCAAAATAGCATGATTCGATGAAAGTATAATTATTAAGCAATGCGTGAAAAACAAGTTTATGTTTTCAACACATGAATCAACATTCTCAAAGAGTTTCAATTACCCTTAATAATTAACGCGGGCTGAATGGAGAAAGGTTTTAATCCATATGCTTATAATACGGTCGTAATGGTTAATACTCATTAATAAAAATTAAACGCAAGCATATTATAAATAACGTCCCAATGACAAACACATTGCCGCAAGAGCGGGAAATTATTTCCTTCATTTTTCTGCGTTCTAGTTTTGGTGAAATTGCAGAATTATACACATCTGCTGTGCATTTCAGATTACATTTGCTTGCAATTTTATCAAATCTGCAACTGTACATAAAAATGATATAGAAAATTTTCAAGTTTTGTAATCATTATCCATAAATTTCTTTTTCAAATTCTCTACAAACCATAAAAAATTATGCTGGGGGCAACAGGTAGCACAATCGTGAATGCAATTTAGGTCAAACTTTTTATATAATTTTAACCTTCGATAGCCGAGTAAAAATTAAATCTTTCGTCAAGTTTTATTTATTATTTTCTTGAAGTTCAAATTTTATACAAATAAAAATAGTTGTTATTGTAAATTAATTATTTATTTAATTGTATATAATTGTTTACTAAAAGAAAATCATAGAGCAATTAAGATTAATCTTCCAACTCATCAAAGTAATTTATTTCAGAAGTTATTGAGTTTCAGCTTCTTATTTTTTTTTTGATTTCTTACTTGTTTAAAATGCTTAGTTGCTTCTTTAGCATTTCGATTTCTTAACATTTTTTTGCAGTACCAAGTAGATAAATCCTGTCTTCTAATCAATTCACCTCTTTTTCCAAATAGCGAATTATAAATTTGGTCAGCATTGATAGGTATCATTTTTGTAGGTACACTTATACATCGTTGTTCATTAGCATTAAATTTAAATACTGCATTTGGATAAATGTTATTTATATCAATTACATTATCTTGCATTTGTTGATTTGAATTATTACAAGTGTTTGTAGTATTTTGTTGCAATATTTTCAATT
This sequence comes from Lycocerus yunnanus, assembly GCA_036346125.1. Taxonomy (NCBI): domain Eukaryota; kingdom Metazoa; phylum Arthropoda; class Insecta; order Coleoptera; family Cantharidae; genus Lycocerus; species Lycocerus yunnanus. The sequence continues at coordinate 1,831,358 of JARFIX010000008.1, read as the reverse complement.
TATTACTTTCCAAAATATTTTGACTGTCTTCAATTTTTACTTTTAAGCTTTGAATAGCTATATCATCGGGAAATGCAGAAATAGAATTGCATATAACTTCTTTTAAAACTTTCTGAAAATTTTGGTCAGCAGACTGCTTATAATCATTCAGAATTTCCGTAACAGATTCTGAAACTTGATCTATTAACTTAATTCGTTTTTCTAAGTATTCTTCTCTTTTATTCCAATAATTTTTAAGAAGATCGAAATATTTCGGCTTATTATTTACAGCTTCCAGGTTTGATTTACAATTTTTTATATTACCGTAGGCACTTGTATCAGAATTATTTGGTTTTAAATTTTTGGCTACATTGTTATTGCTAGTTTTCATAGACATACTTTTAGGATTCGTGCATTTTAAGTTTTGTTTACTACAGAAATTTACGGTGTTCGAACAACAACAGCAAATATTGGGAACACTGTTATATTCCATATTCATTTGAGGAAATGAACGTTTGTCGCAATTATACAATCTTGTGCTATAATAATTGCTAGGTGTTTGTTTGATTTCGCGTAATTCGTTTAACTTCTTGGTCACATCATTTACATTCGGAATTGGTACATTATATTGTCCACATCCTACGTCTCGACTGGAATTATTATTTTTTAGATAATGCAAAATGCAATACTTATGACGTTCCTTCATTAGGTTAATATAATTTTCGTATTTTTCTTTTGGCATGGGTAATCTATTCAAGTTGTTACGATTTTCTCGCTTGTCTTGTATATTATTATGTTCCGATGTTGGCAACTTATAACTATTCTTACCTCTATGGTAAGGGATTAGTGGCACTTGTAATAAATTTTTATTATTAGCTTGCATCGAATGTGATAAATATTGTAATCTCAAAATTCGATTTCTTTCTAAATTTTTAATATTTTCACGAATATTTTCTATAGTGCGTTTAGTTTTCAGTTGTAATATTGAATTTTTGGATATATTAGAAAATGGCAATTCATTCCATAATTTTAACGATGAATTAAGCAGTTTATTAGATTTTTGTAAAGGTATCAAAGTACTCAAACACCTTCTAGAAACTTTCCTATTCGTCTTCCCATTCGAATTTAACTTGGTAGTTTTATTTCCACTTAAACGCAAAAATCGTTTCTTACTTATTTTATTAGGTTTTTGCTTTGCCTTAAGCCTTTTTACTAACCGTGAAGTCATTCTTAAAAGCATAATATCTTGCAGGACGTTGCACGCCATTTTGCTATTATTAAAATTATAAACTTCCTCATGTAAAGTGGTTATAGGATCCGGTTTTTCATTTTCAATCTTCGTTGTTAACGTTTTAAGTGCATCATCTAGTTTGTTATTTGAGTGGAGTGTGCTATTGTAACTTACTTTTAGCTTATTGTTATCCGTCGATTGAATTTTATCTTTAATATTTAAATTACTAGAATATTTTTTTTCGATCTTATGATCACATAAGTTTTCTTTATTATTGTTGATACAGGTTTTATCGGCTAGATTAAATTCGTCAATGCGTTTATTCAAATTTTCAGATATTACAAAGTTCTTTGTTTTATTATTAGGAACGACTTTCTCCAAATAATTATTAAACTTCGATTTGTTGTTTTTAATATTATTTAAATAAATTTTATTTTGCACAACGTATTCTTCGTATGTAAGTGGCCTTAAATATTCACCTTGTTTTTTTAAATCATCGTTTTTATCATTTAGACTATCTTTATTTTGCCATTCAAATTCGTGCTTCTTGTGAAGATGATTTTGATATCTATTAGATGAATCTTTGTTCAAAAATTTTAAGTTATTTTCCTTTTTATAATTTGATGAATACAAAATGGGAATATTACTACTTGCTTTATGGCTTTCTGTGTTAAAAACATCGGCTTTGTTATAATTTGATTTAACTTGTTGCATTTCTGTTGAAGTTATAATTGAGTCTTTCGGATTTATCAAGCATAGCAACGAAATTACTGCAATTGCTAAAACTCCACTAATTATAGTCAAAATTCCTAAAGTTTCGGCTTCAGGTTTCTTTATTCTTTTACGCTTTCTTGACTTGGATTTTCCTTTTACCGCATTTTTTATGGTAGTATCAATATGATGGTCACTATTACATTTTAAATTATTTAAGTTAGCATAATTGTCACTTATCAAGGAAGTTTCGACAAGAATTTTTGAGTTTTCATCACTGTCTTCGCTTTCTGAAAGAAAATTATTTTCATGTACCTTTTCTATTTGAGATAAGTATTTAAACTGCATGTCACTATTAGAACTGTCATGCCCTAAAACTTCCATTTCTGATAATTGAGTTTCCGGCAGCTTCTCATTCTTAGAAGAATTAACATTTTCATCTTCTAGTTCATTTTCCGTCACTAAAACTTTATTGCAGTCTTGCATGAGAGTTGAGTCTTGAATTTGGTCTAAAACTGTCCAAGAAGAATTTGATCCCACATCTGAATCGATTTCATTGTCTTGCTTGTTATTGATCATGTTAATTTTTATGTTTCACAGTGAATTTTGAGTTTTAAATATAATTACATATCAGAATGAATTTTAAACAAAAACTTGACAAGCGTTTTCCGCTTGAAATTGTAATAATTGTCACTAAGATTTATAATTATAAATAAGTAATAAAACATCTGAGCAACCAAGAGTAATGTGATCGAATTATCATAACAATTTAATAAAAGTATTTTGAACTTTCTGTGTTTGAGAGAAACCTACTCCTAATTATTTGAATTTGATAATGATAAGTTACAATACATTACAAATTACATTTAAAATTTTTTTATTTAAATAAAAGTTAGTTCTATTTTATATATTTTTTATATTATAAATATATTTTAGAGAGAATTGAACCACATTTAAACGCTTAGCTTGAACAAGACATTATGTGGGGATCAAAATTTTCTACACATGCAAAGTTCAATATGGCTGTTTTAAGATGGCAATTAAATGGTAAAATTTTATATAGCTTATAACCATCACGTAAATTTTTATATTAATTTAAAAAAACCTCATCAATATCGGTTGGTAGATTAAAGAGTTATAAGTACATAATGTTGTATATAGAAATGTACGAACACACACGTATATGTCAAACACATAACACTGTTCATTTAAGTCGAGCGTTTAAAAGCTTTCAATTAACTATAAAAAGACTGTAATTAAGCTGATTAGAAAAAATCATGTTTAAAAATTCATGTAAATAGAGAAAGCATGAATGTACAAAATGATCTCTCGAGGTAAAATAATTCCTTGTGTGTTCTCTAGTTTTATTTTGCCGATATTAATATAATTTTATTCCCGGATACTTAAAACACTAATAAAAATTCTGTGCCTTTTGGTGCAAGGTAAAGTTTTAAACGAGTAGATTAGAGAGTTTTTATTATTGCATAGTTTTGTCTTGAACATTCTGATACCAGTAACTAGTATGTAGAAAGCAAAATTAGAATTAGATGTATTGTTACGTGCTCATTCTCTTGTTGTGTAATATGGCTTAACTAGATTAATTATTGTTAAAGTTGAATGATTTTATCTTCAAACTTTGAACCAGACGATAGTTAGGTATGTGCAATATACATTGAGCATTGACCGGAATAATTGAGAGTAATACTCTTTTCTACAAGATGTTAAGTACAAATGAAATAATTGGAATGCGTATACTAAGCAAAGTGCCGAAGGCATTAAAATGATAAGTTAGTTGTAATTAGTAGTTAAAATCAGGAGTTGGTTGTCAGTGTTAACAGCAAGTGGTTGTCTTAAACCATGTAGTCGACAATAGTTGTAACTATTCATCGAATGAATACCATTAACCATCATGTAGTATTAATGTAAGTAACCATTAAAATCTACATCATAATGTGTATATAATAAGTCTAAATTTAAATCTTATAAAATTAAATCTAAAATTAACTATGAATTACTAAGTTCATGATTAATTATGTATTTTAAAAACTTAAATTGTATAAACTCTCTGAATTCACTTGATGTATGTGATTTATTTGTTAAAAAATTCTTGTCACACCTTAACTACATAGTCGATGTAAAACATTACCTTGACAATGTTCAATAAAGTAGCCCAATTCATTACACGGTATGGAAAGCCAAAACCAGAATTCGATTAATAAAATGGGTTGAAAGTTTTTTGAATACATTCGTTAGTTTTCGAGTTTCAACAATAAAAAATTTTAACAATAGCAAAAATTAAAGTAAGTTTAGTAAGTATTCAAAATGATGTTCATTGTTTTCAATTCATAATTTATACCTCCACATAATAATATTTACTTTTATATTTTGTTATTGTTTAAAATTTCTATTCTGATTTACTTTAAAAAATTTTATTTCATTTAATTTTTTGCGTTTTAGTTATTTTGTATTTAACATTTATTAATATAATGGAATGAAAATAAAATAATGAACCCTAAAAATTATATATCAATGAAAAGAGGATAAAAAACTTTTCTAAATTTTCATATTCAGTAATGGTTTTATTTAAAAAACATATTGTTTCTGTAACTTCAAAAATAACCGAAATGTTGTTGTTTATCAAAAAGTTAAAAAATCAAACTTTTGTCGTTTTCGAACTGCTCGAAAACGAAAAGATAGCGAGTTTCTGATTTTCGCAATTGAGTTTCTCTCAAAAAGAAAGGAATCAAGGATGTGTCATCTATTTTTCCATATTTCTTATAATAATTAAATTATAACAAGTTCCCTATAATAATCATCGAAATGGTCTCACTCTGTACAATTTATGTACAATTATGTACACTGTGTGCATTGTGTACATTTTTTAATTATGTACATCTCTGTAAAATTTATTTATGTGCAATTTATGTTTGACGTATCTGGTATATGTGTTTTTATAAAGTATTCTATTCGACAAACCATGAAATTTTGCTACGGAAATTTTTTATTTTATTTGCAAATATCAAATTATTTACTGCCCAGCCTTGTATAATTTTCATGATAGGTGAAAATTACATACGCAGGTCGACGCGCGCACCCGAGTCGACCAGTTTTAATTCTTACGTGGGGTGGACGTATTTTTGAGTTTGACTTTTCGAATTTTGGTTAAAATATTCCTGAGTAATTTTAATATTTTTGAAAGCAAAGAATATTAAAGTCCCTGTTACGCCGCGTAATTTGGTTTGTGTTTAATTTCAACGCTACTGCGGATTTTTGTTTGATTTGAATTAAATACAAGAGTTGAAAATTTTCAAGGTTGAAAAGTTTGACATGCTATCAACAAGTTGGTTAGCACATGTGTAGTTCTTTCGCGCACCCAGTTTTCGTTGGTTATTTATGCTTTGTTACCAACGACGACAATTTCAAATATCTTTAGACAGAGCAGACGTTTCATCTTGTTAGGAATACGTTATTCCTAAATCGCCGGATGTTCAGCTTCCCTGGTGTCAATCAACCAACATTTTTGCATCGTCCTAGCTGGGACACGATTTCGCTGCTGCTGGAGATTTTTCAACGAGCCGTTACCTGCAACAACTATCGATCCGTTCCATCTCTACAATCTTCGACCAGTGTTGTGTGTCTAGTGCAAGTTTGCGGCAGTTTCCATCGCAGAATCATTGGGTTCCTGCAGCTGTTAGAATTATCTTGTATAAGGTACCACTGTGTTACTTCCTTTCTAATCAGTAAGGTAAGAATATAATGTATTTTAACAGTTGCCATTTTTATTACTTCAATTTGTATTAGATTCATAAAAATCGTCCCCAGAGCGGGCCATTGTAACTTCTTGAATTACGTAGCACCATTAGTCAATATTTTGAGTTGTTCCGACACGGAGGTTCAGCGATCAAGTGTTACATCACCTCGTTTTGTTAACAGGAATTTTTAATTACAATAAATTTGATTTTGTTATTTACCTTTCTGTTTTTATTGAGAGAGAGTTAATTATTAATTTTCAGGATCACATTGTCCTAGCTCATCGCTAACAGCAAGAGATAGCCAAATCGACCATTAACGGCCCAGTCACAATAATATAAATTTTGTGACTGCAAGGTGTTTGTTTCCTGAGCAAACATTTTTGTTTTCAACTTTCACCGACAATTTTCCACAAACTATAACACAACTAACGTATATGGAACAAAGAAAGGCAGTTCCTTCCATATATCTGTGAATTAACATGTTTAGAAGTTCATAGCATCAAACTTGCAAAAGTTAAAAAAAAGTAGTTAATAAAAGTGCAATTTGGCCTTATTTTTAAAAAAGACTTGGAAGAAAGACTCGATATTCCACAAATAAAATGATATGCGATCCTTGCGACGCTATGACTGCGAGATCTAGTAGGTATGTGTAGATCAACCTCCTATGCACTACACCCACTACATTTACTTAATCTAGTACTAAGATTTAGTGAAGTTTTATCTGAAATCCACTTTTGCGGTTTTAATTCAGCACATAAAGGCAATTAAACAAGAAATCTATAATTAAGAATTTTTATTTTATATTTTACAACATCGTCGTCGTCGTTTGCTTCACGGTATATGCATTAAACCTGTTCCGACTCTTACAACACTTGCATGGTATTTATATGTACTAAGGAGAAAGGAAATTATCGTATATTGATTGGAAAATTCTACGATACGAAAAATCGCATATATGAGTATAAGATGCGAAATATTCTTGCATTACCTTACCAGCTGGTAGAGAAAAACTCAATTAACCGTTAATTTTTTCACGGGAAAAAGTCTGCAGCCAAATCCAGAGCATTAATGTGGACGAGACTATTATGTTATTTTTATATGTAGTGTGTTAGTGTTTAATACATTTTTAATAATTAACAGCTATGAGTACATAACTTCAAAAAAGTATTAGTTGAACCTAGTAAACGGGAATGTGATATGGTTTGTCATAATATAAGGTTTCATTATGATGTTGCATGTAAAGCTGCGAAATCGCAAAATTATGTTTATCATTTAATTCAAATTATGTTTTGTCTATAATATAGAATATAGTTGAATGGCAAAAGACAACCGAATGATTGTAGTTATTTTCATACATTTTTACCAAAAGTTGTTTTGTGCAAGTATCCTATTTATGTTTGTTTATAAATTAATATAAAAAACTTTCTACATGAATTATCAAATTGTGGGATAATCTCATGCTCAGTAATTAGAGCAGTTTTTATAAAATGAAACAACAGCCGGCTTGCAACACTTATAATAATTTCATATAGACAAATACAAATTCATTAAACTCACAATCTTCATCTATACGGTGAATCTTGTCGTTGACTGTATGTATTAAAAAATTATATCTTATAATTCAATTTAACTAAATACAGTCAAACCTGTGTTTATGCGGTGTTTGTCGTGCGATTTTTACATATGAAATTGTTTATGTGCAATTTTTCTTGATCAGTATATCAAAAAATTTAATCAAATGCATAGTATGAATAAAAAATGAAATATTTATATTAAGGATTCCTTTTATGCGGTTTCTATCCTCCGCACAAAAACTGGTTTGAGTGTAATTATTTTTTGTGATATTTGTCTTACCTTATCTTGAATATTGTTTTCAATGAATGAATCTGGGGAAGTGCAAGTATCTAAAGAAGGAACGCCCAATTCGTATATGTTGACCATGTGAGCCGCTTGTGCATGTACCATTAAATCCCATGCGTTATGAAAGACGTCTTTGCATTGAACACAGAGTAACGCTGCTGATGGTGGTTCATCGCCATTAATTTCTATAAAAATTAATTTATAATGGTAAGTTAATATTTATTTTCTACGAAACTCTAAACAGTAAATACCTACGTATCGCAAGGGAATAAAATTTAGGATCGGAAAAGGAATTACCCTTAATGCGGTAAAAGTTATGTCTCTAACAGTTTCATTGAAAATACACGCACACTAATATCCTGGAGGATCATTGAAACTTTCTTTGATAATTTACGAATCGACGCAGATGGTCAGTATATATTTTTAAGTGCAATTAATAATGTATGCGTATTTCTTAAAAATGTTTTGTATTATTATTTACAAGTGATTACATTTTTTCCTTGAAAATATTTACAAAATATAATTTGTAATTGCGCGATTATTAATTTAATATAGTCAAAGCTTTAAAATGTAATTATGCTAACAAATACATAATAATAATAATAAGACCGTTCGAGAGAGTGCTCAGAAAGATAGAAATAAAGTAGTTTGGTAAATTTCTGTAAATATTGTAGAACCATACAGGTAACTCTCCTATAATACGTAACTAGAAAAGCCGTGTTGTTTAAAACCGTGTTATACAATCGCAATGAAATTAGAGTATTGTCCTTATTGAATTTTTTTGTATGCAAACATGTCTATTTTACAAAACAACGCTTTTCATTTTTGTGTATTTAAAAATTACATTTATAATTCAGAATCTACATACATAGTCCACTTGCTAAGATACTTCTGTATGTCATTCATATACCAGAGATTCATCTATTTGGCTATTGTTGGTAATTATCCAGTGATTACAAAAGAAATTAGGCGATGGTCTGTGCGAGCGGCCATTTTGGAAAATCGACGCCATCTTTAATTCTTATTGAAAATGTAGTGTATAGGCATGTGAGGTGTCATTTTACATGTTTTTAGGGTTCTAAATACGTTTCTGATATTATAAATATTGAAAAGTGGTTAGTAATCATTATTTATTTAGTAAGACAGATACGGATCAACATCTTTGAAACTATCCAAAAATGAATAGGAAATTGTTTTTTATATTTTTTAAGAACAGATTTACTTTTATAAAACACGAAGTAAAATAAAATAAATAAGTCTATGACATCACTAGTTTAAGTACATAATATAAAACTACATGACTATTATAGTAAGTCAAGAAAAAAGTTAGTCGAATTTTCCCGATAGTTGACTTCAATTGCAAATAACTCAGGAAACACAGATCGCAGCGACACCACTAAACGCTAGTTGGAAAAGTGACACTTCGAATCTTACTTTGAGTAAAAAAACATCGAAATTGGTGCAGGGGTTGGAAAGATGTCTGCGTTTGAAAATAAAGAAAAGTAATGAAAAATTACGTTATATTATTTTGCAATTTTATTACGACAAAGGGAAAAACGCTGCTCAGGCTTTTAAAAAAATTGAAGGGACTGGAAGTACTATAGAAAATATAGTAAGAATTGACTTCATACTTTGAGAGAGTTTCAAACAAATTCATTGCGGCCCATGTTTATCAATAACCCTCACTGCGTTAAAAATATAACACATATTTCTATACGACTAGCAGTATAGCGTGAAGCATGCACAGTTCTACTAAAGAGCGTAAGCTCGATGATTCAAATCCTGCTCGCGTTAGATGCACTGCTGTAATCAAAAAGATCAATATCGATCTGTGGACTATGGGGAAGGTAACGGGAAACCATCCCATAAATTATAATTATTCTTGGCTTTGGCCAAGTTAAATTGGCAAAGTGGCATTGGGGGGGGGGCGGATATAGTACATGAAAAAGAAAGATAATTCCTGTACAAAGTCAAACTTCAAGACTGTTTAAAAAATCGTATCTACTAGAAAAATGTAGCAATACATGGCCAAATATACAGGTCTTCTGTACTGCAACATCCTTTCCTAACTCAACTACATCATGTTCATACAACAAATCAATTTAAGGCAATCCCACTAAGAACTACGATTTGCCATATTAGATGAGGCAGATCTTCGTATTATGCCCCACATTAAACATGCAAGAAACAGAGAGTAATGGTTATTATCAAATGATACAGATGTTTTGGTTTTTCCGTTATATCATCAGAATATCTTCAAAAATCTTGGATTGAAAAAATTGTGGATTCGTCTAGGTATTAGAGCTACGACGCGCCAAGTTCCCGTTCATATGACATAATTGTTTTATGTTATATGTACTTAATTAATATGTACATGTGTACTTAAACTAGTGATATCAGTGATCTCTTTTATTTTATGTTATTTTGTGCTTTATAAACAAAATAAATCTGCTCTTAAAAAATATAACAAACCAAAATTTTCCTATTCATTTTTGGATAGTTCCAAAGATGTTGATTTGTATTTGTTTTACTAAGTAATGATTACTAACCACTTTTCAGTATTTAGAATATCGGAAACGTGTTTATAACCCTAAAATGCATGTAAAATGATACCTCACTGCCCACACAGTATATTTTCAATTAGAATTAAAGATGGCGTCAAATTTCTAAAATGGCCACTTCCACAGATTGTCAACAGTAATATCACTAGTGATCATGATATTGCCGGCAATTTTGCCGAATCGATCACGACTGCTTGTTGCGATGAAAAGAAGCACGAGTGCGCAGCACGACATAATTCGGCATTCGGCATAAATTACCGAAGCAAAATCATGATCACGAGTGATATTTATTTTGACAATTTATCGAACAATAATTTTAATTTAAATAAAATTAATTTTTAAATTAAAATCAACAAGCATAGGTAAGTACGTTGCTAAGATATTGTTGATAGCTATTATTTTTCTTGTTGCCACGGCGATGGCAAGAGTGCACCCAACATAATATTCGCTGAAAGAATATCAGATAGCTTTTGATTGGTCCATGTGACTAAAACGATGCAAACACATTGGATGATATAATGTGGTAAATTGTCACCCTAATTTTTTCAATCACTAGATAATTACCAACAATATCCAAATAGATGAATTTCTGGGAAATAAATGACATACAGAAGTATGCTCAGCGATTGTATTAACATCAGAAAACCGTGTTGTAGATAGATTATTAGTATTTGTTAATCAAAAATTTAAAAATAAAGATTTGTTTAACCGCAATTTATACTTAAGCTATAAATTTAATCTCTGATTAATTTTTGTAAGATTTAAAAAATTTGAATCAAATTTTAAAAAAGATATCATAATGGATCAGGTATTAAATACACGTTTTTCTATACTTTAATATATAATTTTTAAAAGAAAAAAAATCGTTTTTTCTGTGTAAAAAAATTAATTAAATTGAGCAAAAACTACTAGGGTAATTCCGGGGTAGTTGGACCACTGGGTTAGATGGACCACCTACGAGAACTGTAATTTTATGAAGTACCGCTGGTATTTAGACACATCCTCCCCTTTAGAGGAACAGTCTTAGTTGTATAACGTGTAAACAGTAAAGTGTGGGTGTATTAAACTAGTAAAATTAAGCATAGGTGTGTCGAGGTTGGGTGAAAGTTTTTATAGTGGTTGTTTTAGACCAATTAAGAAGAACCTAAAGGTAAATTTTTTTTAAAGATTTTGTTTGTATATGGTAGTTTTTGTATCCGAAATAGGTATAACCTAACTTTTTCGTCGTTTCTAACAGCGTGACTCGTGTGATAAAGTGGTCTAACTAACCCATAGTTTTGAGATAGTGAGACCGTTTTCATTCGGGTTAGATAGACCATTTCTAAATCTAAAGTAGTAAGTTTTTCCAGAATTACATCATGCCAACTTTTATAAAAGGAAAGGAACTGTTGATAGAGCCAAGTGGAGTGCCGAATCACTACAAAATGCGATAGAAGCTGTATCTTCGTACATTTGGAGTTAACAGCTGCAAAAGAATTTGGAATACCAAAACGACTTTAAAAACTAGAATTAAAAATAAAAATACATTGAAGAGAAACCGTTTCTGTAGTAGCATGCTGTAGCGCAGAAGGGGTTTTTCTACCCCTGCTACATATTTCCTTTAAACGGTGGCCTAACTAACCCATATATACTGGACCAACTAACCCTCATACTATGGGTTAGTGAGACCAGTTACAACTTTTTCTTTTTTGTTTATAATTTATAATGTTAATTTTTTTATGTATCATTGTAATAAAATACTTAAACTACATCAGTGTATGCATTGATTTTTACCATTTTGAAAATTGAAAACACAATGAAAATGAAATCAGGATGTTTTAAAAAAAAGTGGTCCAACTATCCCGGAATTACCCTATTGTAAAAAATTTATTTTTGCAAATAATTGGAGAAATTTATGATCCATGGTTAATAATCCACGTTTTTTGAAATTAAATTTTGATTATCAGAGCAACGAAAAACTTTTCTTTATTTATCGGTTGTAGTAGAAAATTACTTATTATCATTGCCATTAAAGAAGTCGTCTGCGTCACCAGCGTATAAACTTAGAAAATTATTTAAGACCCAGTGTAAACATAGTAAATGTTGAGTAGTTTTAACGTTGGTTAGTAACTCGCAAATGAAGTGAAATGTCGATTTAAGGATGATTTGAGACGGTTTTCCGACGATTTGTAATAGTGGATTATTCTCAAAATTGTCAGATGAAGGATTTCAAGTAATAAATTTGTAGTTTTAATACTTACTACTTTAAAAGTAGATATTTTCTATTCACCATTTACTTTAAACAAAACATTACTATATCCTTTGGAATAATTCAATATAAGAATTTTAAAAACTTATAAGGTAGGCAGCAATTTTCACAGACCGGAAATCATGTTATTTCCTTCCATCAATCAGCTGCTTTGTTGTTGAACATATTTAACATACTCTGTTTTAGTCAAGTGATTATTTTCGCCTAGAATAAACGTTTTGTCAGGCATAAATATTGAAAATATAGTTTTGACTAAAACTAAGGCATATAAAATCGAAGATACGATGGAGGTATCACACAACTTGTGACCGACTTGAAACCGACCGATTTTAGTATAACTTCTCGACAGCTCTACATACATAATCTTATTACTAATATTAAACTTCTCCTGATAACTTTGATGACTTTGGCTAATAATCATAAGAAGCTTGAAAGACTTGATTTTTGAATTGCTACAATATAACTAAATTCTACTACTTCGATAGATTGATTAACGTATCTCAAGATTTGATCTTTAACTATTGGTAATACACTACTATTAAAGTAATAAAACTTTGAATATTATCGGTTTTTAAAGCTTTGACATATATTAATACATTTGTATTTTTATAATTATTAGAAAAATTATGGATAAAAATTTATGCCATAAAACAGATCCATATAGAATTTAATAGTTTATACAGAATACCAACATTTCCAAATTTTATATTATACTATTTGTTACAACATAAAGATATTTTAAAATAAAGTCTAATGTGACATCACATGACTTCTCCATGTATTATCAAGTTTAACATTTAAATAAGTACATTCAAGTAATTCAAATTACTTGCTTAGATTCAAATTAATTTAAATTTATTATTGCTTTTATTTCCTACAGTGTAAAATATCAAATGTTGAAAAAAATCGCCCACAAGCACCATGATATTTTTGCAAAACTTTATTTAAAGGATTCCATTATAGGCCAGTCAGTAAAGGAGTTGTATGTTGCAAACGGTGGTGTAGAAGATTTTATTTTTATCTTGTATAAATAGGTACAAGCATGTAAAAAACAAAAATGCTAACACGGGCGACCTCAGGAGAACTTTTGGCAGCCAAAAAACTTCAAAGGACTTTTTTTAGTTTTTTGCATATAACTCCTAAACCGTGGATCCTAGCAAGACATTTGTGGTTTAACTAATTAAAGAGCATTAAATTCTGCGTTGAATGAGTACAACAACTTAATAATTTGGTCAAGTGGTATGGTCGAAAACTACGGTCAAAAACGACGATTTTTCTAATTTTGTCAAAACTGAGATATACGTATACGTGAGTGCGCGTCCGGCATCGATCGCGCTGCACTAAATTCGTTGTAACTTTTAAACTAATTCATAAAATTGAGCATTCAAAAGCTCAAATGAAAGAAGAAACATGTAGCTATTGGATTATTATATTTTCATATAAAAAAATGAATGTATATAAGAGTAGTATATGTATATAATTGGAACATACGGAAATATCCGCTAAGATCGCTAAGAGCTATTATTATATATTCTAAAATTTTTTTTACACTAAATTCACTTATTTTTAAGTCCTATTAATAATATATGCTAGTTAGGTAGGTTAAATAAATTTTTTATAAAAGTTATTAACGTTTAACGTACTTCTAATTTAACGAATTTTGGAGCAAAAATTTATTTTTATTTCTGTAAAATAAAAGGGTTGATTTACTTTTAACCAAATCCTCTTATAGCATCTTAAAGTACACATTTCAAGTTTTAAAAAATCGCACCTGTAGAAATCCAATAACGCGATTTAAGCAAGAGTAATATGTGGTTAAAGTTAGGTATACATTTCAGATTTTATTACTTACCCAAAATTTTGAAATTTTGGAAGTATACATCTTCAATACTAAATTTTTGAGATTTTTTTTACTTATCGGATATTTTTATACATTACTTCTAGAGTAATTTATGAAAATTTCAGATCTTTATTTTAAGAATTGTAGAAATGGTAGAGCTCTTAGCGATTTTATCGGATATCTCCGTATGTTCCAACTATATACATTTACTACTTTTATATACATTCATTTTTATATTAGAAAATATAATAGTCCAATAGCTACATGTTTCTTCTTTCATTTGAGCTTTTGAATGCTCAATTTCATTAATTAGTTTAAAAGTTACAACGAATTTAGTGCAACGCGATCGATGCCGGACACACACTTACGTATTACTAAATCTCAGTTTTTGACAAAATTAGAAAAAATCATCGTTTTTGGCCGTAGTTTTCGACCATACCACTTGACCAAATTATTAAGTTGTGGTACTTATTCGACGCAGAATTTAACGCTCTTTAATTTGTTAAACCACAAATGTTTTGATAGGATCCACGGTTTAGAGTTATATGCAAGAAACTAAAAAAAGTCCTAAAATTTTGAAGTTCTTTGGCTGCCAAAAGTTCTCCCGAGGTCGCCCGTGTTAGCATTTTTGTTTTTCACATGCTTGTACCTATTTATACAAAATAAAAAAATAAAATCTTCTACACCACCGTTTGCAACATACCACCTTATTTCGATTCTCTACTGACTGGCCTATTAACTCATTAATCAAAATATAATTTAGAAAATATGTTGTTGATGAGCCTTTGCATCGATATATTTTTGTGCACATCTTTACGATACAATTGTATTAAAATTTAAATTTTAATACTACATAAACCAAGTTACTTTTGATTGTTATTGCATAAATCGTAAATTAAAACAATGACATTTTTGAATTTCAAAGCTTTCGACATGTTATTAGTATTAAGAAGAATTAAGCAAAAATTACTGAGACGCAGAATGATTTTATATTAAACTACATATATACTTAACGTCCAGTCAATCTTTCCCATGTTTTCCAACAATTGGCTATTTGTGTTAGTACTATTGGTTACATGCAGCCTAAAATAACCGCGGTAATGAAGTGTTACGGCAGATAAAAGACGAGAGAGTGACTGGCATTCTTGTTACAGTAATTTTTGGTCCGCATGTTTCGACGAGAAGACTTGAAAGTGTGTGCAGGATACTACTATTGCTTTATTCATACCACGTCAACATGCACCATGAGTTAAGGGAAAATAATTTTCAAAGATAAGTTATTTTCTGTACTTGGTTGTTCAATAAAGGGTTTCCCTTTCCCACGCAAGGGTACTTTGCACAGTGGTACTGAAGAAATCAATTTTCACAATGCTCATTACTGGTCGCAGACAAACCCTTATTGGTTGCAAACTATTTAGTACAGTCATTTGGTACTCAAAAAGGAAATTACCAAGAAAGTTTTCCGGGAGTTTTGAAAATTGGTATTTTTATATATTTCGACGTGTTCTTTTTGAATACTTTGATTAATAGTAATTAAGAAGTACTTCAATACCTTCATATTAACTGTCATAATTACAATCTACTGATTTTGTGCAAAACATTTCATCTACTTTTTCATTTATGAATTGTATAGTAAACTTACGGAGCCACTCGATCATCCACTTAGTCTTAATAATCTCAAATATTCTTTTCATTAATTCTCAGTAGTGAAATAAGAGAACGGAAATTTAAATAAATCATGTCGATCATAGGTGCCAAATTTTGGCACTGCCTATATTTTTTATTACGATTTCTATTGGGTTGTTTACCCGAGTAAAGCAAGTAATTACCGAGTATCTATTAAATTTTTCGTTTATCCTGATAAATTTGATATAATACGTATTTTTTGTAGAAAGTTAAAGATTTAGTGACATAATATTTGCTTACACACATGGGGTGCTAATGGGTTATATGAATTAATAAGTTTAAATTTCAACTTACTACATTTATCGTTCGATCCGTAAGTATCACATTTGCACGTAAAACGTAACTTGCAGTAAGTTTTCTTGTGTTCCAGAAGCTCGCTTAATTCTGTGAACATTTCTCTGCAGTTACCACAGATTAATATGTCGGGGTTACCTGAAAAAAAAAGTGTATAAGTTACATCGTTCGTCATAATAAAATTTATGTGGGTATGTATGATGTTTTAATAAAACGAAATAATTGTTTTAAAGCTCACAAAAATATTAAATTTAAGTAGATGCATCATTTTTAAAAGTTATCAATGCGAAATGGTGATATGCACGAAAGAAACTCATAAAATAGCGTAAGCTGATCCGATTATATGCTTACTGCATATGGATTAATGCAAGTTAAAAAAGCTCACCTCCAAAGCTCTAACGGAACTTGAACAGCTTTTTTACATTATGCCTTCGGTATTAACTTTAATAAACAGTGCGCAAAATTGAGATTTTTACGAGTACTATAGGAGTTAGCACGGTAAATACACAACAAAGATAGTTTGTGTTGAAAAATGTAAATGAAATAGCTTGTGACATCCAACGCGCATTTGTCATTATTAAAGTTGCAAGCTATTTTAGCACAATGCAATTATAAAGCCGCCTTTAGCTTTGTAAAGTTACCTATTCGCTTATGAGGCAACATTAGAAGACCGTTTTAAATATTAATGCAATTGAGATTAATATAAAGAGCTTATTACGGTTGCTCGCAGGTTATATCCCAAAGCACAAGAATACGCACTTGGTGAGTAAGATTAATGGTGTCTGGTTACAAATTGTGTCATTCAAGTAAAAGTTCCTTTAGTACAAATTTACATTTAAAATGTGTTAGAAAACTTTAATAAAATTAGTAATTATAAATTAGGTCATTAACTTTCTAAATGAAAAGAATAAGTAATTTTATTGTCAAGTTTACTGGATCCTGCCTTCAGGAATTATAATTAAACTTTCATGCCTTAAAAAATCTTGCACAAGTATAATAATTCTACAAGAAAGTTTTTTCCTAAGAATGTTTATAGGAAAAATGTAGAAAATATACTTTGCCCAGTCGGCTATGGTATTCAAAATAATGGAGTAACTAGTATATGTATTATTGTACACCAACATAGAGAAATTTCCTATTATAATTATTAAGCATCAAGCTTGTATTCAAAGGTGTAAAGCACGGATAGTGAAAACTCAATAATGCTGAAATTTTAACGTAGTAGAAAATTTTTTTATTGTTTACTAAAAATGTTTGAAAATCGTTAATTCTAGATACAATTCGGGAAATCCAATATGGGATTTGACTTTCAATTCCAAAAGCGAGACGGAGTTAAAAAGGTAGCATAGTTAGAAGCGACTTTGTAACCAACGTTAAGTTTTGAATCAAAGTGATGTTCTTAACTGCATTTACTGCTGAAGTGTTTGGTAGTCCTGTTGCTCAGTTTAATTCTGGGAAATTTGTCTGAAAAGCCTATTGGATTTAGACGATAATTTTACCTTAATAAAGCCCGTAGTAAGTTTCAGTTTACGTTAGTTACTAGGTTGGAGAACTTAACAAGAAGCACTTATCAAAATTGTTTGTTGTGCAGTAAAATAAAAAAAAGACTACAAAAGTTTAAAATGATCTGAAGTATTCATATTGATGGCTTCAATAAATTATTACGTGTTCTGTATCAGGAAGGCACAGGCGTAGTAAATTTTTTTTTTTGAATTTGTCCATAATATCAATAGGATCGATAAAATTCCCATTTAAAATGTATATTTATCCCTTATTTAGATTTATGGTACAATAATTCAAAATTTAAAATCAAAAAAATATGGTTTTAGCCTATAGGTATACTTAAATTAAACTTTTTTGACTCATTTTTAATCAATTGAATTGGCATTTGGAATTTTTTTTTCATTTGGACCATTTTGCATGTTTGAAAGTTTTCTGAGAGAGAGATTATAGTTTTCTTTGGTATAATACTAGGTAATATATAAATTGTTTCATCTAATAATCATTCACTTATTTACTAATTTACATAAAATAAAACATCCATTTTATATTTAATAAAATGAAAATTGTATAATTTACTTACTATATGTTTTCAATTGATCAAACGTTGAAATAACAGTATTTTTCTGTACTTCTTTAGTTTTATTTCTCCCAGAAGACATCAATCGCTGTCTCTTTATTGGAGGAGCTACTCGATGTGGACCTATCGCCATAGAAGAAGATGCATAGTAACTGAAATAAACATATGCTGTTAGTATCAATCTATAAAGTTATAAGTAGGTGCTAAATAAGCTTATTCATAATATAAAGTAAAAAATAGTCGACTTTCAAGCAATTTGGAAGTAATTTCAGTGTTATTAGAAACAGCTATTACTGAAAGCGTTTACTTAGGTCACATTCGCTAGCTTTGATGACTCGACACATCTAAGATTACAAGTAATTAAAAGTTCCAAACTTCTTATGAAGCGTAATCCTTTACTCTAAAGCAAATGGAAATGGTTTTCCAGGCTTGTACACTTTGCTTCTGCGATACTTCTTAATTGTAACCTATAAGATGAAAGTAGTTTATAGGAAGTTGTTTACCAAAATGCAGGGAAGTGTAAAATATATTTTATTTTAGAGCAACAGTATATTTCATTAAGAAACACCAGAAATTGTTAATATTTTAAGACTTTTAAGTACATATTAAAAAATATACTTGCGTATATTATTTCTCTTTTACTCTCAAAGGCCACAATTTTAAAACCTTTGAGAAATGATAATTTGAAGCGTGAAAGCACTATGCTTAACATAATAATTTATTATAGTTTTTAAAGATTTAATTAAACTTTATGGCGTTTTTGCAAGAAAAAGTTTTCAGCATAAATAATTGTAAATTTTATAATTTTTTAAATTACAGTCTGCGCCTGCTATAGCAACAAAGCTTGCTCTGGGTATCTAAATTTCTTCTAATATTTAAGACATACCCAGGTAGGTCCAGAATGTTTCTACACCGACCGAACAGTTTTATGTTAACCAGTTGAACGACAGTGGTTTATATGCCAGAAATTATATATTTAATTATAGTTGGTTAACTATTATAGTTATTTAGAATAATAATATGTTTTACAGTAAAACGTAAATGCTTCTATTTGATTTGTTCTAATTCTATGAAAGTATAAGAAACATTTTTTGCGTTAACATTTCGACCGCAGATTATGTTCATAAAATTTTGAATAATCGATAAGGACAATTTAGATGGTCGGCTTAGGTTACAAATTATGTACGTAATAATTGGATAAGTAGTGTAATATTCTAATTTTAGATTTAGTAAAGACATACTCTATTTTTATTGTTTATATTATTAGTTTTGGTTATTTATGGACAAGTAAATCTTAATCTTTGGGACAATTTACAATGCACATAATATGTCTAGTATAAAAATTAAAAAAATCACTTTGATTTAACAATTAGATAAGATATACCATAATACACAATAGACTTGGTAGTACCATTTCTGTCGATACGTATGTAAATAATACAATACTACAATATACAATCTCTGAAATAATTAAAACAGCGATTATGTAGAGAACAGAAATTAACAATAATACAATAACTAATTTACTATTAACAAAATCCAACTATCTCTAATTATTATAATTACCAACTAAATTCCTAACTAAGTCAAAAATTTAAGTAACGTTTAAATAGAATTCAACAAATCGACAACTTGATATTTTTTAAAACATGTTATTTTTAGCAATAATTATAAACAAAAATACTAAATGTTGCATATCGGTAGACGCGGAAAATAAAATCTTTCGATTGATATATTTTTTATTAAAATCTTTTGTAATGGAAAGCAGAAATTTAAGAAAACCTGTAGTATTTCCTATGTTAATTCTCTATGTTCGGGTGTCGGACCAATCGCCCGGTATACCGACAATGTTTTTATTTATTTTTTTTTTATTAAAAGTATTTAAAGTATTTTATTAACTGTTGCTGTTTAAATACTACTTTATTTACTCTTGTGGCTCAAGTGTCACTTGTTCCATTATTTTCAATCGAACAAACCGCACTTCAACATCTTCTATAGAAAAAAATAAGTATTAACTCGAATGACACCAAGTCAAGTTTTATGGTTGTTTCAAGAAAATTTTTCGTACTCACAATTTTATTTAGAATAAATTCGTGATGATATTGTGGCTATAGTATTTATAATAATTAATTATGTTATAATATCAATGCGTTCTATTACATTGGGGTTGTAGCTGCGCGTTCAAAATTAATTGCATGATATGTATTACCCAGTATTACCCGTATTTTACCATCAGTAATATTTTCATCTTAATTTGCAAAAGTGGGAGCAGTTACAAAATTAACAAGTTTTTTTGTTATGTACGTATTATACGAATAATATATTCTTAAAGTTTACTATAAATAAGAAATTGCTATTTATGTTTAATATCGTGTTAATTTTAATATGATGCACTTGATGTACTATGTAAGTACTTTAAATATTTATACGCATTATGTAGTATTATTATAATTATCATTTAAAAATGGTAAATATATTCTTTTGGAGAAGTAATGAATTTAATTCAATCGAGCTGTGTTTGAGAGATATTAATGAGGCTTAAAAAATAAAAATAAAAAACTTAATAAGGATCTTTTGAAATTAAATTTATTTTAATAAAGGAGCTTGTATTTTATTGCATACTAATTCAAATTTATTAAATGTGGATTTTATTTGAGAGATCCACGAGATATAGATTATAAATTATATAGAAATTGGTTTATAATAAGAAACACAAATATGCGGTTTATGCTTTAGGGTTTCCAAAAAATTTATAGTAAATTAAATATTTATATTACGTAATAATATATGTAATATAATATTAAAATTTTATAAAATTTACTCTCGTTAGATATCAAAATATGGGTTGCGAAACCGTTAGCTTAAAATTTTTGGTTGGGCTCTAATATTTGTGACATCAGATATGTTAAGCTGCAGCTTCTGTTTTACTGTTATGCATGCGTATATTCAGTGTCACATAAATATACTAGGCTACAGTTTATCCCTAAAAGTGTTGACATTTATCGTTGATTGCACATCTATTTTAGTTAATTAGTTGAGATTAATTAATAATTGATTTGTAATTTTAAAGAGCAGAGATTGAAGATTCTGTGGAGTTTTTTTAAAATAGCGAGATTTAAGAAAAAAGTTAAATAGAACCTTTTAACATATTCATAACAATTCAAAAACTTTAAAAGCAAGAGATCAATTTTCAATACAAATATTAAACTTGCCTACATAACCAAAGTTTTACCTCAAAAGAACACAAAGAAAGCTTTGCAACATAAACTTTCTAAAAGCAATACAAACAATAACTTTATAACTTTCAGGAAGATTCACTTCCTATTATAGCTGGCACATTAACAAATAATTGTTAAATTATACCTTTTACTTAATATTATCTGTAAGTATTTCAATTAAATTCCCTTTTTAATTAAATGCATATTAAAAATATGCGAAATGAATGATAACAATCTCAAGTGAAGACATTTGTGTATTACGTATTTTATATATGTATAATATCTACGTTTGATTTAAAATGAGCGGTGTCGGAAAACCTTTTAACAACACAAATAAAATTAAATAAAACAATATAAAAAAGAAGTCAAAAGAAAATACTGGACGTGAGTAGATGGTGGCAACTGGTGTTGACACGATGATAAAATTCTGCCATAAGATTTGTGCCACGTCATTAATGGTAGCCCTCAGATAAACGGCATGTCCAATGCACCAGGGCTGATATCGATTTTGTACTAGTAAACGATATGTTTCATTGTGGTAAATACACTTTTATGTGCATAGTGCCACGCCTACCCAATATATTCTTAAAAGTAATGTTATGTAATTTTCTTCGCGGTATTTTAAGATTTTAATTAATTTTTAATTAAATTGTATAGCTTAAAAATATTTTTTGTCGATTGTACGACAATTGCCGACTAGCGCTGAAAAATAATGTTATCAACATTTTACAAGATTAAATTAATAAATAATTTTAGTAATTAATTGTTACGAACGTCATGTCAATAGAATACCTAAATAAAATTAAAATTTCATTAAGTAATGAAATACAAATTTAATAAGAAGATAATTATTATTGTTTGTAGTTCCTCAAGAGTAAAAATATTGTGACTATGCGTGCTTTCATTTAACCGTCTCGTGCGTGTGCAGGCGCTTCCCTCTCAACGCCTCATACAATATTCATAAAAGAATCTAATTAAACTAGAATTATACCAGTCGGAGTTGTACAGAAGTTGACCTGACCCTAAATTATGTTACAGGTTTAAATATTAACATTGTTTTCTCTACAGTTCTAGACAAACAAGCAAATTTGCTTTGAAGCAATTATTTTCTGTTAGTTGATAAAAACAAAATAACCAAGCATGAAATTTCCAAATTTACTTTCTTCTCTACAATGAAAAACATTACTAATTATATTCTCAGTTATTACTATATATGTACTTTAAAACGAATCACGAGGTTCCAAATAAAATTGAAATGTTTCTAACAATATTATTATTACAATTTCGTTAAAGTCAATAAGAAAACCCAATAAATTGTTTTTCTAATATACGTCGATTCATAGACATGTCTTCTTGAGAATTTATAATATGTACGTTGCAAATTAAACGGACGTACACTGATGTGTAGACGGTCACGGCTTGGGAGACGGTCACGGCTTGGCGCTTAAATGCGTCAACTACTAAGCCGAGCGGCCCCGGTTCAAACCGGGTGAAGTATAAAACTTTATTCTGACCGTCTTACCTGGCAGTAGGTATAAAACGCACTCACCAAGACGCTTGGCCAGCGTGGTGTTTATGGCTAATACTCCCCAATGGGAAGGCCTATATCCAACAGTGGATGTAAACAGGCATATAGTGATATAGTGACACTGATGTCAATTTTTTAACATACTACCAGTACATCCTACTCGATTTATATTCGTAACCCTTGAATGTTGATGGACTTGAATTAAACTGATAGATTTAGGATTTCAATGCATAATATAAAATCGGGACCAACCAGCTGGACGATTTAAAGAAATAGTTGAACTACCAAGTTAGTAGTTCAAAATGACCATTATTTAAAATTTATTATTGTTTAGCTTAAAGGATTAACAGAAACTCAAATATGTCAGCACTTACGTAGGTATTATTAAATTTATCTTATCTCGTAAACCTAAAAAGTGAAATTTTACTTTGACTTCTTGGTTTTCCTTTTAAAATTAGCGCACCTTAAGTTTTCGAAAGAAGTGAAAAAGTCTGCAAGTTAATTTTTTTCACGAAGAAGTGAAACCTGGTTATTACGTCTACACTATTCTGAAAAGACCTCATTTTTCCAAACAGATGTTATCTAAGGTTTTAGATTTAATATAACGGTACTTGATAGCATTCAATCAATATAAAAATTGCAGCCAGTAACAGTGCTATTAAATAGAAAATATAATTAGCTGGATAATATTAAAATAAGGCGATTATAACGTCAGAGTAAGCTTGAAATACAGTATAATTTTTCAATTTTTTCAAATCGATTTTAAATTTTCTATAGAAACATAATAAAGATTAATTCTGATGGGAGGAGTTTGCCAACCTTCTGTGGACGTTATGTGCACCCTACGCATAATCTCATACTTGCGGAGCTTTCAGCTGGCTACGCTTCACCTTCTGGGACTTGTAACGAAACTCGTTGCACGTTATCGAAACGTACAATTTAAATATAAATTTACTTAGTACTGCCCTGCTGTGCAAAGTACCAGGTATTGTTGAATTCAATGCGGCTCTCAACCACATTAGGCCTGCCTGGCCAGTTGTTAATTGGTTCTGGGAATTTACCCTAAACCCTTTCTTTGAACTTCTTTTTCCAAAAAACCCTATATTATCTAACAAAGGGATGGCAGCACCAGGCCGTCTAGGAAGGCAATATAAGGGTTTTTTTGGAAAAAGAAGGCAGTCTGGTCTTGGCTTTACCTTAAAACTAGTTGTAGCTGTGTGTTGTATCTGTGAGTTGTATCTTGTTACCTGTATCGTCAAACCGTCGGGTTTTACCTTTGTGAAGAGTTTTATCGTGTCTTGCCTTATCGCAACTTTGGAAGAAGACCAAGAACCTTTGGCACGTGTATTTGTTCATAAGAAATATCAGACTAGTACGTTATCGTAAAACGGTGATTGATGAACCATTGTCATTATTTGTCTTAATACCTGAGGGTTATCCTCATTACTGAACACCACTCAAAAATCATCAAGAAAACATAAGGACCGCATCCAGTGCAAGGACCAGTAACGGGTGATTGGCGGTAAGCCGTATAGTTTTGTAAACCAAATTGTCTTTGTAATTTAGTTAATTTAGACTAAGCTATCGTTTGTTACCATTTAATTTTGTTGGGTTTTGTACATATAGTCTTAAATAAACCTCTGTTAAACGTATCGTTGATAGTTTAATAATACTCTTTAGCAATAACCTAGAACATCGCGTGGCTCACGACCTTTGTTGTACATCTCCGTATGCTAGCCGGGGGTACACACTTTGTTTCAGACTTTGTGGCCAAAGGGTCACATAACCAAGATCCGGTGGTTGTAAAACATTGCTGTGAAGCGAGCCGTAAAATCCCCCTCCCTCCCCCTATTGTCTCAAACTAAAGACTTCAGAATAATTCGGTATGCAATCCATCGTTAAGTTTATTCAAAAGAGGCGAATAGGCTCTACGAAGCTGCTGGTACCTCCAAATACAAGGTGATTAGAGAGTTGGGTAAGGGCGTTTCCGGTTTCTCGTAAATTCAAACTAAATACGCAAACAATGTCGACATGATGAGCCAAAATTCGATCCGAAATGATGAGCTAGTGATATCACTGGATAGAATCATGTAAGTTGTACACCGCTTTTCCGCCCACCCTCCTAACCCTGCCCAAACTTGCGTTCATGTTTTGTTAATTATCTGAAATGCAATCTTTCGCTAGTACATTCAACAATTTTTAAAACTATCTCCGAGTCACCGTAAGATTATGAACGTTGAGCATAGTAAATCGTGCGGATGCTCTAAACTGAGCAGCGACTAGCGGCGATTTGCGGCGCAAATCCCGGGTTAACCAAGGTCTCTCACTGGCAAAATGCCGCCGCTAATCAGCAAATGGTTAAGCGAAATGAAAGGAAATCGCGGACAAGTGCCAAATTACGATACATCCGCCAAAGGTAATTTTGTCAGCGAGTACCTGCGCAAGGGATTATTAGCTTAGGCAGACTTGGGTACCAAATTGGGTACGATCTCTTTAAAAAGTGCCTACACTGTTAAACTTCTAAGACAGACAGTAAGGGGTTAAGTCCTGCTATCCTGTAGTAAGACAAGCTGTGACCTGACTTGAGCTGACATTTCAGTTTCAAAACCCATGGATTTAACATCCACATTTGGAAAATCCACATTTGGAAAATCTGTATTGACTTCAGGAATAATTCTAATAAAGAGATAATTATAATTAATTTTTGGTTCGTAAAAGGTAATAATTAATTGTTTCAGTAGACCCCCGCTTATCCGACCTAAGCGGGACCCATTTCCGGTCGGTTAAAATAGTGGTCGGATAATCGTGAGGGCTGAAATAAATACCAAAACATGAAAATTAAGTCTGCAATGATATTATGTTATTTTTTGATTATGATAACAAATTTCATACTTACAGAAATTTTAATACAATGTATGTAGGTAGTATGTATCTACGAATTACGTAAAATTAAAGAATAAAATTTATTTACATTTTTTTGCAAACTGTATTTAAATTGTTTTATCATATCATTTTTGTTAATAGTTTTAACTTATTATTTTTTTTTATTGTTTTAAAATTTCGCACCATTAACAGTACAATTGAAATACAATTTGGTGAGCATTATTGTTAATTAAGATAATTCAAATAAAGTAAAAAAAAATATATAAAATCGAAAAGGTTTCTCGGAATTAATATTATTTGCATAAATATTATTATAGTAGAGCACGTATGTAATTAATTTTTCTGTATACATGACCATCTTCGACTCACAATCAACTGATATTATGTACGTAAACATTTACGTGCTCGGTCGGATAGCATGTAAAAATTTTCGGAAAGGTCGAATAAGCGAAAGGCGGATAAGCGGGGGTCTACTGTATTTATAATAATATAATTATTATACAATTAATCTATCTATGGAAGGAAGTTGTGCAGAAGAATATCACCAATACACCAATCAGATTACAACTTTGTACTTTTGTGCTCTTATTTTTGAAAAATACATTTGCATATTTTATTGTAATTATATTTATATTATCGACTCATAGAGTCATTTGACTCTACGGCAAAAGGTGATCAAAGAAATCAAATTGTTAGAGCATAGAATAATAAAAAGGCACAAGAAGGCTGAATATTGCCCAACAAGTAGTTCACGAGTTATGTTGGATATAAGAGGAAAAAGTTTTTATTTCCAAGGCTATCAAAAATTCAAATTTGAATAAAATTATTAAAAAAATATTTTTAAGATCACAGGAATTCCTACAGGGTGTCAATATAAGCCATGCTTTTTTTAGTTATTCAATGCTGCCGTATTTTGCAGTTAAATTGTTAATAATGTATGATACACAGAGAAAGTAATAACTAATTATTAATTTTTGAATTTGTCTTACGGCTCATACTATATAAAATTATATGTATTTTTAAAAAAGTTTTTAAATTAAATTTGTATTAGATAAAAATATATTATCTGAAACTTTTTTATTTTTTAATTTTATGCTCTATAAAATTGTTTAAATATAAATTTTGCTTTCTGTTTCTTTTTAAATTTCGCTTAAAATTGTATATTAAGATATAATTATATAAACAAGAAATATTATTTAAATTATGGTTACAACTTTTTTTATAAACTACGAAAACTTTATTTTTCAAACAATTCTCCTAGTGCTCCTTCTTAAATAAGGTACTGTAGAGCGTCGATAATCCGACCTAATTGGGACCGAAGGTGGTTGAGATTTTATCAAATTGTTTGAATTAACAAATATTGCTGCTAAATAGACGAAAATACGGGTAATAAATACAAGAAATAAAACACCTGCATACCAAAACTCACAAGCAACATTCTGTAAACACAAAACTTTCTTTGATTGTGCGGCACCGCCGTTACCTTTTTGCAGACATATTCTTCACTCAGTAACCCCCCTTAATTTTTTTGCTGTTGTTTAGGCGTTCGAATTACCGAGGTTTGAATTATCGACACTCCACTGTAATAATTGTAAATCTCGGTCCAACATAAAATGGATAATAATAATAATACTGACTACTATCGAGCTATTAAAGAATTTATCTCGTTAAATTTATTTAGAATTAACGTTTTCAACTAGGTGTAGCTGAAATTACATTATTTATTAGTTAAATAGTAATTTAAATTTAAAATTCTTATATTTTTTGAAAATAATTGAAATTGATGAATTTTTTGTCATATTTGTAATTTTGTAAATATGTTTCTTCATGTTTCGTTGTCCAACGAATAATGTTATATAATTTTTTACTCTTTCTTTGGTAAGTATACTCGCTTAGGTTAGGTAGTGCTCAGCAAACTCTATTTTGTGTAATATTAATTCAAAGCTAAAGGAAAATTATCAGCAAGTTCCCAGGATGTAAGATTCAAAAGGGCTTTCAGAAGCTTCTGCAAACGTAAAGGAATGCACGACATATACTGGAGGAATGTTAAACTACCGGACTTAATCTGTAATGGGCCTCATTCATCGCGAGCGGCGGGTATTACAACATGCAAAGGCCGCGAGTCCGGAATGCAAACAACATCCCTTCTTAAGAACCCGCTCATAATTGTTGGAACAGATTTAATTGTTTGTATGCAAAGTAAGCATCTGTGGCATGCTGTATTCATTCTTTGCGTTTTGATGTGAAAATGGTATTATTATCTTTAATGTTTTACAATTATTTGCTAATGCCTTCTTAAGTCAAACCTTCATTTTATTCCTCATGATTATGTATAAGATGGCTTTACGCACTCTTGATTTATTATACGACGAATTGCAGTTCAAGTCGGTTTTTGAAATACGTAATAAAATAATATAATATAGTAAAACATATTATTAAAAAATATAACCACAAGTAAAATTATTATTAAATATATTTATGGGCTTATAGTTACAGTATGTAATCGAGGTGAATGGTATTAAAAGTAAAAATTTTAATAAAAACGGATATAAGATGTAGTCTTTTCCGATTGACTAAATAATAAATTACTATAATATCTTTCATTCAACTAATACCAGTAATATTACAATCTGCAACTTCAATTATTATGTTATAATACATATTATTAATTTTGTTTGCTATTGTTACCTTGCTTAAATTGAGAGAAAACCTAAATGATATCTCGGTAATATATTGCGATATTTTTGTTATATTGACACTTATGCATTTTAAACTGCGAACCACGGAAAATTCTAATTTCAATATGTGAATTATAATAAATTAATATTATTTTAATTAGATTACAGACTGCTTTGGCCTGTTTAATTTATCGATTTTAACTACTTAATCAAACTTCTAAAAAATTAATTTAATCATAATTTTTAATAAAATTATGTCTTGTAATTGTAAAAATGTTAATGAAGAAAGAGTATGAACCAAGAGATAGCGTAAAAGTCGATTGTCATTACCCGACATTACAATACATTCACGAACAACACGTAAAAGTTATTCAAACTTACTATGAAATTGTCGTTCTCTAAAAAATTATAGATAACGGCCTTATGCATAGTCAAAAAGTTGGCTATTAGCACGCTACTAGCAAGTTAGTTGGATAGCTAACAAGCTAGTTAGATAACCAACTGTGTAAACATCTTCTAAAATGTCTTGTGAATAAAAGTTATATTTACGTAGTATGTATTGCTTTTACGTATAAACTTATACATAAAATTTAAATATTCCTTTATTCATACAGCCTTGTGCAAAAGTATTAGGCACCCTTTAAAATATCGCTATTATAAAAAGTGTTGAAGATTTTTTAAAACCAATTATAGTACAACGTTCTTGGTATGAAACTTATTCATTTTTCTTTTTAGTAAATCAAACATACCAAATATTGAAGGCATTACACCTTTGATTAAATGCTAGCTTTTTCGATCTTTTTTATACTTTAAAATAGCTGGTAAATTTTATCAAAATTATATGGCACTAATAATTACAAACAAATAAGTATTGAAAAAAATTGTTCAGAAACGTACCGTTTTCAAAATATAACTAAATTAAAAATACACATTTTTCAAACAAAAATAATGGCAAAAGTTGGTAAAAGTGCTAAAAAGTCGTAAAGTTTGTGTTTTATTATTCTTTCCATAGGTTACCTGTATGGATTCGCGGCCCTCGCATACCGTCAGAGCTTAGCCATTTCAAGGGCAGGGGTTTAACGTATTTTTTTAACAAGAGGCCTCACCTCTTGGTTAAACATTTTTTCTTCGAGACTACCTTTTAGTTGGGAAGGAGTTAAAACTGTTTTATTTTTTTAACATATTCAGATTTTCCATAAGAAAATAATATTTTTTTTTTAATTTTAGAAAACTATCTGTTAGTATAAATAGTAAAAAAAATGTTTGTAATAATAAAAAAAACAATAATAGCCTTCTAACTGTTAAGTAGTATAGTAAACCTTGTTACCTATTTTCACTCTTCTTCTGAACTCTTCGTATCTATTACTATTTATTTATATATCATATTATATTATATTTATATTTATTATATCAGAAAAAATTTTACAGCTACTAAGACTGTGTTTGAATCCTAAGCTCCAAAGATCTTGTCACGAGTTCTCTTCTAATTGCATCTCCTCCATTGCTTCCCGAACATCTTTATCCCATCTTCTTGGAGGGCGACCTCATTTCCTCCTTTATAGAGGGTTCAAGTCTATACTTCATAAGGCCACTTGTAAGATAACATTAGCCGCATATGTCCATACTATATTATAAACTGCTTTTTTCCAGTTGTTCCAATATTGTCTTTTCTACTTCAATAATTTTTTTAATTTTCTCATTTCGCACATGTCGCAGTCTACTTATCACACAGGTTTGTTTTAGGAAATTAATCCTCGTCCTAAGAGCTTTGAGGGAGAATAGAGGAGTAGTGAATACTTTGAAGAGAAATAATTAGTCAGAGCAATGCATTAAACAAACAACCAAAGGTAATTTTTTGTACGATTATCGTCAAATTTTAGCATTATAAAATGCTGAAAGATGCTTAACATTATTTTAGGATAAACACATTGTATCTTCATATTTTAATGAGTCACGTTTTTGCTTTCTAGATTTCTTTCCTAAAGTTAGAGAAACTTTTCTTTTTTTTACTGGTGTTTTTCTTGTTTCAGTTTTTTCTTCTAATTTTTACGGGTAAACCAAAATTTTTTAATTAATTTTTATTGTGTTTTTTACTATGATGGGTAACCTAAACGAAGAGTAAATTGAAAATTAAATCCTTTGCGATCTCACTCTTTAATGCTTGTATTATAAATAATTTTAGTGATAAATAAAAACGTGCTTTCGTTTTTGAAAAAATATTTTAATTAACTAAAGCATTTAATTTTAATTGAACAATCGAACTTGAGAGAGATTGCTAAATTTGCTAAATATAAATTAAAAATCATTGAAGTCGATTGACAATAGTGCTGATAAAGAAAAATATAACCTTGTCCTAGCAAAGAAAAAATAAAAAATAAAATGTAAATGCCAAAAAAATAATGGAAACTACACGTTCTCTTCGTATTCAATATTAAGTGACAATAATTTATTGTTATTATACCCAACATAAATATATATTTATTTGTTAAAGTTTAATAAGAAGTTTACCGTTTGTATGGAAATAGCAACTAGAATAATTAGGTTGTGATAACACATGTACGTACACAATATTATTTGCTTGAAATATCTACAGTAGCGATCTAAAGTAAGTTGGCAAACAGTTTTTTTTTCAAAGTTCAATATTTTGCTTTAATTTTTCAAATATTTATTCCTTAAAAGGCTTTAAATTAAAAAATATAAATATAATTTTCTAGAAAATTTATTAACGTGAAAAATTCAAAAACGAAAATTTCGAAATATTTCTATTTATCAAGTTATGACAAAACGCTCTTAAAACAAAAAAATAAAGAAATACATATAGTAACAACTATGGATTAAAAACATTTAGTACTTTGTTGCAAACCCTTTTGCAGCGATAACAGCTTTACATCGTGATTGCATCGAGTCAACCAGCTTCTCTAAACGTTCTAATGGTATTTTTGACCATTCTCTCTGCAATGCTTCCCATAATTTAGTGGTATTACTATAATTTTCACTTCTTATTCGACGTTCGAGCTCTTCCCACAAATGCTCTATGGGATTCAAATCTGAGATTGACTGGGCCACTCTAAAAGCCGAATTTTAGCTTTGTCCATGTACTGCTTAACATGCTGTGAAGCATGTTTTGGGTCATTATCCTGCTGAAATATCCAGCCGCGCGGCATTTTCTCTTGCCATGTGGTAGCATATGATCCCTCAGTATGTCGGCATACATAAACCGATCCATAATGCCATCAATTCTGTGTAGAGATCCAATGCCATCACGAGAAAAGCAACCCCACACCATGACGTTCCCTCCACCATGTTTTATAGTAGGAACTTGATATCTAATATCATATCTTTTACCTTCTGGACGTCGAATATACTTAATACCATCCGAGGAAAACAAATTATACTTACTTTCGTCACTCCAAAGAATTTTGGACCAATCTTTTTTCCCAGTGTAAGTGATTTTAGCAAACTTCAGACGGGCTATCCGATTCTTTTTTGATATAAGTGGTTTCTTACAAGGACGTCTGCCAAATAGTTTAGCTGCATATAGTCGACGTTTCACTGTCGAAACATGTATATTTTCTTCGCGATTTTCGTTAAAACTTTGAACAATTTGTGTAGCCGTTACACGAGGATTTTTTATTGCTTCACGAACGATCATTTTATCTTCTCTTTTGGTTGTTTTCGTGGTCGCCCTGTTCTTGGGCGTGTCTCTACTGATCCATATTTATTATATTTGTGACACCAGAGACTTATTGTTTGATTTGGAATGTCAAATTCGCGTTCTGCTGCTCTCAATGAATTTCCATTTTTAACCATTTAAGAACCGTGTTTTTAAATCTTCTGAATACTCTTTCCTTCTGGGCATGTCGATGTATTATCAAGAAAGATATATTTCAATCAAATTAACTTTTATGAACGCTTATTATTGTTTTGATATTGTTTGGATGTTATGCCAATTTTCTTTTGAACCCTCCATAAAATTCAATTCGCTTATATACTTCTTTGTTTTATACCAACTGCAAGTTTTATACGTTAAACTACGTATTAATCTACATACTTTTAGAAAATATATGATAGTCCACTAAATGATTTCTTTTCTAATAATTTTTGTAAAAACTGTTTGCCAACTTACTTTAGATCGCTACTGTACATAGATATTATATTTACTACTTGTAGAACAAGAGTAACCGCGGTTGTAAAACTTTGCATTCAATTTTCAACAATAATAGCTATTACTACAGCAAGATCTCGAATGTTATTTTAGAAACGTTTTGAGAAATATACAGAGCGATTTACTTTAATTTAGAAACATATTAGTAGTTAACAACTTTTATTTGTTTTAAGTATATTATCGCATAACACTAAAATGTGATCTACAGTAATTTTTAGATTTTTTTCAGTGCTCTGGTAATTATGATCAAAAACAATGAAGGCCTTTCATCAAACAGCAAGTTCTTTAATAAATATAAAAAATTTGAGATTACTTCGATTATGTCTCCAATTTCATTTTAGATAGAACAACCAAAGCAGCAGAAAAATAATAATGGCTACGAAGTGCTAGTGATGGAGAAACCACTGCGAGCGTACAAAGGAGAGAAGGTCGAAAACTTGGATTTTGAATCACGAGACCGACCTATGTAACATAAAAAAATTAGATCTGCTTAACTTTTTGTAAGGTAAGGATCCTTTTTCAGGCTCTATTTTCTGGACTATTACACGACCTTCTACGGTTTTAAACTGCTTTTTCTACTGCATAATTGAAATACTGAAAATATATGAAAATAGGCCAGATTAATACTTGTTAATACAATTAACAAATTTGCACATTACACTGATAACAATCAAATTATAATGAATTTGTTAGTTTAGTTTTTGTGACTTGTGCAAGTGTGAAAACAAGTGCATATTATAACGTGACGAAGTAAAGATCAATTCAAAAACTTCAATGTTCCACATAAATGCGAAATGTGGTTATTATTTATGAAATATTGTGGCATCCTTTTCTAATTTTCATTCACGAATGATTCAAATTGATGATAAAAGCACCCCCCCCCGGTTTAGTTTGGTTTTGATTTGATATAAACTAAAACTGTAACAATTTCTGTTTGTCAAGATTTACATCGAATTTATGCAGATTTCATAATGGCCATAGTATACTTCGTACTTTCAATTTTAAAATAACAATATACTCGTATACGATACTGTTTATAAAATAACTTACGGTGAAATGTAATTTATTTATTAATATCAACTTATAATTTGAATACATATACTAGTATGTATTAACTTGATTTACATTAAAAATTTATTCTTAAAAAGTGCTTTAGATGTTAATAATACTTATTTCTCTAAAAGTATTATCGAAGACAAATTAGAGTAATCATGAAATATTGTCAACAGGAGTTTGTACAAGTTTGTATTAATTTATTAACTAAATGACACGAACTAAATTGAGACTATAAAAGTCGATTACATAATATATTATATTAGCTTAAAAAATTCAAAAATACCTGAAATTTAATGTATTTAATTAATTGAATAAATAAAATAAAATTTTTCAAATTACAGTGCAGTGAAAAAAATAGTGTAAGCTTTATTATTCTATTAAAATACATATGTATTTCCCTATTACTATATGTATTTATAACTTATAAATGATATGATTTCCTTAGTACAAAATATGTAGTGGTATACATAAATGTTTGTTCATGATAAAAGATATCGTATCGACTATCGTATCGTAAAAATGTTTTCGTATAAATGTTCAAGAATTATTATAGGCACGTTTTAAGGGGACATTCACTAATTAGCATAAAAAACTGGAACATTTTCGCGACTTCTTTTAAGAAAAAGGAAACAGTAAAGAATTTAGTTATAATAAGATATTTTTATTACATTGAAACGTACAATTTTGAGTTTTTCATATAAAGATAATAAAAATTTGTAGTGCTACGGTTGCTTGCACGTAACCTAACTGAGGTGATGATTGGCACGATCAGGTCTTTTGCTTTGTCGGATATTAGAAAACAAAATTTAAAAAAACGAGTATCGCCTGTACCAAAATCATAAAAAAAATATTTTTATAAGAATTTGCAACATATAAAAAAAATTTTGATTTATGCATTTTTCCAAGTTTAAAACTACAAAAAAAATCAAAATTTTCTATCCATGCATTTGATTTAGGTAGGAGAACTAGAAAATTTTATATTAAATCAAATGTCGTAAAATTGAATTAAATCGGATTATAAGTTTTTAAGAATTCGAATTAAGATAAGAGTGCCAACCACCTCAAGAAATGTTATTTAGAGAAAAACTAGTTTAAAGTTTACCGTAATTAATTAATTTACGCTAATTTATTAACTATTGTTATTAAATTAACCATTTTTTAAGTTTTTCAAAAAATTCTTTCACTAAAATGTTTTAGATATATTCCACATTAGTAATATCATTATTAAAATAAATCGATATTTATAATTCAAGAAAGTAGTATACTCCCTTAAGTACTAATACATATAGTATGTAGTATGTCCATATTGAAAGTATTCCTATATAGTGGTTATATATTTGAAATGTTGATTATTATATAAAAACCTTATTATATAACAATAATGCCTATTTCAAAAAAGTAAAATCAAAACTACGAGTATAATAAGGTCTTGTATTAAAAATATTTAAACTATGCAAAGTAAGTATGAGAATTTTTATCATTAAAGATAAGGTAAGAAAAACTACCATCTATAGATTCCCGGTTCGTCAACCATATCGATTGTCGACAGGTTGATGTCATTCAGGATGTGAAAGACCGCGAACAGACATTGGAATGCCATTTCCAAGGCGATTCTAACGCCTTCTCTTTGTTAACTTGTCAACCACGAGATATTTCCATTCCGACGCTAAAATGCTTCACATTTTTCATCCCGCTCTTTTAATATTTTTTCTTCGATACTACATAGATAAAGATGAATAAACTAGTAATAACAATGCTTCAGTTAAAAATTATAGAACAAAATACGAAAAGGTATGTATATTTATCGTAATAACTGCAACAATTTTTATTTTAATTTATTTGTATTGCAAAAATTAATATTAAAATACTAATTTTATAAAAAAAATTCAATTTTAGAGTTTGTGCTACTTTAATTTTTGCATGTATTTATTTAGTTCACTGCATAAATAAAATAGTGCACAACAGGCCTGGTGCACAAAGTTATATTAAATTTTGTTTGCATTGCAACGTTGTTCGTTTATAAAATAAAGTAAAATGCAAACAAAGTTTTAATATTATCAGAAGCTTAATCAACCGAAACTCTTTGTATGAAGTAAATAACAAAGTAAATTTAGTTATCACAATAATTAGTTGATAGGTATAGGTAAGCTACCGTAAAATATTTCTGATTGTGACTAATACAATTTACATTATTTCTTGGATTAAAATATTTCGTTTAGATTAAACCTTTTAACTAAAATGTATTTTTATACAAAGCCATATTATAATTTAAAATAATATTTAAATTTAAAAATTCATAAGATTCGCCAAAATGATGTGACAGTTTTTAAAATCCTATGCTATGTATATTTAAAAGTATGTATAAAGCATATCAAGCATATTTTAATGGTTCACATTTCAAAAACCCCTAATAGAAAATCTAGCTTTTTCATAGTCTAAAAATAAATAAAATATGGACCTTCTAGCTAAAGATTTTTAACATTTATGTTTAAGTTGACACTAATAATCAAGAACTAATACCTAGATCATCAACAACTAATGTGTTACATTCAAACAAAACAATGTACGTGTATTCACTATTTTTTATAATTACGAAGCCTCGCTTACATTTTATATTATATTTTTTATCGAAGTTTCAGTTTAAATGTCCTCTGATAAGAAAAAATTACAAGCTGTCCAAGAGACAATCTGGTTTACTAAGGGATATTGCCATATCTCAGAAAATAAGTCGATTTCGGTTCATGGACTTACAGATATATTATTTTTATACATTACTAGGGGATAATCCGTCAAGAGTGACGGTCTGCTTCGGCGATGTGTCCTTAGACAACTTAAATTGTAGATTGGATTAAATTGGAGACTGCAGCGGTCACCACTAAAACGAATAAGTGTATTTTTACTTTTTAGTTTTGAACCTAATTAACTTAGTAAAAATAATTAATAATATAGCACAAAAATAATTTTAACAGCTGATTGACCAAAACACTATCGTCATGAAAGTTAAATTTTGCGCAATTTCTATGTGCATAAAGGCTAGACAAACTTAGATTTATGTGTATTGAAAAGTCTAAACTACCCTTAACAAATGCGCAGTATATTTGAGAGTTTAAAAGGAACTTGGCGCTTTCTTATTGAAATATTAAAGTATATTATGCAATAGTACATAAATCGGAATCGATTTTTAATGTTTTCATGAGTTGAGACATTTAATTATTACTTTAATTTCTTCTTTCTACTAATAATTTTGCTTCAAAATAGGTATCATCTAAAACTTCTTTATAATCTTTTATACTCTTTTTATAAAATTGACTTAATTTATAAAGTGTATATTATAATTAAGAACTCATAAACTAAAGTCACAAACTTCCCTGATTGATTAATACTTCCATATTAGAAACACTAAGCCGCGATAAAGATTTTATTAAGATCCGCCACTTAAAAAGTTGGTCATTTTTCGTTTACTATTACTAAATCATATCTTTGAATTATATTTCCAATTAAAATACCAATAAATTTAAACTTAAATTTCAAGTACGAACAAATTCAATATAAAATATTTTGAACTAACTTGAATTCACCTTCTTCGCGTATATTACAATACTAAAAATTATGCTCGCACTTGCATTAGCAAATAGTATTTTTAGGGCAGATTTTCTTTTTTCACACAATTTCACTTTATGTCGGATCCATTAAACAGATTACATCTGCAATTATATGTGAAAAATCACTTACAAGATTTGCTTCAAAGCAGTTCTCAGCATTATAAAATACTAATGGAAGCTGGTATCGATAATCTAGAAAAGGATTTATGGAGGATTTAATTTCATTCTACCATATTTTTATTAAAATTGTGCATTCTTATTATTTACTCAGTATGTATAGCAACGGTTTTACATAAAAGTTTGTTACAAATTTAAAAATAAAGAAAATTACTTTATACCTTTTCAGTAGTTGTGTAAAGGTAATAGCTAATTAAACCAAACATTAAGATTATCCGAAACTCTTTGAAATAGCAATCATAGATTTTTTAATAATTAAATTTGCATCAATAAAAAACTAATGAACATCTAAATACCGACATCGATATCACTCCAGGGAAATTTAAATTAAATTATTGAAAAAAAGCAGTTTTATCTAATGATACAAATTTTACTGGTTTAGCAGAAATATTTGATGATATAATATTTTCGTAAAATCGGTGAAGCGAAGCAGGATTTTAATTTTTGAAATCGTTAAAACATTCACGAAAGATATTTTTAAAATGCCATCCTAGGCAAAACACGTTTGACGTTTAAACTAAAATTACTAAATATTTATACAACAATTAACAATTACTTATTATGAGATTAATTAAATTTATAACTCAAATTAACCACAATAAATTTACAAATACCTAGTCACAAACAACTTGTTTATTAATAAATTAATTTTGATAATCTTAACACTTCAGAAATTTTTCGTTATTTTTCTTATTTATTTATTCCTTTAATACTTCCGCATTTGTCAATTTTATAAGCTTATTTGTATTTAAATTATACTTTCAAAACTTTCTTGAAATTCTCCTAAAAATTTTTAATGTTTAATTTAATTTTAATTTTTTAAGATTTAATCAAGCGGTTACCGGTACCGCTTTAAAATATTTTCAGACGTAACCTGCAATTTTACATCTTTTCACACTAAACATTTGAAATTCAAAAGCATATTTAGGTACTTACCAGTCAAGTATGTATATTGCTTAAAAATAATTATCTATTCTTAAAATGTTTCAAAAAAATATTTTCTTCTTAACATAGTTCAGTTTATATGGGCAAGCTGATGGAATCAAGTTTCTGGCCTAACGGTGTATTAGCCAGGAGATATTTTGAAAAATCAGTTCCGACACAACCCAAGGGGGATTTTCAACTATCTCCAGCACCAGTAACGACTACATAAGCATTTTTTACCAAAATGTCAGGGGTCTTCGTACTAAGTTAAGTAAACTTTTAGTAAATCTTTTGAACGAATCGTATCCTATTATAGTGTTAACAGAAACCTGGTTGTCAGATCATCATTATGATAACGAATTTATCGACGATAGATACGTTGTTCATCGTATGAATAGATCCATATTGTCAAGC
Organism: Lycocerus yunnanus; assembly: GCA_036346125.1. Classification (NCBI taxonomy): domain Eukaryota; kingdom Metazoa; phylum Arthropoda; class Insecta; order Coleoptera; family Cantharidae; genus Lycocerus; species Lycocerus yunnanus. The sequence goes on along the minus strand of JARFIX010000008.1, from coordinate 1,792,471 downwards.
GAAAAGAAACGAGGTGGTGGCGTTCTTATTGCTGTCGCAAAGAAGTATAATTCAAATGTAATTTCTACTCCCATTATAATGAGAGAAGAAGTTTGGGTGGCGTTGAACATTGGAAGGAATAAATTAATAATTGGGGGGCACCTACATTCCACCTAACTCATCCATAGAGGTTTATACGGAGCACTTAAATACAGTGAATTCGATGTCACAATCTTTTTCTAACCACAAAATTTGCATCATAGGTGATTACAATCTACCGGACCTAACCTGGCAACTCGATCAGGAAGATGGTAATAGTCTTTATGCTATTAATGCTAAGTCTCTCGTGGAAGAAACGGTATGTGACGATTTAGCTTTTGCCGGCTTCTCGCAGTTCAATTCAATACCAAATGACAATAAGGTTTGGCTTGATTTAGTATTTTTTAATGACTCGTGCATTAACGTAACTGAAACACTTCCCATAATAACACCTGTAGATACTAACCATCCCCCGTTGCTTATTACAATCACTGAAATTGAACCTGTAGCTTCGACAGATAATGAAATCCTTAGCTATGACTTCAAGAATGCACCATATGAAGCCATCAATGCACATCTGGAACTTATCGACTGGCAATTCTTACACGGTTTGCCTTCTATAAACGATTGTGTCAAAGCTTTCTACAACAAGATCCAATCTGTTATTGATTCACATGTTCGACTACGCAGTAAACGTCCTAGCAAGTTTCCTCACTGGTTTAGTCCGGCTACAAGGAGGTTAATATCTTCAAAGAAACTACTCCACATAATTTATAAAAGGACCGGGCAACACAACGACTACTTAAAGTTCACCGACGTCAGAAAGCAATGCAAACTCTCTATTGAATATGATTGACTGACGCACATCAACTCGGTGGAAAACGATATTCTAGAGAACTCTTCGAAGGGTTTTTGGTCTTATATTAATTCCACAAAAAAAAGAGCAACGGTCTTCCTTCTAATATGTATCTCAATGACGTATCTGCTGACAACTCTGATGACATAGCTAACCTTTTTGCAAATCACTTCGCATCGGTATATTGTAATCTCGGCAAGGAAAATAGTAATGATATCAATGAAACCACTTCGTGGGATGGTCTTATCAGTGATTGCATCAATCTCAATTCGCTGAAGATCAGTGAAACGGATATCTTGGAAAAACTGAATGGACTTGATTTAAATCCCACTCCTGGATTTGATGGTATTCCTGCATTATTCTTAAGAAAGTGCAGCGAAAATTTAGTGCAACCGTTAAAGATACTGTTCGACAAATCTATAAGCTTATCAATTTTTCCGGACATTTGGAAGGTCTCTACAGTGATCCCTGTACATAAACAAAATTGCAAATCAAACGTAAAAAATTACAGACCCATTTGTATCTTGTCGTGCATTCCGAAACTGTTCGAAAGCATCATTACCGATATTATGTATGTGGCTGTAAAGGGTATCATAATAGAAGAACAACATGGTTTTTGCAAAGGTAGATCGAGCTCCACTAATCTGTTCCTATTTATCGATCATATTGTGCGCATCATGGAATCGGGGTCTAGCGTGGACTGCATTTATACTGATTTTACTAAAGCTTTTGATCGTGTTGACTTGCATAGGCTAATATATAAATTAAATATTATGGGCTTTGGTAAGCCAATAACTAATTGGCTAGCCTCATATCTCTCTAATCGAATTCAAAGTGTAGGAGTCGGGGGTAAGCTCTCCAAAGAAATTAAGGTTACATCGGGGTGTGCCGCAAGGTTCTCATTTAGGACCTTTATTATTCATACTATATATCAATGATATAAAAAATGTCTTTAAACATTGCAAGTTCTTGGTATATGCCGACGATGTCAAGATTTTCAAGAAAGTGGACTCGACTGCTGACTGCAAATTGATTAGTGCTGATTTAAATGCCCTGGAATCATGGTGCAAAATAAATAATTTATTCCTAAATTTAGCTAAGTGTAAAGTCCTGAGCTTTACAAGAAAGCTAAACAGTTGCAGCTACTCGTATCAACTTTGTGGGACAGTTTTGGAAAAAGTCAGCAACATCTCAGACTTAGGCGTAAATCTGGACAGCAAACTTTGTTTCTCCGAACATATCAATGATTTGGTAAACAAAGCGTCAAAAATGCTTGGTTTCATTACGAGACAATCGATCGATTTTAAAGAACCCCGAGTCATAAACCTACTCTACGTGTCGCTTGTTAGATCAGTTTTAGAATACAGCTCTATCGCATGGAACCCATATTATAACAAATATATTGAACGTATCGAGAAGATACAAAGAAAATTTGTCAAGTATCTCTGCTATAAATCTAGCATAATGTATCAAAGCGCTAACTATGTCAACATTTTGAAGTACCTTAATATGACAACATTGGAGAAAAGGAGATCGTATTTAGAGTTAGTCTTCCTTTACAACATATTGAACAATCTAGTCGATAGCCCTTCGATCCTGTCCTCGATAAAATTTTCAGCCATGCCTCGCTTAGTAAGAAATCCTCCACTGTTTTCAATAGATTTTCACAGGACATCTTATGGTATGAACAGTTCACCGTCGTCTAGGATTTGCAGATTGGCCAATCAACTTAGTTTGGAGTTCTTTGCAATATCTAAATCGGGATTTAGAAGAGACGCAAGAAGCAAATTAAATACATAGCAAGTCATTCGTAGCCCAGGTGGACTATAGGGGACATCTATGACTTGCCTAGTTTTTTTTTGTTGTGATTGTAATTTTATATTGTTTCAAGGAGTATTCCGTTAACTTAATAAATAAATAAATAGAACTACGTTCTGTAATTTCCAATAGTAACCTCGGCGAAGTTCCGAAGCTACTGCTAGTACTGTGAGTATATTATTTGTTTTACATCTAAAGTAGCTAGTTAGAGGCTGGCTTTAGATGTGCCTGTTACCCTATTTTATATTGCTAATGACGGCAATTCATTAACATAGAAGAACCACCGTCTTTACGTGCCTTCCGAAGCACGGATACGACATTGCAAAGTGAACTTCTCCCGGATTCGAACCAGGGCGTCTTACATTAGCAGTTGATTGCGCTAACACCCAAGCCAACGACCGTCTCAAAAAAAATATATTATTTAAAATCACAATTGTAACTGTTATCAATAAGAATTAATAATTAAAAGATTCACATCAGTTTCTTTGTGCAGCAGATTAAAATTATTGTATGTCTTAAGTTGAATAAATTTATTGAACTGATAACTCATTTCTTCGAAGAGAAGTAGTTTTGTAGAAACATTTATTTTGTTTTGGACAAATATCGATAAAGGGGCGGTCTTGGTAAATCTGATTGATCGTTTAAAAGTTTAAAATTGTTGTTTTGTTGATGTTTCTCTCTTTAGAATATTTCCCAAATATCTAGTTTTTATTTTATGTAGATTTATGTACATAGATATATAGATTTAATTAACGATTTTTTTTTCGTACTTTTGCGTCCGGTTTCAAGTAGGTAGTTGCTCAAGTTTCTAGTTAGTCCTGTGTACACAGGAGCAGTTATCGCATTGAAGACTATACAAACTGCTATTTTTTATTATGTCGTTTTTCTTTTTTGCGCTGATCGTGATGTTGTATATGTTTTTCGTTGGTCTGTGCGCACATATCATGTTTCGTTTACTCAGGTGTTTAGTTAGATACTCGATGATATGTTTATTATAAATTTCATTGTTAAATTTACATGTCATTAACTATCATTAACTAATCAAAATTTAAAATTTTTTAAGTGATTACATTAGATGTTCAAGATTGTGGCTGTTCTAAGCCTTCAGAAATACTTCTCAACGGGCAGTCACAAATTACGTGAGTTGTTTGAATACATATTTTGACCTTTTGCGGACCCGGTACAAACTTAATCATCATCGTTTTCGTTTGTAAGTTACATTATTGTAAAGAAACGGTCTTGGCCTAGTAGTTAGAGCAATCAACTATTGATGCAAAGTCACCCGGCTCTATCCCGATAGGAGTCTAGTAAGGAAAATTTTCTTTCTACCTATGACCGTCTCCGTGCTTCAGAGGGCACGTAAAGCAGACGGTCCCCCTGCTTTGAGGGCAAATCACCTCTTGGCTGCGCGACACCTGGCTGGTTGAGGCGTTCAGTCAAGTTCATGGTCAGAGAGCTATACCCAGCGACTACGGTGGGACCTGAAACTGGTGGGGTGCGAATCGTGAGGCTTCTTGACTCGGTCCTCCGGTGAACATCAACATGCTGCAGTTTAATACAGTCTAATACATTGGTGGCTTGCGAGGCGGGGAGTCTTTTGTTTGGAACACCTGCCGCTGTTGGGGGCACGAGTCAATGGGAAGTCAGACTGGTCACGTAACGGCTGTACACCTAACATAATGCGAGTTCGATTGTGAGTCTGGAGATGAGCAAAGACGGGGCACAATAAGCTTAAGCTTCAGTGCAAGCAAGCCTAGAGCCACACCCGTAAAGATTAATAATTAATAAATACATTGTTGTAGAAAATTGTATACTTTATCAAAAAGATAACCGATTTTTCTCTACTTTGCTTAGTTGTTTGAGTTGTTTTTTGTAAGTAGTTTCGTTTAAAAAATACAGGATTCGCAAGAAAAACGAAAAAATAGTACTTGCAATTTTTTTGACATTTCTTCACTTAATTTAATTCATAACTCAAAATCAGTTTATCCTAGAGAATGGGAGGTTATAAGATAGTTTAAAGATAAGTAAATTATCTTTAAAAGTTACTAATCCATTAATATTATAAAATCAATAGTTACCGTGCCGTTTGAAGAGAGAAATTCAAAAAATTGTTTTAAGAAGGGTACCAACCCCCCCAAAAAAATTTATGACTTGCGCTTTCATGCAAATAGTTGTGGTATCCAGAGTATTCTATTAAAAAATAATTTTTATACTAAGGAAAAAACTAACAGTTATATTTACAGTAATGGATACTCATAGAGTTCAGCTAGTACTATTAGAAAGTCTAACTGGTTCACATGGAAATAAGAGATGTGTAGTTTGCTCAGAGGAATACTAATATTCTTCTGAACAATTCCGAAGAATGGAGATTTTGGCAGGTAAAATAGTTATTCCTTTACTGGTGTCGCCAACTGCTTCTTTGAGGTTAATTTTTGACCTTTTTTAAAAAAGCATACAGTAAGTAGCACATTTCTTATTTTCAGCAAATATGACAAAAGAAAACCTACAGAAGGTTATGAAGTTTTCAACTGCAAAAAACGTGTGGCTGGAACTGCATAGGTTATAATAATGGCAATGTTATAAAATTTTTGATCTGTGCATGCAATTTTACAGTTATAAAAGACAATCTGCTGATGATATTACCACTTACACTTCTAAATAAAAAACATTGAAGATTGAAATTTTTAAATAAAATGGATCTGGCGATAATTTTGGCAAATGTGGTTTATCTGAACTATTATTAATAAGTAAGATTTTAGAAACTCTGCCTAAAGAACAGTCTCATTTAAATCAAGCGGGATGATCATGTTAAAGTCAGAGAAAACAATTGACAATTTGACGAATCTACTATGCTTTTTATGAGAAGGCATTTTCGTTCAAGAGCGAAAATATTCAGGTAGCACTAATAGTTAAAAAAGATTACGGTGCTAATTACAAAAGCAAACATATAAAAGGTTGACTCTGTTTTTACTGTAAAGATGCTGGACATAAACAAACAATGTGAAAAATGGAAAGCGGATGGTAGATCTAAACCGAATAACAAATGAAAATAATGATATAAATATGTCTTACAATAATTAGAAGTTGTTACCAGTAGTGCATTAAATGCTGAGTATGATAAAGAAAATTTGTATATCCAAATAGAGTGACCTGTTTAAAGCGTATGCTTTTGAAGAATCCCATACTGTAATTACAGGTAATAGAGATTCGATTGCAGCCGTAGAACAAGCCAAAAAAGTACATTGCAAGTAACTGCAGATGCAGTTGAATAACGTTAAGCTCTTCAATGTCTAGTATGTTTCTAACACAAAAAAAATCCATCTCACAACATCTAGATTTTAGAATATTAAATATCAAATTTAGAATATACAATGGTTACTTTTAATTATTCAAAAGTAGGAGTGGCTTCGGATATCCTCGATGCTACTGTTTGAATATAGCAGGGTTTGCTCCAAAATTAAGTGAAGAAGAAGAATAGGTGCACAAACCAACAGGTTCTTTTTTTATTTAAAGCAATGGTTTTACGTCAGTGCTAGCGACGTGTATGTAGGTATTACTGTGGCGCTTAGATAGTAAAGTACCCTTTTTGTGCAGCTCGCTAAGCGTTTGATTCACTTTAGTGCCACCCACAGATGGCTATAAAAACTAATGCCAATTAAATATAATAATCATTTATTACACTTGAAGAAAAATAGAAGAAAAAGTACTTTTTGTAATTCGCTTTTGTTGGACTACAGATCTTAGATTCGATCTCAAATGGTTTACTTTTTCTAGTTATAAATCAAAGGTACAAATTCCTTGTAATACAATTGCTTTTTTGAGGAGATTTTAAGGTAATTACAACAAATTTAAAAAAATCAACATTAGAAATCGAAATTCATTTACGTATTAGCATAATACGTTTATTTAACGTAATATTGTTGAACTTTTTAGTTTAATATTAATTTCACTGACTATAAAATTATACACATATTTTAAATAAATGTTATGTAATTTCACTTGAAATTTAGTTTTTGCTTATTGGAAAAGTTTAAAATAAAGAACCTTGTTAAAAATATTTCATTTAAGTCGCATTATAGATAAACTTTTTACATGTTTGTAGTTTTATATAGGTTCTTGTGTCAAAAGACGCGAAAGAATAGTCCTTTCAAAATTACATTAAATACACCTATTTGAAATCTAATATAATCCTGAACCAATATTGTTTGAGTTTCCCGTTTCAATCATGACACAAAAAACTAAGTACCTATCTATTTAGAGCTATTTTACTAATCAATTCGTTTATTATAATGAATTTAAATATTGACAAAAAATAGTTAACATAATAAACATAATAATTATTAAATATATTTTGTTTTGAATGTATGTTGTTCTGTTTTACGTCATATTATTTATTGTTATTGAACTTCAATATAATCAAATTATAATAATATAAATAATCAATATTATCGCGTCTTTTTTATAATTAATACCAACGTTACTCTTAATATTTTCACACAACTAAAAAGCAGTCGATGTACGCTTGAATAAACTAAATATACATGTTCTTTAATCTCACTGTTCCGTTCTTTAAACATTGAACAATATAAAAGCAAATAATTCCTATAATTCTGAAAATGAGATTTTCGTTGTTGTAATACTTACGAAAGGATTGTCTACACTGCTCCCACCCTTACAGGAACTCTTACATATTCATCAGGGGTTATCTGTTGGACAAGCCACAGCCTGTGGGAAACGATAAAGGAATATTTACTCTACTTACAGACTGTAATTAAGCACACCTATATTTGCATGCTTGATTAGATTTGGGCCTCTCAGATAGCCATTTGCATTGAGTTTTGTTTGTTTTAAACTAATTACGTCACATTTTGCCAACATCAGACAACATACACAGTCGTGTCTGTAACGCGGTGGAAATTTAATTTGTTTATCATTCGTGTTAAATTTTTCTATTTGCTTGCTTTTTGCTCATTGAGTCGTCGTAAAGTAACTCTTAAACGTGTTATAAGTTGATAAGAGTATAAAAGCTTTTCGTTATTGTGTATAGTTCCTTTTATTAATAAGTATAAAAATAAATATATTTATTTAATATAGTGGGCAACTATATATAGTACTCCGCCTTTTTTGACAAATAAATGCAAAGCCTAAATAATTATACTAATATTATTAATAAATTATTAATTCGTCGTAGAAAGCACGGGTATTATAATATTATGTTACAATTACTAAATTTGTAAATTTATTGCAGAATACTTTTCAGAAATGAATGAATAATTTATTATACAAGTCCTAACCGTCACGAAGGTCTAAAATTTAAAGTATTAATTATTATGACTTAAAAATAAGCAAATAGAAAATTACAATAATATAACATGCGATGTAGATATTTCGAAATTTTTTAATCACGATTTCGTGGCATTAATAAACGTATAATTAAAAGATTTGTTTTACATACTATACCTTCCTTTTTCATTTTATTTAAACAACAAATATTTATGTTGCATACCTACATAAAAGTTAAATAATGTATGAAAGTGCTCTCCGTTGCGTATATTTACACAAAAAAGCACAGTTGTATGATCTGTTTTACAAAAACGATCGCATTTATGGCGTTAACAATGGTTTATATTTACATAGATTTTCTATTTGCAAAGAGACAATATTTGCAAAAATATACGTAAATGGTTAAAATGTTTTAGATGAATATTATATACTATGTAATAAAGGATTGAGCCTATAAGCTGAATTGTTGATATAACCTGTTGCATGGATGTCTGATATATGGCAGCCGCAGGCAAATTGATCCGCTCACTTTATCCGATGATGGTGCTGATTACTGATACTTAATTGATAATTTAGCGATGGTTATTTTAAGATAACAAATAACTGATAAATTTAATCTTTACTAATATTAGTTACATCTATCTAATGACATATAACTAATTCGCGTATTTAAAATTTAAATCAATTATTATATTACTTTTTTAATTATTTTTTTTCTATTTAAATTTTTTATACGCACAAATTCACTCACTACGGGTATTTTTTAAACAATACATGTACATTCAACTTAATTATAAAAGCAAGATAGGTTTTTATACAATCATATTATTGAGACTATTTTTATCAAAATATACAATTTGATACATAACAAAAGCAATGCCGTGAATAAACTTGCATTTCCTGGTTTAATATGTTCACGTTGGCTTTAACAGAGCATGGTTCTACTTCGGTAAAGCTTTTCCGACCACAAAGTCATATTGGCTCTTTTAAAAGAAGGGAATTAAATGTCACTTGTGTTATTTTTGTTTCTTATTCTCAATATTTTTATTACAATCCTTGCCAAGAAAATCTGTAAACAGCTGAGATTTATGTATACTCAAACTAAATATGTAAATACTAGTAGATAACAAAATATGATTATTATAAAAATCCACAGCTTCTATTTGCTTTGAAAATATCAATATTTTGGATTTTTAAAAACCATGCTTTATAATACGAGTAACTAACTAATATAGTAGCAATAACTTATTGTTATATCATCAATAAAATATAGCCATAACATTAAATTAAAAATGTAAAATTCAACAACAACAAAATTGAACATCTTTCATAAAGTCTCACGAAAAATTTCATTCAGTTATTTAATTTAACCTGTTAATTTTTAAAATTTTAATTTAATATTAATTTCACAGGTTAATAATATATATAATTTGGTTAATAATTTATACAGGTATGCACATATATTTCTATAAATGCTTCGGACAGTTACTATTTTGATGTATCCACAGTATAAAATAATTTACAGTGTATGTAAATAATCACATGTAAGCATATATTGTATGATTAGAAAATATACAATTTTTTATCTATCTGATGTAGTGTAAGTAAATATTTAGCTATTTTTCAACTTTTTCCTAAATGGTCAATTGTTTTAAATTTTGCATCTATAATAATTATAATTATTGTTGTATGTTTTTATCGCAATAAACTAAATCTTAAATATTTTCTTTTAATTTGACAGATTAATACCCGATTTCTTCACTCATAGTTATCTGCAAGTTAGCAAACTTCAGGTAAAATTGACAAAATAACCAATCAGGAAACAACAAAACAAATAAATAGATCATCTGATTGGCTATTTTGTCAATTTAACTCATGGCGCAATATGAAATGCCCGGGTACCGGTGGCGAGCAATGTTCGATAATAATCGAGTGCTATCGACTCTAAATTTGTCAAAACGGCACTATTACTTTACCATACTAAAGCCCCAATAAAGTACTCCTTATCCAGTTTAAACTTTTAAATAATATTATATTTACCCAAAGAAATACACGGTTCAAAAATTATTAACGAATTATGGTTAATTTAAGAATGCAAATATTTTATAAAAAAGCATAAAAAAAATATTTTTATGTTAAAAATTTATTACGAAACAGAAATACAATAGTAATAAATCTTTGAATACCAAGTTGTACCACCTTTAGCTTCTATTACACATTGTAAAAAGCCGGGAAATCGACTTAACTAAGTTTTGTAGGTAATCATCCCCTAATTTATGTTTCCATACAAATTTTATCATTGCAATAAGTTTGGGAAAACTCTTTGGAGATGTTAATACCACTTGACGTTGCATAATAGCCCACAAACACTCGATTGGATTTAAATCTTCACATTTTTCTGGCCATGGGCTAACATGAATTCCGCTTTGCAAGAAATAATTCGATACCTAAGAAACAAAAACGGAGTTTTTAATTTGGAATTTTCAATAAATGTTTTTAGAATAACTACAGGTTAAAATGTAAAAATAAATTTTTTTTTTAAATTACGGATTACAAAAATAGGACTTACTTTTTTAGTAGTATGGCATGGAGCATTATCATACTGAAGAAACCAATCTTCAGTTTTAGTATACAAATCCGTAAAAGATGATTCCAAATTGCTTTTTAATATATCGATATATTTGGATGCATAAACGGTTCCATGTATAAAATTTATTTCTAATTATTATTTAATAATTTAAATCGGTTATTTAAAATATTTCGTCGGAATTATTCGATCTTGAACTATCGTTATCTTTCTCCATGCCATACTGCTAAGAAAGTAAGTCCTATTTTTGTAATCCGTAATTTAAAAAAAAAATTATTTTTACATTTTAACCTGTAGTTATTCTAAAAACATTTATTGAAAATTCCAAATTAAAAACTCCGTTTTTGTTTCTTAGGTATCGAATTATTTCTTGCAAAGCGGAATTCATGTTAGCCCATGGCCAGAAAAATGTGAAGATTTAAATCCAATCGAGTGTTTGTGGGCTATTATGCAACCTCAAGTGGTATTAACATCTCCAAAGAGTTTTCCCAAACTTATTGCAATGATAAAATTTGTATGGAAACATAAATTAGGGGATGATTACCTACAAAACTTAGTTAAGTCGATTTCCCGGCTTTTTACAATGTGTAATAGAAGCTAAAGGTGGTACAACTTGGTATTCAAAGATTTATTACTATTGTATTTCTGTTTCGTAATAAATTTTAACATAAAAATATTTTTTATGCTTTTTATAAAATATTTGCATTCTTAAATTAACCATAATTCGTTAATAATTTTGAACCGTGTATTTCTTTGGGTAAATATAATATTATTTAAAAGTTTAAACTGGATAAGGAGTACTTTATTGGGGCTTTAGTATGGTAAAGTAATAGTGCCGTTTTTGACAAATTTAGAGTCGATAGCACTCGATTATTATCGAACATTGCTCGCCACCGGTACCCGGCATTTCATATTGCCGCCACTGTAAAGCTTGCTAACTTAAAAATAATTACGAGTGAAGAAGTCGGGCATAAGCTGTCTATTTATTTAGTTACCTATTAAAATTTGTGATGTATTTAAATGCAGTCAATCTTTTATAATAACTCTACTACGTCATTTTTAAAATTTTATCAAGTAAAACATGTCAGCGTTGTTCCATTTTTAAATTTTCAAAAATTTTCACTATACATGAAGCATTTGTTTAATGCTGCACTGTTATTCTGCATTGTTATGAAATAACTGAAGTTCCTGAACTTAGTTTTTGTTGAATTCACTTCTTCAGATTGATCGTATGTTAATTTATTTATAATTTATTTAAAAATAATGATTATCCTGTTCTATACATAAACGGCTTATAAGACATCCTATGGATTTGAGCTCAAGTTTTAAAAATTTACTAGAAGTTTTCAAAGCTGAATCATACTTTATTGTCAATTCTTAGAAATTAATATCTCGCTGCTACCTCTGCCACAAAAATTTTATTTATCTAATATGTGTAAACTTAATTTTAGCAATATTTCACTGAAAAGTTAAAGAAAAATTAATGTCTCTAGCAGTATTGCGTAGCTTTGAATAAGTTGATTGATATACTTAAATATCTTACGCTTAAAATATTTTCACAATTTAAAAAGTAAATATTATTGTTTGAAACTAAACTGACAGAATAATAAGGCGCATTCAATTTGTTAGAAAGATTTTGTTATTCTAAAGTTACCAAAACTTTGTATCAATTTTCAGTAACTCTGCATTGGAAGAGAGCTCATTTCACAATGTCAATTTAAATTAGCATTTTTAAATGTTTTCTAACTTTTACAGACTACTTCTTAATTTATTGTTTACTCGACATTTGCATAATTTCAAACTTTGCTATTGTAAACTAGATTTCATATTTGCATGAAAATTAACAGGTTTTCTCAAGAAAAGCAATTTTGTCCTCTCATTAACGTTTATATCACGTTATAATTTGTTTGTGTAAAAGTTTCATTTTTTTTTAGAATATTAAATCAATTTATTTTGAATTATTATTTTAAATGCCATATATTATCTAATATGTATATAGGTGTAGGTAATCTCTAGAATTTATATTATGTACATTATTATAAGTATCTATAATATCCATTATAATATGATGCGGAGGCAAATAATAATAAGTACCTTGTTAATGGTCCGAGCCTAATTTAATATTAGAAAAGAGAAAATAGAAACTAATAATTAATTGTTATCTACACAATCATATTGTACTTGCAAGGCGATATTATCGTGTGCCACTAGTTTGCCCACTAGTTATACTCTTTAGTGCTAGTTAATCTCGCATCCTTGATTAGAGAGTTTTTGACTACAAAAAAAATTCCAAACCTCTCAAACCTTTGCTATAACACTTCTTTTTTGTTTTGTTACGAAGATTAAACTAGTTTGAATGGTACATACTATTTAACATGAATTCCAAACAATTTATGTTAGAGAAAGGTTTTAGCATTAAAACCCCACGGCTGCTTACGCCAAATTATATAATTATATGACGTTAGTTAAAGAAATATACTTTAGTATTGCTAAATATTACAATGTGTAACAAAAAATTTTTCTTTATCTTAAAATTCTTACAATTTTGTCGTCTTTTTGATTTCTTCAATTCAAAAACAATTCAATGTAATGTCAGCCGAATGTCGTTGGCATTACAAAAGTAGTTCACTTAATATTAAACCTCGTGCTTTTATTTCAGCAGTACCATTGCGTTAATAGCAAAGCAAACGTACTGCCAAAAAATAAAGAGTTATTCAGAACATCAAAAAGCCACTATATAAATTTTAAACAGTCCAATGAAGCAATATTTTCGGTATGTGTTACCATGAATTGCAAGATTGCTTAGGTCTGTGTGTACTTTTCACCGATAATACTTTGAAGAAGATAAAATTAATTTATGAAGAAAGAATTTAAAAATAAATCATTCTGATTACTTTGCAAGAAAATTTCGTATGTAACTGTTTCATCTTTAGTTGCTTATTTATTATAGCAAATATTGGCAATCAAAATGTCTAATGAAATTTTATTTGCTACTGTTTCAAAAATAATTGAGGTGGTTTTATTAAACCAAGTTATCAAATTATTCCTCCCGTTTACTTTACCTTGAAAAAACCAGCTGGACCATACCTTTGATTGTTTTTATAATGTGATAGATATACATGTCCGTGAAGTTAGCCCCTACTTTTCTTTAAATAAAAAAAAATTGATTGTATTATGTTGTTTTCAATTTGTTTTGGGTGTTTTGTTAAAATTTTCAGTTATAAACGTGATAATAACCGCCAAAATCGCCAAAAACAAAATTTGGATTTATTTTGTATTGTGTAGTTTGCAATTTGTTGTGGGTGTTTTATAAAAAAGTTCAGTTCTAAATTTAATAAAAACCGCGGAAATCACGAAGCAAAATTTGTTTTATTATTTGTATTCGATTTGTATTGTTAAAAATTTAAGTTTTAAACAATTACTACTATTAACTGCAAAACGCAAAATAAAGTTAAAAATACAAAAAGCATTTAAATTTCTACATAAATACATAGTTGAGGAGTTTTCTTTTTAGGTTGATGTGGTGGGCATGCAAGTTTTTTTAACAAGTCATCAAATTTAATCCAATTTATCCAAAAACCACGTTTTATCAATAATGCTTTTATACATAACTATTCCAGCAAGTACATATCGTTTGTTATTTACCTGCATCTGGAAATTCTTTTGTAGAAATTTCAATCCAATCCGCATTAAATAAAAAGTTCAGTTTTAAATTTAATAAAACCGCGGAAATCACGAAGCAAAATTTGTTTTATTATTTGTATTCGATTTGTATTGTTAAAAATTTAAGTTTTAAACAATTACTACTATTAACTGCAAAACGCAAAATAAAGTTAAAAATACAAAAAGCATTTAAATTTCTACATAAATACATAGTTGAGGAGTTTTCTTTTTAGGTTGATGTGGTGGGCATGCAAGTTTTTTTAACAAGTCATCAAATTTAATCCAATTTATCCAAAAACCACGTTTTATCAATAATGCTTTTATACATAACTATTCCAGCAAGTACATATCGTTTGTTATTTACCTGCATCTGGAAATTCTTTTGTAGAAATTTCCAATCCAATCCGCATTAAATAAAAATGTGAGCACCATACGTTCGGTAACATCGAATAACTTACTACATTGTCATGTTGGAAGCTCTCCGTTTTTCAGTGCTTCCTCTAATTTTCCAAAACCATGATTTGGAAAACATTAGAAATTTCAACAATTTCTATATTTATATGGGTTACAGGTTTCTTAAACAGTTTTGGTTTCTAGCATTTATCACACGTAAATTTTTTCATAATGCTCTAATCGAGATGAAAAGCATATTCACATAGATTAATTACATTTGAGGTTGCGTTAATGTTAATAACACCAAACATTTCTTCACTATTAACAACGTACTTAATCTCTTTCTGGAGATGGATTATCTTTAAGAAAAGCCTTGAGAAAAGAAAACGTTTTTCTTTTACTGTCATTATCAAATTTAAAAAACTTCTCGTCTTTACACGCTATAGCTAATATTTGAATTATGCTATGAAATCCAAATGTATTTGTAACAGTATTTTTACGTCTTCCTTTTATTATTGGACAAATATTCGTCAAAGTGCGTCAACTACTAAGCTGCGCGCCGCGATTCGAATCCGGGCCGGGGTAAACATTTACTCTGATTGTCTTGCAGGCCAACACGTTCGGCAAGCAAGGCGTGTGTGATTGCCAGAAATCCCCAGGAAAACCAAACCAATCTTTTACAGAGTTGGAAGAAAGAAAGAAAGGTTTATGTTCCGAACTGGACGAATGCAGGCTGAGGAAGAGAAAGAAGAAGAAGAAGATTCCCATTAAGTAACAAACCAATATCAAGCTTTTTCTTTTTGTGTTCAATAACATCTCAGTCGGGATAAACATCGAGGTACGAGACCTTTTCCTGTTTTACTCGGATTTTTATTTCTCTAATTCTGCTCCGCCATTAATTCTAAATTTTCTGATTTCAAATTTATGACTTTATCGGCAACTTCATTAATATATTTGGATGGTTTTTCAATCACATTTAGTTTTTTCTTATCTACTATGCTATCAAGTTTGGCTTGGGTATAATTGTTCATAATATCATTTTCTACTCCAATTGTGTTTGCCACAGCTAATTTGGCTTTTCATTTGAAGAATAGTTTGAATAGAAACTACACCTTTCACCAAATCCAACAGCTGATCCGTTTTTTCTTGTTTTGCTTTACGCAATCTGCCAATTTTGGGCAAATGTGGTAGTTGAATACAACATAATAAAAATTCATTTTCGTTTTGATTTCTATGTGATTGTTTGTTATTTTTAGTTTAAGAGCTTTTGTTTTTTTGTACAGGTGTACAAAATGTAAGAGGTTTTGTACAGATAATTAATTAATTTTATTCATTTTAATTATTCTAATAATTATTATTCTAATTAATAATTTTTTTTTAATTGTGTTTTCTATTGGATAATTCTGATTTACAATTTTAATTTATTTAACTACGAAGTTTCGGAAATGTGCGCATTACATGGGAACGAAGATTACAATTTTCATCGTTGGTAAGGTCAATGAAGTCGCATAAGAATTATTGGAACGCATTTTTAGATTGTCAATTTTATTGGTTTTCCAATTTGGGGAGTCATCAATACTATGCATACGTCTGAAATTGGCCTAACATCTGGTCGTTTTTAATGAGCCGCATCATGGACGAAATGGATTTTTTTTAAATTTTTATAATGGTGATAGTTGAATGGTTCCAATTGTAATCAAAATCCATCTGGTTATTTGAAGATGTAGCGTGCTTTGTAAGTGATTAACTTTGCTTTTTTTCTGTAATCATTATTGTAAGTTTTAGCTTATTTTTGCATTTCAACTGCTGGATGATTGAGGATTGAGTAATTTCTATGGTAAGTTGAAATTTGCAGTTTTGTTTGTAGTTAGTTACTTAGATATGTTATTTAAAATTACTCCTTTGCTAGGACTTTTCATCGTTGATATTATACCTGTTGTGGAATCATTCAATTGCTTAATTGTATTTTTGTTTGATTTATCCCTTTAGGATACTTTAACGTATTGTTAATTTGTTTTAATCATTTCTTCAAAATGATTTCAAATTTTACTTGCATTTTTTTTGTTTCAAAGTGGGGTGACAACCTTTAGTTCTTATCACCATTTTAACTTTTTTTTGTTGTTGTTTGTTGTATATTGTCTTGTATTCTGGAATTTAAAAATTACATATCACCCCATCTTTTTGTTTTCTATTCTTTGATATAATAATAAAATAACCTCTTGTTTTTTTACTTGTTTTATTTATTTTATCTGGCGCTCTTTACATCAAAGTATTTTGGTTTTCCCAGTTGGTTGTTTTACATGCACCTGAGCAAAATAACTCACGGGATCTTTGGATCACTTGGTACTCCGAGCTGGCAAACCTAATCGTTGCGTGCACAAGCAATTCTGGGCAGTACCAAAATACATGCGAGTTATGGTACAGCATGCAAAGTGCCTACATAAACTCCAACCGTTACTTGGTAAAAATTAAATAAGACACTGTAGATAGTAATATTGTACATATCTACACATAAAAAAACACTTATAAAAAGCGCCGTTAAAGTATTTGGTAGAGAAAAGGGAGATAAAGGCACAAAATGGTAATATAAATGTCAAAATACATAGAAAAATTAGAAAGAGAAACTGCAATAAACCACTAATGAAACAATATACATGAAATGATCAAGACGATTATTAAAGAAAAAAATTCTCCAGAAAAAAGAGATAAAGAAAAAAATAGTTAGACAAAGAGTGTAAACACCAGCATTACGTTAATAATTACGCAAAACATAAAATGCAAAGTACAAAATTTGTATGTCATATCAGGAACGACTTTTACACAAGCCATTATTTGTTAATATATTAGAAACAATTCAAAGTTACAAATGAATAAAAATTGAGACTGTACAAAATAAGAAACTTTCTATCATCAATAGTAAAAAAACTCGTAATCGAAAATTAAAGCTTGTTTTCTGGTGAAAAACTTAGGTTGAGTTTATTTGTAATTTTATGGTTATTAGGTACATTGTTATTATGATATTATAATTTATTAATATTTTATAGTATTAATAGTATACGATATAATATAAGCTTACTTAATATGTAAATGATCAAAAACATATATCAATGACCCATTTATAACTTGTAAGTACGAAATATTAGCCCAATGTTTAGTTTGCAGACTATCTAAATTAGTAACCGTCTTTTGCAGTCGAGTTTATTTTTAATTACCTCTTCGCACTTATATTATAAAGTTAATTTATTATTTTATATTTGCGAGTGGATAAAAATAAAAAAGTGAAATTTATATTAGAAGTAAAAATGGATAAAAATTCAATGATACGTTCAAAATTATAATTGTAGAATTCCATGAATACGTTAAACGTTTGTAAGAAGTGTTTAATCTAAAGTCGTAGCAGAAACGGCCGTTGAAGCATTCATACCCAACATCCAAGGTACTCAACCATTCAAATATTCCGCAATACATCCTCTCCTTCGCGGCCATTTCCAAGTCAATTTGGTGGTTCAACATCCCGCATGCAGACGCTAAGGAAATTCAATTAACTTTAATGGTTGATCCGTCGTGTTGGCCGCGCATCGAAGGTTTGCGCCAAGCTGTAAAAAAGTACACGACCCGCCGCCTCCATCGAAATAATATCCTTGTAATGGATTTAGAATTAAGCGATCTGCCTCTTTGGAAAATTTGTATATTTTTATATTTGCATACTCGTGTGAGCAAAGCACTTCCAGAATAATACAATTTCTATGCACATTTTAAAACAGTACTATTATTATAATACTTTTAGCAAAAGTGAAATATTGAATTAAACTTTAAGTTCTTCATCCCTATTGCTTTTAATTTTCTTCCGTAAATTTATAATAGTTTTCCGTAATACAAATTTATTGAAATAAATATTCATCAGAAGCAAAATGCAAATTAAGTGACAATTTGATCGATAATTGCAGCAACCAAATGAAAGTCATCAAAAATCCATTATTAACGCATAAATATGTTTCTGTCTAGAAGAATTTCTACACAAATATTTCATATATTCCTAATAAAGTTAGATTAACCTGAACTTTTAAGAAACTTAAATTAAAAACTCCAATGTGACAACCACAAATAAGTAACAAATCATTCATGTCAGCAGTGTCACGATATTTCTTTACGTTTTAATAAAATTAAGTACCTAATCACATTATGTGTCGTGAGTTTTATTGATAATTTTGTTTTCATGGGAAGGAATTGAAGTGTTTTTTGATGGCATTTAGAAACGAACGAAATAATATTGATCAGGAATTATTTATGTGCAGAGTTGTTTCTATCATCAAATAATCAATAGACAAGATAGACATTTTTCTGTTTTGAAACATTTTTGATCTTGATATGTTTCAATAATAAACTGCAAACAGCACAACTTCATGTTTTAGTGCTTGGAAATTTTTTTAAATATATTTTGCGATGTGTACTTCAAAATACTTACACGAGGTAAAATCTTGCTTGTTTAGTTGTTTTGTTCCTGGATCTTAAACTTTAGCATGGGCTAGGTGTTTACTATTCTGTCGATGTTGTTTCATAGTTTTTCACACCTTACAGATTTTACTGCAGCAGTTGAATTACTGCTTTAGATGTTCAAGTTATTAAAAAGCAATTAAGTAAAATTTCTAAAATACAAAAAATAAACTTTGCCGTGAGCGCGTCAAAGGTAAAACAAATTAAATAATAAAAAATACTTTAACCAGGAGCGTTTTATTATAAATCTGGTATTTTAAATAAATCGCAAATGTCAAAATGTTGAGAAGTAGGTACTGATTAAAAGGTACGGCAAACGAACAATAGATACTCCGCTATTTCATTTCCTCTGTTAAGTAAACCTGCATTGCATGCAAGTTGAATCAGGTCTTGATTGTTTGCAGTAAGCTTTTATATGTTGTGAATATATAGTATCTTTACAGAAATTACAAAAGATTTGTTTCAATATTTTTTGCGATAGTTTATATTATTGAAAGCTTATTAATCAAAATCAATTTGATTTTGTCTTTTAAACTAGTGCGAATAGTAAATAAAGCTGTTCAAATAGCAACCTAGTTATTCTAAATTTTTTCTAAAAATTTTAAAATATCGTTTCTCTTTAGTAATTCTATACTTTTAACTTATTGGGAGTATTGTCCAGGACGACATGTTTTCGAAGTTCTACAAAATTGTATTTTATGAAAAATTATTTTGCTGTGGTAGTTTACTGTCCTTAGTATTACAATTATTAAAGTTTTAGTTTATTGAAGTTGTTAGTTTATTGAAGACGAAAAATTATTCAAGTTGTTTTGATTTTGTAGAAATTTTGGTCTAGTTAAAAAAACAATCTTCGTTGGATCTCAAATTAGAGTTTTAAATTGAATAAAATGTTTGGGCAAAAGTTAACAAATATAAATATTGAACGTAAAATTTAGTGTGGATTTAATAGCATCGTAGACAATTGCTAGAAAATGTTCAAAATATACCGAAAAATTTTCAGAAGTAAATAATCCTAACACTATATTTAAAAACTCTAAACTACAACTAACACTTTGATGGAAAAGTGACAACGGTATTGTTGTATAAAATTATTAACAACAAAAATTATAAATTCAAAAATGGTTTGTTAGATCCCCGTGCTTTTTATTTATAATTTTGCCCGTGAAGTGTATCTTCTTAGGCAAACTGACAATCAAAAAACATATACTATAAGATTCTGCATTCCCCATGGTTTTTTCTTCCACTGTTATCTCATCTACTTACTCGTAAAGTATATTACTTCACACCTTGACTAACAAACAAAAACTACACATTAAACTCTTTACATTATATCTAAAATGCTCTAAAGTTGGAAACAACTCGAACAATCGAATGCCTTGTTCTACCTCGTAGTTTTATGTATATCTAAGCCCAATAATGCGTATATAGAATACATGTTTGTATTAATTTTCTTGCTAATTTTCTATTCAATGATGATTATATAGACGTTTGCTTGATGTTCTATAGATGTTTGTTTGGTATGCGTGTAGAGAAGTTATTTTATCTACTTTGTAGACTGTAAGATAGCTAATTATAAACTATAATAATTATTATACAAATTACTACAGTTCATAGTTAAATAAATTGTCAAAATTGTAATGCGTTTTTAGAAATTTTTTTTAAATTGTTCAATTTTTAAGTAAGATATCTTAATTTATATAACATTTAAAAACTTCCACACATAAAAGTACAAGGGATGGTTAAAGGTAATTTAAATTTCGGAGTCGTTTGGAAGAACAGTAACTAAAGAGTACCTAAATTTAATTTATATTTTACGGCGGCTAGAGGTAGGGCACAGGGCTGCAAAGCATCTGGGCCTTCACAAAATTTGAGCTTAAGGTTTTGGTTGATATGCAGTTGAAGTATAATTTATAGGTATTCCTTTTTTGTTTAATTATATGTTTTGTAAATGTGTAGGTAATTTATTACATGTATTGTAACAACAAAACCATACACCAACTAAACGCAATTATAACAGAAAAACAAAACAAATATTTGGCAAATGTCATTACGACACACTTATTTTACTGATTTTTGTTGATATTTTCCGATATTTTTCGCAGGCGGTTGAAAAAATAGCGTACGCGTTTCAATTCGTAAGTATTATTGTGGCCTCGAATGCTTAGAAAATCTCGGCTCTGCCTCAATTTTTCAAACCGCTTACTCGTCCACAAAAATTACACTTATCGGTTATCGGCACGTACTACTCTACTTATTAATTTAAGTTCGACGAAATT
Source organism: Lycocerus yunnanus (assembly GCA_036346125.1). Classification (NCBI taxonomy): domain Eukaryota; kingdom Metazoa; phylum Arthropoda; class Insecta; order Coleoptera; family Cantharidae; genus Lycocerus; species Lycocerus yunnanus. The sequence goes on along the minus strand of JARFIX010000008.1, from coordinate 1,771,083 downwards.
GTTAAACATATTTTGAATGGTTATTAAGAGGTATTGGAAAAATCTTGTATGGTACTCGTGTGTTAATTACATAAGTCGTTTAAGAAAATTATCCCACTCGTCCTATGGGCTAACATTTTTCTAGCGTGACTTATTTGCAAAATAACACACTAGTACCATAAATAGCTATTAAGTATTAATTTGATAATATTACAAGTTAACATAAAATCTACCTATACGTTTCATTCGGCCCACAACCCGTATGGGAAATGGAAAATTTTAACTTTTTTGTAAATAAACTTTTTGCCATTGAATAAATATACGAAATATAGTTGACCTTTTTAAATAATAATTAAAGAGCTATGGTCGAGGTTTTAGGTCTATTAAAACAATTTTAAATTGTTCGACGTTTCGGGCCGTGTAATGACCCATTCTCAATGTTGCAAAAACATACAGGGTAGCCCCGTAACCGTGGAGAACCTTTCAGGTGGTGATAATAAATTCATTGTTAAAACAAATTTTCAAATACAATTTTTGTCCAAATCGAAGCCCTTGGAGGGTACCCTCTTCAAAGTAAATTTTTAATTTCTGCCTTCAAACGGCCATATCACGGTAACTATTAATTTTATGGTATGAATAGATTAGTAATTTTTTAAAGACAGTTTACCTATCTTAAAATTAGTTTATAAGCTCTTATTATCAAGGATAAACGGTTATTGAGTTATGAATTAAATTAAGAGAAGAAATGTCAAAAAAATTCCAAGTTTTATTTTTTTGTCTCTGTTGAAAACCCTGTATCTTTTAAACTAAACTACTTAAAAAAATTAACGTTCCAATTCAAATAGAAAATTTAACGGGCTATAAGTTTAGTATAGTAAAAATTTTTGGAAAACCAATCCATTTTACAGAAAATCCCAAAATAATGAATTAAGTCGGTACAAAAAATATAATAGTCATACAGGGTGTCTCCGTGTACATGATAAACCTTTGAGTTTGTGATAGAAGACACTTTTCTAAGATATATTTTTTAAATAAAATTTTTGTTCTAGTTCAAACCCTTGGCAGGTACCCGAGCAGGTACCCCTGTTTAAAGCTTTTTTTTAAATTTTTTATTATTTTGGGATTTTTTGTAAAATGGGTTGATTTTACAAAAAATGTTACAAGACTAAAAGAAAATGTTACAAGACCCCCAAGGGTTTGGACTTGGACAAAAATTTTATTTAAAAATTTGTCTTAGAAAAGTGTCCTTTATCATCACCTCAAAGGTTCTCCACGGTCACGAGGACATCCTGTATTAATAAAAATCAAGTAAAAATCGTTCATAGGTTCATAACTTAAATTGGTGTAATAGCCTCTTGAATTTTGCGTTATTTGTTTATCGTCTCCCGATCCAGGATCACGATATTCTCATGCTTTATAGAATGCTATTTAATTCAAAGTCATGTGGTTGCATAAGGCAGTATATGTGTTATCTTTCTCATAACTGAAAACGCGAGCTTTTTTTTAAAACCTCTTATAATATGCTCCTTTATGCGAACACCTAACTTTCTGGAACTGGTTATTGAACTGGAAAATTAAGAAGTTCCTGGTTACTTCTAGGTAGGTTGCTTACTTGGTTACTAGTACCTGGTTACTTCTTGGTACTATAAACCTACGTACTCCGGTAGACTGTTGAATTTTTTACAGCCACCCGAAATACCAGATTTTTAATGTAGGCCGTAACTTCATTCGGAAAATCCTTTCAATATCCCATCCTAAGTTCATATCCAAAAATCGTGACAAAAATTTGGTTTTTGCTGTCAATGATTTCCCTATTTCGGTTACAAACTCTCTTTTTTGTGCAGTTTTATTTAAAAGAATTAGTTATACATCTAAATCGTAGCCCCTTCCGGTTCTATTTCTTCTTATCCCTCTCCTAAATTTAATTTTCATAGTATAACCTACATTAGAGGCTTATCTGAGAGCCTCATGTCTGTCTTTAAACCTATCCCCAATGTCAAATTTGGACTTAGATGTCCCAACAAGAACCTTTAATTGTTTTTTTTCAAACACCAAAAATCCTACCCCCTCTTTTGATCAGAGTGGTTATGCATATACTGCTTATGGAGACACATGACTTTGAATTCGCATTCATAAGGCATGAGAATATCGTGATCCTGGATCGCGAAACGATAAACAAAAAACGCAAAATTAAAGAGGCTATTAACATCCATTTAAGTCATAAACCTATGAACGATAAGAAGGATGTTCAATACTTGATTGAACATCCTTGATTTTTACTTGATTTTTATTTATATGTTTTTGCAACTTTGAGAATGGATCAATAAACGGTCCGAAACGTCGGACAATTTATAATTGTTTTAATAGACCTAAAACCTCAACCATATTTCTTTAATTATAAACTTTTTGGTTCAAGAATATTTCTTGACATTAAATATTAAGATATCAATTTGTTCGGAAGAATGTTTTATAAAAAATTCAATGTTATGTTAAATTGTTTTTTAAAATTTCAAATGTTAAATAATTAATTCATTGACTTTTCGGTTAATAAACACATTTTGTCCATAATTTACATTTTAATATCAATTATTATCAATCCGGGTTCATCAGATGAGTTCCGACATAGAACGAAATATATTTGATCAATTATATCATAGACTAATTAAATAAGTAGGTAAATGTGAATAAATTGCACTAATTCAATTAAAATTTTTACTTAGCTTGTAACATTATCAAATTAATACTTAAAATAAATTGATTTTAAAATAAATAGTCCCATATATAGGTACAGACTCAGCTGTTTTTGGTTTTACTAATATTAAAAACTTGGTAATTATTGTAATTATTTTAATATATTATTGTAATTTTTTAAATTATTATATTTATAATGACCATAATTTCCATCATTTTATAAGCTTGCGATTAAACTAAAATGTTATATTATGCTTACATAAAAGTAAATTAATGATTATAATTTACTGTTGCGATAATTTATGTGATACACATAAACCACAAAACATTAAACTAATTGATAATTAAACAGTTCTACTCACCTATCATAGTAGTAGTCCCTGAAACAAGAGAATACAAGTTATTTACAAACAAAACAAGCTTTGCTTTTAATGCATGCTTTTGAAGTGTAATAATATACAATTAAATTGCAAGTGGTTGTTACTGTAAAACAAAGCAACTTTATACCTTTATAATTGGATAGTTGATATTCTTATAAATTATGTAATATTACACGTAAACATTATAAACAAATTTAAAATCAAAGTTGAACAGATTTTCAGCTGTGGCATTATGAACAAAAGTTCCGTAATAAAAGGTAGGTATATCTTAAAGTATTCAAACTAATATTAATTTAAAATTTAGTGTACCTTGACGATTTGCGACAATAATTCAAAGCATTCCTTCACAATTGTATTTTGTCATTATTTACTTTTTAATAGGTATAGAGAAATAATAAGGTAAATTACTTTTCCTCGTTGAGGCAGAAAAAGTTTTACTGTTCTACTGTGATCACTATTCGAGTGAAAAAGCATCATTTTCCATACTCCGATATCACGAATTTGTGTAATAATTTTAACATCTAAATTTTATTAAGCAAATCAGAAAGTAGTTTATCAACGTTTTTAAAGTTTCTATAAAATTTGGTTTACAGTTACTTAAATTAATAATTTACCTGGTGCAAAAACTGCATTAATTGCACCAATCTCAAGCTTACTAAAATATTATTTATCTGAAGAGCTTGTTAACTCTGATAGGTACAATTTGTTGCAAACTAATTTAATTTAGGTGAATGAATATACACCTTATGTCCAAACATAAAATTTGTTTATTTAAACTGTAATATTTTAATCCCAAAACTTGGTCATAGATAGAAAATTAAAAGAAATACTGAACAAAAAACTTAGTTGTGCGAACCTGATGATATTTTAAATGAAATTGTACCAGCATCTATAACTAAAATTGCAATTAATTAAATTATTTAATACCTGCTAACGAATCGTACCCCGACAAATCGTGCCTTGGCGAATGGCTCTACGATGAAACGCACCACGGCGAATGGTTTTCAGTGAAATGCGCCCGGAAAAATGTACCTAATTCTAGTATCTATACATACTAGATCTTTATGACCAGCAATCACACCAAGTCAATCATGTATTGTGATGTTTGCTTAACCCTAATTATGCAAAATTTATTTGCCCTTAAAGTAAATAATAAGTCAAGGTCTTGAGTCGCGTCTATATTAAATATCAAATAATGAAATTGGGATATTGGACAGTAATAAGAAAACACGCCTTAATCAAAATATATACTAAAAATCAAAAATTGATTAAGAAGGTGTGTTTTCAAATTACTGTCCAGTATCCCAGAATCTTTGGTAAATAATAAAAAAATCAGTATTGCTTTTGCCCAGCTGGATTACAAATAAATAACATCTGTTGTTGATATTTTAAGTCAATTAATTGTGTTGCTTTATCCCAAACATCGAGAGAATAACGATTTTTTATAAGGTAATACTTGTGAATCTTATACAATGATGCAAGATATTCGGTCACAAATCATTATGCACGGAAAGCGATATTTGAAAATTGGTCATTAGTTAAAATATCAATTATTAATGCAAAATCATTACACTCGTTTGTAGGGTAATAAATGTATTAACTATGTTATTGCTAAATTGACATACCGTTTCATTAAATTTGAAGTTACGACATTATTAGATCTGTGAAACTGGGAGATTAGCAATTACGTACCAATTTACTATCGATGCATCTATTCTAAATTTTTATTTATTGCATAAATATAAATTGTTTATAACTACTTACTATAATAATTATGAAATATAATATATTATTTTCTAACTATTTTAACTATGGAAGTTATTATTGGCTTAAGTAACGATAAACGCTAAGTTTTGAGTAAATAATTTACAATATCAAAGCAAATCAATACCACCGTCTATACTATTACATTAAGTTCATTTATTTACATACATGTACTTGACGTAGACCGTATATAGATAGGTATATGCTTCAGCAAACAAAAGTGCACTTGCATTAACAATTACCAACATTTCCATTAAACTGATTTATTAAAATTTTGAACCTGTACTTTTTAAATTAAATAAACTTTTAGTACCCAATTCAAACTCACAAGAGATTTTCTTAAATAATCAACAGAACAAGAAAATAATAATATTTACAAATAATATAATGATGTATCCTTTTTGTATTACCCTAAGTAACTACTAATAAATAATATTTGGTACATTACATATAGTATGTATAAATGTTTTGTTTAGATACAACTTTTAATGTGGCCTTTGTTTTACTAACTTTTTAATTAAAATTAAATGCATAACCCAAAAAGGTATAATGTAGGTATTTATTATAATCTCAGGTGTAACTGAATCATTTCGCACCTTAATATTTTACACAATTTTTAATAATTTGTACTTCTCTATGTAACTCACAAAAGTATATATTTTATTCCAAGAAGAAATAAAATAATAAAAATGTGTTGGTGATAATAAATTAATTTATTATTACATAAATTTGATAACTGTTCAATTATATAAAGTTTAATTTTACATAGTAATTTTTAGTAAATTATGTAGCCAATACGAATAATAGCAATATGAATAAATTTTAAGACAATAAATTACTTAACACATTCACATTGTTAATTAAGAGGCGGACTTATTTCAAAGGAAAAATGTCGTTATCAGGTGTTACGACAATAAAAAACAACAAAAGACAACTTTTGTGGATGAATATTTTTACTAAAATGTAATTTATATAAATTCATAGATGTACATATAAATAAGCGATACTTTCATACAAATTTAATAAATTCCAGAATTTCAGCATTACACAATATTTTGGTGTTAGTTTATTCAGAAATTTGCAAATTTTTTAAAAGTTAAACAAAATTTCTAATAAAATTACGGTCATTGTTCGACAACTCAATTTTTAATAAGTGTTTTGCGGTGATCAGTGCTATACGGAGCCAAATTATTTGAAATTAAAAATTCAAAAAGATTTAGTTAATAGAGGAATTTTTCTAGTACGAACAAGGCCATATTCTAAAAAATTGAATTTTGACAAAATGGCAACTGTTCAAAGTTAAAATATCGATTTTCGTAAGAAAAAACCGATATCTTTTGTATATAAAAGAAAAATTCCCCCCCTTAAGTACTAGATTTGGATGTGTAAAAAAAGTATAAAAAGTTTTAAATAAATTTATTCACTAGTTTTGAAATATCTTGATAACCGACTTTCAACATGTAGTACTGAGAAAGTCTCGTTTAAAGTTGTATAGGATATGCAGTTTACACTAAAGCAGGAAGGTTATTTTTTTACTTATACTTGAGCTCAAATAAATTGAACCCTGCATCATAGTTTAAAATAGAATGAATTAAGATCTAAATCGCTAGTCAAATGAGTGCATTTTAAAATGCATCATTGTTTGTTATTTTGATCTAACTCTCTCTGTTTATAACAATTTGAACTAATCTACAAATATTACAATCACTACGTAACTCAAAAATTTTGTTAGTTTATAATGTAGTACAATTAACGACATACTAATTTTTTAATGTTTTGATTTACTAATGTACAATATTAGTAACGTACGACTTTTATTAAACTTTAACAGCAAGATATGCAATTATTTTTGTACTCTTTACTACAAAGCTAAACGATAGCTTAAATTATATTCAGGCTGTCGTTTCTTAATCAGAAATTTGTGACGCAGGCCTCAATTTATTTGGGCCCGAGAATACACGAAGTCGTATAACTTTGTAAAGAAACCAACAGATTGATGCAAAACTTGTAGGGGATATTTCTTACTTCAAGAAAATGTACTTTTTGAAAAATCGATTTCTAAGTAGGCATAGCCCCTTAAGGGGTTACATCTAATTAAAAAAAATAAATATGACTGTTTTTTATTGGCTTAAATAATCTGTAAATATCTGAAGAATTATATACAAAAGGAATTGTACTCAGAATTTTTTTATTAATTTTTGAGAGCTCATTTTCCGAAGCATCTGCGAGCGTACTGAAACGCACGAAACGGTCTCAGTAAAGCTACAATTCGGAGTCCTTTAACCCATCAACTCATAAAGGATGTTTTACGGTACTGGCTAGCCGAGTAGAGGTAAAAAAATTAGTAAAACTCTATCTTAAAGATGTCATGTAGAAAAACAGTTTTGAAACTTTAAACGCGATTATCTCAAAACCACCTTTTCGAAATTGAGCGAAAACATAACTCTGGCGGTTTTCATCCGATTTACATGAAATTTTAACTGCAGCTTCTTAGACAAATTTTCTAAATAAGTACATACGTTTTAAAATTAATTAATAATTATTACTTTTATAAATAAATTAAGACCAAGTTTTTAGATAAATATTTTTGAAATAATACCCCTTGGTAAATAAACCATATTTTTTAATAATCGTGTGTAATTTTCTAGCAAATATATTGAAAATTAGGAAAAACAATTTATTTGTTATCCAGATGCTGATCCAACACAGTTATGTTTTCACTCGTGGAGTGCCTAAAAAAATATGCCCTTTATACTGTAACGGCGACTGAGCCGGCATTTTGTATTTTTTTGTAAGAATTTTTTTATACTACAACATTATGCAGAACTAACTCTTTAAATTTCATTTTAATTGCTTTCTTAGTATTCTTAAATAAAATTTCTAAAAAGTAGCATTTTTGAGTGTGTCAATTAGATGTACCCCTTAAGTATGTATGTAATTTGATTATATAATATGTAAGAAAGTAGCAAAAAAATTGTATTTTTTATTGAAAATTAGAAAGCATCAGGTCTATTATGTATCACAAAACGTTATTCTTAACGTGATTGTTATGAAATAACATCAAGGTTTACGATAAACTGGTAACACTTTAAAGGTTAAGAAAACATTTATTGTAATCATCACATTATAATCTTAAGGGGGTACTGCTGCATGGGTAAAATAGGATGTTGGTAATATCGATATTACTCGATTATTTAATGAAATAATTAAGTTATTTAAAAAACATAGTAACTAGGAAAGATCATTGCAAGTACCAGTACATTTTATAAAATAAAAATAAAATATTTACTCATAATATAACGGGTTAAAACTATACTAACTTCCGTAGTTTATTCTCGGCTTAATATTAAAGATATCAAAAAAACTGAAAGAACTGGTACCCTGCAAATTTATTTAACTTTCCGTAATGTGTCTTAAAACTTTTGTAATCAAAAGGGTTTTTGTGCAAAACTGCAAATACTAAAGTCAAAATTCAGTAATTTCTCAATACACATTGCCTAACCTGCAGGAATCTGTCAAATGTTTTTAAATAAGCAAATTAAAATTTATTACTTACACCCGCCCCATATTTGCTACACTGTAAACTTCTAAATCTTATAAACTAAAAACCATAAATAACTGAAGGGACACTAAAATCACAGCTGGCTTTTGGTAGAAATAGACCATTATAAACCTTTTGCTTAAATTTTTATGTTTTGATTATTTACTTGTGTAAGTTATAAAACACTTGAAGAATAAAAAACTTTTTGGTACTTTTTGCTTGAAGTAAACTGAATAATGAGTAAAAGTAATAAAATGTAATATTTTTATTATGTTATTTATTAGCTATTAGTACAAAATTTTAATTAGTACAAAAAAGCTCTCTTGTTAGCTGTAATAATTATTAGTAGTTACATAATATATTGTAACAAAATAAAACATAATATTATACGAAAAAGAAAATCTCAAAACAGAACTACATACTAATATCAAGTAAATACAAAAAATTTTGGTTTAACATATTTGTACACAATACGCAAATGTACCAGTCTCTTTAATCTTTAACTACAGGTAGTAATTGTGGTAGTTTTCTTAAATCCTTGATGGGTAATTTTTTTGGATACTGTGGAAAGTACTCAATAAAATACTTTAAATTTTGTTTTAAGTGCTTTTAATAATACTTTATTATAAGCAAATATTTCCTATTTTGTGATTTTCAAATTTTTACTTGTTTATAAAATTTTCCAAATAATTTTAATTATGTGTTATAATTCCAAGGTATTTAAAGAATAAATTTTAAAAATTTAGGAAAATTTCTTTGAAATTTAAAAAAGTTATCACAAAAAAACTAAGTGGAACCATACTTATGACCGCTACTGTAAAAGACCTTTGTTGGAATCCAATAAATACTTATATTTATGGTCCAAAACTAAAACCACTATATGTTGAATGATTGAGCCGTGCAGTGATATGGGTAACTATAAGGGGTAATTTCTTAATGGTCCATGAAATGTAAATGAACTTCGTAAAGGAATGTTAAAAAATTCTTATTAAACGAAAAGAAAACTTATTAGAGTTTTTTTTATTTAATTTTATTCACCTATCCATAATTCCAACAAGCTTATTATGTCTTAAACATATTTTCAAATAAAAATTTAAAATTAAAAACGATTAAAATTTTTAATAGTAAAATACAAGCAAATTAAATAAAATTACCTAATACTCCCATAAAAATTTTCGGTATTATGCATTTTTATTTCATTCAAAGAAACATTTTGGGAATTGTTATTCTTTAGAATATTTTTAGGTACCTGCTGTGGTCGTATAAACATCCTCCAACATGGTATGAAATTTAACATTTTAAACTTTTCAATAACAGTGTAGAAGTTAAATATCATATTTCACTTGGACAGTTAAATGAGTATACGTCAGTATATTTTGTGCTACAGCACTTATGAATTTTAGCATTGTCTGTCTTATTTTGAACTTTCCAATCGCACTGCTCAATTTTTGTGAGCTTTGCAGCAGTACACCCTTAACTGCAATTAATTTTTATATCATTTTATTCAAAATAAAAAAGTTATATGAAAATATTATTGTCCGCTTAATAAAATGAACACTCTAGATGCATTAGATAGTTCTAAATCTGGTATATTACCTTGCTTTGTCTTAACATCTTCTTAAATTAGTTAAATTAATTAAACATTACTGAGTAGAAGGGTCGCGCCTATCGGGTTCTTTGTCTAATATTTTTAAGAAAAACGTGATCATTTAGATTGTACCCTCTCGCATCGTTCTCGCACGCATGCGAAACGCGATAGACAAAAAACGAATCACGTTCTTGTGCGATTCAAAATATTTTGGAAATTAATTAAATTATTTTGATTTTTGACGATTTAAAACGTTTTGACACTTTTTTGCTAAAGCGCGCCTATTTTCGACTTCAAAAAGTGGAATTTAACGAATTCTTGGTTCAAACAAAATTCGTTACAAAATTTTACGAAAAAATATTTATAAACTGTCAATCGAAACAAAATTGTACCAGTGTAAACTTGCAAAGTTATTTGTGAAAACCAGACAATCACAATTCACATTTTAATATTTATAAAGCTCACCTCACACGAGGCTTGCTTTCGCTGCTTGTTTTCCAGCAGCGAGTACCAGCGAGTAGGTATCGTTATGTACAAATACGCTTGTAACCAGACAGCAGACGATCAACTATTTGCATTGTCGTACCCGGTGACATATCCAGCAACACCCAGCAAGCAAAATAGCACGCGTTTTATCACAAAAACCAGCTTGAAAATAAGCAAGCGACCCCGCACGTGACGTCACTTTCCATCACGGCCGGTCGATTACAAGCGTATTTGTACATAACAATACCTACTCGTTGGCACTTGCTGCTGGAAAACAAGTAGCGAAAGCAAACCTCGTGCGAGGCGAGCTTTAGTTTCCAATTCAAGTTAATACCACTAATAGAAACTATGGCGCTGCGATCTTAAATTGAAACGCCTATAGCGAACCATGGATAAAGCGTTAATTGTGCTGGGGTGCTGTTACCACCCCACCTACCCATGTACTTACATTTTGTTTTCAGAATTTTTTTTGTGTTTTACAAACCATACACATGTTCTTAAACATATATGAGCACTAAATAATATCTTAAGCTAAAACTCGAACAAATATAAACACTAAAGCAAAGAAAAAATAAAATTGTTTAATTTTAACAAAAAAACTGTACCTATAATTTAAAAAACATTTTTTTGGTGAAATTAAGCAACTTAAGTTTTTTCTTTGATTTTTCTTTTATTATTTTATAAATCTGCAATTTAAACATTCATTTTTTTTATATTTATTACTTTATTATAGTGCAGACTAGTTTCTACAATATTTTATAATTATTATAATATATATGTTATGTACTATGTATGTTAAAATGAAATTTTTGTCGACTTTTACTTTAAAGTATTATTTAGTGCCTATAATACTTAGTGTTTTAATTTTGTTTTTCTCAGTTTTTTAGTAAAACAAAAATATAACTCATTTAATGTTGCCATATGAAAAAGATAAATAGAAGTATACCTAAAAGTGGTAAATTCTGATAAGTTTTACATTAATCTATCTTGTAAAAGAGTTACTTATGCAAATTTAACCATAACGTAAAATAACAGTAAATAATATAACTAAAAATGTTAATTTTACTTGGGGTATTCTAAGCACCCTACCTACCTTGTTACTTTAGACCACCTACCTACTTAAAGATTAATTTTAAAACACCCCAATATTCTGTACAAACGCGAACAATTACAAACAATGAAATCTCTTGAATTCTCATTCTTCTGCACATATTGCACAGAAGTTGTTGATTTGCTTCTATCAAAATTAAATCTAAATAATTTAGTAAAATAATTTTGGTATCCAATAAAGTTATACTTTTATGTACTATAGTAGGTACAGTATTTATTGGGTAATAAAAATAAGGCAGGTACTAGGTGCATCCTAAATTTTTATTAATTAAGGAATTGTTTATTTATATTTAAATTTAAAACAACGTTTAATACAGTAATCACAAATAATTCAATTTATAAATTAAACTAAATGCGAGAGACAAAATATATATCTCGTACAACATATGCAGAACTAACTCTTTAAATTTCATTTTAATTGCTTTCTTAGTATTCTTAAATAAAATTTCCAAAAGTAGCATTTTGAGTGTGTCAATTAGTTAGATGTCCCCCTTAAGTATGTATGTAATTTGATTATATAATATTGTAGAAATCAGCAAAAATTTGTATTTTTATTGAAAATTAGAAAGCATCAGGTCTATTATGTATCACAAAACATTATTCTTAACGTGATTGTTCTGAAATAACATCAAGGTTTGCGATAAACTGGTAACACTTTAAAGGTTAAGAAAACCTTTATTGTAATCATCACATTATAATCTTAACTGCAATTAATTTTTATATCATTTTATTCAAAATAAAAAAGTTATATGAAAATATTATTGTCCGCTTAATAAAATGAACACTCTAGATGCATTAGATAGTTCTAAATCTGGTATATTACCTTAAACATCTTCTTAAATTAGTTAAATTAATTAAAAACTACCGAGTAGAAGGGTCGCGCCTATCGGGTTCTTTGTCTAACATTTTAAGAAAAACGTGACCATTTAGATTGTACTCTCGCATCTTTCTCGCACGCATACGAAACGCGATAGACAAAAAACGAATCACGTTCTTGTGCGATTCAAAATATTTTGGAAATTAATTAAATTATTTTGACTTTTGACGTTTTAGAACGTTTTGACACATTTTTTTGCTAAAGCGCGCCTATTTTCGACTTCAAAAAGTGGAATTTAACGAATTCTTGGTTCAAACAGCAATGTATCCGCAAGTAGTTACTAAAGATTCGTTACAAAATTTTACGAAAAAATATTTATAAACTGTCAATCGAAACAAAATTGTACCAGTGTAAACTTGCAAAGTTATTTGTGAAAACCAGCCAATCACAATTCACATTTTAATATTTAAAAAGCTCACCTCACACAAGGCTTGCTTTCGCTGCTTGTTTTCCAGCAGAGAGTACCAGCGAGTAGGTATCGCTATGTACAAATACGCTTGTAACCAGACAGCAGACGATCAACTATTTGCATCGTCGTACCCGGTGACATTCGCGTTTACGAACTTTGTTAGCGCTTATAACCATCAGAATATCCAGCAACACCCAGCAAGCAAAATAGCACGCGTTTTATCACAAAAACCAGCTTGAAAATAAGCAAGCGACCCAGCACGTGACGTCACTTTCCATCACGGTCGGTCGATTACAAGCGTAGTTGTACATAACGATACCTACTCGCTGGCACTCGCTGCTGGAAAACGAGTAGCGAAAGCAAGCCTCGTGCGAGGCGAGCTTTAGTTCCCAATTCAAGTTTTTTCTTAAAGCGAATATACTATAGCGAACCATGGGTAAAGCGTTAATTATGCTGGGGTGCTGTTATCACCCCACCTACCCATGTACTTACATTTTGTTTTCAGAATTTTTTTGTGTTTTATAAACCATACACATGTTTTTAAACATATATGGGCACTAATTAATATTTTAAGCTAAAACTCGAACAAATATAGACAATAAAACAAAGAAAAAATAATATTGTTTAATTTTAACAAAAAAAGTGTACCTATAATTTAAAAAACATTTTTTTGGTGAAATTAAGCAACTTAAGTTTTTTCTTTGATTTTTCTTTATATTATTTTATAAATCTGCAATTAAAACATTCATTTTTTTTATATTTATTACTTTATTATAATGCAGACTAGTTTCTACAATATTTTATTATTATTATAATATGTATGTATGTATGTACTATGTATGTTAAAATGAAATTTTTGTCGACTTTTAATTTAAAGTATTATTTAGTGCCTATAATTCTAGTGTTTTAATTTTGTTTTTCTCAGTTTTTTAGTAAAACAAAAATATAACTCATTTAATGTTGCCATATGAAAAAGATAAATAAAAGTATACCTAAAAGTGGTAAATTCTGATAAGTTTTACATTAATCTATCTTGTAAAAGAGTTACTTATGCAAATTTAACTATAACGTAAAATAACAGTAAATAATATAACTAAAAAATGTTAATTTTACTTGGGGTATTCTAAGCACCCTACCTACCTTGTTACTTTAGACCACCTACCTACTTAAAGATTAATTTTAAAACACCCCAATATTCTGTACAAACGCGAACAATTACAAACAATGAAATCTCTTGAATCTCTCATTCTTCTGCCCATATTGCATCAGAAGTTGTTAATTTGCTTCTATCAAAATTAAATTTAAATAATTTAGTAAAATAATTTTTTTGGTATCCAATAAAAGTTATACTTTTATGTACTATAGTAGGTACAGTATTTATTGGGTAATAAAAATAAGGCAGGTACTAGGTGCCATCCTAAATTTTTATTAATTAAGGAATTGTTTATTTATATTTAAATTTAAAACAACGTTTAATACAGTAATCACAAATAATTCAATTTATAAATTAAACTAAATGCGAGAGACAAAATATATATCTCGTATACGCAATAAGTTGCACAAAGGAAATATACGAGGAAATGGGAAGTTGAAGTTCCCCGGCGAATACTGACCACAAGACGTGCGATGTTGACTCTGGAGCAATCGAGTGCGAGAAATGTGATTACAACATTCAACACGAACTAGCAAGTGCCTTCTAAACCAGTTGACTTTATTTTCAACTATACCCACACAAAGATTTGTGTATTTGTTATATAGGTAGGTTATGTGTGTTTTAAATTATTAATAAAGAAACCACCTGGTAAAAAGCAAGCAACAAAATTTGAAAGAACTTTTGTTAAAAAGTGCACAGACTTATAAACTGCTTTATAAATATCATATTAGACACCGAGAACAATCAAACAAATTAGTATTTAGGAAGATATTACTAAGAACTACCTGTACAAAATATAAGATTAGAGTTTAAAACTTCTAAATATAATATCTTAATTAACCATTCTAAACATTACATAAATTTTCAAGTTTACATTTTCCTCAATAAAATTTTTTATTTAACGTTTAGGATTATGCCTCATAGGAAGCTACATTATGTTTTACTTAAGCAAACAGTATGCGATATTGAATTTTAATTTATTTAGTCCAATGTGGAATTACAATATAAATATACATAATACATCATTTTATTTAAATTTCAATATGAACAATACAATCATGAAGATTGTTTATCACGCATATCATATTATTATAAAATATTTATTTTAATTCTATTCTGTTTATACAGGTTATTCAGACAAAATTAATATTATAATAACAATGCAAACTACAGCATTAATAAACGTGTTGATACAGATGAGTTACCGTCCAGATGATATAGAGAAATATAAAAAGTAGTACAAGAAAGCTACCACTTCTGTTCGAACAATTTACATCTTTAACGAACTTGACCTCCAACTTGAAAACTTTTATGAGGAATGTTATGTAATTTGTTATAGCAAAAAGTTAGATAAGCCGACGAATATAGACAGATATTTTACAGATTCTTTGAAGACAAAAACTAAATTTGAAAGTAAATTCTATAAATTCAAAAAGTGAAGTTAATTTTTTTTTAGTTGCGAACAATAAATTTTTATCTGCTAATGGTTTCTCAAGTTTTGAAAATTTACTTTACCAACAAAAAAATATATACTAAATATTGTTCTCATCAATTCATTATAATAACGAAGAAGTTACACTTGAATGTTCTTCTTAATAATATTTCAATTACATTTTAAAAATATTTTCACAAAAACAGAGATAATAATACTATTGTTGGTATAGAAATATTTTTAAAATAGGTCTGCTTTCTGTATTACATTTATCTTTGTATATTTTATATCGCAAATATATTTTTTGATTCTACTCTTTCAGAAAAAAAATCTGTTTTGAGAAATTTAAATAACGAACCAAAATTAATTGGGATTCTTAAAAAGAAATATATTAGTATTGGATATTTATTTATATTACAGAAGTATATCATGTATATTATAGGGAAATACATATGTATATCGATAAAAGTTTGTATATACCGGGTGGCCGGTTGTACACCCGAACATGGAGAATTAAAATAATTTTTTGAATTGCCATTCAACGAATTTTAATGAAAAATATATCAATTTAAAAATTTATTAATTATTGCTAAAAATACAAAAATAAAATTTAAAATACTGCTTTGCATTTTCAGTAACTATTCCCATTAAGTTGCAATAAATCTTTGCTGAAGTGAACGTAAATAATCTTTACTCTGTCAAAAAATAGCTTTGCATTGTAAAAATATATTACAGTGGTAGTTTAAAAAAAATTATTTTTTTTGAACGGGGTTTTAAAACCCTTATTTAAACTTTTATACTTAAATTTTTTGCCATAATTAAACAACAAAATTACTAAATGTTGCATATTATGTTTATGCACGGAAAGAAAATATTTTTTGCTTGATATTTTTTTCATAGAAATCGGTTATATTGGAAAGCAGGAATTTAAAAAAAGTAGTTTCCGACATTCCTTTCTTATGTTCGGAAGCCCTGTCGACCACCCGGTATATACGATACATATTACATTTATTGTAGTAAGTGAGTACTGGTAGCCCCGAAGCTAATTTGATAAGAAAACATTTAATCTTTCAAATTAATAATTACGTTATACATACTTACAATTATCCGAAAATGTACACTTTCATGTCTACAGGTTGGTGAAAGTAAATATAGTCGGTTGGAGAGAAACTGTAACTTTTGACTTTTAATCAAATACTTCGAATATCTATTTCTTTAGAATAATTCTGTTTTAACATTTTATAGGTCCACTATTGATGCAATTGATACTTTTGAAGGCAATTGAACATAAATAAGTGTGTAAACAGTAGAAAACACTATAAATTCTCTGAAACTCTAGTTTAAGACGCACGATTTTTTGTTATTTGTTCATTTTATGTAGTATAAAATACTGAAATTAAAATATTAACTGTTGCAATATCAAATCATCATCAAAATCACGATTTTTACAAACGAAGGAATGAATTGAATGTAGACTTAAAGTACTACATAAACTTAGAGAAATTGCCTACTTATTTGTTCATTATTGCTTTAAACTAGAATTTTTTTAGTGTTACCAGTAACTACATTAAAAACGAGGCGTATTATTATTTTTGATGTAGCCCAGTCAAATTCCGTTTTGACCCGGACAAAATTACAAAAAGTTAAACTCGTAGAATGTTACTTCCTTCCTTCTCAGTTCGTTTACCTTCGAGAAGGTTTTAGTAATCCTATTTTAGAGTTCTCTGGCACTCTACCTCGGTGGTTTGCCATTGTTTGCCGAGAGAAGACGATTAGAAAAATTCTAACTCCGGCCGGGTTTCAACCGAAAGATCTCGGCTAGCAGTTGATTTCTTTTCAGTTTAATAACTAATATTATTATTAACAATATGTAAAATCTTAAAATTCCTTGCAGAGATACTTTGCTCTTAATGGTGCCATTTTTCAGTTTATCGCTAATACCTTGTCATAATTATATATTCGTATGTATTGATAATTTTGTGTTATTTTCTGCTGCGCGAACAGAAACTTGATTCTTACCGTTTTCCTTTTCGACATTATTTTGCTCCAATTATTTTTAATAAATATATCATAAGAAGCAGCACTTCTATTTTGTATATTTTTAAAAAAATGTTAGCACATTTTTTTAATTTTATTATTTGACTTATGCATATGTATATGCAGTCTTATTTCAAAGATTTTTGCCCGATGACATCTCGAGGCGAAATGCTATAATTAGGGCATGTTTAGATAAATTGCAGGTGTAGTACTTTCTACAACACATTTGAAGATTTTGAGTTCACGAATTATTTATTGTCATACTTTTATCCTATAAACATAAATTAATCATAACGAAGTAATTGAAAAGAAATTGTTTTGAAGTAAATTGTAATAATATCAAGGAATAAAAATATTTTCAGCTGTATATTCAATATTTATTTTTTGTAAATCTATTTTATAATTCTATTATTAAAAATTTTAGCAAGTTCTATAAGCTACCTGTTGCTTGGTGCATCAGGTGATTACACAAATGGCTAGCGTGGGATAAACGATATATGAATAACAGACTTTCAGCTAAAACATACCAATAGAAAAATAAATAATATTTATTTGATATTTTGAATTTACTTATTACCCAACAAAATGTTTTATGAAAAGGAAACGAGACAATTTTATTCGATTAATTTCTGATTTAAATAACCTGTTAATTTTTACCAGTTAATCATCACCAATTGAATATAGTATTAATTGTTGATATAAACGTTAATACAACGTCAACATGTAGCTCAAATCAACGTGCTATAGTTGGTATAACATTTATATTACATATTACGAAGATAAGTTTATGCTTTTTATGTTTCAGCCAATGTATAGTAGTTATTTCAACTGTACCAAGTTGTGCGTACCGAATTATATATAAAAAATAATATTAAATAACTTATATAAATTTAAAATGAATACAATTTTAAATAATTTTAAAATTACCTATTTGTAGATAACTAAATGTCAAAGAATAAAGTCTTGAATATACTAATATACCTTACATGAAATGGGAATTATATTGTTACATATTTTCATGGATTTAGAGGAAGCGTTAGAAGTGTATGTCGATGACAGACTAAACGAGAATAGTTAAAGAGTCGATGTTTAGAGAAAGATTTATTTCTCTTAGACACAGAACTACATATATGTACATTTGTGTGTATTTTTGCGAATGATAATTCTCAGAGTTGTGTGTGGAGCTGATAATAAAGCGAGTCACTTTCTAGTGATCTCGGTAGTTGATTCAAGTTGAAATATTGTAAAGAATTAGTGTAGAAGTACAGGTAGCCCTCGGTTTACGCCGCAGTTCCCTTCCTAGAAAAACCGGTGCAAATCAAATCAATGTAAAATGAACCTATATTTACAGTAAGGTGTAGGGTTAGGTTCTACATGAGTAAAAAATAAGCAAATAATTTTGTTTATTAATACAATATAATACAAAATAGATATAATATAATAAATTTAATTTTTAAAATGTTATTTATTAAAATTTTTAATTTAAGTATTATATTATAATTTTAATAATATAAAATAAGTTGAAATAGTTTTATTAAAAATCTTCAGAAAAACAAATGAAATTTCAAAGTTAGAATCATGGAATCGGTATTGGCGAAAACCGAGGGCTACCTGTATTTAGAAAGTGGAAAATAAAGGTGTAAGAGAGTAACCTGAAAAAGTGCTGAACAATAAAGTTAACTTGATAAGAACATGAATGAATTTCGAATTAATATAGAAAGTGCTTGGAATACGATGAAGATATTCCCGATGACTGAAAGATTATTATTGTTGGTTTATTGTACAAAATCAATGATAGTAACACAGGAAATCATCACTAATTATTACTATTATTGAGACGATTATTTTACAAGTTGCTGGAGTGCAGCTTCCATCTTAAAAGCTATGCTTATTTAACTAATCGCCATATTTATAAATTATTTTGCTCACATTGCCTGTTGGAGCTTATATTCCTTTCCCTCACTAGTTCTCTGTTTTCCTAGTAGATTCCACGCCCAAATCTTCTCAATATAAAAATCCCATTAAACAATTGTTGATATAAACGTTATCTATAACATTTTTTAGAGTAAGTGTGTTTAAAGTTAATGTTAAATGCACCTACAATATAAATTTGTAAATACTAAGGCACAAACTCCACAAAGTATCATCCGGTATCATCAAACAAGAAACAAGTATGTTAAATATATGCATCGAGCATGAATGTCAAATAAGAGATGCAATATTTATATAAAAAATAATTTAATACAGAAAATTTTATACCACATCAGAAACTAGACAAAGAATGAGAAATGAGCATTTCTAGCCAATCTGATTTACTCTATATTGAAGATGCATTAAAAGTGCTTATTAAATGATAAATACGAGAGCGTGTTAACCTCGTTTATGTCGCATCAAAGCTAGAACGTTTGTCTGTAAATGAGATTGTAAAATAGTACAAAAATTGTTTCCCAAATAAAATAACTGGATGCAAATAAATCTTATATTGTTAAGGTTTTCAACAGTTGAAAATATATTATGTGCCCCCCAAAAACTTCATTTATACAAGTTCTTTGATAGTTACCAAAATGAAATTTTTGGCCGTTATTATTTTTAAATTTTATATTCTATGCAATGGAAATCACTGCACAACGCAAACAAACACATCGTTACAATAATAATTAATGCAGTGTGCGGTTCCCTTTCACAGATTGGATAATTTTAACATTTTTCATAAAGTGAAGAAATACAATGTGAATTTAATATATTGGATAGAACAACCTTCAAATTGTGGAAACGACGATTTGGTTCCAGTTCATAAACTAAATATTACCTTTATGAACTATGCAATTACGCTAACAAGTGCGACATATCTATGTCGTTGAAGCAAAAAAGAATTCAATGGTTGGAAACCATTGAGTCCAAAACAAATTGAAACGAGGTGTTTGAAATAAAAACATATATGAACATTTTATTGTTTACCTGGTAAGAAATTGATTAGATAATTTGCAATTAATATAACATTATTTGTATTTATTATTATAATCTCTCTTTCGATCTTTACTCTTAAAGAGTGTAGTGGCATCTTTGAACAGACAGTACATCCAATTACCCTGTTGATTATTAGCCGCCATTGCTCCCGGTCTTGGGCACGCTGTGATACTCCCGGTAAGTTCTCATCTATCAGCGGCTTTGCCTGGTCGACCCATCACGTCGGAGACCGTCTTCTCGGTTGTCGTCCGTTCATCTTCCCCTGTACAATGAGGTTTTCCATTTTGCATGTTCTTCGGGCAACATGTTCGAGATAAACAAGATATTGCTGTCTTATTCTGGTAAGTAGTCGCTTGGTTATATTTAGTTCTTGTAATATAGAGACATTGGTTCTGTGCGCCACCCAGAATATTCTCGACATCTTCCTATGGTACCACATCTCAAAGGCATTTATTTTGTTGCTATCTACTTTCCTGATGGTCCACGTCTCTGCAGCATAGGTTGGAAGCACCAGCGCATTAACAATTCTGAGTTTTGTGTGCTTGCTTATTGTTTGGTCTCTCTATATTAGAGTCAGTTTACTCATAGCTGATCTTGCAATAGCTATTCTTCTGCGTATCTCCACACTGCTACCCCCCTCATTGGTGATCATTGATTCCAGATATTCAAAGTGGTCTACCATATCAAAGCCAGATATTTTTTGTATATGGGGCTGATTGTTATTGGCTCTATCTACTATCATTACTTTAGTTTTTAGAGTATTTAATTTCAGTCCGTATTGGCTACTAACGTTCACCACTCTTTCCACTATTTCTACCAGTTCGTCTTCATTCGCTGCTAATATCAAGGTATCATCTGCATATCGCAGATTGCTGAACTTGTTTCCACCAACAACTGCTTCACCACTCCAGTCCTCAAGAATTTTTCTTATTACGCACTCTCCATATAATATGTTGAACAGCATGGGGGACAGTATACACATAAATTTTATTATAATATCTTATAGCAATTAAACAAACTGTGGGGTAAATTCCGTTAATTTGAAGAAGTTACTATAAGAAAAGCGACGGTCACTGGCCTGGTTGTAAGCACGATTAACTGCTAACGTGAGACGCCTCGGTTCGAGTCCGGGTAGAGGTTCACTTTGTACGGCAGTCTCCATGCTTCGAAAGGTATGAAACGCCGGTGGTCCTCTCATAAGATGCTAGCAACATCTTTGAGATATTAAATGCTATGTACCCTCTTGAAAATAGAGAAAATCGGAAGACGTCAAACTTTATAAAAATCGATATATATACATATATTATAATATTAGAAGAAATTATAATATAAATACCTACACAATTAATTTTAAGCTCTAGATTGTAAATCAACATTTTCTTACATTGTTATAAAAACGTGATATACCTGTATACCAGAGGCAAGTTAGTGTAAACTAAAGTGGAGCTTTTATATTACATTTGGACTGCAATATCAAGATTTATGTTAGTGATTTGATGGATGTTTATACTGAAAATGTAAGTTTTAACAATATCCAATAAATTGATCTAAAAACTGTTAGAAACTGGAACAAGTGATTCATATTGCAAATAAAGATATCCGGTTGTGCAAATTTTTTATAGCAGACAATTTTTAATAAGTTTTCAGTTCTAGTTAAAATCGATTTATTTTAGCATTTAGGCCAATACCATACGCTTATGATTCAAACACTGGAACATGAATGTCCCAGTGATGTGTTAAATAACTGGAAATAGCCACAGTTTAATTACAACCCGTCAATGTGCAATTATGATTTTCATTGTTGTTTTTATGTTGGCAAGAACGGCCTTGGTGTTAAATCAAATCATTTTTGCAAACTTAGCAGAAAATAATTACTCCAGGTTATTATTTTTATTTTTTATGTTAGTGTTATTTTTCTGCCAGATCTTAGACTGTGTAAGCTGCTAGTATCTCATGGTTTTGAATAGCTATGAAAACTTTCACAAATATGCTATATTTTATTGTAAAAAAAACAAATAAAATTTAAAATTAACAAGCAATTTATAGCATCGATATCCCTACCAATGGTTTAAAAATTTAATACGATTTTAAAAATGTAATCTAAAACGTAGAACTCGTTGCATTTGCATATCATATAAGATTATAATCTAAAATATGGAGCAAATTTAAATTTTACGTCAACCGCTTATACTTATAGGCGTTATATAAATTTTAAATTTTATTATTTGATTTGCAATATTTAATTACCAAAAAACAGATAAACAGTTTTGTGGTAGCTAAGAGGTTAAAAACTTTTAATAAAATGCAAAACTCATAATTTTTATAGGGTATTTGCAAAAATTTCTCTATTGGTTCTATTGCTATACTTATATTAATATACTTATTACTAGTACAAAAATTATATGCCATTACTAATTATAAAAACTATTAACTTCTAAAATTTATAGTAAAAGTAATTTTAAAAGTTTACAAGCTAGTAGTTGCCGATTTACAGACATTCAAATAAAATGGGGATTATAAAGGTTAGTGTAAAGAATTTATGGATATATTGATATTATAATTAAATTAAATTGAAGTTAAAAATATTCATTAAATTAAATTAGAGCAACGAATTTTTATTTAAGTTTTATTTTAAATGTCGGTTACGTTCTGAAATGAGGTTGATTGGGTAATGGCTGTCCATTGTCACAGTTCATTACGTCACCCAATTATAATTAACTATGATAACTATAGTTTTGCGTGTAGGCCAGTTTTAACCAGGAAATATGTATTTACAATATTAAGATTATTAAGTAGTGATAGTTAGCCCTACCACAGTTGATCCTATCACAATTATTGGTTCCTGCTAACTGGCCTCAGTAACAATTAATCGCAATAACTATTGGACTTACACCAATTCATCATTAAGCCTTCTGAACTTACGACAGTTGATCATTGCAACAGCCTGCAATTATTGGTCTTAGGAAATTGTTCATAGCTAATTTAGTTATTTAGTATATGGTATACTTTCCGTAATTCGCGACCCGTGTTTTTTTCCAACTTTTTATCTCTTTCATAAAGTACTAGCTACTTCTTAGAGGTATTAAATACTTATATCACTTTTCTGTAATTGAACAGGATTGAGTTAATAGACTTTGAATTATATTTTGGATAGTATTATTGCTTCTGAAATATCTTTTTACGATATATATTAATTTTAGATTATAGTCGATTAAGTATTAAAATTAGTACTATTAAGAATGAGTAAACTTTTTGTTTATTGGCTAAATTTAATTCAAGGTTAGTTCTCTTAAGGCCAGTTTGTAGTCCTAAAGCCAATAGTAGCTGTGATCAATTTTCGTAAGACCACCATTAGCCATTGAGATCAATTGAAGGCTACAGAAATAAAACAGGGAATAATGTCACAAAAGTTGAATATTGAGAAATCTTAATTTTTAAAGTTAATTCTTTTATAGTTTATTCCGGTATACTATACTTTCAACGTTAAATTTTGTGAACATTCTTAGTTTTATTTTTTTGGTATTTTACATGTAGAAAGAGCCACATAGAGGCAAGAAATGGGATTAACAGTTTTATTTTGCAAAAAATGGACATATTATCTTGTTTTATTCCTGTACCTTTCAATTGTTGCCGAGATTTATGGGTAAAGACCAAAAGTTATAGAGGAAGATATAGTAATTCCAAATATACAATATCGTAAAATTTACAAAATAGAATTTCGAAAAAATTCCTTTTTTTTCAGTAGCACGGCAGTATGTATACATATAATTTTGTATTACATATTTATGTTTTTTTAATGTTCTCAAACTTCATCTCTACAGCAATAAATATTTTTCGATATGATGATATACGGAATAATATAAAATATCCCAAGCAGCATTGTGATGCTAAAAATCAACTAAATAGCTGCTAAATAGTTGTATGCAGGCAGCATACTTGCTGCGGCAGCCAGCAAAATAGCGCATAAATAGTGCATAAATTGCAGCAATATTGCAAAAGTGGCCCACTAATTTTTAGCAAATTGCTAGCTGTTAAATAGCAATTTGCTTGCTTTCAGCCAGCAAATAGCTTGCTATTAGCTAGCTAAAAGCAAGCTATTAGCTAGCTAAAAGCAAGCTATTAGCTAGCTAAAAGCAAGCTATTAGCTAGCTAAAAGCAAGCTATTTGCTAGCTAAAAGCAAGCTATTTTAGCTAGCTAAAAGCAAGTTATTTGCTAGGTAAAAGCAAGCTATTTTAGCTAGCAAATAGCTTGCTTCTAGCTAGCTAATAGCGCGCTATTTTAGCTAGCTAAAAGCAAGTTATTTGCTAGGTAAAAGCGCGCTATTTTGGCTAGCTTTTAGCTTAAAAATAGTGGGCCACTTTTGCAATTTGCTGGCTACCGCATTTTAGTAATTAAAAATAAAGAAATTCAATTCATTTATGAATTGTATATTAATTTAATCTAAATATATTTAATTATATTTATTATTTTTAAATAATTTCTACATTACACGTGTACACGTACACGTGTACATACACATATGTACATATTTAAATGGCAGAATATTTTATTTTGCATTAATTTTTATTTATTCATACATTGCTATAATATAGTCAATTATATATCCCTCGTTTCCTTATTGATAATGGTTTGTGATCTGTAATTTATTAAATTTTTATTAAACATTTTATTTATACTTAAACATTACCTGAGTGGAGGCTTGAACCACCGACCTTCACATCACGAGTCCTGGTGCTTACCGTTTCTGCCAACGCGACTCCACGTATTCGTAACGTAAAACATAAATGTTGAGTTATTATAATATATACGTTGTAAAAATATACATATAGATTTACACACAAAATAAATGTGAATATAATAATACTTTAAATAAATATTATGAAATTGACAACCACCACGTGATAAAATTAATTTAGAAGAAAGCGACATTTAGTTAGTATAATAATTTATTTAAGTAAAATAAAACAACTTTATAAAAAATTTATTAGTTATTTTCATCGCCGTCGTCGTCCAGACGTTTTCGTTTTTGGCTTCCTTCGGCTTTAACACTGAAAAATAAATATAAATAAATTGAATTTAAACAAAACTTGATTGTTTACTTACCGATTTCCACTATTTCTAAAAGTTTCTTTAGAAATTCCACCGCATCATTGTAGGCTATTTCTTTATTAGCTAAACAAACCACAGCGTGGAAGGTTTTTACTATGTTTGGATAAAATACAAAACCTATTTTTTTTCCTTGTCATGTGTGTTTCCTGTCCAATTGCAAGCAGTGGCAAATGTTTTTGTAAACATTTCGTCAAAGACGGTGTAGCAAACCTTGCTTCCCGTCTTTGTACCACTCTTGCCACAGAATTTAGATAAATGTTCTACTATGATACTCCTACTATTCTCATTTTTTAATTTTGTCTCTACCTCCTGCAGATCTTCAATAGTTGCTATTGGGAATTGTATTTGAAGTTCAAGAAATTCTTCTTCGTAGTTATCTGCAGGAGGTAATGCACTGGTATTTTGATTATGTATGTTCAGCACTGAAATCAGCTCCTGCATTATTAATTTTGTTTCTGTTATGTTTGCATTAACGGTGTTAGTTAAATTGTCCACTTTTTTGTTTAATTTGTCCAGGTTATTCTGGAGATCAGCGAATTTATTACTTAAATCTAGGTTGAGTAATACAACATCTTTTATGCTGTAATTTTGTACATCTTCATCTACTTCAGATATTGATGTTACATTTGAATTCTAAATAAAATTATATTAATTATAGTAATTCTAAAAATAAACAACGAATTGCAAAATCTTACCAAAATGTTATTTGCTAAGTCATTATAGTTAGGCTCGCTCGATTTTTTTCGGTATTTATTTTTACGAAAACCGGTGGTTCCAACTTCTATATTATCGTCTTCGGTGTCGGACAGCAGACACATATTTTCTTCTAACTGTATGCCATCCTCTAATGTGGCTATATTGCTTCTTTTCAATTCGCACTTGAATTTGACCCACGATATTTTATCAGGTTGCGATAATGGATCGCTACGCAGACTCAAAGCTCCCAAAGCATTAGGCCAATACAAAACATTATTAATTTCCCACCCCGAAGGTACCGTCGTAAGCACTTTCTTTCCATTTTCTACAGTTTGAACAATTTTGTAAGCCATTTATGTATTTGTATTTGTATATCTTCTATATCTATATGTATTTATGTAAGGTATTTACGTATAATGTATATTTAGCTATACGAAGTATATACTATACATTGAGTAGTCTACATTTTGCCAACATAAAGGTAAAATATATTTATACAGATATTCAGGGAGATCTCTTTTAATATACTACTTATTGACCATAATCTGCGCAATAACTTCGCTTGAACCAATGATATGAGAGGTACAGATTTAATTTTGGTAATTCGTGCGCATATACGTTACGTGGTGACCCCATAATCTGCGTAATATTATACCTTGTTATTATTGTATCATGGGTCAAGTGTGACAAGGGGGGGGGCTTAGCCAAATGTGACGTCCACATAAAAATTCCATTGTGGAATTTGTAAAAAAATTGCGTTTGAGTATTTTCAGGATGTTCAGGATCCGACAAAGGGTTGGGGGGGGAGAGATTTAATTTTGGTAATTCGTGCGCTTATACGTTACGTGGTGACCCCATAATCTGCGTAATATCATAGCCAAATGTAACGTCTACATAAAAATTCCATTGTGGAATTTGTAAAAAAAGGAGGATCCGACAAAGGGAAGGGGGGGGAGGTTTCAAAATTTTGTAAAAATTGTTGGCGTCCTTTACGGACGACTCCTAATTGAGGGTGGGTCCCAAGGATTACAAACAAAATGTAATATGAATATCGAAGATGTACGTAGTTTTCTTTTATTTATAAATACAGAGTGTACAAAAATGTACGAATAAAATAGTTATTCATTTTTTCGCACGTCTGATTGGTTAAATTTGAATCAATATATTATAGTAGTGGGGCATTATTAAACATTCGTTAATCGTATATTTTTATATCCAATTAAATTATACAAAATTATCACCTTGAAAACCTAATCCATAAAACGTTAAAATTTACCAACAATGGAAAATCACTTTTATATCCAATTAAATTATACAAAATTATCACCTTGAAAACCTAATCCAGCTAAAAGCTAGCCAAAATAGCGCGCTTTTACCTAGCAAATAACTTGCTTTTAGCTAACTAAAATAGCGCGCTATTAGCTAGCTAGAAGCAAGCTATTTGCTAGCTAAAATAGCTTGCTTTTACCTAGCAAATAACTTGCTTTTAGCTAGCTAAAATAGCTTGCTTTTAGCTAGCAAATAGCTTGCTTTTAGCTAGCTAATAGCTTGCTTTTAGCTAGCTAATAGCTTGCTTTTAGCTAGCTAATAGCAAGCTATTTGCTGGCTGAAAGCAAGCAAATTGCTATTTAACAGCTAGCAATTTGCTAAAAATTAGTGGGCCACTTTTGCAATATTGCTGCAATTTATGCACTATTTATGCGCTATTTTGCTGGCTGCCGCAGCAAGTATGCTGCCTGCATACAACTATTTAGCAGCTATTTAGTTGATTTTTAGCATCACAATGCTGCTTGGGTATCTATATCTATATATGGCTTTCAGCAAGCAATACTCAAACAAGCTATTAGCGCGCTTTTAGCAAATTATTACAGCTTGCTGCCAGCAAGCTGTTTTCAATAGCTATTTAGCGCATTATTAGCGCGTCGTTGCAGCTTGCTGCCAGCAAGCTATTTTCAATAGCTATTTAGCGCACTATTAGCACGTCGTTGCAGCTTGCTGCCAGCAAGCTATTTTCAATAGCTATTTAGCGGATTATTAGCACGTCGCTGCAGCTTGCTGCCAGCAAGCTATTTTCAATAGCTATTTAGCGCATTATTAGCACGTCGCTGCAGCTTTCTGCCAGCAAGCAATTTTCAATAGATATTTAGCGCATTATTAGCACGTCGTTGCAGCTTGCTGCCAGCAAGCTATTTTCAATAGCTATTTAGCGCATTATTAGCACGTCGCGGCAGCTTGCTGCCAGCAAGCTATTTTCAATAGCTATTTAGCGCATTATTAGCACGTCGTTGCAGCTTGCTGCCAGCAAGCTATTTTCAATAGCTATTTAGCGCATTATTAGCGCGTCGTTGCAACTTTCTGCCAGCAAGCTATTTTCAATAGCTATTTAGCGTATTATTAGCGCATTGTTGCAACTTGCTGCCAGCAAGCTATTTTCAATAGCTATTATATAGCTAATTAGCAACTATTTTGCTGGCTGGCAAAATATCATTAAATAGCTGTTTATTTGCTTGCTGCCAGCAAGCAAATTGGAACTCGCAGCTGATTTTTAGCTAGAAATGCTACTTGGGATATAACTAGATTAAACGCAAAATTTTACATATTTAAGACTCGGGACACACAAAAAAGTTTAAAATCTGGCGCCTGAGTAATTCATTCTGATGTCCATTTAAAATTCATGTAATTCAACTGCAAGTAAAATAAAAAATTCTAAAGAACACTTCCAAGTGATTTCAGTGCACATCATAAGACTTTACTTAAAAATAGAAGAAAACTTTTAATACTTGGGGAAATTTTAGGCTTACAAATTTTTATTTTATACATTTCAGCAGACAGTTCATTTAACTCGGAAATGGTTAAGACTTCGAAAAACAATTCAATAAAGAAATTCGCAACAACCAACCTTGAAATGATTTGAAATAAAGTAAATTACGTCTACGGCTAAATAATAGAATTTTAAACAATGATATGCAAATACATTAAGGCATAACAAACCTTATTAAATACTAATGCAGAGAAATACAATAAATATTAACCACTTGTAAGAATTTATTTTTAAGAGCCTCGCGAGGTCCACGAAGCAGTAACTTTTGGTGATATAGCAAAATTATTATTGTCTATCTCACGCGGTTTACTTTAAATTAATTAACGGTTTTAAAAGTCAAATATTGTTAAAAGCCATAAAAGTCTAAAGATAAATCTAAAGAAGTCTTAAGAAAACGAATTTCAAAGCGATTTAGTTTATTTTCAAGCTTCAGACAAATCCAATTACCTTCATCGTTCGCAGTAAATAGAAATCTTTGATGTACTTTAATACGCTGAAAGATTACTTCTGTATTATAACAACTTTTTGATAAGATTAAAGTGCCTCTTGAAAACAAAACAACGAAAACTGAAACTTGAGAGCGCGTTCGATTATACTAATATAGTAGTCAGACACTTGTTATACTTGTATTCTATATCATAAGTAACTAGTTAGCCCGAAAAATTTCAACAAAGTCGTAGTTTTGATTGTTACAAAAATATAATAAATTAATAAGTAACTTGAACTGACATAATATTTTGAAATTTATTTTGAATCATTATTTGTCTTTGACGAACTAAATTGATTCTTATTTTATTAGCACATTATTCATTAGCATAACAATAATATACATACATATATATTAATACAACAAAATTATGTATGTGTAATATTGTATAAAAATTATGTATGTAGAATAATAATAAGTGACTATTTAATAAATCTGTTGATCAAAGTGAATAATATAGCTATAAGATTTAAGGACGATTAAGATGTAAATAAATTACTTTGTGAGTTTTTCATATAAGGCAATGCATTGTTAGATCAGGCAAGAACAAAATATAAAGTCTAATAATCAGAATAATATTAATTTGTAGGAGTATTTTGGCTAGGAGTATTAAGATGACTTAATAAATTAATAATAAAAAACAGTTTTTTATTTATACTACCATACGTAGAAAACTGTTAGAAAAATTCAACATATGTATATTAATATTGCTGAGTGGTGAAAATTATTCAATATAAAAATTAATCACGGGTGATGGGATCAGAATAATTTATATATTATTAGCTCGGCTCTCCAGTGACATCGGCATACTGTGGATTTATAATTTAGTTTATATTTGCGTAGGTCTACTTAATCAAGATACCAAGGTTAATGCCAAAGGAGCACTGCAAAATATAAAAATTCAAAAGGTTTCTTAAAATATTGAAAGTATGTTTTAAGTCAAAGTCATTCTAAAAGAGCATAGTACTGTAAATATATGCATATAATTTTTAATTTAAATCAAATACTTGTTAAATTCGCTCAATGTATACGTGTGACAGTTAAATGGAAACTAGTGTCATTCAAATAGCTTGACTGGCTCTTATTAACAATGCATTGTCGCGATCGATATCATTCATCACGTTTTCACAATATAGAATAGACACTGTACACTATTTCTATATGTGTTTTCATATAATAATTATTATTTCATCTGCATTTTAATATAAATTAATTTTGACCATGAAAAAATTTGTTTTTCAATTAAATCAATTTTCAACTTTATTTTTATCATCTTCCAAAAACAGTTGCGGGGTTGAAAAGATTATGTAGTAGGTGCAATAAGCACTACTATATATACAATATAATTAAATTTATCAAATTATAATTTGGTAAATAATCTCTTCATGTAGGAAGAGAAGATTGATAAGAATGGTTAAGCAATTTGTGTAAATAATTCTGATAGTATTAGGTAGGCTTTACCTGCAATTCCTGAACTATACAAAATTGAAGTATTTCTCTTAAACTTCTTCTGATTAGTTCAAGTGTGTTAGTAGAACTATGCTGCTCTATATTGTTGAGGATCGCAAAAAAATGGTTTTAGTAAAATGATTAACAACATATTATAGAAAAACTAGTTACTAAAAACATATATATTTTCATTAAAAAAATTAGCAGTTGAAAGTAACACCGTGTTAGGAGAAAGC
Source organism: Lycocerus yunnanus (assembly GCA_036346125.1). Taxonomy (NCBI): domain Eukaryota; kingdom Metazoa; phylum Arthropoda; class Insecta; order Coleoptera; family Cantharidae; genus Lycocerus; species Lycocerus yunnanus. The sequence continues at coordinate 1,739,870 of JARFIX010000008.1, read as the reverse complement.
TTCATTCGTTACAAATTAAAGCTTCGCGCTTAACCTGACCTCATATAGAGGTAGGGTTACGATCTTAGATCGATTACTGTTAACAGCTTAACGGAAATGTGAAAATAGAGTTGACGTTTCATTCCAGAAACTCGTAAAGTAGTCAGTCTTCATTAAACAGAAAATTAAGAAGTTGCACAAAAAATAAAATTCTTACGTGTGCACTCAATTTTGGTATTGGAAGGGATGAAAGAATTTTTTTTTAAAAGAGGTTACATTAACTTATTTCTAATTTAGGAATTGTTAATAATAAATTCTTATTTTATAAATGAAAATACGAAGGTAATAAAAACAAATTTGTGTATCTAAGATAATTATAGGAAAGTAGAAAAAAAACCACACGAGAGCAATATAAATTGGTAAGTCGCAGTTTGTTACCTTGCGCCAGTAACACGTCAAACGTTTATAACTCCAGAGGGAAGTCAAGATCGTATCTCGCAAGAGACAGAAGACGAAGTAAATCGAAACAGAAAGGAACATCGTGAAATAAAATAAGGTCTTAATTGATGAAAACGTTTAAGACATCTAAAATTGAATGTACATATTATAATAATTTAATTATGATAACATCTTGATACCGCATTTCACATACTATAAAATACATTTAATGTTAAATATCACAACTCTCGTTGTAGAAATTAGTAATTTGTAAACATTTATATTAAATTAGTCTAGCTTTTTACTCTGAATATTGATGAAGTTTAACAAAATTTATTAAAATTTAAAAATTTAGAATAAAATACAAGCAGAAAGTTTAATATTAACTTTCTTACACACTACCGCACATAGAAGTATGGGCAATTAATTAAATTTAATCAATCTGTGGTAAAAGTTGTATTTTGATACAAAAAATTTTTGGAATTCAAAAAACGTTTATTTTATGATTTCAATACATTTATAGTTCTTCTGCCTTTATAAACTTTTGCAGTTCTTATTTTTGGTTTATTGTAATTATTGTAACATGAGTTTCATTTTTATATAGAGTTTATAGGATACATCCTCAACTCTTTTTTATGTAGAATAATAATAATAATGCAGTTGGCATAATATTTTTCAAATTTCATGCTTACTTTGAATAGAAATTTCGAACCTATGCTTTAAAAATTTAATAAGGGGCAGCAACCGCCCGACCTGTTAGCACGAATGCAATCAAGTTCTATTATAAACTGTCTGCAAACTTATCAATTTGTCACTTATCCAATCGGAAACGTTATTTTGTAAAAGGCTTTTGTTTAGTATGTTTGTTTTGAAATTTGGATATCAAAATGCCAATAGGAAAACCACTAAGTATTGAAAAACGATCGGCGATACTAACGCTGTATCAAGAAGGATATGCTGAGCGAAAAATTGCTGAAAAATTGAAAATTTAGAAATCAAGAATGCATTAAATGCATTTGAAGTGTTTTAGTAGAAAACGAAGAATTTAAGTGAGACGTGTAAAATATTACTGTACTCTGTATTTCACGCATGCATCTAAAGTTCAATTTACAACGTTACAATTATTTACAAAGCAGTTTACAACAAATTTTACAAAGGCTCTGCATTTGAATGCATATAAAGTTCAATTATGTAAAAAGTTAAAGCTATTGGATCATTTATGGCGTCGGAAGTTTGTTAATTGGTATATTTTAAAGATTAAAAATTATGGAGTAATTTATTATGAATATTTTTTCAAAAAAGGTATCTTTAGTGATGCAGCTCATTTTAAACTCGGCAAATTTGTTAACAAGGAAAATTCTCGCGTTTGGGGTAGTGAGATTCCAAGAGCTTGCTGATATCATTGGACCTGGAAAAAATGAACATCATTGAACCATTACCGTGAATAGATACGCTATAGGGCAATGATCGAAGATTGTTTATGGCCAAAATTGAACGATTCGCGATTGAGTGACAGATGATTTTAATACAAGATGATTCCACATTACATGCATCTAATGAAACTGTGGCTGTCTTGAATGGAAAATTTGAAGATCATTTCATTTCTCATCTTGGTGATGTAAACTGGCCACCGAGATTTTGTCATTATTAGATATATTTCTTTGAGACCATGTTAAATCTAATGTCTATGCTAATAATCCTCAATCAATTAAATACTTGAAAACAAATATTGAAAACGCTATTGAAGAGATACAGCTTGCATTATGCAAAACTGTTTTAAAAAATTTCGTTAAAAGTATCAATTTCTGTAGAACTCATATAAAAGTCATTTTGGTGATATCATATTTCATACGTAATTTCTATGTGTCTACTTGACAGTATGATGCCAATAAATCTGAATTTTATAAAAAAAATTATTTGTTTAATTAAATTACTTTTGTCCCTCGATGTAGATCGCAATTTACTGCACTCAGTACAATATGTATTTCCCTTGAACACGATTGTTTAAGAAACACAATTAGACATTTACAAGTGTGCACGTTATAATATTTATTTACTGAAATAGTTCTTTATTTACAATTTGGTAAAACCACTAAAAGATAAAATTAATATAAATTATTGCTTAAACTTCTACCTCTGGCACTGTAAAGTAATGAATAATTTAAATCCATTCTACCGTCGAATCACGAAGTTTAATATTATAATTTTCGCTTAAAATAGGAATAATTTAAGACATAACATAAAAATTAATGCAACTATTGTACTCTTTTCGTATGTTAAAATTGTTTTCGATAATGAATATTTAAGTCCGAAACGACCCATAATTAAATAAAATACATACCAGAGTGCAACTGATTAAGTTAGTGTTTATTTTATTTCTATGCACTCCAAATATTTACGTTAAATTTTCGAGGCCATCTTAAAATGTTGCCATAAAATCAATATAAATCGTAAAAAATATTTAAAGAAAATAATCTGTCGTAAAGATTTCCTTTTATAAAAGCAATAAAATGGAAGCTGCAGGTGAACACAAGGGAAATTATGTGAATGGTTATAGAATGGCTTCGGTAATGATTCGGACGTCATTCACGAAATACACGGCACAGCGTGTTCGTAACTTTATTATTTGCTTCACTTCACCAGAGCTTAAATAACAGAATGATACTGGAAAAAGCCATTATCAGTTAAAAACACACTTTCTTTATATTGACATTATTGCTTTTTGATGAACTTGGTTATTAACAAGTAACTATATTTGCGCAAGATAAATTGGTAGGTATCTCTCAAATTAAACAAAATAAATAATATCGAGCAAATTAATTTGTTGTACCTAATACCCATACTAATTTTATTTCTCGAGTTATAAACAAATAGATAAACAAGGACAAAGTCAACTACTTATAATTTACCTCTAAAATATCCATTACGTCTTAAAAATAATCTTTCTCATTTGCGGCGCGATTATAACGATGTCTCCAGTGTAATGTGTAATAAGAAGAGAAATAATGGAAGGCTTGCGTAGTCGAAGTGTTGCCTGAAGCTTTACTTTCAGAGGAGATTAATTTGCCAAGCCAAGCTGTAGTACGCCTTTCATTAATAGGGAAAAATTGACTAAACAATTATTATTTAATAAAACCTTTAATACTCGTATTAGAAATTCAAAAATTCAATTATAGCTTTATTCAATTACCTTTCAACATTCTATTTAAGTATCAACACTGAGATTTTAACAAAATATAAAATTTCAAAGTATTAGACATAGTCGCTATTCAATAGTTATATAGTTAAATAATTATAAAACTATGTTAATAGAAATCAGTACACGTGTTTAATATTTTTTAGAAATTTGTTAGATAAAATGTACAAAAAATTAATCCAATATAAATTAAAAATTGTACGCGAAAACACAATCACTAAGTAGATCATTATTATGTAGAATACAAAGTATGCAAGTGATTTTTATCGTTGTGTGAGGGCCTGGTCTTCATTTAGTCCTTTTCTATGTAATTTCCGTATACCCAGAAACTTTGGCAATAAAAAACTGAAGGAAACTATACTTGACGACTTCAAAATTGTGAAAAAATCATAACAAATCGATGGCTTAACTATACCATATACCCATCTGTTTGCCTATCTGCGTGTTTTGAAACTTGATAATAATTATAATCTACAATCTTGATCAAAGAAACTACTTTGCTTGTTTTTGTGAAAATCTTCAGGTTTTAGCAGCCCATTAGAAGACTCACCGCAAACGATTCGTTTTCCAATATAATGTAATGTTTATAATCGTAAAATAAAAAAAATGAAATGAAACTTGTTACAGCTGTCAACAAAATCTACCGAATATTTTTGTACTGACTACCAAAATAAATCTAAAGTTTATAAATGAGTAGTTAATACTGTAATTCATTTTTTAGTTTAAACGAATAATAAAAGACGTTCAAAGATATGAATCGATTAATTTAATCGGATCGGATCGCTTCATTTTGTGTTGAACGGCTTTTAAGAACGTCAAATTTGATAGTTCATATTTGTAAATTGAAATGTCAATTCTAACCGTAGATTCTAACCTAAAACTGCCAAATGTAAGTGTAGTAGATGCGGTAATTAGTTTGTTCTGTGTTCTGGATTGTACAAAATGAATAATAACAATAATAATAATAACGTGTATGTATATATTTATTGATTAACCACTTTACAAACAGTACAGTATTTCCTTAACATTAAACTACAATTATAATACATTAATAATTAATTATGATATATTATGTACAATCACATACAATATATCAGAAAACAATCGAAACTTGTAAAATTACTTTTTTAAAAACTTATCCTGAACCCTCTCTACTTGTGCTATGTGCAAAAAATTTTTTTGTATAAATTAACTATATTTTTGTAATAAGTACATGAAAAAATACTTAAACCAATTATATATACAAGTGTGAACACAATCTCATTATAACAATAAGATCGGTGAAAACAGAACTTCAGAACATAAAAATTGGTGAACGGTCAATAAAAACTAATTCAGTGAAAATTAATAGCAAAAATTTTACGATCCAAAATTTTATCACAACAGTGGCAGTTAAGAAAATCGATTTAGATCCATTAATCTTGTTGAACGGCTCTAATATCTTCTTCTTCTTAAATTATTTTGAGATCTGTTAATCTGTTTATTATTAATTGGAACATCGGCGATATTTCAAAGTCACTGTTAGTACTGTGAGTATTACTTGATTTAAATCTGAAGTAGCTTTCTAGGCTCGCCTTAGATGTGCCTGTTACCCTATTTTATTGTTAAAGATGGGAATTCATTAACATAGAAGGAATACCGTCTTTACGTGTCTTCCGAAACACCGGTTCAGGAGAAGACGGTCATAACAATGTGAGCCTCTGTCCAGATTCGAACTGGACGCCTTTGCGTTAGCAGTTAATCGCGCTAACAAATAGGTCAATCACCATCTCGGCCCAAATATAAAGATTATTGAGATGTATCTTTTGGATAAAGTTCAAAGAACATATTTTCGCAATCACAATTCCTAAAAGACCTAAAAGAGGTTAAACTTACTAAAAACATTCCTGAATGTGCTTAAAATTGGAATTATCTAACTTAACCCGACAGATGCGAGGGTAGACTGGTACTTCGTCGACCGTTGTAGGTGACAACCCAAGCTCCACGCACGCAAATTACCAGAATAAATTTTATTGTGGCGTAATATTGCGTAATAATTCTCTTACATGTGTTTTTATGGTAAATTCGTAAACTTCAAAATTGAATTGTTGGCTTAATATAGGACCTATGAAATTCTTCTTTTTCTTCATCCTTTGCTTTTTGTCAGAAGCGTCGTGATCCAACTTGGCCGAAGCCAAGATCAATTTTCCAGGGAGTACAATTAATGAGGTGATTTCTCGTTGCATTCCCATAAATTCTACATCACCTTAAATGTCTTGTGTTAATGTCCTCTTTCGTTTGATGAAGTTATTTTTATAGGAAGAAATGAATATAGTTCAGGAATATTAACTCTAGTATATTGAGGAAATGTTCAATGTTTTCTATAAGTAGACGTGGGTTTTTAAAATACATCTTGATAAAATGACAACAAATATTCAGTACACTACCTAGCATTAACATTAAATTATTATTTGAAACTTACGATTGCAGTTACACGAATCATTAATACGCAATAATTATTATAATTTCAAGTATTAAAATTATAATTTTCTAGTAATTATTTTATTTATTACCTGGTTCTGCATTAATAACGGTACTTCAAATTTGATTAATATTAATAAATAACAAAACCTTTGTTATTACAAATGCACGCTTAGTGTGGTTGTATTTTATACAGGAAATGAAAATTCCTCTCTAGAACAGCAAAATGATAAAATCTTTCAAACTAGTAAATGTTTAAACCACAACAATACCGTAGAAACCATCCATTCATTTCTACAGTGGCGTTTTTACTAGTAATGAATCTTGTCGATCACTTAGGAATAACTTCCTCGGGTTCTAATAAAGAATGATTAAGATTGAAAAATTAAAAAGGAACTATAGAGCAAAAAATGCTTATCCAAAATTTAGAATGAAAATGTACTATACATTCTAGTACGAAAATATCGAGACAAATTGACAACGAGATATTATGTACGTACATACATGTCATGATTTTATATTTTTCAGTAAGCAGAAAATGGTTTAAGTTATAAGTTATCCTTATATCCTATCGAATATATCCTGCACCTATTGAATTGAAGAATATTTTTTTATATTTCTTAATTTGAAGTTATTATTCTATAATATAAATTTAATAATATCGCTTCAGTCTTAACGGTATTTTTATTCAACTATTCTTTAATAAATGTTATTATATCTTATTTATTCTATGATTTAGAGTTTTGTCTGTTCCAATTTATTAGCAGACATATTTTTGTGTCATAGTTTGGACTTCACATAAGTATATATTTTAAAAACCCTACATATTTTAAATAGACAGATGTAAAAAATGCCTTTAATGTTCTATTGTTGTAGGGCTATTTTATTGGTAAATATAATTTCAAACATCACTAAAAAATATTTTTTAACTCCAATTATTGAGCTTTGCTGAAGATGATGACAGTTTCTCAAGTTGACAAAAATATAATTAAAAATGAAATTAAAAACCAATATTGCATACTAAATGAAACGTAATTTAGAAACAAATATGGCACTGACCGTAAAATAAGTCAAAGTCACTTCAGTTCAGAGAATTTTATCAAGCAATTTGGTTGTGGTATAGGGTTCTTTTACAGCCAGAATGACCACTCTAGATCACACAATTCAGTGCGATAGCATACAATAGCTGACTGATTGACCCCGTTCTGGTATACGTGGACCCAAACTACAATGAAAACTTCGTTTATATAAATAATATCAACGTACAAAATCAAGTCGTTTGCAAAGGTATTTAATGTTTCCGTAGGAAGTACCTCGGTTATTTATTTTTTATGATTAATTTTTAGGGTTGATTTGAATTTTACACAAGAGCTTTTAGTGCTTAATAAAAATTTTCAGCAGATTGTTTACGGGTCTCACTTAAGTCCTAAGATTTAAAAACTCATTGTTTTTATTGACTAATTTATTTTTGTATTATGTTTGTTTAACAGTAAACTTGGCAATATAAACTCTAAATTAGGTTTTTTAATCACCATTTGTGTTACTATCTGTTGTTAATTTCCTGAAAGTTATAGCTTGTAGAAATTTATTGGTTGCATTGTAAAGCAAACTTTAATGCTAATTTTGAATTTCTTTTTTACAGTAATATTTGTTTTGTACTTATCTTTGTTCCTTGTTATTATGATATGCTCGTAAATTTTTGTATAGCCAATAAAATTAAAATACAGCATTCTAAGTTATGAACAGTACATTTCATTTCTCAAAACTGAATTTCGCATTTACGAGAGATGTTTATGACAACGTTATAAAAACAGAAACACACCTCTAAAGCACCTGACCTATTCTATATAAACCTTAATAGTCTCTAGAGGGAATTGACAGTAAAACCAATCGTAAAATTGGCTGTATTACAAGTTCATATGTACAACGACATAACTTGAGTAATGCACGCCTTTGGTAAAAGTAAAATTTTGTGCGCTATCGCATTATTAATGATATGTTGATAATAGAGGTTTTTACGTCAAAAGTTGGGTTTTTATGTATACAGAAATTTTTTAATCTATGCCCGACGATATTCTGTTGCATTTTCAAAGATAAAATTTAGTAAAACTTAAGTGAATACTTAACACGTTATTTTGTTACTGAAGTTTTATAAAACAAATTTTAGAGTTATTTGTAGATAATTATTAATAAAGAAATGTATTTCTGATATGAAATAAAAGAATTAGAACTATAAGGTTTTTCATTTTCAAAGAATATATTCAAAAAAGACTGTTAGGTGGGGTGGAAAATTGATTACATAAATGTCTTGTCATAATAAAGCCATTGTAACATCATTTTCATTTTTTAAAAGCTTTCTAGCATTTTACCCTTAAATTTTAATTTAATTTTAAGGAAGTGTAGCAGGCACACGCATTCATAATTAGTAACGTATTTATTATCGTTTAGACTTTGATGCCACAACCAGGATAATTACCAGAATAAAGGAAAATTTGTTTACTAGAACTAGAGGGCAGAATTATGATTCCAGAACTGGCATTTTTACGATTTTTGAAAGCAATTATAAAAGATAATAATACAATAAACGCTATACCAGCAGTATATCGTACTATATAGTCGACTACGAATGGTAAGTTCGAATCCTGCTTGCGCGAAATACACTGCTGTGATCAAAATATCCAATATCGATCTTGTGAACTATAGGGAAAGCAACGGGAAATTACCCCATGAATTATACTTTTTAGAAAATTTATCATGGCTTCGGCCACGCGATCTCCAACATCCGGTAACTGATAGACACGTGAAAAAGAAGAAGAATAATACAATATACGCATAAAAGAATTAAGTGTCTACAAATTTTGAAAAAAACTTAAAGAAAAAAATAATTTTTAAAGCTAGAAGTAATTTTAAATAGAGTATTTTATATTAATATTATAATTGCAAATGGTAGCGAAGCCCTCAGCTTCTTTTTAATTGAATTCCGTTGGTGTGACAAGGAAGCAACATCCGACAAAGACCTTGCATCTATTTTAGGCCCAAATTTAAAATTCCAAAAGGCGTAAGTAACTTTGATGTTTTACGGTCATGGAACTAAGCATTGGTCTTCCCGCGCTGCCCTAGTACAGTGTTAACTAATTTAATATTTACATTTAGGCCCACCTTAGAATATTACAATCTCAAAAGCAGTTACAAATTTTAATTTTTAATGTAAATTTTATTACTATGTACACACACAAGTTTTTATCGTTATACGTGCTACCTTACAAATGTGGTTGAGCTACCAGAAATTAAAATTTGCTTTTCACTTCATGCAACCTAAATTCAATTCATACTCATTTTTTAATGTTCTCTGACAGGACAAAACTAGCTATTATTATGCATAATATGTATCTATGAATGTTTATTTTATTACATTAGTAGATTATTATGTTAGGTTTCTATCACAAAAACATATTTTATACGGAAATTGTAGTCTGTTTAGGGTAGGTATTTAATTTTCGTATTTTAGAATTACTTTTAACCTTTTCTTGTTTTGCCTTAAATTTAGTTTCTTTTAAATTTATTAAGCATAACAAGTGTACAAATTTTACCATTGTTTATAATTGTTTTCAAAGAGAATCTTGTTAGAAATTCAAAATTTACACCATTTTCTGTTAAATTTATAATTATTTAACTTATTTTTCTCAAAACCATATATTTATGTTCTGTGCACACGACTACCCTTAAAACAATGGGTCGACTAACTACAACTATTTTTTAAAACGACTAGATACTTTAATTAGAGGATAAACCTAAACTCCGGTGAAGAATCAAAGATTACGTTATTTTATCTACCTTTTGCTATTTTAAGGAGAATAAATTATAATTGTTAGTTCTGTTGTTTTATTATTTGTCCCTCATAAATTACCTGTATGAATTCACGGCTCTCTCATACCGTCGAAGTTAAGCCAATGCAAGGGCAGGGGAAAACGTATTTTTGGAAACAAAAAGACCCACCTTATGGTTTAATATTTTTCTTCTGAACGACCGAGTGGTTAGAACAACTTATGAACATATATTATTATGATTTAATTTTTTCAAACGTGATTTTATTAAAAATCCCTTTAAATTAATACTTTTTTTCGCTTTCCGAACGTGTTAGCGTGGAAGACGGTCAGGATAAAATCTATCCGGATAAAAGATAATTACTAAAAATTTAAGTTCTGTTTTGGTTTTTGAGAAAACAATTCTCATAATAATATGTTCAATAAAATTTTAAAGTTTATATTTGCTTTAATTTTTTGACGTTTCCCTTTGTGAATCTTCCTTAGCTCCCCTACAAATTTTTACTGCATTTTTGTTTCAAATGGGCTATAGATATTTTTCTACAAATTTGTTATAAAATAATTACAAGAATTAAATTTGCTGATCAACCTATCGATTAAAAAAAAGTTATAACCATCTATTATCAGTTCTTCAAAGCTAAATTACAAAAAAATTAATTTTTCAGCAATCTCAACAAAAGTCCTCCTTAAACTATAATTAGGGGTATTCATGGCGTTCTATAAACTTGCTGTAAACCTTGTAACTCTAATTTTTTGTCAACTTCAGTTACAAAATCGATCAATCAAATCAATTAGTTAAAAAGTAATATAACACATTTTTTACCTGAAGTTTACGAAAAATGAGGTTTACAAAGTTTGCACCAAGTTCACGAAGTGACATGAATACTTCTGTTGTATTTAGATACAGTTGCGTAAGAAGTTTTTGAATTCAAATTTAAATTCAAACAAAATAAAGTAGGGTTAAATTCAATAATTTCGCCTTACTCGTGATTAATTGATTTTATAAAAAGGCGCATACTTAACATAAAACTACAATAGTCAATAATTTGGGCAATTTCAGTGAGGTTTCATGAAATTTATAACGAGTTGTTCAAGCTTAGCCACGATTTTATTGATTTGTTAGTACTAATAGACAATTTCTATTGGCTTCGTAATTTAACGCTGATTTAAAAGTTATATGGCACCGGCATTCATTGAATAAAATTTAATGAAAACGTACTGAAAAATTAATAAGAAATTAAAAAAAGAAAATTCTCATTGAGTGAATTCAAGGTGATCTAACGATCACCTTGAGAGCTAAGCAGATATTATATGTAATTTAAAATTTCTTCTGTAAAACTTTCTTATCTTTCAAATTTGCCCTAAAACAACTAGGAAAGCAAGAATTTGCATAAATATGATTTTCATGGTAGGTCCTTCCTAATGAATCGGTAAACGATTCAGTTGCAAGGAATACATTTAGCATTTTGTTATTTTAGACTTTCCAATTCTGTTGTCAATTTTTGTAACGATAGGCGTAAAGTTACCTTTAAAAACGTTTTTAAAATAGCTTAAAATTACTTCAGAATTTGCATATTTTCCAAGCATGTTTTTATATAATGATTATTGTATAATTTGTGTATAATTACCAATGACTATAATAATATGATATGAGGATGATGTGATGATAATGTAATGAGATGACAATGTATTCTGTAACGTTAGTGGTGTTGCCGTAATAAAGATTACTATTATATTTACATATCAACATTACATCTACAGGTTGTTGGAAATCTGGTTTTCTTTTTGTTTTCTAGGTATGCCTTGGCACGCTTACAGAAGTTAATATAAGATACATATAATTAGTAAGAATGCGAACAATATATTATATTGAATAAATTTAATATTGTGTAAAATACAGCAACAATAATTATTATGAAAATAAAATAAATATATGAATAAATTAAAGAAAAAATTTAAGAAAACAAAAAATAAAATAAGTAATACATACATACATACACTATATATGTACGTATTATAGCAAAAGCTAGGGTTGGTACATTTGATGTTATGCAGTATAATTATTACTAGTATGTATACTGGATTATCGCTATACTTACTGTTTACCATCAAGTATTAATATACCCAATATTAAAATTACATTGTGTAACCATGAGCTATTAAAATATCATAAAATAACTAACATATAGTTTATGTTCATAATATATTTTAAACATGTAAAGCAATTACATTCTTACTTTAACTTTTCGTTGATCGATAAATATTATGCAAAAACGTCCTTTTGTCTTGAAGTAATCACAGTTCGTGTGTGAATAATTTACATTACACTACTATAAATAGTCTATCTGATTAAAGTTGTTAACATTTATACAGGGAACGTCAAATATTTCAAATTTTTAAAATTTAGCGTTCAAGAAACATTTGAAGCTTTTCCGTAGACCAGCTGTTCAGTAAAGATTGATGAATTTCTCTCAGTATTATTGTAGAACTACATAATATATTAAGTGATATTTGTTAATCAAAGAATTAAAAAAAAATAGTTTAGACGAAATTTATACTTAAACTGTAAATTTAATTTGCTAGATTTTCATGATTAGAAAAATATAACGTAATGGTTCAATCATTAAACAAACTAATTTATACCGTAATTTAATTTGACGAAATAGTAGTTACAAGTGTATCTTTCGGTAGCATAAAGGTTAAATAGACCACCAGTATAGCATAAAGCATACACCGGCCGACTAGAAAGCGGTAGACCGCGGTTCAAATCCTAATCGCGTCGGATACACTACTGTGATCAAAGGTCTAATATTAATCTGTGGACCATAGGGAAGGCAACGGGAAACCACCCTATTAATAATATTCTCTAGTAAAGTCAGCTTGACTTTCAGCTAAGTTGATTGTCTACGCACTGTATAAGTGTATGGCACTCGAAAGAAGAAGAAAGGTTAAATCCTGCAAAAACCAATGAAATTAAACTTGTAGTTTGTAGTCCATTTGAAACAAGAATGCAGTAAAAATTTGCAGGTGCGCTTCTGATGCGAAAGAAAATTCATACAGAAAAACGTCAAAAAATTATAGCGAATGTCAACTTGAAAACTTTATTAAACATATTATTATGAGAAATGTTTTCTCAAAAATCAAAAATAAAACTTACATTTTTATATTTAACTTTTAAAAAATCTACAAAATGCATGATTTACGTAATTAAGGTGGCAAAAGTATCAATTATTTTCGAACACTACTAGTAGATGACTCTGATATCGATTGATCACTAGATAATGCGAGCGGCAAAATTTATTGACGCCCGTGTTAGTTTATACTTTTTTTCGCTTACCTATTCAGAAAATAGTTTTGAGCACAAAAATGCTTATATTGACAACTTAAATTGAAAATCTTTAGGTATGTCATGTACCTGAAAGTGGCCCATTTTTTCTGGGACAGTGATCAATAGGTAGAAGAATAGAAAACCAGTACGAATGGTCACCGTACTTATGGACTATTTCATTATTATTCACTAGTCGTGCTTTAACCATTTTGTAAAAAAATTATATAAATTCATAAATAGGCTCATACACGTATTATACTAACTTTTTCAAAGTGATTATCTTTTTCAATGTGACAGTAGAATATGTGACAACACTTTTTTCCACTTTTTGCAAATTTTGACAGTAATTTCAAAACCCACTTTTCGTAAAATAAGACAATATAGTGTACTATGCGCGTGCCATCTACGAAACATTTTCCAAACTGCAAATAGCATATGCAAGATAGGGATTAGAAGAACCACGATTAATTTCGTTACTAATGAGGTTAATAACAGATTTTTAAACTGCAAACTCTCAAATAGATAATTTGTAATGACATACTGTAAATACAGCATGATTACTTTACTATTTTTACTACAATTAATAAAAGAACTGAACCGTTCCGCAGGCCTGTTTTGTTTATTTATTTATTCATTAACTATAAATGTTTTTACTTGTAATTATAATATATTATCGACAAATGTTCAAATATATCATGTTGCAAATTTGAGCCCGGTACGTTATATGTACATAGGTACTCGGTTTTTAATCGTGGTTTGTTCTTATGGCCAAATAACATTGGTACTTGCCACCTTAAGTCAAAACAATCGATTTTTTAAATATTCGTCTAAAACTAATTTGTACTGCATTCTTATTTTAAATGGACTATACATACGAGTAGGTATAAATTGCGGCTAAAATGAATAACATAATAGTATTACCTAAAATACAAAGTTCAACACTAATACGTATAATATTAACAAAAATTCACCAAATATCATTTTTAATTTTTGCTGAACATCCTATAGAATTATAAAGTTAAGCTTTAAAGTTAAAAAAAATTAAAATTTGCATTTGTTTTAACTATTATACTATAAATTAGCTATTTATTTTGTAAAACTTTATAAATTAGTTATAAAAATTATATACCAATTTTACCCGTTGAATATGCATAAGCTAAATACAAATTAGTAATTTATACAAATGTGGGGATAAAATATGTATTTTATACATTTTGTCTCGAGAAATGCATCAATTTACAAAATATGCAGTTTCGTACGCTTCTCTTGAACTTGATTGAAAACTGTGTTGGAAACTTATACCTACAGATTATTATATTTGATTGAGGACAATTAACATTATACAATAAAATAGTCAAGTGTTCCGAAAAACTTAAAATATTTGATGTGATAGTTCCAGAAATATAATTTAAAGAAAAAATTATTTTGTTTTCTTTTCTTATATTTTAAGAAAATATCATGTTATGTTTTATGTAAACCGACAATTACACTATATAGTAATTTAAAATTTTTGAACAGATGATTTTATAGTTTCATGGCTAAATAGAGAATACCCACTGTATAAATTTCATGCAGTAAGTAGTACGCTATAAAGCAACTGAGTGGGTAAAATGTAAACATTGGTAAAAAGCAGATGATATTTTTATATAATTTTTTTTTGGTTAATTTTTAAAGGTTTTACAATTTTAAATAAATAAAAAATTCTGTATATTGTAAAATTAGCTTTGTGGTTGCCTTCAAGCTTTTTTATTAATTTAGTAAGTTTTCAATTAGTAAGTTTCAAAATATATAGTTATAAGAGCACTAAATAATATCTTAAACTAAAAATCGAACAAATACAGACACAAAGATAAAAAAAAAATAAAGCTTTTTAATTTTAACAAAAATTTTTTATAATTAAAAAAAATTTTTTAGTAAAATTAAGAAATTCAATTTTTTTTGTTAAAATTAAACAATTTTATTATTTTGTTTGTTTTTGTATCTATATTTTGTAAATCTGTAATTAAAACATTTATTTTTTTTATATTAATTTCTTTATTGTAATGAGGCTACTTGCCACAATATTTTATATATAAGGAAATGAAATTTTTGTTTGAATTTTAGTTTAAGGTATTGTTTAGTGCCTATATAACCATGCGTTTCAATTTTGTTATCTTCATATTAAATTTATAATAAATAATATTCTTTAGTAATTCAAAAATACAACTCATTCCCATATGAAAAATATAAATAAAAGTATACCTATAAGCAGTAAATTTTGATAATTTTTACATTAATTTATCTTGTAAATGAGTAACTAATGTAAATTTAACTATAACACAAAATAAAAGTAAACAACATATGTATGTAACTTGAAAAGAAAATTTAACTTGGGATGTTCTGAGCACCCCACCTACCCTACTTACATTTATACGGTAAAATACATTATAATATTTTAACAGTACCTAATATATTACAAATCAAGTCCAAAATTGTATATAGTCAACATTGCACAGAAATTTTATTCAATTTCCAGTTTTTCGGAATAAGTTGTGACTCAGGGATGTTATATTTTTAAGGGCGGCGATACCGTAGGTATGTACTTAGATACATATATTTATGTATTATACTATATCGGTGCAATGTCGACATTAAAAATTTTCAGACTTTAGTGGTAACATACACATTCTTTTTATATCTATCTGGAATTATCAATAAGAAATTATTTACTAATTGAAATAGATACATTGAAATGGTTTAATAAAACGGTTTCGATATACGAGCAAGTTAACAACATAATTATTATTAAATCCATTATATGTATAGTAAATCGCATAAAAGATTCGATTAAATATTGAACATTGCACGAAATGGTGTCTAGCAGATAATCTTCTGAAAAATATACCGACTGAACTTAAACCTTAAATGTAGAAATATATCTACGACATGCTAGAAAAAGTGTTTTCTATCCAGTTAAATTAATGCAACTTTTAACAAATAATTGTCATTCTAACAAATGGTATTATTTGACCAAGACAGATTGTTAGAAATGTAACCAATAAGATGTGATGATAATTCTTGTTCTGTTCCCTTCTCTATTTCCAGCATTGTTATACCACTTTTGTCTTACTCTAATTGCTTAATATCGTGAGTCCATCTTATGTTTATACATATCATCGCAGTTTACTACAGGATTAAACTCTAAAGTTTGTATTTCTAATACTATCCAAACTAACCATATCTCCCTACTAATAAAGTAAATGAAAAATTGACATCAAATATTTCTGACAGAATACGTGGTAACCTAATGAAGCCAACAATGGCCGAGCCTAGTGCTTACAGGTACGAATTTGTGCACTACTTCAAGCTAGACAGACTAGCGGTTTCAAAAATATCCCTGTATAAATTTGTATGTTAAAAATATTATAATAATATTTTAAAATAATTTTTGAATTATTAAGCAAAAACTCATGTATCACTTTTTGTTATTTTAATAAATTTTGAAAAATTTATTGAACAAGTATGCAGTCAATTTATAGTAATCTAGAATTTTTTAAATAAAAAGAAGCATTTCAATTATTTAAAAAATTATAACTAATTAAAGTTTTTAAAGTTAAACAGACTTGAATATTACAATAATTATTACTGTTTTTAATAGTATCCCGTCTTGTTGTAACAAAATACGTTTCCTATATCTGTATTTTGTTCAATAGTAATTTGTGTACATTATGCAAAGATCGTGTCCCTCAAAAAAATCAGTACCAATTTGAGTGACAAGTTTTATGAATATTTTGTTTTTAGTGTGATTCTATAAAAAGAAATATCAAGGTGAAAAATCACGAAAATTGGATACGAGTTAACTAATCTATCGGTTTGGAAACGATTGGTTTAAAAATGTTCTTACATTAATTTATGCTAAAATGTAATGGACACTCATTTTGATGAAACCAGATATTTGAGTTTTTCACAGGTTAATTGTTCTGTTGTAAAAAATATGAATCTTTTGTTTAAGTGAGAGTTGTTATATTTTTGCACTTTTAACAAGAATTAGGTAATGAAAAAATTGGAGTTGGGTATCTCTAGACGTAGAAAAAATGCAATTCGTTTGAGTCCACCATTTTCATGCATTACCGTGTAAAGCAGAAATCTTATAAAACTAATTAACTATGTTATTTCCTTCTGTTCGAATTTCACATTTATTTATAACCTAGTATACTATGCTTTAAAGTAATAGTTTCTCTATAAAAACGTATGCATTAAGCTCCCCTATAACATAGAGTACATGATACTACTCGTACCTGTCGTTATTAATGTTTAACTAATTACTAAGTTTAATTTTCTAAAAAATTTTTGTTATAACTATTAAAATTTCTCCTGAAACTAACTCTTTCTTTTAATTAGTAATAAAAGCGACTTTTTTTTGGAAAGGTTTTATTAATATAAATAAATATTTTGACGTTTTAACTTTGAAATTGTAAATATTAGTAAAAGATAATTATTATATCTCGGAATCGTCATCAAAAAATTGCAAATTGATTTTCTATAATTTAACTTAAAGATTATTCAAAATGCCCAATTGAAAAAATATGAATACAAATTACTTTTACTATTTATTATAAAGGACTTCTATTTAACATTTTATACTACAAAAATGTACAATAATATCAGCCATTTATACTAAAGCTTGTAATTTTAATCATGGAACAAGTTTAGCAATTTATAAATAATTACTTGTTCCAACATTTGCAGTTAAAAATTTTAATTTGTAATATGGTTGTTTATTTCAATTTTATTATTAAATATGAATTTTAATTTAAGTTTACCGAATACCTCATTTTCAATATACGGCACCTTATTTTAAAATGAATTATCTTGTTAAGAACGAAGCAAACAATTTTCTTAGGCCACTACAGTAAGAAATCAAGGCGCATCCCGGCTTCAAAGCCTCCGGCTACGTCACATTTAAGGTACGACTTGTATTAAATCCAGGATTAGGAGTTTTATAATGGAAAGAATAATTTAAATGCCTCTTAGAAGATGTATGTTTTTCTTCGAAGGCCGCTTACAATCCAAATTCTTACAATTTTAATTTCAAACTAAGTGAAGCATTGTATTAAACCAATTACAAGTTTGACATATTTTGTAATTTTTATATTAATAATAAAATAAAGGCAGTAATACAAAAGAATGAGATATTCTAACATATAATGATTAATTATTAGCCACGGGATATTATTAATTTTATAAATACATTTTTTAAATACATCTCATATTTCTAAAGACTAAAAGATAATTAGAAGACTAAAGTTCAGTAACATAATATTATAATTATTAATGATGCAATAATACACAGTATTTTATTATACCTAGGGGAGAAGTGGGCAATCGGGGACAACATTTTTGTGTTTTGATCTTGGTAGTCTTGAAACTGAAAAATTTTTAACTTTTACCACGATATAAATAATATTTGATGCAAGATATTCCAATTTATTCTAAACATATGTACTTTATGCGTTGTATAACCAGTGCTGTGCGGCCCTAGGGCGTTTAAATATTATTACGGTCTGTAGGGCGCTAAAATTTAATTCAATACCGATTATTATATATAGATGTAATTTTCATAACTATAAAATAATTTACTTTTGAA
This sequence comes from Lycocerus yunnanus, assembly GCA_036346125.1. Lineage (NCBI taxonomy): Eukaryota > Metazoa > Arthropoda > Insecta > Coleoptera > Cantharidae > Lycocerus > Lycocerus yunnanus. Next base: position 1,721,019 of record JARFIX010000008.1, on the reverse strand, counting down.
CATTAAAATTATACCATTGAGCATAAAGTTTTATATTTACCAACTTGCGGTTTAGCCCTAACCATACTATAGCTTTCGGATCTTTGCATTTCAGGCTAGGAATCCCGCCCCGGGTCGAAAAAGTTAACCTACGCTCTTAATACACGAATAACTATTAACCTACATAAATCAATTCACAAATGCGGCGCAACGCAAAATGTCTTTGCTGCTCATATTTTAGAAATAAAATTGTAACGTAAATTTTTGTTGTATTTGTTTTATTTGTTTAACCCTTAACCACCGTCGTACGGTCACCACGACCGCATTTAATGTTAATTTTTCTGTTTGTTTTTTACTAAAATTAGGCATTCGGCATCTTAGCACAAGTTATTCATACTTTGAAAAGTCAGTTCAAAATCTAATAAAGTTAAATAATTATCAAAAGTAAACCATTACCTAAAATTTCTGCCAGTGGTGAGGGAAAGTGGAACCGTAGACTGAACAACGATTTTCCTCACAAACTGGACGAACACAGTTCACCAATACTTCATTATAAAATTTTTAATACACATGGTTAACAAACATGAATTATACCATTAAATAAAAGTATAAATAACATTTAATCAAATATTAAAAACTCAAATTTCTTTAACAATGCCCAAAAGAAAAAAAAATTTTAATTAAAATTGGACATATACAAAACGTGTAAAGCTTGCACAATCCAACGAACGGTAAAACAAAGATCACCTGCACGTGAAGTAGACAAAACTTAACTCTCGATATTTAATCATGAGAACTACTGAATGCGAAAGTGATGAAAACAACTTTTTATCCGTTTGAACAATGTAGTTTTAAAATAGGGATATAATGTTCTTTGTTGCGTACCTGGATAGAATTCTACATAAATTTAAACTACTGGCGAAGCCAGGTATTCTGCTAGTCATTTATAAATTTCTAAATTTGATTGATTAACCTTTTTGCAAATTTAAAATAAACTCTCTACCGCCCATCCGGCTCCGTATCTAATTCACACCAATAAAGTTCCACATTATTTAAGTACTATGTAATAAGAATCGTATATAAGATCAGTATTATACAAAATGTAAATTTAACAAATTCACTCTTCATATTGACCTATGTCATTTCTGCATAAGAAATTATATTTTTAACAAAGAAATACGTCATTACTGTCTTATTTATATTTTAAACGTATTTCATATTTTATAAATATGAACTATCGCATTTAATTTAAATTTATTACTTTTATAGTCGCAATCTATAATTCACATTTCTCTATTTTCTCATAAGTACCTACATCAATATTTTTAGTTTATTATGAATATTCTTCGGCAGATATTTATTTGTACCTAATTAGCTCATAATATATTGTTTATGTTTTATCTTGTGGTGCAATTTATTAATTAAAACTGCTGTAGTGATAAATATAGTGTGCGACAAAACAAAAAAATAATGCATTTAAATTACAATGCGCATATACCTAACTAAAATACAATTACAACTTGACTACAATAGACACAGTAAACTTCAGCAACTTTCAACGGAGCATGCAGTCAAGTCCTAGTTGAAACTGGTTAAAATTATAGATTCTGAGCTTTGCAGCAATTACGATGCAAGCCTTTACTAATTGTGGCTTGTTCTCTAATCTTATCTTGTAGTCACGTTTTGGCGACCTTGTCTTAACATAATCTCCTCCCATAAGAACCATCGAATTAAGTCGAAACGTACTATTAATCAAATTATATCTTATATTAATGAAATTCCCTTAACATATTAATATTATGCCATAAATAAATATGTACCATATGTGTACATACAGTGACTCAGAAATTATTAATTCACCTCATACAATTTTAATAATTTGATTAAATGTTATAGTAAATTTGCTTTAATTAAAATTTTATTTTTTAGTTGTTTTAAAAATACTTTATAATTCATTTTATAAAAAATAAAATAAAAAAAACTACATGGGCAAGTGTAGTATTCAAAAACCAATAAAGTAAGAAAAATGCACAGCAAACTGTTATTAATACACTTACCTTTTATAGGTGCATGTCCAGCCCCAATTCAATTTTTATTCAAAAGGTCTACATCGTTTGTGCATCGTTTGTGCATGATTGTGCATTCTTTATTTTCGTTTGTACCTTTTTCGTTTTAGAATTATTTGAAAATTTAGTTGGGGGCTGGAGACATCTAGCCCATTCAGAATTTTGTTTCGAAAATAGTCTTAATCGTTTGTGCATCGTTTGTGCATGATTGTGCATTGTTTATTTTCGTTTGTACCTCTTTGTTTCCGCGTAATTGAAAAAGTTTTGGGGGCTGGAGACATGCTAAATTTGAACTTTGAATTTCGGGTTCAAAATTGTCCAGATCGTTAGTTCTTAGTATGTACTCGTTTGTGCAAACTTTTTTCGTTTGTACCTCTTTTCGTTTCGAGATTTTAAGCAATACAAAAGCTAAATTGACGCGCAACAAGATTAACGAGATTCTCATAATTTTTTAAAGCCGAATAACGAATCTTTAGATATTTTGATGTACAGGGTGTCCCTGTGACCGTGGAGAAGCTTTGACGTGGTGATAGATGATACTTTTATAAGACAAATTTTCAAATAAAATTTTTGTCCAAGTTTAAACCCTTGGGGGATACTCCTTTTTAAAGCAATATTTTAAAGTTCTGCTTTCAAACGGCAATTTCACCGTAAATATTGATTTTATCTAATTAATAGATTAATGATTTTTTAAAGACAATGTACTTATCTACAAATTAGTTTATAACCTCCTATTATCTAGGATGAACGGAATTTGAGTTGTGAATTAAATTAAGAGAATAAATGTTTGTTTGCACTATTTCTCGTTTTGAGAATTTTTAGAAATACGAGTGTTAAATTGACGTGCCGAAGGATTAAAGAAATTCCTCGATATGAAATATTGGTATAAAAATAAATAATTATCCAAAACAATAAAAAACTTTATTTCTATTAAAATATTTACAATGTATATACAAGAAATTGGCAGTTAATTTTCTCTGATAACTGCATAGTTTTCATTGAGGTCTGCATATCATCATATTTTCTCCATTTATATTGTTGACTTCTCCAGCAATATGCTCATAGTGACCTATTGCTGATAATTGTTTACATAAAGGTGGCAAAAACTAATACACCTCGTAAGCTAAAGGTTTTGTTAGAAATTTTAATTCTAACGGTATGTTTTTAAGCACAATTTCAATTTAACTAACTTCGAACTTTAAAATATTGCTTTAAAAGGAGTATCCATCAAGGGTTTAAACTTGGACAAAAATTTTATTTGAAAATTTGTCTTATAAAGTATCATCTATCACCACGTCAAAGCTTCTCCACGGTCACGGGGACACCTGTACATCAAAATATCTAAAGATTCGTTATTCGGCTTTAAAAATTATGAGAATCTCGTTAATCTTGCTGCCGTCAATTTAGCTTTTGTATTGCTTAAAATCTCGAAACGAAAAGAGGTACAAACGAAAAAAGTTTGCACAAACGAGTACAAAACTAAGAACTAACGATCTGGACAATTTTGAACCGAAATTCAAAGTTCAAATTTAGATGTCTCCAGCCCCCAAAACTTTTTCAATTACGCGGAAACAAAAAGGTACAAACGAAAATAAACAATGCACAATCATGCACAAACGATGCACAAACGATTAAGACTATTTTCGAAACAAAATTTGAATAGTACTCAGCCCCCAACTAAATTTTCAAATAATTCTAAAACGAAAAGGTACAAACGAAAATAAAGAATGCACAATCATGCACAAACGATGCCAAACGATGTAATTAATAAAAATGAATTACATCTACCTTTATACGTTAAGGACAGGAAGACAAACGATGCAGTTTAATAATTTGCTGATTAGTAGGTATGTAATTGTAGATACAATACAGTAGTGTGCTTACAATTTATTTACATAGTCATTCCAAGAAAATTTTTAAGATGATTAACAAAACAAGTGAAACAGCAATTAGTGAAAGAAAATCAATATTAAAATTGGTGTGCGAAGAAAATTTTATTATGAAACTGCTAAAATTGTTGGCAGATCACTGGGTGCAGTGAAATATGTTATTAAAAAATTTTAAAATGAAGGAAATTTAATAAACAAAACTGATCGAGGCAGAAAAAGCATTCTTGGAACACGACACGAACATTATATTATTCGAAAACTAAAGTTAATCCAAAACAAGTGTTCCAAAATTGACTAGATATTTCAAAGGGTATTGGTAAATCTGTTTCCACCGAATTTGTAAAAAAGTATTGCGTAAAGAGGGTTATAATGGTAAAGTTTCTAGAAAGAAACCCTTCATAAATAAAGTAAACAGAAATAAAAGATTAGAATTCGCTAAAAAATATATTAACATGGACTTTAATTTTGGAAAAAATAATATTTAGTGATGAAAGCAAATTTAATAATTTTCGGCCAGATGGAATGCAAAAATTTTGACAAAACCTAATACATAAATTAATAATGAAAACCTATGTGAAACTGTTAAACATGGTGGCGGAAATGTTATGGGTCTGGGGTGCATATCTGCTGATGGGGTTGGAAAGTTGCAATTTTTGAAACTATTATGACTAAGTGTGCTTACCTGAATATTCTATAATCAAATTTAGATCCCAGTATCAAAAAATTAGGGTTGAAAAATGAGTATATGTTTCAACAAGATAACGACCTGAAACTTATTTCGTATCTTGTGCAGGAATAGCTTTTATATCACGTTCCAAAACAACTCCATATTCAACCCCAATCACCGGACATAAATCCTTAGAAAATTGTGGCAAGAATTAGAAGGAAAATTCGAAAACACCACATTTTAGTACAAAAACATTAAAAGAGGTATTATTGCAAGAATGGGAAAAATAGACAAAAGTATTACCCAAAATGGATGGAATCGATGCCAAGACGGCTACAAGCAATAATCGATGCTAAAGGGTATCCTACAAAATATTAATTTTGTAAACAATATTAATTTTAGCTAGATTTATGCAAGTGAATTAATAATAGTTGGGCGGTAATTCTTGTAAATATTTTGTTTTTGTAATTTTAAGGTAAACTATTTAAGTTTTTATACATTTTTTAAGGCATATTAACTGTTAATTATTATGTTGTATATATGTTTTAATTCAAAATTATTAAACTATAATTGAAGGTTTTATCGTGTTATAACTGGCATTTTATAAGGTGAATTAATAATTGTTGGAGTCACTGTATGTGCATACCTACATAATGTGTAGTTAAAATATACATTTTTTAAAGAAATTACCTGTAGTAATATGTAATAGGGTTTGATTTATTGTTATTATAAATTGCCGTAATATCAATTATTTATTACCACTATTACAAAAACATACATTTAATTAACCAATCAAAAATTTGATAATTTTAAACCTAATTATCGCTTTCCGATTTGCTAATAGGTGCTTTCACCTATGTACATATTATATTATATCCCTTTTCAAACCTATTTCAAATTTTAGTACTTTTTATGATCAAGACCAAGGGTGGGCACGCATGAGATCAACGAAAACCGCATTTTAATTTTTCATAGTACATACGCACATTTTATAAAGAGTTACATAACATTACAGCAGTCTCTTGTCACAAGATTAGTACCTGTTCACGAGATACGTGAAAAACGTTCTAAAATAATTTAAAAAGAAAACCGATTTAAATTTTCAATAGAAGCTAAACTTAACTCAACGAAGAGGTTTATTAGCTCACCTTGGGCCTAAACTGCAGAAGGTTATTTTTTAAAAATTACAAACATATTTGTTATAAGGTACCTACTTAAAGTTTATTATTGTAAATAGGTTATTAACTGGAGAAATTGTATATTACATTGAATAAAATTTTTTTAAATAATTTAAGTTTATACTTTATATTATGAATGGACCTGTTAACTATAGTAATTAAAATATAACAAAATGTTAATCATTATAATTTAATACAATCTATGTATAATAACTAGGTACCAATCTCAACAGTTTAAGGCATTCATTAGAGGTCTTTAAAATATTTTTATTTTCTACATGCTTTTAGTTATAACGTATCATTGTATTAAGTATTTTTATTATTAATAATTAATATAATATTCCGTTTTACTAGCTTAGCAAAAGATAATAATTGTCGAATTTTATATACTATTTTTTATTAGTAATAATAATGGACTACTTGTAAATTGGAGATTTGCTCTTATTGTGCAACAGTATTAACCGACTGTACTAGAAAACAACATACTTTTCAGATATTTACATTACTAGTAATTGACTAAATCAAAGTTAAAGCAATAAATCCAAACCAAAAAGCGTCTACTTCTCTACGGAAGACACCAATTATGTGACTTAAATGTTTGTATAGAATCGCCACGGTTGCAACTTTTGGATATGGCTGGGTACCACTTATACAGCATAGAATTGGTACGAACATGATTGGTTCTAATACGGTAATTAATGAAACGGAATAAACTATATATAATCATTAGATGTTGAAAAAAAATTTCTTTATTTTTGCTTAAAATTTTGTTCTTAGTAAAAAAATAATTCAGAAAGCAAAAACTTAGTTATTATATTGTATGTGTTATTTAAATGTAAAAGCTCATATTTATTATAAGATCTAATTTGAATTTTACTATTTTGAACCTATACATATTTATTTTGCTAATTTTTTAAAGCAGACAATAATTAAAAAAATTTAAGCGCTAATATTTTCATGCTTTAATCGATTTTTATAATACATAATAAAATTTCGTATAGCTGCAAATTGTTTTAAATACGCAATGTTTTATCAGTAAAATCCACAAATTATTACGTTACTAAACGACACGCATAAACGTGCGCGCATTGAACTGTAATTAAAAAAAAAATAAAAGTTAAATAAATTAATGAATTTCCAACTTGCAATTTAATGTTCTTATAATATATTATGCAACTTACCAATCGTTGCCAGTTTTTGCAACATTTTGTCGTTTTCTACCAGTTTGATGCGGCTTTGGTTCGGCTACCATATTAACATCTGTAAAAATCGATAAGATGAGCAATAATTAAATAATTTTTAATAACAGCTTAATTTTATATTGTACTTTGTTCTAATTAAATTAAAATAAATTTAAAATTTGTATTAATTTTACAAAGTAGTAATAATTTAATGAAAACTATTTTTCAAACATTTTAAATGTTCTTTTAATTTATTTAATATGCTATGTTATTAATTATTAATTTTTAAATTTTAATTAAATTACTTTTACTTTAATCGGACACTCGGACGGAACTTGGCTACTGTTAATTCGGCGACGCCAATGGGAAATTTATTTATATTAGAAAGTTGGTGTTAATTTATTATTGCTGACAATAGTTAAAAAACTGTTATTCACTTTAAGTAATGGGGTCCTAGACTAAAATGTAAGTTTAAAAATTTTAAAATTTCATTAAAATTATAAAAAAAATTTCAAATTTTATTCAACTTCTAATATTTTAAAATATTTTATTCAACAATAAATAATTAAATAAAGACTTTGTTAAATTTTGTTAAAGGACAGCACTTTTAAAATGGTTTATAAAATACTTAAAATTATCACTTGACACCCAATCGCATCAAATGGAAGTAATCTTACACACTATAACTTAAATAGAATCAAATTAAAATAAATTGAATAAACTAATAGTATATCTCCGTCGCCGAATTGACCATCGCCAAATTTCGGTTTGTCGAATTGACCGTTGCTAAATCGGAATCGCCGAAATGACGTTGTCCGTACGATTATAAGTAGTATCCTGAAATTTTAAGTTGGTAACTCTGTCAGCCAATTTAAAGATAGGTATTTTTATTAAGTATGCTTGTATGAAATTTCTTGAAAGCTCCATGCCGTGAACAATTTTGTACTGAAATATTTTAATTACAAACTATTCACAAGCCCTTTAAAAATTACAGTTGGACTAATGTTTTCATAGAATTGATTTTGCTATTTTAAAATGGTATACTGATTATTCAAGGAACACAGTGGACAATTTTCTCCTACAATTTTGGCCTGTAGTTGTCTAACAAAACTTTCCGTCGGGTCCGACTAAATTTACTTTTGTCTCGCCAGAAAATAATACATGTTACACGAAAAAGGTCGTCAAGCATGGTGGCGAAAAAAGAATGATCTGTGTTACCATGGCTTGGCGTGGTGTTGGCCCAATCTATCATTTAAAAGGCATTATGAACAAAATGTGTATATATGTAGTATATATAATAATGTGGCAAGAAGCCACATTAGGAAATAAGTATAAAAAATAAATATTTTAATTGCAGATTTATAAAATATAAGCACAAAAACAAAGAAAATAATGAAATTGTTTAATTTTAATAAAAAAAAATTAAATTACTTAATTTTACAAAAAAAATTTTTTTCAAATTATAAACTTTGTTAAAATTAAATAATTTTATTTTTCTTTATCTTTGTGTCTGTGTTCTTTGATTTTTATTCTAAGATATTATTTAATGCCCTAGAACTATATATTTTATAAAAATAAATTTTGAAAACATAACGTAAGTAGGTAGGTGGGTGGTAACAGCACCCACCACAATTAACTCTGTCACGGTTCACTAGTTCAATTTAGATATGCGATTGTTATCATAATCTTAGAAGGGATGTATAACAGGAGGGTAAAAACAAATTAACTATGTATATAACTATGACTATAACTATGACCTATAAGTATGAAATATATGTGACTATTGCACGCGTATGTACATAGTTACCTATGAACCAATAGAAAAATTCGGAATAACTCAAATGTCAAAATTAGAACCAATCCCATGGCAATTAAGCGATAAGTTTGCACAAGTGTACTTATCGATATAATACTTGATAATAATAATAATACTAAATTCAAAATAAATTTTCTTATTACTTATGCAATAGTCTGATAAAATGTATTACATGCATAGCAAGTTGCCGATAATACTGGCTAAAGATGCATTCCAGCTTATTTCTTGAGAAATTTGCCCTCCGCTTCGCGTCGTGCAAATTTTCGTCGTAATAACTGTCGTGCATATTTAGCCAGTATTATCGGCAACTGCTATGCACTAATACATTACTATTGAAAACAATGCCTGGGGTGTTATGGCCACCCCACATACCCATTTAAAGGTTAATATAGAAAAATGTAACTATGTATTTTTAAGACTCTATCTTAGTAGTTGTGTAACCATAGTTGTGTAACCATGATTGTGTAACCACTTACAAACCATGGCAGAAACCGCTACTAAGTAGTACTGTTTCTTTTCCTTGGCAGAATCTAATATTAAAATTTTACTCAAAACACGCCAAATAAAATAAAAATTCGCATGTGTACGTCGAATGCCAGATTCGAAGTATGCAGCTACTGATAATTTCTTCGATAGTACGAAATTTTTCATGTAGGGAATAAGAAACATAATAATATTAGGTTACTTTTCTGAATGTTTCTTCTTAAAATTTATTTAAAATTTTGATTGTTTGTTGCTAAAAATTGCTTGTTTTAGATTGATAACACATGAGTTATACAATGTATTAGTAATCTATTGTACCAGTGTAATCTGTACTCGGTCAACAAAAGTTTTTTGTAGCCACGAGAATAAAAAGTAACGTACTTAAATTTTTTATTAGCTACATAATGCATAAAACATTAACATTTCGAATAGAGTTATTTAAAAAGATGTTGACATTTTAGTAACTGACGAGGGTAAAAATGTACATATACATAGATATATCTAACGGTGTCACCATATTCAATCAACTGTATTAAATCCATTCATACCAATGTTACGAAAAGTGTTTAATTGCACCATATGGCTTAAATATTTAATTATATCTAAATACGATAGGTAAGGAATTGTATTAACTAATATGAAGTTAGATACGTAGTTAGGTTACTTTTCTGAATGTTCCTTCTTAAAATTTATTTAAAATCTTCATTGTTTGTTGCTAAAATTGCTTGTTTTAGATTGATAACAATGAGTTATACAATGTATTAGTAATCCATTGTACCAGTGTAATCTGTACTCGGTCAACAAAAGTTTTTTGTAGCCACGAGAATAAAAAGTAACGTACTTAAATTTTTTATTAGCTACATAATGCATAAAACATTAACATTTCGAATAGAGTTATTTAAAAAGATGTTGACATTTTAGTAACTGACGAGGGTAAAAATGTACATATACATATATCTAACGGTGTCACCATACTCAATCAACTGTATTAAATCCATTCATACCAATGTTACGAAAAGTGCTTAATTGCACCATATGGCTTAAATATTTAATTATATCTAAATACGATAGGTAAGGTATTGTATTAACTAATATGAAGTTAAATACGTAGACTTATTGTGCCTAATTAATAGGTGTGAAAAACCTGCTATATATTACCTAACGCTCATCGTAGCAATCTAAAACCATAAAAGTACATAGTTATTTTAAAAACTTGGAAGCACCACCTGCATAATTAATATACATATATTATTATTTATTTTTTAATTCAAAAATTTACAAATTAAAATTCAATAATCAATTTAATAAGTTAAAAAGAAACAATTTTTTGTAATTTTAATTTCAGAAATCCACTATAAGGTACCTTTCGGAATTCACGACCATTAAAATTGTAAAAAAAAAATTAAAAATTATCCCCTTTCCCATCATCACTCCAATCGTCACGCAAATCCAAATCCCCCTGAGTGTAAATGCCCTTATAATTTTAAAAAATTTGAATTAATATAAATGCCCTTTAGTTTAGACTTTGGGGTTTCGAAAATTTTAATTAATATTCAGTTTTAATTCAGATTTATTATAATTACGTTAAATTATTTAAATAAAAAGTTTATTTAAAAGGAAAAGTAAAGGATTATCTAACACTAATCTTTAATTGACATATTTTATTCTCCCCGTAAAATTATGATTCTTCTTTGCATATTATCTTAAAGAAATGGTTGGCGATAGTTTTCTTGAGAATCAAAACTACTAATGTTTTCCGAAGAATGCAATCCTAGTAAATATTTTAACCGTTTACGTTTCTCTTTGAAGTATAGCTATTACTCTCTTTTGTTATGTGAATGATGTGAAATTTTATATACGTTTTTTATTTTTCTATCTTATCTAATACATCTTTAAATTTTTCCAATAAGGTATACAGTTCTGGGTATGCACTGTAAAATTGCAAATTCAACATGCACTGAAAAAACTCACACGCGTTAGTGGTCTTAAACATACGTGCTGTATCTTGCTGAGAATATGAAGAATTAGGATCTATATCATACGTTTGAAATAAATTATCAGAATACTTCTCTAACCTTAAATCATCCGGTAGTATGAATATTTAGTTCTCGCTCTAGATGGCATCGACTTTATTTGGGCAAAAATATTGCAAACCAAAACTGTACCGCAACCATTTATTAATTGGCGAATTGATCTTGGATACCAAGATTAGGATAAATAAAATCTACCACCAATTCGTAAACATATTTTCCACCGAACATGAAAAACCCAAGTTGGTTGTACAAGAAAATATTATAAAATTGCTGTCGCTATAGTTCAACATTAAAAAATCTTCTTTAGACAATGTCGCAACATTTATGACATCTAATGCGGAATGTCATCTAATATTGATTTGGACAATGGTATTTGCACTTGCTTTCTTGCATTATATTCATTTCTTTAATAATTCGCCTCACGTCAGGTTCTGTAATGTTGGCAGCGAAAAGACTTTTAAAGTGGTATGGAAAGCCTTTGAAGGTTTTCAAATATTTTAAATGCAATTCTTTTGGTAACCCTACTTACTGCTTGACGTTAAAGTTTTCCTTCATTTTTGATATTATGCTGGTATAATAATGCTGATAAAGCTGTAATTACCAACTTATAAATCACTTGATAGAACTACTTTAATTATTTTGAAAAATGTGTAAGAGGAAATAGGTATAAAAATAATTTTATAAATTAAGAAATGAAGTAACGGGCCGTAGGCCTAAAACTTGAAGATATGATGATGATGAAGAAATAAATTTAAAAATTCGAATTAATTAAATTGAATTTAAAATTATAATTTTTTAGAGAAAATTAAAAAAACTTAAAAGATTAACAACACTTAATTTACCTCGACTTATTTTAACTATCGGTGGGCCTTACATAATATTAGATAAAAGTGACCCAAAATCAATTAGAAAATCTTACACGTCACATTAAAAAAAGATTTGATTCATTTGTAGAATTTACAATCGCTCGTTATTTTTGCTTGGCACTTTGCTGTAAGTAAGAGCAATAAGGTGCGCGTTCACTTGTCCGCACCGCCCGCACCGTCCGCACCGCCCGCACCGGCTAAATCTGTTTTTTAAATCGAGTGCGTCCACTTGTCCGAATCGCATCAACCGAATTAATAGCCATCTTTTACTGCTTGGCGAGACATGTTGTGCGCCGGCGAAAGTAAAGTTGCATATCCTGATGACATCACGTACTCATCCAAAGAATCGCATGAACGGAATTAACAGCGAAAGTAAATAAAAGTAGCAATTATTAGCTGCTTATTCAAGGAATAAAACCAAAAAGTTTTTGGATACATAGTACCTGATATACTATATCTAAAAAAAATACCATATTTTGGGGAATTTCATACTTTGTTTAATGATCTAGAATTCGTTATTGATTTGCATATTCACAATGTTTTAAATTATACATTTCTTCATAATTTTCACTAATGAAATTAGCAAGTGGTCATCCATGATAAATATAATTTATTTGTATCGCATAAAATGCGATAAGTTGCGTTTGCTATCTTTTCTGACATTGGATATCTTGATGACGTCACGTACTGCTTCAACGCCGTCCGCATTCGTTGCTATATAGGCGGCCGCATTTCCGTCAGCCCGTGGATGAGTATGCGGTCTAATGAACGCATCTCCATTTAAAACAATGTAAAGCAACTGAAAACTTGAGGACTGGCACGTGCGGACAAGTGAACGCACCTATAGAGGAGTTTCCTTAGTTTTAAAATGTGGTTGTGCGATGTTGTCTAAGGTGGTGGCTGTCAGATATAACACAAGTTTTACATAATAAATAAAATAGTTATTGTGTGTATTTAACGATTCTTATCTTCAGAACATACAAACATTTTACAAATTATCTGCATTACCACCAATTATATAAAAATCGCTTGGCAACATGGCATTGCTTCCTAATTCTGATGGGTTTTTAAACCTTAGCTTGTTTAGGGATATTACGTCATAACCCTAACTCTATTTAAATTTCAATAATTTTTAAAAGCACTATGTCTTAGTTTCACCTCTACTTTCAAATAATAAAATACTGTAACTTACTTTACTGTTACCTAAACGTACTGTATAAAGTATTAATAACTTAGCTAACGTGAAACATTTGTCATGATGGCAGAATTTTAACGAACGAAACAGAAACAAAAAAAGAAAACTAATTTTGTTATTGCAAAAAACAGAAAGTTTTTTGCTACTGTCGTTAAAAAACGATATTTGTAGTAAGGCACCTATTTTATAAAAATTGTTATTTTTTATAATGACAGAAGCAAGTAAATAAATATTACTTTCAGGGAAAGTCGTAAAATAAAGCATAGTTGAAAAGAAAGTAAAATGTCACAACATAATTCGATATAGAAGCTTATTAAATAATAATTAATTAAGATTATAATGCGATAACCCCTCCGAGAAAAAATCTTCTACCAAGTTGTCATAGTAAATAATAATTTTACAGTTAGTACTATTTTAAATAATTGTTTTAGAAGTGATTGCAAACAAAATGAATTGAAATTTACGTTCAGTTTTTACATAATTAATTTTTTTATCGAATTTGATAAGTAATACACTTTGCTTTGGAAATACCATGTCTATAGCTATACAAACAAAGAAAGAATTGTGCTGTCTAAAATTTGAAGAGCAGATTTCTGTTTATGACATCAAGGATATTAAGCAGCATTCCGGTTTGTACGATTTAGCACATATTTTGTATGCTTTTTATTATTATTATTAAAGCAATCAAACAAACTATATGCTTAATTAGATTTATAATAACTTATATGCACCTAAGTTTAAAAAAATGACTGGTTTTTATTCATCATAAAGCAAGCTTAGTTTAAAGTGATAAATAATATAAACACCTAAGTATTCTCGTACTTTGCAACAGGACCTGCAATCACTGGACCACATTTGCACTATTATATCCTTCCTTGATTTTAAAATCCGAAAATTAACGTAACCACGGAGTACATACTGCAGTATTTAATACCATACTAAGTTGCAGTCACATTTATTAAGTACTTGAATAAGTAATGTGTAACTTAAAGGAACAAACTACAAAATAGAATAGAGAGAGATTTTGGTTAAGATTTAATAACAGAAAATAATTTATTAAAATGAAACTCACAAAATTACTGTGTCAGGGCTACTATGTGTGAAGGGCTACAATATTGAATCGCAGAACTTATAGATGGACTGTCGATGTCTTTTTTCTTGTATTTTTAAGGAAGCAGATAATTTTTAAGACAGGGGCAGAGTATGCAGTGATTTTTGTCAAATCATCGAAATAAAGCAATGCAAGTCGTGGTTCCCCCTGAGATGGTTAACCGCTTGGAGCTGCACCCCTTAAACTGGAGGGAGGGGGGGTACTAGTTCTCTGTTACTTGTAAAACACCAAAAGCTTTAGTTTCCAATCCTGATCAGGCACTAAAATACTGTCAGTTTTTCATAAAAAAAAAGAAATTTTAACCATTATAACATAATTATTAAATATGTACTATGTATACTATTGTTGAAGAAGGATAATACTGTGCAGTAAAAATGTGAATAACAATATAATATTATTATAGCGTCTGCTGTTTTTTTCGAATATTGCAAATTTAGCTTAAGTTGTTTTTAGTATGATAACTTTTAAAATACCTATTTACACGTAAAGTATATACTTATTTATTAAAATTAAAATGTAAAAAGTGTTGTAAACCACCATTTCTTGCTAATATCTTGTAATTTTTAAGTGCAATTTGTGAAGACTAGTAATTTAATAATTCATTCTCAAATACGAGGGTAAATTTAGTATGCATTAAAAGAGTATAAAAATTAAATTAAAAAAATTAAACAACTAATTATATTGTGGTCAAATAAGCAAGGAGATTTTGATAATGAACTAGCATATTTCAGTATGCGGTTGCATAAAAGAAGAAGCGGCTTGTTAATTAACTTTCTCTAAACGTTTACTTTGAGAGGAGTTATTCAGCCGTTAAAGGGTTTGTCGCGTATTTTATTGCTGGCTTGCTATTTAAATATTTTTAGCATAAAGATGCAATAAAGATAAGCGATCATTCCTTGGTAAAAATTCTGAAAATCTGATGATCGTCTAAAATTTAGCCAACAATTAGTTTTTAAGAATGAATTAATGCCATACATTGTGAAAATGTATTCAGAAATAAAAATGTGATAAGCAAAGGATTAAAATCATGGAATGAACGCCAGTAGTTAAAAAAGTAATTGCATACAAACAGAAAAAAATATTAGAAATTACCAGAATGTCAGTATAGACGAGATTAATAAATTACCCATGGAAAATTTAATTCGCTTAACTATTAACCGCTATTACGTAAATTATTTACCATATCCGCATTATAGAATTACCTTAAAAAGCACTTAATCGTTTTTAGAATCAAAATACACCACCAAAATTATTTGGTAGCCCCTATTATTTTGAAGATTAATCATAGTTTTCCAATCAGTTTCAATTGATGAAACGGTTGATTCAAATCCCTTTCATACTGTAAAAAATTGCTCTAACGCGCCATGTTTTAATATTAACCGATAAACACCGTTTTGTGCGGTCACCGTGACCGCATAGCTAAGTGTCAATAACTTAAAAGTGCTAAGACTTTAAATACCTAATTTTAGCAAAAAAACTAACACAAAAATTAACATCCAATGTGGTCATGGTGACCGCACGACGATGTTTAACGGCTAATATTAAAACATGGCACAACATGCCATGTTGAATCCATGAATCCAAACAGAATTAAGTTGTAAAAAAGTTAATAGGTAACTGTTTATTTAGAAAAATTTCTTTAAATATTAAAATTTTTATCTAAATTGGTATAAAATAAATAATTATTTATGCACTAAATTTATTTAAATTTTTCCAACATTTTGGAAATATTTGACATTAAAACAAGAATCACTCAGTTGGTATTGCACTATTATCTACCTACTTAATTTATTATTTTTTATATCAGTCAACATTCTTAATAATTGGCACAAAAATAAAAAAAATTGGGTTTTGTATTGATTTTGCATATAGAAAGCAAATGAAAAGTTTAATAAAATTTAAAAAAATTTGGTCCATCACACCTCTTGTAACATCAATTCTTATTTAAAATGTGAACTTTCCATAGCTACTGTTGCCTTATTCAAATTTAAAGTATTCACTTGCATACGTAAATTAAAATGTCATAAATTCATAATAAACTTTTGTATTAAATGTAAAAATTAAAAAAAAATATATAAATTAAATTTATAACAATTTTAAATACTGAAATGTATCCCAAGGAGTAGTAAATACTTGTATTACTTCTTACTATGGGTACATAGTTTTTGCTATTTAATCAACTTTAATAATATAATTTAAATCGAGATTTCATTAAATAATCACCTATAAACAATTTTTTTTTATAATTTTCATAAAACTATAATTTACATATTTCAACCTATTTATTTTAAATCGATATATCAGTCGAGGTTAAAACTAAATAATGTTAAATCAACAATTCGTAAATTTATTAATGAAATGGTTCGTCAATTTAATTTTCAAGTGTAAATGGAAAATATTTATGAATAAATTCATAAAGTTTGCTTTTGTGAATAAATTATTATGATGGAGTGATTTGTACTTATATTTAGTAATTTTTTGAGAACTTTTTTACATTTTATATTTATAATGCATCCCAAATAAAAAATTTCAAAATTTAAAATTATTTTAAAGTATATAGTAACAGGTATAAACATCTTAAAAAAATTTAAACCTAGTATTGATTTTTTTTCACTACCTACATAATATGTAGGTAGGTTGGAAAAGTGCTTTTCTCCGTAGCTCAATGATGCGGAATTTCAAAGCTGCGTTCTGTGTTAATATGTTGTACATTCTGGGATTACTTACACCCTAAAAAGTCATACGACTAATGTAGATGGTGCTAGATGAAGAATAGATTTAACCTAATTGGTGGATATACTTAACTGGATGTACTGTATACGTCCACAATGCGGTAAGTTGAGGATGAATTTAGTCGGACTTGTAATAATTCAATTTTGAAAATTATGATTTTCCCATAAGAAATACATATACATTATTGCGAACAGTCGCTTCCTAAGATCCGTCGGCTCAACATCGACACTTTGCCGAGTTGGACGGTTGTAAGGAGATATTTTTAATGAGTAAAGCGATTGTCAAAACGGCTTGATGGGACCGGAGCGTAGTTGAGCGAAGCGGATGCTGCGGATACTCGATTTTGACAAACGCAACTACGGCAAATCTCGGATTCGCCCCAAAAGTGTATTTTTTCAATATTTGTGAACACAATTATCAGTTCTTAGATTTTGCTGATAAATTTTGAAACTAAGCTATTATTTCGTTCGGTGCAAAACCCATGGAGAGGTAAATTGGTGAACTTCTGTTTTTTTTAAATATTAATTTTTATATACTTGGTGACATTCAATTTAAAAATCTAGTGTGTTAATGTGGGTTTGTCAAAGCATACATATGTCAATTAATTATTATTAAATTTTCCAATATAGTTTTTGATTTCAATTTTTAATAGATTTTAATCCATATTCATTCATTTAAGTTTAACTGAGGAGACTTCAAAAATCGAAACAACACGGTACATCGGTGTCTGAAATTAAAAATATAAGTTGGAAAATTTTAAAATTTTACTTAGCTTCTAAAAATTTAAAAACTTTTTATACAACAAATAAAGATTATAGTATTTACCTAATTAATATTTTTTAATGTCTAGCTTGTGCCAATATTTATATCATGTCACAATTTTCATATTTCCGTAGATCTAAATTTTAAAGCAATCAATGAGATTCGCTAGAGCCAAAAGTGCAACATTATAAAAGTTTGTGGTTGGTAATTCAAAGGTAAACCTTTTGGCTTACTCTCATTCACTTATGAACTGGTTTTTCAATGTGAATAGACATCTAATTATTCAAAAATGCATGCAGAACAAAATTTAGTTTTCATCTACCTATGCTATAAAGTAATTAAACACCACTTCGCATCAAAGCATAGTCTACAAACCACTACTTTTATTTTCTTTATGAAATTGATATAAAGAGTATCGGGTTTTAAATTAAATGCCACCTATTTGCATTCAGTTGAATATATCTATACATACCTAGAACTATAATAATTATAATTTATAATTAGGCAATTATTAATACAATTTTACATATAATTAAGTCTTTCTAATACATATTATATTCATATTTATTCTATTGGACTTCAAGTAACGACATTTACTTTATTGCATTAAAAACTACGGAATACATTTTCAACAAGTAAAAGATTTTTAAAGGGTAAAAATAATTTTGTGTACCTATATAATAATGCTTCTGTATAATTAAGGAAGTAGACCAATTCTTTCTATTTTTGTACTCTTTATGATAATTCTACTATATTCTTTAAATTGAAAGCTATGCACACATGTACAGTAACCGTAAAAAGTATTCGTACATCTGCAGATTTCAAGTAAAAAACGTTTTCGTTCCTTTCAGTAATAAATAATTTTAAAAATTATTTATAAAATATTGATTTCCATACTTACACTAACGATCATACTAAAAAAGCTGTCAAAAATTCTATTACTTTTGGCAAACAAAATTAAATTTCACTTGTACTGCAATAAACATTTCTCGGGAAAGTATTCGTGCAGTAATATTAATGATTAAAAATATGGAACTTAAGTTTTTGGTATTTAGTAGGATTGCGCTTGGCATTATCAATAGCCTAAAATGACCTATGCATTGAATCAACCAGATTTTGCGTTACTAAAGGTGAAATACTGGCTAATTCTTCAAGAAACGAAATTTTTATGTAATTTTTATTTGATATTTTTTGATATCTTATATTGCGCTTAAGATAATCCCATAAAGTTTCTATACGATTGATATCTGGGCTTTGGACTGATGTTTCAATATGTCGCACTGTATTATACAAGATCCTTATCCTTGTATTCCAAACTTTATGCTCGGAATTGTTGTCCTGCGTAAAAACATATGCAATTGTCTTTAAATCCCATTTTCTTAGCACAAATTAAAAAATTTCTTGAAAAATGTCTATATACATTTTCTAATTCATAACGTCATTGAAAAAGTACTGATTTCCTAAACTAGGCCACTTATGCACCCCCAAACCATAGCGAAACCGCCACCGTGCTTCACAGTTAGACATAAGTTTTCTTTATTTAGTTTAGTATTTTTTTCCTCCAAGCTAAGGGTCTCCAATTTGGGCTAGAAATTTTAACCTGGGGTTATCCGTGAATATCCAACGATTACAAAATTCTTTTAAATAGTTTTTATACCTTTTTGCAAATCAAAGTGATTTTATTCTATTTGTTATATAGTATTTTTTACGGACTATTTCTAGCATGGCACCCTGCTTTTCGTCAAAAATGGTGTAAAGGTTTGGTTGATACACTTGCACTTAATGTATTTGCATTTTAGCAGCATGTTTGGCGGCTCTTAATTTTGGGTTGTTCTTAATTTTAATTAATATAGCACGTTGATCGCAATCACTTAATTTTTGTGAACGGCCTGTATTCGGCTTATCTGTGATTTCTTTTAAAAGAGTATAATTGTTTGTAATGTTGAACGTGGTCTTTTAACTAATTTAAAAATTTTACTTGAAGATTTAAATTAATATAAATTTATTATAATTTTTGATTTTTCGACAGTAAGATTCAGAACTTTTGCGGCCCATTTGAATATTTAAATATTTACTACAATACTATGTTATATTTTGTATTAGGTAAATTACCTATGTAAACATTGTGATATGAATGCAGAAAAAAGTGAGCAGAAAAATTGATTAGCTGGGGTTTTATATTACCTGCACGAATACTTACTTACTGGGTAATGTTTATTGCAGTACAAATGAAATTTATTTTTTAATGTCAAAAGTATTACAAATTTTGATAATTTTGGTAGTACGATCGTTAGTACAAGTATAGAAATCAATGTTTTATAAACAATTTTTCAATCAAACGAGGCTCCGAGCGGTGTTGACAGCGCAACCACCTCAGAAACAAATTCACACAAAAAGTGATTTTTTTTCGGAAATTTGTTGTCCTATCACAATTTTAATTCTTTTTATTAGCTAATTACACCATTATCTATCATAATTCGTGGTAAAAACCGAGATTCTGGTATATTTACGGTCGCCACCACCTATTTCAATTTTGGGGCGGGGTTACACTTCAAAAGAGCCAATGATAAAATTTCATTCCAAATTAACTTTAAAGCCGTTTTTTTCAAAATTGTGTGAACCGACCGCAAATTTTATTTTTTTTTATACGCTAATTAGACCCTCATCTTTCATAATCCACTTCAAAAGTGGTAAAAATCCCGTTCCGGTAATTCGAACCGCACCCGACTTAACTTATAATTTTAAGACATTTTCAAAAATGGAAGACAATTTGTAACAGCGAGTGAACTTTAACGGCCTGTTGTATAATAGAAGTTAATCCTAGAATCACGCTGATCCGTAGATTAAGTTGGTAATTGGTTGATTTTTACATGTTCAACCAATCAACGAACTTGATCCATGGATCAACGTGATCTAAGGATTTACTTTTGTTATACAACAACTCTGAAACTTAATAATTCATTATGAAAAGAAATGTTACTAGAAACTCATCAAACAGATCTCACAGATTTTAAATGTTAAATAATACTCCTATTAATTTATTTAATGATTTTAATAAATAAAGTCAACATAAATTAATAATCTTTAGTTTTTTAATTTCTAAATTATTTTATGTTATGTTTTCATATCAATTTTCTTCTGTAAAACACGTTTTAATTTTTAGTTATATAAAATCTATAATTTTTATTTTTTTATTAAGTACAAAATATCAAAAATATCTATGTGCATAAGATGTTTTCATAGCTATTTTCTTTAGTGTAATTTAAAAAATCTGTTTCAGCAGTGGGCCTACTACAATAATACAGGTATAACAATATTTTTAGAAACTTTCATGAAAACAAATTTAACAATTTTATATTGCACTTGTGGTAATAGTATATTTTATCAGTTGTTATTATATGATGTACGACAGCAAGAAATAGAGCGCGTAGAAATTTCTTAGTAGTGTTTCCATTCTAGTTGTTTTTAATAGAGAGAAATAACTAGAGGTATATAAATTGTTCTATCATCAGTATAAACTACGTCCACTGCATGCGCAATATACTAGAATTGTTTTTATAGTTATAAAACTGTTTCTATGATTGTCCCCTATGAACATCATTTTGTAACGACAAAATATTATAATACTGCATATAAAATTACAATATAATGTTTTTATAATATTTATATAATATAAAACAAAACTTTCGGTTGAAGTAAAAAAATTTTAAAAATCACTAAAAGTAAATTTCTAGAAACGTTTTTTAAAAATATGATTTCATTTGAAAACCAACAATAACGGAATTTAAGTCGTAACACACGTTTTCTAGTACATTTAAAGAGTTGAAGTCCAGCACTTCATGGGCTTTCTTCCCTTAATGCAGTACCCGTGTAGGGATGTTAAAATCGCCTTTGGGCCGTCCTTAGAACGAGTCTTCTACACTTCACACGTCGCTAAAACCTCTTTATACAACCCTCGTCTACCCCTATATCTTTTCCATAGGGAAAATCTAGATACATCGTGTTTATTCGAATGTAAAGAATTTCTTATCACTGCATGTCACAATAAATACCATTAAAATTTAAATAAGTTGTACATTATATAAAATATAAATTATATTTTAAATAATAATGACAAAACTTTTATCAATAATTTTAAACAAATTGTCTAATCATGGTTTATGTCTACGATACACTAAGTAATAAGTAAGACCAAATATGATTTTCTTGAATTTTCTACGTCTTCCGCGAATATAAAATAAAATCCTTTGAATTTCAAGTTATTGTGTTGTAACTTTTGCGTATTATTACTATTAATACTTATTACAGGTTGTAGACAAATAATGTATATTTTATTATATCAGTTTACAATCTTCCACAACAATGCATAATATGTTAAATTAATATACAGTAGCGGTCATAAAAATTGCATCAGCTTAAAATTTAAAAAGTTCTTGAAATAATGTTACAATTTTAAGAAATGTGAATCGGTGTAGGGATTGCATTATAACATAGGGTAGCAGGTAAAATTGTTTTCAGTTGTTTTTCGATTAATGTGTAAAAAGGTGCGTTAAAAGTATTTTATTTAAATTATGGCAAAATTTAATCCAATAAAATGATAAAAGTAAAAGCAAAATTATCGCATTTTAGTCGGTGTGAATGTCAATACGTGAAATTGTAGTGAAAGTTGGTTGTAATCAATTGTCTGTTGCATGTTTATTGAAGAAAATTTGCAAGGACACTACTACAGATTGCAAGAAAGGGAGTTGGCAACCACGAGAAACATAAAAAATGCAGGACAGGTGTCTGAAGCGAGTTTGTCAAAAAAATCGGTTTAAAACGGCAGTAGACATTAGAAAAGAGATGAAAAATTTAACTAGAGTAAAAATTAGCGGTGATACAACGCGAAAAAGGTTTTGTGAATCGGGATTTTTTGCAAGAATTCCAGCAAAAAAACTCGATTTAACTAAGAAATACATCGTAGTCGTTTAGAATGGGGTATAGCTCATAAAAATTGCACTGCAAATAATTGAAAAAAGGGATCTTTCTGGATGAGCGTAAATTTAATTTGTGGGGTTCCGATAGAATTCACTATGTACGTAAGAAAGCTGGCGAGCTATAGTACTTGCAGAGAACTGTTAAGAAACCAGGCGCGCCCAAATGATTTGGGGATGTTTTTAAATTTAATGGGATGGATAAACTACATTTTCTAGAAGAAACTGTAAGAGCGAATAATTATGAAATGATTTTGTAAACTTGTTTGGTGCCGCCTATCTGTGAGTACTTTTCAAGAGTATCGCAGCGTATCTTTCAGGACAATTCTGCCCTATGTCATAGGACTAAAAGAGTAAGTAATTATTAAAAAATTCTCGTTTAAGCTATTATGTATTAAATTTTTACTAAGCAGTATCAACTATACAAAAAGTTTTTTGCAAATTACTAATTTTATAGAAACCGAGGATATTATTTCACTGCCATAGCTTGGAAATTCTCCTGATTTAAAAGTAATTAAAAACTTGTGGGCCATTTTTGGGGCTAAAATAAAAAATATAACACCTAAAGTAAATGACTAGCTACAAAATGCAATAAAGAAAGCAAGTTATGAAACAATTTCCACAAAAAGAGAGAAAATTTAACTTTATCGATGCCAACCCGAGTTCCTGCGGTGCTAAAAGCAACAGAAAACTTGTATTTTATTTTGAAAAGCAGCAAGAAATTTTTAAATTACAATAAATACATATTTTATAAAAATTTTATATTAATTGATTACCCCCTTAATCCATTATAAATTTAATTGATTTGATTAAAAATTGTCATAATATATTTAATTATATATAAAACTCCATTTCTAAAACATATTTTGCTTTTAAAACGTACCAGTGTTAATTTACTATAAAAATCTCCATTAGTCATTTATTTTAAAATTTAATGTAATACGATTTTAAATTTAGATTTTGTGAAATTTAAATCGCGATGCAATTTTTATGCCCACTACTGTACATAATATATATAGCAACACTGAAATTTTTCTGGATAAAATTAGAAAACACTTGTTTCTACATTCCACTAATTCTGCATTAAGGAGTTGTGCCTACTTAGAAGATCGATTAAAATCGAACATTTATACCATACCATATTCCAAAAAATTGAATTTTGACAAAATGGCAACTGTTCAAAGTTAAAATATCGATTTTCGTAAGAAAAAAAGCGACATCTTTTGTACATAAAATGAAAAATACGCATTAAAAGAAAAAATCCTCCCGTTAAGAACTAGATTTGGATGTCTAAAAAAAGTATAAAAAATTTTAAATAAATTTATTCACTAGTTTTTGAAATATCTTGATCACCGATTTTTGACATGTAGTACTGAGAAAGTCGCGTTTAAAGTTGTATAATATGCAGTTTACACTAAAACAGAAAGGTTATTTTTTTACTTACACGAAGTCGTATAACTTAGTAAAAAAACATCAGATTGATGCAAAGCTTGTAGGGGATATTTCTAACATTATATATTTTAAGAAAATGTACTTTTTGAAAAATCGATTTCTAAGTAGGCATAACCCCTTAAACATATTATACATGCTCTGGATTATGGCTTATTTCGTATCTAAAATGTTCTTCGTGAACACACAGCTATACAAAACTTTAGGAGTTAACACACTGGTTATAAGTAATACTTGGGATACGGAACTAGCCAGACACACTTTCAAATCAAACTTGAAAGTACTATTACATCGATAGTATAAAGTGATTTGAAGAACTTTACTCATACCCTATACAATTTACTAATATACTAGCTTGTAAATAGGTATATGGTTTGATCTTATTAAGGTAGCGAATGACTTGTAACTGAACGTTGTAGTGTAATGTAATGTAATACGAGCATTCGATAGTCAGTGCCAATAAACGAGCGCAAAGCGAGCACGAACGGCGGAGCATCTATCATCTATGCTTCACTTGACTGTCGGTTTTTTAGCGAATTATTTTGATTGTTACATTACATGCCAGTACTTACACATCGCGATGTGTTGTTTTGAGCAACTTGTTTATTTCGTCGAATCCAAAGTGCAAATACATATTTATTGTAAATTCATAATATTAAAGTGATCTCAAAACTATATTTTATGTTTTATTGAACTTTATCGCAATAAACCAATATTGTGGAATCTACAGAATCCACAATATTAAATAAATTAAAAAAAATACGCCTGGCACTAACTGTCTGACTGGAGCACAGGTTGAGCCAAGCGTTCGAAATGAGCATTCGCAGAGCCAAGAAACGAGCTTTGTGATGTAATGCTCGCCGCGAGCGTCACCATTACATTACATTACAACGTTCAGTTACAAGTCAGTCGCCACCTTTAAAGTTCATCGGAAACGTTTAGAATGAAATCAATAATGATTCTCACTGAACTGCGTTTCGCGTAAAACAGATATGATCAATAATCGATAATTTACGTAAGGTTACATAGTCAGACATACACATTAACTATATAATAGAAGCACTTGGAAATCACTCATAATCGAGGATTTATTTTCATACGCCGTTGATGAGATCTAATAAGTTTGTTCAAAGCAGAAAACGTAGTTGTTGGAATCCAGGGTTATGACTTCTTTATATTATATACAATAATACAAACAGGATGTTTATTTTTTGCATCTATTTGAGGTACACATATGGTTGCTCAAGTGTCATTTGTATTAATTTAACATTAATGACTGAAGTCTATAACGTTTTAAGTTTCGATCTACGTTGAATTATAATAGTTTTAACAGATATTTGTCTTAAAATAAGTGTGATTTGTCATTATTAATAGTTTATTTATGTTATATGTATGTGAGTAGAAAGCATGTTTATGTTAACTTAATTGCTTATTTTTAAATAAATATACAACATTGCGCCAGTAGTTTAGCAAACAAAAAGGTATCTGATGAGCGGAGTTAATCCAATCGTTTTTGTTCTGCTGCAAACATAGAATGGCTTTTTACAGAAATGCACGCGGCGACAACTAAACTTTCATGCCTTTTTTTATTTAATGCTTTTATCGAATAAAATTCTGGCACGATCTGGGCAAGCAAGTATAGCAACTTTTACATTTTTTCTTGTATTGTAGTTTCTCCTTCTGGCAATACTAGTAATTTATTATAATATAATCTTAGCATATCTGCACTATAATGCAACCTATTGCCAAGTATTTTTTTTGCGTTCTTACGAATATATTACATTGCCGCATTTATTATCCCGTAAGAAGATTAGGTACATATTATATGACAATAAATTTAGCATGAATTTGGTTTAAGTAAAATATACTTTTTAAATTTAAAATTGTAAAAATGATTTAAAAAATGTTCAATTTTGAACTTGGCTAATAATAATGAATTAAATAATATAAAACGCTAAACAGGTAAGTTACAAAGTATTACAGTAAATATGAAAATGAGTAAATATTTTTTTAAACTTTGTTTACCTTTCGTTTAAAATTAAATTTCTCTACTACCACTTACGTTAAGGATATAATGCCATACCGGAAATGCAATCTCAGACTAAAGTTGTTAAAATTTCAGATAATAATACCATTTGACTTCTGCAAATATTAAACACTTCTTAAAAGCCAAAACAATAGCTAAAGTCAGAGTTGTTTTTTGTAAAAACTCTGTATTTTCTAAAATTAAAAGATTTAAAAATTGTTTCGACTGATGACAACTAGT
This sequence comes from Lycocerus yunnanus, assembly GCA_036346125.1. Lineage (NCBI taxonomy): Eukaryota > Metazoa > Arthropoda > Insecta > Coleoptera > Cantharidae > Lycocerus > Lycocerus yunnanus. The sequence goes on along the minus strand of JARFIX010000008.1, from coordinate 1,694,372 downwards.
AAGGATCTATCCTAGCTTTTTGCTTGGCTATAAACATTTAAATGAAGTTACTAAACCATCGTTTCTAAATTACAATGTCGTGGAACTATCGAAACTCTATAATTTTTAATTGAGTAGTAATTTAGTTATATTTTTAAAAGAAATATTATTTATGTTTATTATTATATTATTTATTAATTCATAAATTTCATTTAAAATTTTTTATTTAAAGAAAACAATTTAAATTACATAATTATTATCGCTCACCTATTAAACATGTTCAATTATTTTTTTTAAATTTAAATTAAAAGATGCACCGTTAATTTCAAGTCTGATAATTGAAAATATAAAAATCTTACTAAAAGTTTTTAATGTTTAAAACTTAATTTTCATTAGACAAGTAAAATACGTAACAGATATTACATTGAAGAATTACAATATAATTTGACGAAATAATGAAAGGTCCTTCTTACAACCCTACAATGATAATATAAACAGGTCTTCTGTAAAGTCTTGTTATTGGAAAAAGAATTTTTGCTATTTGTTCCAATACCCTGTGTTGTTACATTGAAAAATTACAATGTTTAATTTAAAATCTTGAAAGTGTTTGTTTATCAAGCTAAATAAAAAAGTAAATATTATTATCCTTATTGCCATATAAATTTTCGAATTATGTAATTATTTTTTTAAAATTTTATTACTTTTATTTTCGCTATTTAGTGATTTTAAATTTAAACAACGGAAACAACACTTATTTCTTAATTTACAGAAATAATGTGAAAATTTATTAAAAATATTATTTAATGAAAGTCGGTTAAATGATGTATTTGACATGAGCAATAAAAATTACGAGGCACTTTGTGCCGAGTATTTTAGAGTTCAGTGTGGACATTTTTCTGACGTGTCTTGTATTAAATTTTTCGAAAATCGTAAAAATCGAAATTTTAAAACACTAAATTGAACGTTTTTAAAATGAGCAAGATTAGTTTGTCAATTTGTTGGCTCCATAGTTACAAACAAACAAAAATACAATTACAAACAATTACTAATTATTACCGGACTAGTCAGTAATGTTCAATTTCCTGCGTTAAGCAAGGAAGTATCGATTTGCTGACGATTTTAAAAAAAGCTGATTTATTGATAATTCTATTCAAAATTGGCAACAATATGGCGGCACTCGTCACACTATCTCTATCAAGTCACTGTAACAGATCCTAAACAATTATTTGTGTGTAACTTAATTGATAAGTTATTAAGGCGCAAGACGTATTCATTGTTTCTGAGAGATCCTTCAAATAGAGGTAAATCATATTCCGGTTGCAGTTGGTTAAAATTTTTATTAGCACACCGTAAAACTACCAAAAATGCTTTGTCTGGACATTCAGGTCAAGCTTCCATGAGTTAGTCATCATATTTTCTAAAAAACTTAATTTAAACATAATTAGCTCATCCATAATGACAACTTCTGCTGGTAAATTTCTTGGAAGTGATAACCGAAGAGCTAATTGAATAGTTTTCCCTTTAATAATGTTTACTGAACACCCATAGGAGACGTAAGAAAAGATCATTGCCCTTCATTGCTTAAGATTTCTGCAATTATTTCCTTGCGACGGCAGGCATTAAATATACCACTGATGGAATGATCAATTATTACATTTTATGGGCCGAGTTTGACGTCGAGGTAGTCGTTGTATTGCTCTGGGAAAACTATAAAGTTTTTTTTAGTTATCATTATACAATTTCCTAATTTGTTGATATGTAACCAATCAGTTTAACTCTTTTTGCAATCGATATGAATCGATGCAAACTTTAATTTTAAAATTTGAGCTAATTTTCACAAATATCTGTCAAGTAATAGCTGAAACATTTCCAGAAAACATTTTAAAAATTGAGTCGATACCAAGAAAGTTCCGCTACTCTTGCACGCTTCAATAAAAGAAGTTTAATAACATTCCTATGAACGAATTAGCGTCCGGTAACCTCAGAACTATTATTTATAACCTCTTATCAAAATAATAATTTTATCGCTCTCCGCTGTTCCTTCAATTCGCGTTAAATTGAAATTTTCCAAATTCAAATTTTTCAATTACAATTTTTACGTAAAATAACACAGAAATATGTAAGCGACCTTTTGTCAGGAAGAGAAACATTTCAAATGATATGGTTTGTAACTGGTTGTATTTGTTTTCAAGTGCAAAGTAATCATCTTATAGATACTATAAACACATATATTTTTAAATGAGTGTACTTTGATGTCGGGAAATAATAAAAATTCAACTTCAAAGAGAAATTTTAAGCAAATACACAAACCTATTTAAAATAAATTTTTGATAATATTTTTGTTACATGCAGGCTCGATTACATATTAATTTGTTCTTCTATGTAAATGGTTCTACTACGTACAGTTGGTTGAATTTCAATATAAATTTGTATTTAGACTAATAATTACCGCGTTTAAATAATATACTAATAGATTATTTAGATATTTTAATATTTTTAAATACGTAATAGTCACTTAATAAGTAAATGATATAAAATCATTCCTTTATAATTAAGTCACTTATCCATTATTGAATTAACGTAATCTCCTAAACGTTTGCAAATTAATTAATGAAAATCAAAATTATTGAAAAATACATCAACTTAATTGAAATTTAATTTACATTTACAAGTTTTATTGTATTAGTGCTTTATTAATAGTTAATTCGTTTTAAAATGCATTATCTCGCAAAACATTTATTAATAATTTATTTCCAAGTAGATTTTTTTCAATCAACGAAGTTGAAGCAAACAAATGAAATAGTCATGGTTCAACCTTCCGACTTCAACATATTTTTAAATAAACTACTACTTATAAACCATAATTCACGTGAGCTGTCCTAAATTTTCAATATGGGTACTATTCGGGAAGTGAAAGAAGTGAGACCTAAAGCGTGAATGCAAATTGTTTGAATTTTCCTGCTAATAGTATAGGGTTGTGCAGTTTCACGGCGTGCTTGATTCAAATTAAATTTTAATGTCATCGCGCAAGGGAAATGGATAATTAATAACGGTTACTCGTTATTGGATCACGAATTGACGACTTGACTGTTGAAGTTTTGCTGTTTATTTCAGGAAACGAACTGTTAGATTAATTTCAATGCAGAATAGTCATTACATAATTTTCAGGTTTTTCAATTGTAGATAAAAAAACTGGCGATACGCAAATTTAAAATCTATTTAAAAATTTATTATTAAAATTCATTTATGTTCTTAAATTCAGCATGCAAGTAGGTTAAACGATAAATTAAAATTTTGATTACCTACGCTTTCTATTCCATTAAAAACAAAATTATTTTATCTCTGAAATTGTTATACATACTACCTACGTACTATATAGTTTTAACTATTGAATATACATGTAATAAATATGTACTGTGTACCTACATAGTTTTATGTTTTAAGATTTCATAACTTAAAATTATTGTCAATATTATAATACTGTATAACAGTAATTGATTTAAATATACCTCCATTCAAATTGATAAATGATGAGTATTGGTATAAAATTAAATTAGATATGAATTAAGCATTTTTTATTTTCTTTCGTGAAAATAATTTTACTGCGAATATAAATCCTAGAGTTTTGTGCCAATGTTTTAAATCAACTCTAATAAAGCGTTTTAAAAGTAATTTTTTATATTCTTTCGTTTAATTTGTCTTTAACAGAACATAAAACCAATTATAACAGTCATCTATAACGCAGCCAATAAAACTGTTCACGCGAAAAGATACAGCTGGAAATACTACATTTTGTACTTACAGAAAACCGTATATCTCAGTTACATGTGTTAGTACGTAATTTCTCGCTAGCTGCACAAATAACTACCACTAAAACCAATTATAGCCTTCAAAAATAAAATGAGAATCTTGTAATGATAGAATTCATTTATTTAAATTTGTAGCTATATAATGTGCTCATTTTCCAAAGGAATACTAAATATCTTCCGATCTAAGTGTGCTTTTTTTATATTTCTGTAACTTGTTCTAAAAATCTATATACACTTTTTCCCAAATGTCAAAAAAATTTGACTTTTTGTTGTTAAAATAAAACAAACTTAATGATTTATGTTTTAGTGGAAGCAGTTGTTGTGTTACTTTAGTGCCGACTGAATTTTTGCTTTGCTTTTAGTGCCGCCCATAACCAGCAATTGCTGATTTCAATTAAAAAAGAACAGGTAACGCTCGTATAACGCGGTAGTTAGCTTCCCTAATTCTTGAACCGTGTTAGAGCGAAAACGTGTTATAGTGATGCCGTGTTATACGGGGTTACCTGTACTCATTTATCATAATTTATCATTTATCATAACCCAACAAAAATTCTTTTTATATTATATTGTGAATGTTAAAGGTCCTCTCTCATAACATTAACAGGTAGATAGTTAAATGTATTAATTTACTAAATGTATTAATTTTAGTAATTAAGTAATAGGTACTTTGTTTTTGTCTAAAGTACATTGATTTTTTCGGGTATCCTGCTTCGCGCCGGATTTTTTCTCGACGAAAACAATGCACAAAGCACTATTTTTGTAAAAATATTTTACACAAAATAAATTATGATATAAAATATAATTAAAATAATGTGGTGCTATTACAGATTCTGCTAAAAATGAAATTCCTTTATCAATTAATTAAAAATGTATTAATCCGTCTTCTTCAATGTCTTTTAGGAGTATCGATGTCTCCAATTCACATTCTTCGGCTTCTAATTTTTTTTTCATTTTTTTCTTTTTATTTTCGGCAAGCAATTTCTTCTTTGCTTTTCTTTTTCCAATCTTGCATGCGTTAGCATGCTTTTCGGCGATATCATATTCTATTTAACGCTGTGGACTTTTACAATAATTATTAATTACCTACTGAAATGAATTAAACCTAAACAAGTTTAATCGAACACCATATCGAACAGCAATTGATCTTCTTCAGGATCTGGTATTTTTGCAGAAATGATATCGTCAATTTGAGTGGCGTGTAGTTTTGTTTTGAGCCATGTAGGAATCTGTGCGGTTCATTTTCATTTATCGCAGTTCCGGTCATGATCAAGTTGTTTCTTCTTCTCTCTCTCTCGATTCTCTCTAATTGGTACTCCAGTTCCATATTTTTTAGTTCCAGTCTTTCCACTTCCTTTCTTACTTCTCTCACGTTTTGGTCGTTTTCTATTTTTACCTCTTGCAAATCTTTGTTTGTCTGTTCTGTTCTACTCCTGACGTCTGCAACTTCTCTCTTTAACTCGCCAACTTCCTGTTTGATTGCTTCAACGTTTGACTGCATATCCGACATAAATTTTGACATCATGCTCGTAAGGCGGTCCAATTTATCTTCCATTTTATCCTCAATCCTTGCGATTTCCATTCGAAGTTTACTTTCTTTGGGTGACTCTGATCCCTCGTTGCTTCTTCGGTCTCTCACATCTCCATCGCTTGCGGTGTTTTGTCTCTGCGTTGGCGATCTATGTACCTTTTTACTCATTCTAAATATCTCGTATTCGTTCAATCTTTTCTTTCTATTATCGTCCGTTGCTGATCCGTCACTGTCGTAACTAATAGGCTTTCCAGTACTCATGGTATCTTTATTCTTACTATTCTACTGTGGATGGTTTCTCGCTGTTATGTTATTGCGGATGGTTTCCCGCCGTTATGTTATTGCGGATGGTTTCTCGCCGTTATGTTGTTGCGGATGTTTTCCTGCGGTTATGTTACCGTGGATGGTTTTTTCGCCGTTACGATACGGATTGGTTCTTTCCTGCTATCTTCTATGTACGTTGTGTTGCCTACTCTACGATTCTTTCCGCGTTCAAGACTCGGTTCAGTTCAACACTTCGGAAACCTTCGTCTTATAACCTAACTTATCAAACTTAGTAATCTGACTCAGCTTACTCACTTAAATAATCAATTCCTCACCTCTGAGTGAACACCCTTGTTCCTCGGAATCACTTTGATGATAACTTTTCTACACTTCCACTATTTAATTCGAAATTGACAAATAAATATCTGCAAATAATTCGCAAGTCAACACACACGCGTACCAACGGTTCTTGGAACCAACGGAAAATGAACCGGACAAACTAAGAATGGCCGTAAAAAAATTTATCAGAGAAAAATGGGAGTGTCAACAGAAATTAAGAATACGTATAAGATAGGCAGCAAGCGGTATGTAATTGAACTAAATGAATGGGAAGATAAAATAAAGATACTAAAAAACAAAGCCAAGTTAATGGGAAGCGAAATATATATAGAATCCGATCTTACGAATATGGAAAAACGCATTATGAGGGAAATTAGAATAAGAGCCAAAGTTGAACGGGAGAATGGAAGAGATGTAAAGGTGGGCCATTTAAAACTTACCATGCCAGGAATTTCTATAACCTGGGATTACCAGAAGCAAAGATTAGTGGAAGAGAGAACTGAATCTCCAGACCAACTAGTAAAAAACTAGCAAGACATACTGGGTGGATGATACATGATACGGAATGGCGAGAAAATGGAATAACGAGTACGATACATGACACAAACGGCGAGAAAATGGAATACCGAGCAGGAAACTAAAAGAGAGGCGTAGAGTGAAGGCGAAGCGACGAAAAAAGAGAATCTAGGATATGGAGAGTTGGCACTTGGAATGTCAGAACGTTGTTGAAGAAAGGAAAAATATACGAGACAATGAGAGAACTAGTGAAATACAGAGTCAACATAGCGGCAGTGCAAGAGATGAGATGGGGAAGTGGAGAAGTAAATGCAGGTGAATATACGTTTTTGTTTTCTGGAGAAGAGAAACAAGGATCAAACGGCGTAGGCTTCTTTGTGAGAAACGACCTGAAAAGAAATGTAATGCAGTTTAAACCACTTAACGGCAGAATCGCATATTTGAGATTAAGATCAAGTCCGATAAATGTAAGCTTAATAGTTACATACGCACCAACCGAAGATAAATGCAACGACGAAAAGGAACAATTTTACTGCGAACTGGAAAAAATGGCTGAAATAGTACCCAGACGTGATATATTGCTAATACTTGGTGATTTTAACGCCCAGATAGGGAAAGAGGACTATCTTAGTGAAGTAGCCGGCAAATTCACGATACATGAAAAGACCAACGACAACGGGCAAAGATTATGTAATTTGGTAACAGCACTGAATATGACTATAAGTAGTACGAAGTTCAAACACAGACCAATACACAAGATAACGTGGATGAGGCCGGGAGCAAATAATGATGAAGACGGAAGCCAGATAGACCACGTCTGCATATCGAAAAAAGGAACAACTAACATCAAAGACGTAAGAACATATCGCGGGCAAATGTGGACTCTGATCATTACTTGGTAATAGCAAAGTTAGCGCACACAAATATCCACAAAAGGAGAAAGACAACAACAAAAACTATCACTGGAAAAATTCGTAGACACGAAGGTCAAGACGAAATACGCAGAAGAAACAAACAGAATAATTGATAACATGGAAAAAGAACAGGACATAGACAGAGAATGGAATAACATTAAAATGGCAATGAAACAAGTGCAGAAAGAACAATAGGATTTCAGAAACAAGCCGTACACAAGAAATGGTTTGATGAAGAATGCGAAAAGATGGCAGACAATAAGAAAACAGCAAGAATGATATGGATGAAAACAAAAAGAAGAGGACCGAACTATATATAAAGACAGAATGAAGGAGGCAAACAAGATGTATAAGAAGAAAAAAAATGCTTGGCTAAACGAAATTATGAACGAGATAGATGATGAATGTAAGAATAATAACGTTAAGAAATTTTACCTAGGAATAAAACAACAAACAAGAAAGCGCAAAGTAAACACTAGAACAATGAAAGATGAGAACGGTCAAAGCGGCGACAATGAAGAAGAAATAAAGGAAATATGGAAGAGGCACTTCCAGCAATTGTTAAACCAATTAAATGACGAAAAAGTTACAGTAGAAACTGAAGAAACACCAGAAGAAACAACAGTATCAGAACCAACATATGAAGAAATGAAAGCAATAATGAACAAGATAAAAAATGGAAAGGCACCAGGAAAAGACGAAATATGCGGTGAGTTGATAAAGAATGCAGGTGAAGGAATACAGCAAAGAATATACGAACTAATAATTGAAATTTGGCGAAAAGAAGATATGCCGATAGAATGGAAATTAGGAAGAATAGTACCAATACACAAAAAAGGCGACATAGAAGAATGTAGAAATTATAGAGGAATAACCCTACTACAGGTGATTTACAAGATTATGTCCACACTCATATATAACAGAGTAAAAAACGAAATTAGAAACAAAGTCGGTGAATATCAACATGGTTTTAAGAGAATCGTTCAACAATTGATGCGTTACATGTGATGAAACAAATAACCGAAAAAGCGTACGAACATAACATAGGGTTATACCTGCTATTTGTAGACTTTCAACAGGCGTTCGATTCGATTAAACGTGAAAAACTATTTGAAGTGTTGGTAGAATTGGGTATACCAAAAAAATTAAGGCATTTGATACAGATGACAATGAAGGAATCGAGAGCAACAGTGAAGTTCGGGAAAAGCGAATCGGATGAATTCCCAGTCAATAGTGGAGTAAGACAAGGCGATGCGCTGTCGGCAGCTCTGTTTAACTTGGTGATTGAGAGGTAGTCAGAAAATTAGAGAACAGAGCAACGATCGTAACGAAGGAATGGCAAATAATAGCATACGCCGATGACATCGTAATTATAGCCAGATCAAGACAGAAAATGAGCCAGATTTTCAATGAAATGGAAGAACAAGCATCCGAAATGGGTCTAAAGATCAATGAAAACAAGACCAAGTTTATGAACTTCAATAGAAAAGAAGGTACACTACAAAATGAGATAAAGATCGGAAAATATACGTTTGAAGAGGTAGAAAATTTAAGTATCTAGGACTCCAGCTGAACAAAAACAACAACAGAACAACAGAGATACAAGAAAAGATACAAGCAGGTTGGAGAGCTTATCACGTAAACAAGAAGGTGTTGAAAAGCACGAACATATCTATACGAACTAAGATGAGAATATAAAGGGTCTACCAATCAGGGGTTTGTTTTTAAATTTTAAAAGAAACACATATTTTGTATGAAAATTTTCTAATTCTCTACTGAAATATGTTGTAGGGGCTTGAACATTTATGAATGGAAAACAATATCCGGTAAATGTCCTCCACGACTACGTTTGCAGACGTCGATTCTTTTAACAAAATTTTCGAATACATTTTGCATAATTGCGAACTTATTTCTCGGATGACGGCTTCGATATTTGTTTTAGTTCTGAAATTGTTTGTGGATTATTCGCGTAAACATTATCTTTCACATAGCCCCACAAAAGAAGTCCAATGGCGTTAAATCACAGGATCTTGCTGGCCAGTTGACGTCACCTTTTCGCGAAATTAAACGCCCGTTAAATTTAGTTTTCAATAGTTGGATTGTTTCTCGCGCTGTATGGCACGTAGCTCCATCCTGTTGAAACCACAAGTCTTCCACACCCATATCATCCAAAATAGGCCATAAAAATTGGTTACCATATCCCTATAGCGAACTCCATTGACAGTAACGAAAGCACCAGCCTCATTTTCGAAAAAATAGGGACCAATGATGCCCCTACCCATAAACCACACCATACAGTGACACGAGATGGATGTAGTGGTTGTTCAACAACTGCTTTTGGATTTTCAGAAGCCCAAATTCGACAATTTTGCTTGTTAACATACCCGTTTAAGTGAAAATGTGCTTCGTCCGAAAAGATGATTTTTCTGAAAACAAGCACCACGTTCAATGATCCAATCAGCAAATCTAAGACGTTGAGAATGATCTGCTGGCTTTAATTCTTGTACCAGTTGTATCTTATAAGGCTTTAGAGCTAAATCCTTCCGTAAAATTCGCCATGTGGTCATTGTGGACAGGCCTAATTGTTGAGAACGTCGTGAAACCGATAAATTTGGGTCCTCTGTGACACTTTCACGTACTGCAGCAATATTTTCGATTGAACGACATGGACGAGCACATATTTTTGTGCTTACGTTTACTACTGAACCGGTGGACTCAAATTTTCGCACTAAATTCGCAATTGTAGTCTCAGATGGACGATCGTTACAAATAAAAATATCGCGAATTTTGCGAAATGTAGTCTTCACGGATCGACCATTTTCATAATGGATTTGAATTATCTTAACACGATTTTCGAGCGAAATCAAAGGCATTATATTAAATGTTGACCTTTTATTATACATATGATAAAAAACTGAATAACAGAACTGCCTACTTGACCTATTTCAACCAAATTTAAAACAAACCCTGATTGGTAGACCCTTTATAAGACCTTCGTGAGAACGGTAGTCACATATGCCGCAGAAGTAATAAACCTGAATAAGCAAGAAGAAGAAAGACTGAGAGCATTCGAGAAAGCTGTTGAGAGCGACTCTTGGCCTAAAGAAGATTGAAGAAAATCAGTATAGGCAAAGAACAAATGCTGAAGTAATGGAGATCCTAGACGATGGAGATATTGGAGCACATGAGGCGAGAGAATACGATGGCTAGGACACATAACAAGAAAAGGTCTAAAAGCGTATTAAGACAGATTACGGAATGGAAACCGAGTGAGACGAGACCTAGAGGAAGAACAAGAGATAGATGGTTAGACGAGGTGATAAATGACCTACGGGCTATGGGAATAACGGGTTGGAAGGAAAAGTGCGAGAACAGACTAGAATGGAGAAGGATAGTGCAACGAGAAAAAACACCGGGACTATAGAAACGACAAAGAAGAGAACATGGGGAGTAATTCACCTCGATAAATGAATTGTAAAGACTTTTGTAAAAAAGTAGGAATATTCCGAAGGAATGTATACCTGATTAATTAATGTAGGAATCTGTGCATGACGAAGGCATCTTTTTTGACATTCAATGGCTATTCATCACCGAGTTTCATCACAAATGTCATACTTCACAATAAAATTCATCAATTTCGTGAGTTTTTGCTTGAAAATTTTTTCAGTCAAATCGTGTCGATCGGATAGAGATTGACCAAGCAATAGAAGCTCTTTTATCTCATTCCGTGCTGGGTTGCATGTGAATGTGATAAAACATCGGGACGTCCGTATGAGCGCACATAATGTCTTTGCATCTTGTGCGAATTCGTGGATTGCCACTAAACGTTGCTGAAAGTATTACCATTTTGCCAGTGTCGCTGATGTTGCCATTGATTGCAATCGTATCTCGCAAAAGAATGTACTCCTCTGAGTGCAAAGATTTTTGATTTAATCGAATAAACAGGAAACGTTCAGTTTCAATTTTCGCATACATACATGTCGACCACGTATTGGTGAAAAAATTAACAGCATATTTGGTCCTGGAATACTTAATTGGAATATTAAATAATAAAATTTAAAAATAGTTTTTATAAACCAATTTTATTCAAAATCTAATCAGCTCTAAGTCTCAATATAAAGATACAAAATACCAAATTTGGTCTCAAAATTCCTATTAGTTTTTGCTGTAAGCGCACACAAAATTTGACCAGACACCCACATACACACACACACAGAGACATTTTTTGGAAATCGTCTTATTTTACTCCGGAGACCTTAAAAAGTGTAAATCCATCAAAATCTCAATTTTTTTCTGCACGAAAACAATACTTTCTCTATTACATATGATAAAGTAAAAATAAGCACTAACGTGCTCAGGGTATTATCAATTCAAACATTTTACTATCAATTATTTAATAAAATTAATTATAATTTATTAAAAATTAATTAATTAAAATTTTTTTTTAGATCTGACTACCTTTCAATAAACTTTTAATTGAATGCCTTACTTGCCAATTGATTAATCCCACTTTCTGAATTTTTTTTAATTTTAATGTCAAAGCACTTGTTTGACTCTTAACTGTTTATACTTGAAACAAATTTCTCTAATAATAAGGATTAACACAACTAAACAACAAAATTTTTATGTCATTTGATGTACATTATAATGCAAACTATTTTATTACTTTTCTCTACTTTTACTTTTATGAAGTTAATCGATTTGGTATTTAGGCACTCAATTAGTACTAGTTAATTACTTAAATTAAATTACAAAATGTGAAATAAACTTCAAACATTAACGTAGCAAAATAAACACTATTATTTTTGATGCAGTTAATCGAATATTAAAAAACTTGACTGTTTGCAATATTTTTGAAATTGAGTTGGAAAAATTAACTCACATAAGAATTTAGTTATAATACTTGTATTAGTATACTTAAGTTATTGCACATACAATATGTCTTCCTCAGCCTGCATTCGTCCACTCCTGGACATAAGCCTTTAGCAGGTTCCCCAAACCTCTCTGTAAAGGATTGGTTTGGTTCTCCTGAGAGGTTTTAGTAGTTACACAAGCCTTGCTTGCCAAACGTGTTGGCGTGGAAGACGATCGGAATAAATTTTTTACCCCGACCCGGATTCGAATTGGGGCGCTCGACTTTGTAGTTGGCGTACTTAAGCGCCAAGCCGCGACCGTCTTACTTCTTAGTATTATCTTTTCAAATTTGATTTAGAAATTATGATTGATGTCCATAAAACACAAATTGAGCAAATGCACCAAAATCAGGTTTCATTATTGCAATGTTTTTCTTTAAACAAACATTCGATTTTGTCATACTTGAAAGCTCAAGTAGTAAAAATACAGAGCGAGAAAGTAGAAGTTTGCTTTTCATATTAGTCGATTTTTTGTAATAGCTTGGTTTATATGCAACCCTGTCAAATACAAAGCAAATTAAGGCTAACAAAACTTCAATTTATGCATTCCAATACAAATGTGACGTTTCATGTTGCAACTTAAAGTAAAACCAAAATAAATAATAAATTGCAATTTTTGAATTTTTAAAATAACACATTTAATTTTTATGCAATGCAATTTCTAACTTTTATTAGCCAAAAATATAAATGTAACAAGAAAACGAGATTAGAAATATTATTTGGATATATTTAAAAAATACTTCTGGCAATAGGTAACACACAGCATGATGTATTTTATAGTATTACATAAAATAAGTTAGCACTCTTACAGTATAAAAAATATTCTTGTTTTATTTCTCAATTATTGCGTTCAATTAGAAGAAGCAAGCAATAAAGTAAGTAATAAACAAACAATATGTATTAAGGTGGCAAATACCAATGTTATTTGGCCATAAGAACAAACCACAATTAAAAACCGAGTATATATAACGTACCGTGCTCAAATTTGCAACATGATATATTTGAACATTTGTCGATAATATATTATATTACAAGTAAAAAACATTTATAGTTAATGAATTGAAAATAACAAAACATGCCTGCGGAACGGTTCAGTTCTTTATTTATTGTAGTGAAAATAGTAAAGTAATCATGCTGTATTTACAGTATGTTATTACAAATTATTTTTGAATAGGTAAGCAAAAGTATTAATAAGCTCGTTAATTAATTGCCTCATTATAAGAAATTATATCTGGTTCTTCTAATCCCTATCTGCTTAATTGAACTATTTGCATTTAAAGAAAATATATCATAGATGGCACGCGATAGTATAGTATATTATTTATTTTGCATGTAAAACCATTATAAAAATATATAGTTAACGTCGCAATATAAGCATTTTTTGACTACATAAAATTTATTTCATGAATTAGGTAAACTGAAATAATGAAATTAATAACTGTAAATTATTGCTGAATCCATTTTTATTACAAGTTTAGTGAAATATGAAAATCAATTACATTTTCTAAGAGTTGAAATATATTCGTCTTTTCAAATCGTCAGTTAAACTATCCTAAATAAATGAAAATGTATTAAATCCATTAAAATTCAAATATCTTTGTTTAAAGGTTTAAACCATTAAAAGCAACTTTTGTTATTGAAAAGAAATGGATAAAAAGAAATTTGCGTGTTAATGAAACATTGTTTTCTAATGGGAAATACTTGTGCTAGAACAAAAACTTGGCTTGATAAGTGTTATCCGGATCTGCTCAGTGGAAGCAACCATTTGTAATGATTGCTAAACTCCGTACAGACCATATGAGCATCGAAGATGATGAGCGCAGTGGACGTCCAAAAGAGGCTGTTACAAACGAAAACATAAATAAAAGCTAAGCCTTATGAACAGGCAATCCGATTTTGATTCCTGTGCAAGATATGTATTTTTTTCTTTTTCCTTCTTGCTTTTCCTTTTTTCTGTGAATAAATAATACGAACGAGTTTATTTCAAGTGAAAAATCGTTGTTTATATACAATTTTTTGTTCTTTCAACAAGTTAAACCGAAAATCAATTGAATTTCGCATGAAAAATTTTCAACGGTTGTATACCTGTATACAAATTCCATCTAATTCTATATTATATTCCATTTTATTCCATATTAGATTCCCTCATAGTTGAAACAAAAAACAACGAAATCTTTTTAATGCTTAATGGTTTTACTATTATAAAATTTTTTTCCACTACTAGCCATAAACACTATCATTTCAACGTAAGTGATCGAACTGTGAACCACGCCTTTGTCACCTGAGGTGAATAATTTTTATTATTTACCTGAGGTTAATAATGAACATAAATGAGTTTTCCGGAAACTCGGGCCATTTTGAAAGAAAATTTATGTGTAAAACGAATTAGCATAACCAAGAAATGCTATCAATAGTGTTTAAATAATTAAAGTCGGTCTATAAATAAGATTAATTTGATATTTAAAATGTTGATTAAATTGGAATTTTGTGACGTTTAGCAATTGCAAATGAAACGAATTAATTATGACAGCTGAAACTGGAAACTTTATAAACGATTATTAATAATTATTACAATCAATTATCGTTACAAATAGTACATTTTGACAAAATAACTTGTATTCCACGTTTACTAGTTTTATTCGATATTTAAGAACTAGAATAATTATTAAACATTTACAAGTTAACATAAAACAAACTTCATTTTTATAATGAAATAAATAATTAAAACGATTTACTTTAATCATTAAATTATTTTATAACTCAGTGGTTTTAAAATACCCGTACGCGCTACGCACCTTGGGATTTAATCTGGCGCTAGGTTATAACACTATGCTTCACTACCTTGGTGTATAATATACTATCTAGTTGACAATAGAATTACACTTTTACGTTAGTTATTATTATATGAGAGTTTGCAAACAAAATACAATATGTGCCTAATACGCCTGTTGCTAACTTCAACCCGTGACTAAAACGATCGAAGCCATGTCTTGTCAAGTTGTGATTAAGCGATTACTTATCTCCATGGAAGCCAGTATGATAATTGACCTTTTAGTAGCAGGAGTGGAAAAAAATATTTAAGGTTCTTTTAAAACACCTAATTAGATACATAACGAAACTTAAATTAAATTTATTTAGTAAATGGTTTATTATAATTATGTATTTTTATTATGTACATATGTACATATATATAGAGTATATTTATGTTAGTATGACAAAATTAATTTTTTAAGGCAGACTCTCGAAGTAATTTAGTAGTGATTACCTACAATCATTATTTAAATAAAAAAACTATTTTGAACAGGATAGGGTAAAAACATGTTAAAATAATTTACACAGTTTTTGTTATGTTTGGTAAAAAAGTACATTTCTTGTATCTTTAGTTTGATATATCATAGTACGTACATTTATGTATGTATGTCTAAAAACCACATAAGAATAATAAACAAGTATAACTTATTTACGTTTCATAAATTTATATTGGTTTTGGATACTGCCGATATCTTTTCATACAAAAAGTTTATCCCTACTATTTCTGTATCATATACTCTTGTAAAGAACGATATAATTGCTTTAGAAATCCAGGATATGTGACATTTTTGATTTTTAGGATGGTTGAATACTACATCTAAAAATGCCTACTGGAAGAAAGATTTCATGATTCAAATGTATACAGATATAATATTATGTTATATAACTTTAATTTGTATTAAAAAATATTTTAAACAGCTGTACCTATACTACCTGTTTATAATTAACATACAAGGAGTTACACTAGGATTTGACTTATTATTATTACTACATTACCGATTTCAAATCGTTTCAACTATTTAGCTGGAAAGTTAAGAGTTATTGCAGCAAATAAATTTCTTTTGCGTTCCAAATAACAAACAAATAAATCTGCAAGTCTTTTGGTTTTTTCTTACAGAAACTTCAATTATAGTGCATCTAAAGTTACAACCAAGAATTTGATAAAACCAACACACACGACTTGATTAATTCTATTTATGAATATGAATTTGTCTAAATGTTGAATTATCCAACAAATTTTATTTTAAATAATAATTGCGTTAGTGTAAAAAACGTTAGCCGAAAAAAATTGGTTATTACTTGAAGACCCGTTCAACCTGAATAGATTTAACTAAAAACTTTCTTAATAACTTTCCATAATCATAATGAAAAACTTACCTACTTTTTTTGTACGCTAATTGCTTTTTCCTTCTTAAACTCAAAAAACAAGAGATTTTTTATAAAACATTATTTTGAAACTCCAATGACTATGTAAAATTATCGGTAAAGACCTGGGGATTTTCAATAAAAATTCAAAATGGCAACCATTTGTTAAAAATCAAAATTACTAGAAGCCGACTCAAAAAAGCCGATTTATGATCAAAATCAGCCCAAGTTTATAAAATACTCTTAAATATTTAATGTTTGAAATTATTAATGTGCAATTATTAAGTTTCTTATAGAACTCTTAAAACACTATAATTTCATCCAAACACATCGCATATAATCAAAAAGTAAACCAAAGTAAAAACAAATATGCCATTTTTGCAATATACCTCTAAATTTTACAACGAAAAGTTCTCCATTTTTAAAATACTTGTAACAAACCTCAAATTTTTGAAATTTTTAAAATTGAGTACCTACGAAAGGTCGTTTTCAAATATGTTTATTAAAAACTTGACTTTGTAAAAGAAAATCTGGCTAAGGTTTGCTAAGTGCCGCTCGCCGTTTGTAGAAGTTTTATAAAATTTTTTTGACAGTTAGTTAGAGAGTATAGATGAAGTCGATATTTCCAATAATAACGCTAAAAATCGACTTTAAAAGTCATCAAAACGGGGGAATTTTGCATTGTATTGGCGCTACGTGCGTTCCGATATGCACGAATCAACCGAATCAACAGCGTGCGGAGAAAGTCAGTGGCTCCCTGTTATCTGTCGGATCAACATCCACACTTTTCGTGTTGGACCGTTTTAGGAGATATTGTTAATCAGTAAAGCGCTTGTCAAAACGATTTGCAGCGGTTGTAGCGAAGCGAAAGCTGCGGAAATTCGGTTTTGAAAGACGTAACTCGGATTTACCCTAAAATTATTTTTGTAAAAATACCTCTTAAATCGACGCGGTTCGTTTCAATAGGTGGGAAAAATTTCAATAGGTGGGACACGAAGCTGGAATTTAGGCTATTGTAAAACGTATTGCAATTTTTTATTTTAATGCCTAAATTTCAAAATTTTCCAGATTTCACTTTACCTCATCCCACCATCGGGACTTTAGTCTTCTTCTGGTTCTACCGCTACTTAGTTTCCATTCCGTTACCTTTCTTATCGTTGTGTTTGTATTCTTCCGCATCACATGTCCCAACCATCTCAGGCTCTGTGTCTTTATGAACTTGACAATCTCTTCATTTTCGACAACATCCATGAGTTCGACATTTCTTCACGCTCTAGTATCGTTCTTAAAATCTTCCTTTCAAATAATACTCTAAATTTTTCTTCTTCTCTATTTGCCATGCTTAGTACTTCTGTCGCATATGTCACCATCGGGCTTATTAAACATTTGTAAATTCTTAGTTTCGTTTTTCTACTTAATTTTTTATCTTTTAGCAGTTTCTTGTTTGGATAATATGCTTTATTTCCGGCTTGTACTATTTCACTTATTTTTTCTTTTTTTTCATTACCACTACTTAAGTATATCCCTAAATATTTGAACCTCTTGCCTCCTCAAAATTGTAACCTCCCAATTGTATACTGCATCTTGCTTCATTAGAGTTCCTTCTGCATTTAATGTACTTCGTTTTATTTTCATTTATTCTCATATCCATTTCCGTTGCTCTATTCGTCATTTTTACAAACAGTTTTTCCATACTTTTTTTTGTTCCTTGAACAAAATTTGAATTCTTGTTGCGATTACGAGATCTTCCGCGTACGAAATTATCTGTCTCTCCCCGCTGACTATCGTGCCTTCGCAGTTCATTTTTCTTACCACATCTTCCATCATGATATTAAATAGGATCGCGGACAACGCATCCCCCTGCCTTATGCCTGCTTAAGGCAGGGCGATAAGTTACAAATCAGATGGAAATATTATGGATTGATATTTATTAATATAAAAATCCTGAACGCAAGCTTGGCACAGTTTTAAAAGGTTTCTAATTGTTACAATATTACATTTTTGATTGCAAATTATAATTGATTGTCTTTATAATTTATTATAAAAATTCTGAAATCTTACTTTTTTAGAAACAAAAATGAATTCCATTATTTGCGTGGTATTCTTTATTTCTAAGTAGAAAGTAAGTTTAAATTCATCAATTTCGTTAATCCATACATTAGCTATGTACTACATAGCTGCTGCAGATTTTACTTGGCTTTAAAATAAATTAGAGTTGATTTTAAAAATTATGTGTATGAATAATATTATATTATGTAAGTAAAAGTAGTCGGAGCTATAATGGAATTTAAATTATACTTTTTCATAGTAAGTATTGAAATCGTGGTTGATTTTTAAAACGTTCGCATCCAAGTCGGTTGTACCCACCGCACCGACAGTAAATTTTGATATTCTACAATACATTACATCCTGATGATTTCGTTTACTTTCGCAATCAGAGGAGCAGTAAAAGCAAAGTGTATGAAAGCGAATATCCTGCGAAGCTAAATTTAATCCCTAAGGCAATCTAACAAAATACGTAAGATAATGAAAGGTAAGTCGTGTACGGTACAGTAGTGATGGAAAGAGAAAGACTTAATAGCTTTGCAACGTGGGTCGAATAAGGAAACTTTAGCGTTTTGTGAGATGATAGATTGTTCTCAGTTTTGAAACTGTATTATAATCTCATCTGTCTATAAAGAAAAATGGTAGTCTTACAGTTTGAATAGGTGGATTTCGTGGCAGATGGACCTTAAACGTTTTTGACTTTTAAAATTACACTTACAATTTGATTTAATGCACCTGTTAAAAATAAATCTATAACGCTCATTTTCCATAATTATTATAAAAAATAGTGTATCCACAAATAAAATTAAAGGTTTTAAATATTTTTGAAAAAATTCTTTAAAAATGTTAAAATATAATAAATTATATAAAATAATTTCAATACATTAACAAAAAGAATAAAATTGTATCAGAAAATATTATGTCTTCGTTGTACTGTATGATTTACTTAACAACTATTATAGAAATTTATAATAAATTTAGATCTATTTATCACCCATTCATTAAATGTTAACTAATTTCTTACAATGTACATCCTTCTGACGTTTATTCAAATCGGTCAACTTGTTGCGGAATATCGGTTCAACAACTTAAAGATCCCGAGAAGAAAATTGCAAAAGTTTCATAGACGTTATATAAGGTCCACGGGTCTATGTACATGATTATTATTACTATCTTAAAAATTTTCGCCTAATGAGAAGTTACCAAGAAGTTACGAAATCTTTCGTATTTCGTTTACCACAAAAATGTACAATTATTTGCGTAACAGATAGGTACAACAGTAAAAGATAGCATAAATGTCGGTAACAAACTTATTATTTTTATTCATAATTATTTATTTTTAATAATGTAGTAGATACCTATTATTATTTATTTTTATATTCACAGTAAAATATTAATTAATTAGTTTTGTAACTTATAGTCATAGTTATGTAAAAATACGATGTTATAGTATTGTTTTTATAAATTTTGTTATTATAAAGCTTGCAATTTAATTTAAATTTATCGATTTTTAATAAAACGCTTTATAGGGTTTGAACGAAAATAGTAGCATTTACTCGAAATATTTATTTTATACATAAACACGGAATTACATTAAATTTTAGAAATTATACAAGTGTTAAAAATTTCTACAACAACTGTCAAAGTAAGCCAATTTAATATATAATTCAATTCAATTATATAATTATTATAATATAATTCATATACAAGTCAATTTAATATAAAATTCAATAAAAAAAGTTTAACAGACAAGATATAGACAACGCTTAAATTCCAATGAAAACTGAACTGGACGACAAGAGGGTCATGAATACTGATGCGGTTCACTACCGTTAACCCTTCGTCATGTCTGCCAACTTACAAATACGTCCCACTTCCGATTTGTTACTTCCAAGTTTAGTGACGTATTGTTACAATGTTAAATTGCCTTTAAAATCCTATAAAAAATTTTAGTCGTTCATTGGTTTTACTAAGAGTCAACGTGTGAAATATTGAATTTCTTGAGTTTCATGGGTAGTGATTTCCAATTTAAACAACAATATCTTCGCGATAAAGTGAATATTTGCAGCAAAAAAAAATTTCTTCAATAAAATAAAAGCTTTATGTAATACTTAAATGATTTTTAAATACATTACATATTATTAAATTAGTTAAAACGAAAGCTTCTGATATTCATCCTGCAATCTGTCGGTGTTGTAAATTGAGAATGTGAACCTAACAAAAACTTAAATTAAACTTGCTACTTGCTCGTAAACTAAAACTTGAAAGTAAAATTTACCAAAACCAACTACAATTTTTTGAAAAGGCGATTAAAATTACTACACTAAAAAGGGTTCAAAAATTTTTATTTCATACTGAAAAAATCAACACATTTTTGTTACACTGCTCAGACATAATGTCTAAGGCCGACATTTTGTAACTTATCCCTTATGAAAGAAATCTTTCACAAAAGAAAAACTAAGTTTTACTATTTTTAAAGGAACATTACGTAAGGACATGTTATAGAGTACCAGTTTAATTACATATACCTAAAAGAATTGGCAATTCATGCAAGTAAAGATTACTTTACACAGTATGTTCGATGATTCAAGAGTTATAGAAAATAACTCTTGATGTCATTTCAGTTTAAAGGTTCCAATAAATTATCTTAATGTATATGTAAACATAATGTAGAGTGACACCTGCTTAAGTAAATCGCTTACTTAACCAAAAAAAAATCGTTCAATTTATTGTTAGTTAAATAGTCAATTTATATGTTATTCTGTTATTGCTAATATTGGCTAATATGCACATACTACGTATGTATAATATAGTATCCTACCACATGTATAATATAGTATCCTCACCAGGTGCTAGCAACATTTTTGAGATATTAAATGCCATATGCCCTCTTTAAAATAGAGAAATCGGAAGACGTCGGAGAGCGTTTGAAAGACCGATAGTTATATACATAGTATCCTTCCAATGTATTAGTAATCGCGTTATTTTACAAGCAAAATTTGAGTAAGTTGATTACTTGTAGACCAGGAGTCAGAAAAAAAAACAGGTCTAATTCAGAAATAAATTCCAGAAACCTGAAAATGACTTAGTCGCTTCAGTTTTAACTTACATTTAATAGGATTTTATGAAGTTTTCACCATCTTGCAAAATGAGCTTTAGCCGCCATATTAATAAAATGATGGCCAAATTAAGTTTATCGATAATATTTCCTAAACGGAATAGACTTGCTAATTTAAAATTCCCCATTATGAAAAATAACCAAGTTAGAACGATTATAATCTCTGGACGATTCAAAAAATTTGACGTTTTTGCTCAAAAATTGTATGAGTAATATGTTTCTATGTTAGGGTTAGGCTATATTCGAACCTCAAAGCTCACCCATTGTGAGTTTTATGTGCATATTTTACTAAATATAATTTTGTAAATTTTTTTAATTCAGTCGACACGTACTCCGTAGTATGTTTGATAGATTGCCGTTACTTGCATAAAATATTGAATTACGACGATGTAAAGTATTATTAAAAATATAAAGTAGCGTTTATTTTTACATTTTAATAGCTAAAAATAATTTTGAATTTAGTATTTTATATTTATAACATAATTAGAAATAAGTAAGGGTGCCTCTGGCACCGAGTCTGCTTATTAAAAATTTTCCTGTGTTTATAGCAGACCTGAAAAACGTAGATGGTTGAGCAAGAGTTAACTGGAAGTTCTACGTGATAAATTACTTGGCCCCGCCTACTAGATGTTAAGCCTGACCCAGAACGTAAATGCTGTCAACAGAATGAACGAGATTGGTATTTTTAATAAAGTTTTATCGATTTGTAGTGTTATCATTGGAAATATCGAGTTTGACTATAGTACATTCGACTCATTTTAACGTCATATAACTAATTCTAAAAAAATTTGAAAAATCTTTACAGATAAAAAATCCGAGAAAACGTACTAAAACCCTCCTCAATTTTGACGGTATTGAAAACTAACTTTGCAAGTTGCTTTTAAGCTTTTGCTGATTAAAAAATATGGTTTTAAGGAGCGCTAATGATGCCGAATTCTAGGTAACACTGATGGAAAGTTGAAACCATATTATCTCCAGTTCTTTAGTCACAATTTTGCGGATTCTCTGTCTTTACTAATACTGACGTATAGCTGTTTAATTTTTGTTATTAATCATTTGAAAAAAATCTGAAATTTGAGTTATTTGATGTTTTATTTATGATATAATGTTTTTTTGAGTTTCTTCTTAAATTCAATGCTTCAGCTGAAGATCGATGCCGTTATTGTAACTTTCGGTTCTATGCATTTAGTATTTAATGATCTGGAATACATGTTGTATTTATTAAAATTTGTACACAGATTTAATTAGAGGCTGTAACACTGTTATGTACATATATTGATAGTTAGTTTAAGTTTTATAAAAGAAATCAATTATGCAAAAAAGCGCAAACTTTCAAATGAAATCGAAAATGTAAATCGTGAATCGAATTGAAACTCAACTAAATAAGAGGCTGGAATAATTATTACGACAATATAATTATATATTTGTAAGCCAAAGAATCAAGTTTTGTATTTTTAAACTTGATTAAATCAAGTAATTATTTTAAATTGCTATTTTGGATGGCAAATAGAGAGTTAGTGATTTTATTCCAAGAGTATTCCCAGTTCCAAAATACCAATTCAGGTCAATACCTTTGAAGAGGAATCGAACCCAGGTGCGCTTAATCCTCATATAGTATAAGGAAACATTAAACAGTTGGTAGAAAGCATTAAAACCTAAACCCAGTTAATATGTTTGTAACGACCTATCAAGGTACTAAGATTTGTGTTAAAGCCGTAGGGTAAGAGAGACATAGAGAAAATGATTCAAGTTGATATAGAAATTTCTAATACAACAATGAAGATGAAAAAAAAGCTTTTCTTTTTGTCTAGTTTTGCCAATAAGTATTTACTGATTATGTTATGCATCAAGGTAAAATAAATTTCTGAACTGTTTCATTATTTACAACCTTTACGTTTTGTGGTAAACATGTTTTTATCTATATCTTCTATGTATATATATAAAAATGGATGTATGTATGTGGTGTGTGTGTGTGTGTGTTTGTTCCTTATAGACTCCTAGACCGTTCGACCGATCCCAACCAAATTTTGCACAGTTACTCTTTAGGACCCTAAAGAGGTTTTCCATAAAACCGGGACCGAAAAGCTTAATTTAGAAAAAGTGAAAAATTGCGGGCGCGCATGAATGGAACGAGATTCCCATCGCCAATACCTGTAATTTTACGTTGGTATATTCACTTAGTACCACTATTAAAGTTATTTCATTTCGTAAAATAAATCAAGTTTTTTAGCAACAAAGGATAACGGGAAGCAAGACTGGAAAACGTTCTGAAATACTGAAAGAGAAACTCAGTACAACTAATAAAATCAAAATACTTCAGACACAAGCAAAGATTTTAACTGTTAATAGACGAACCTTCTACGGCGAAGCCTGTTATTCCAGGCTAGAATTTATTTATATAACAATGAAAATAATATATTAGCCCGTATGTTCAGTTTTATCATAATTTTAAAACTAAAAATGGTTATGTCAAACTGTATCAATTCAGTACATCAAGCTAAAAGTAAATTTTTTCTGGGCCCTATTTTCCTATTTCTTGACTTAGTATCTACAGTGGCTCAGTGAATTATTCGTACACCTAAGAAAACGTTCATAATCTTAAAAAATTTCTTACTAATGACTTTTCAATCTTTTTTTTATAAATTTTATTATATGCAGTGATACATTAGAATTGATATCAGCAAGTAAAATAAACTAAAAAACTTGATTTGTATTTGTAAAACTGAGAAAACCAAAATAATAACACAAATTCATGACAAAGTATTATTCGTACACCACAAAGACAAGTACAATTTTTGCTTTGTTTTCATAATAAATACTTTGTGGGATATTTCTTTGCATTTATCACCATTTGTAATTGCCTTGGTATAAATTTGACTAATTTTGAGTAGTCGATTTGGCAATTTTGTCTCATTCTTCTACTAATATAGTTTTCAGTACTTTTCTTAGTGGAAATTGGTCTTTGTGTTATTTTTCTTTCTAGTTTTGCAACAAATTCTCTATAGAATTGAGATCGAGCGATTGGAGTTGTGTATGAAGTTGTTTTGGAATATGATAGAGTAGCCATTCTTTCAAAATATAAGCACTGGGCGTAGAGTCCTTGTCTTACTGGAACTGATATTCATCTTGCAAACCCGATTTATCGACACTAGCTTGAAAAGTATTTTGTAATTCTACATAATTCTACATAATTCTACATAAATTTTCTTTGTTTGATTGCATATTTTTTCTTCAAACTATTTGTCTACCATCTGAATTAAAACTGTGTTTTATATCCCCGAATATTACTTTTTTTCAAAAATCTGTATTTTTACCAATATATTTTCCGGTAATTCAGGTCTTTTACGTCTGTTTTCTTTAAATACTATATGTAAAAGGCTTTTTTGAGAGAAACTTGGCCATTATGCCCTTCTTGTGGTAAAATATTGAAAACATTTTGGTACATATTGATCTGCTAATTATTGTAGAAACCTTAGCTGTTAATTTTGTACACTTGTTTTCAGATTAGACTTCATTTGTCTCATAATATAGTTTTTAGTTTTGGTTACAGAATACAATTTCATACTCACCCGGGCTTATTTACAAAAGTGGATGCATTTTATATTTATTTATTTTTGCTCGTACCGTTGAATGTGTTCTCCTAATATACTTTCGGTTTCACGAAGGATTTTTTTTAACACACCAATTTTAGCACTAGTTTCCTTTCTTCAATTGTTGATTAGCTTTGTTTACGGCCTATTGTCACATAATAGTAAATAAAACCCAACTAATGTACTTGATTTTGTTTTGATTTAATGCTGAATAAGCTACTGCATAAGTAATAATCAAAATTGCAACTTTTATATTATGAAATCATACTTACTAACGTGTATTATGTTACTGTACGAATAATACTTTGTCATGAATTTGCGTTATCATTCTGTTTTTCTTATTTCTACGAATGCAAATCAAGTTTATTAGTTATTTTTACTTGATGATATCAATTCTAATGTATCAGTGCATATAATAAAATTGAAATAAAAAAATTGAAAAGGTATTAGTAAGAAATTTTGTAAGATTTTGAATATTTTCTATGGTGTACGAATAATTTATTGACCCACTGTATGTGATCTAGACTATACTATATTGTACTATCAAAAACGTACCTTCTTTATTAGCCGATGTATTTCGTAAAATCTAAACCAAAATAATTTGCAATTTTCAACCCTTGCTCTGTCCCGCCCCTGAAAGTGTTAAAAATATTCTTTTACAATGTTTTATTTAAAGACATTGATTTTTTCAAAAACATTGGAATATTGCAAAAAATACTACTACATTTATTTAGATTATACAAATTTAGTTGTAATTTTAATGACTACTTTGACATGTTCTATGTACATAAAAGGTTAAATTAAAATAGTCTAAAAATAAATGACACATTTTAACAATAGCTATCAATTAATTATAAACCCTAAATCAAGATTTTAATGGTAGATTAGAATATGTAACTTAACCGAATAAAACATTATTTACAGAAAACTCTTATCACTAAGTGAAATCAAAGTAATATTAAATTTGATTTAAGAAAAAGGGTGTATTAATGGTACGTGAACATTCGTATCAGGAACTAGGTGGCACTTTATTCGTGAGAATTTTAGAGCTGTTATCGTTTGAATTTCTGATTTTATAACTAATAACCAGCACGATCTCATAAACACAGAAATGGAAACGATGTAAATGTGATATTCCCGAACAACCAAACTAAAGTAATCGTGAAATTATGATAAATTCAATCAAAATAATAAACCGACATTAACTAAATTATTAATCAAAATTTTAATTGAAAAGAATATATGTATTTGGAATAACTAATACCTAATACTATTACTCTAACAAGATAAAATTAGAATAAATTATTTATAAATTACGTAAAAGTATTTTTTAGATAAGTAGCTAAAAACTATTTTCTATATTAATTTAACTTCTTCAAGTATTAAATAAATACATTTTATTTTATCTACTTTTGCTTTAATTATTTTAAACTTTACATTTAACACCAGTATTAGCGCCGATTTAAATATTGTTGTGCTTTAACATATTAATTAGCCATTTGTCTCATAATATATTTTTTAGATTTTTGGTTACAGAATACAATTTCATACTCACCCGGGCTTATTTACAAAAAGTGGATGCATTTTATATTTATTTATTTTTGCTCGTACCGTTGAATGTGTTCATCCTAATATAATTTTCGGTTTCACGAAGGATTTTTAACACACCAATTTTATGCACTAGTTTCCTTTCTTCAATATGTTGATTAGCTTTGTTTACGGCCTATTGTCACATAATAGTAAATAAAACCCAACTAATGTACTTGATTTTTTTTTATTTAAGCTGAATAAGTACTGCATAATAAAAATAAAATTTAATTTTATATTATAAATCATACTTAAAACGTTTTAGTTACTTAAATAATATTTGTATAATTTTTATCATTCTGTTTCTTCTTATTTTAAATTGCATATCAAGTTTATTATTTATTTTTACTTTAATCAATTTAATTATCGTCATAAAATAAAATTGAATAAAAAAATTAAAAAGGGTTTAGTAAAAAATTTTGTAAGATTTTGAATATTTTCTAGGTTACAAAAATTTTATTGCCATGATGTATCTAGAATACTAATTGTCTATAAAACATCCCTTCTTTTTTAGCTTTTCGAACCAGCACGATCTCATAAACACAGAAATGGAAACGATGTAAATGTGATATTCCCGAACAACCAAACTAAAGTAATCGTGAAATTATGATAAATTCAATCAAAATAATAAACCGACATTAACTAAATTATTAATCAAAATTTTAATTGAAAAGAATATATGTATTTGGAATAACTAATACCTAATACTATTACTCTAACAAGATAAAATTAGAATAAATTATTTATAAATTACGTAAAAGTATTTTTTAGATAAGTAGCTAAAAACTATTTTCTATATTAATTTAACTTCTTCAAGTATTAAATAAATACATTTTATTTTATCTACTTTTGCTTTAATTATTTTAAACTTTACATTTAACACCAGTATTAGCGCCGATTTAAATATTGTTGTGCTTTAACATAATAATTTGCCATTTTAACGAATGTGCGCCTAATTCAGATTAAAAGCTTAATTGTTTGTGAAGAAGATTTTTTCCAAGACACTTCCAGTGATACGTCAATGTAAATCTCAAAACGTGAATCTTCCATTAAAAATTATTAAACTCTTTAAGTTTGTTCAGTTTCAATACATCACGATCCGTTCATGCTAGTCAGAAAAATGATTTAGTATTTATTTTCATACTAGATTAAAATTTTTAAACTTAAAAGGTTAAATAAACAATAAAACGTAATTATTCGTAAGCTTTCAGAACGTCTGTCATCAGACGTTCAATAATAATAGTGTAATTACATTAAAACGGAATATAACGTATTGTCATTTGATACAATTTCTAATACACAGAGTTTGAACGATAATTGCGAGTTAAGGAACAACCTATTTAAGAACTCATTAAATAGGAAAAACATAATCCCAATACGTTATTTGTAGCTTAGATGGGTAGATGGCTGTAGATAAGTAATACTTAAACCTTCGATGTCGGTTTTTCTGTTCATTGCGTTCTTTTTTTTTTGATACATATCATTTTGTGACAAAGTCGATCTTTGTAATTGGTGACTGATTTGATTATCTTGGCATTTGTAAAGGCAGCATTATGTCCATCAATTAAAATATGGTTTGGCAATCGCAGTGGTTTCCGGTTGATTACATCTAATACTTGAAACATGTGTACTCAATTGTTTATGAAGCCATTGGTAAGTATGCCCAATATGATTTTTTTATAAATTTTAATCGACTATTAATTTCAGAGGTTAATAATATATACCTAATTTCAGTATTTATTTTCATACAGTGGGAAATTTTTCTCATCAATTTCCTCGAATTGCTTTGAATCTGTAGGTATTTAATCTGAATCTAAGAATATTTTCTAATGCCCGATTTCTTCACTCGAAGATATTTTCAAGTTAGCGAACTTCAGGTTAAATTGACGAAGTAACGAATCAGACGACAACAAAACAAATAAATGAATCATCTGATTGGTTATTTCGCCGAAGTTCGCTAACTTGAAGATAACTATGACTGAAGAAATTAGACCTAAATAAATCAGAATAGTGCACAATATAAACAAATTATATATTGAGACCATAATAACAACTGAAGAGTCAGAAATGTCTAAATGGTTCACTTGGCGATCTCCATGTGATCCCGTTTACGACAAATCACCCTATATAAAATCTATTACTATTAATTAAAATAATAATTTTTTGTTATCTGGCAAGAGCTGACTCTTACCCAAAAGTTTTTAAATGTTTTTGTGTGACAAGGTAATATTTACTTTGATTAATTAATAAATTAATTAAATTTAATATTTCACAACGAATCTAAAATCTTTTAAGGTTATTAAGTTGTGGCAATCGTGTAGGTAGAGTGAACGTAAAAAGTTTTTAATGCTATTTTTCTTCTTATTAATATTTCGTTTAGTTCTCTTCACGGAATTTATTTTCGACTGAACTAAATATGTACGTGTTTTTAAATGATTTTATCAAACACATCTAATACGATATTGTTTGTTTTAACGTTAAAATTTTTAAGTAGGTAATTAAATAAACTGTGAAAATGTACTTCCTAATTAAATTTATTAATATTTTTAAAAGCTGAATATTTTCTAATGACCGATTTCTTCACTGTAGATATCTTCGTTAACGAACTTCAGGTTAAATTGACGAAGTAACGAATCAGACAACAAAACAAATAAATGAATCATCTGATTGGTTATTTCGCCAATTTAACCTGAAGTTCCCCTTTTAATCTATGTAAAAGAAAAAAAAATTGCCTTAATATTGAATAAATATAAAATAAAATAAATTCAAATGGCATTAATTTTTTTAAAACAAATTAAAAATATTTACTTTTATTTAAAATAAAATTTTTATCAGATAATCTAAAAGGTTTTAATTTTTTGTGTACAAGTAAATTTACTTTGATTAAAATAATTACATTTAATTTACAACAAACTAAAATTTTTGGTATGAAGTGTCAACTTCTGGGCGTAAAAGTTTTTAAATTTTTCTTCTTATTAATATTTTTTTAGTCTTAGAAATTTTTTGATAACCAAATATTATTACGTTTTAATGGTTTTACAAAAATCTAAAATTTTTTTTTAAGTTAAAATTTTGTGGTAATTAAATAAACGTAAAAGTACTTCCAAATTAAATTTATTAAATTTTTAAAACTAACTAAATAATCAGTAACAACGTTTTTGTCACATTAAGATATGTTTCTTGTTTAAAATTTAATTATTTTTCACTAGTTTGTAAAAGTTAATGTAATTTAATAAAATTTTTTATAAATATCTTTTAAATTTAGCTGCTAAAAAAAATTTTTCTTTTTTTTCATTAAATCAAACCCGAACTTCGAGAATAATGCCTTGTAACTATGCCTCTACGAAATTATTTTGTTTCACTATTTCTGTAAAATTAAGTAAGGGAAACCATCGTATTTAAAAAAATTAAATTTTAAAGTAAAATTTTGGGTTTATTAAAACAATATCGCACCCGAGACTTAAATATTGAAATCAGGAACTACGAAATTATGTCTACGATTAATCTTCCTTAAGAGGAAAAGTCTCTATTTTCAAAGCGATACAAAATTTAAACAAAGTTTACATAATATAATTAAGTCAAAATTTCGTCCTTTCAAATAATTTTCACATAAATTTTCTGGGGTTCTCGAAAATTTCATAGTTTTTTAATATAATTATTCTGCAATAAAAGCCATATTAAATAGAACTACCAAATTTAGCGCAACTTCGCACGAGGTTACAATTTGAGGTTTTTTTAATCAAATATACTTTTCATCAGATCGTTAATTTACAATTTAAAACTAATTCTAGAATAAATTTATTCGGTAACTTTAAAATATAAAACATTGACAAAATACATTATAAATATTAGTATATTAGTAATATGTAAAAATTTTAGACTTATATTAAAAATAGAATTAAAATCGTTGAATAATTCTTCACATAAATCTGAGGTTCTCGAACAAATTCACTACGTATTTAATCCGTTGGTATCATATTAACTTCATTACAATTAACAATAAAAACGTTCCATTCCGTTTATCTTAAAATAATAACGACTACTTAGCCAATGAGTTAAATCTTGCAGTTATCATAACAACAATTCCTACGATCGGTCACAATTAATGAGGATCTTTTGTTTCTAATTCAAATTAGGGTTCACCTCCAGAAAACTGTTATTTATCAATTTCAACTATATCTAACCAAGTTTTAATAAATTTTTATTCGTTAACTTTAAAGCCATATAAATTAATAATATTAATATAAATTTATTATATTAATATATACTCAATGAGAATATAATCGATTGTGAATTAAACCTGAAAATTTTAATTTTAATTAGTAATATTAAATAATTATTTAGTTATTCTTAAAATTAAATTATTAAACTTTAATTTATCCAAAAAAATAACGTAATTAATTTAATTTATCTGCAGAGGTTAATTGCCTGATTTTAGCGTCATCAACTGCTAAGTATGGAAGTAAACAAAAAAATAGATATTGATAAGGATATGTATGATTTAGCAAAAAGTATCCTTCTTTCAAAATTGTGCCGTTTACTATCAGACTTCAATAGGATCCTCTACAAATAATGCTTATTAAATCTTTGAGTGTATTCAAATTCAGTTATTTTGAGAATAAATAGTAAAGATAGTCGTATCCTGTCAAAAAAACTCAAACTATAACAACAAACGTGGAAGGTAGGTGCCTAAGCATTCATGAATAGAGAATAAATTTAGATTGGATAACCTGAAGTTTCTTAATCTGAACATTGTAAATATAAAAAAAAATAATACTTAGGTACATAAATATTTACATAAGCGTGATAATATAATGAAGAAATTAAAATATGCAAATAAGTATCAATGTGTAGCAATGGAACCAACAGAGTGGTGTGTTGAAAGACTTATGTGACTACGAATTAGGTAGTCTCAGGTTCGAATTCCATATGCGCTTGTTGGTTAGTGTAAAACAGAGGAATAATCCACCTCGTAAAACGGATTGTGAGGACTTCTAGAGTGGAAGTGGTTATAATCCGACAGGAATGGAAAACCTGTGATTGATTGATAGATGTAGCGATGGACAAATAATGTTCACTTTTATTCTAATAAATAAAATAGCTTTATTATGTTTTATAGTACATTTTCTCCCACCTCAATTCCAATACTGAAAATAAATAAGTGATTGCGAATCTCTACAGATCTAAATAATATTGTAATGAGTTTTGAAATAGACTCTTATTGCTAAAAAAATGTAATATTTATTTACACCACCTACAAGTTCGATATAATGCAATTGATGTACAAATTAAGCAAAAAGAACCTTAGTGTTGCTTGAATGTGAAAAAGTTGCGAAAAGTAGTAATGTCTTTCTAACAGGAAATTCTTAAAAATTGAAAGGTTTTTCTTTATTGTGTTTAGTTTCATTAGATTGGTGATTTATAATAACCGCCTATCCCAGATTTTTATGCTATATAACTAGAAATTTGCTAGCAAATTTTTAGTAAATACACTAAACATAACAATTGACACATTGTAATTATTAAAATATTTTGTAAATTACAAAATATTAATTATCTTGTAGTTACAGTAAAAATAAATATTTTAATAAGCTTAAGTTATCTCAAAAATATTGTAAATCATATTGAATATAGTTTAATTCATAAATTAGATAACTATTGTTATATATTTAAATGCGATTTAAATGATTTACCTCAAGATTCTTATTTTAAAGCTAACAATTTGCTCCTGTATAGGTTTCGATTTCATTATTACCAAAAAATTTTCTACAACTGATTATTTTTTTGTAAATAGGTTTGCTTAAAACTACATTAAAGTTATGTTCAAGCAAACTAACTTGCTTTTAAAACAACTATTAGCATAAATATTGTAGAAAATACTAAACGTGAAAGTATTTCGAAGGATAAATTCGTGAAAACAAATTTCAAAACTTAAATTAGTTTCTAGTTTGGCCACTAGGGAGGAGTAGGTAGAATTGGCTGCACGGTCGGAATCTATTAAAACAAAAAAAATTATAACAGATGATACAATTCAAATTGAAAGTAGCAATATAATAAATACATATATGTACAGGCTATAAACCAAATTCTAAATTTATGAATGCTGTAGTCAATTAATATATTTAACAATCCACGACAGCCATCATTTAACCTATGTTAAAATCTATTTCATTTGCGATCTTATAACTGAAACCTACTTTTATCTAATTTTCACTTAAATGTGCATGTTTCTTGATCAAAAATGTATTATTTATTTGGAGAATATTTTAAACAAAAACTAAAACATTTAGTAAGTATATAATTATTGTTGTGGGTATATCGGTATCTATTTCATGGTTCTTGTTTATTTTATATATCACCATCACTGTTAAAATACTGTTATTAAACTAATCTTTTATTTAAACTCATGTTGAAACATAAAATTGTATGTGATCTTCTTACATTATCATTTCAAGTAAGTAATTATTAAGTGACGAAAACATATGTATTTATTTGTGTTTCTTCAAGCAATTCGATTGTTACTCTTACCCATTTCAAACGTATCACCGTATTTGTGTGCAATATTTCGTGCTTATCAGCCCTATTTAATTTTTTTTTCTTATAGTAGATATTACTAAACTTAAATAAAGAAATTAATTTTTAGCAAACTTCAAATGATGGTTATCAATTAATTATTAAATTCATTGTTTACTATATTGGATAAATTGTTTACCCTATTGTTTCCCACTTTAATTTCTGTTTCTCCATCCTTTACATTTTAATCATTTTCAAATATTCCTTATATTGAATTTACCACCTCATCTTCTGACTTTCATTATTATTCATTATTTATCGATTTACATTTCTTTTGGGTGGCTTTGTCATAAATCAACAAAACATAATATATTGCCTCTACCTACATCTAATTGATATTAACTTTTTCATCTATAAAAGTTTATGCAATAAGGATGTTGCATGGTATCGAATTTAGTGATAATTCCTATTAATTCTTGAAAATAATATCAAATGAAATTTATAACCGAAATAAAAATTTTTGAAATACGGTTTGCGCTGAGAAAATAAAATTTGAAATTCAAAAATGAATCGGTCAGCCGATTACGCCTCTGACGTCTTACGCGTGATCCCGAACGTTTTTATGGAAATTTTACAACGTCGCAAAGACCTGACAGTTAAATATTTGACTTATATTTGACAGTTGCAAACAATATAACGTTTACCATTTAAATTGTATTTTTTATTAATATTATATTTATTTTAATACAAACTGTAGTCACAAACAATTATAGGAAAAATGGTTTACTCCGAGTTTTCTGTATTTTTATTAAAATTTATTTTTCAATTTTTACACAAACTATTTATAGGTTACATTATCAACACAAACTGCAATAGCTGTGTTGCCAGTTGTTAAAAAAAATAGTTTGTGACGTCATTCGCGCTGAAAGCATGGTTTCAAAAATCATTCTTTATAATTTTTTTTTGAGAAAACTGAAGGTCTCCTGAACTTTGTATCTATGCAGTGCTGTTTACCAGCACCTAAAGTTTATAAAAAAAAATACTTCAAAAATCATACAACATCCCTATTCTATTTTTGTTCTTTTAGTTTCATCCAATATCATTGTTACTTCGTTTTATGCTGAAAAAAATATATTAAAAATTACAAGTTTTATAAAATTTGAAAATTTTTCTATTTTTATTCGTTTAGGGATAGTTTAGCTGATGAAATCTTGATAAAACAAAACCCTTCTCCTCAAATGGTCCTAAACTAAAATGTAAGTTGGAAAATTTCAAATTTTATAAAACTTGTAATTTTTAAAATATTTTATTCAACATATAATTTTACAAGTTAATAAGCATTCACAATTACTTTTTTTTAGTAAATTTCAGTGCTTAAAATTATTTAAATTTTTATCAACTCATTTTAAAATTAAAATTAAAATTTTTGTTTTAATACAGTAATTTTTGTTGTGGCAAAGTGTTGTTGATGCTTATTTATGGAAAAGATTTGGTTTTTCCTGTTTCTTATACCGCTAATATTCCTTTTTTTTTCAAAAATATTTTTGATATTCTAAAACTAAGATTAAAGACATTTAATTGTTTCAATATTCGTTTGGGTACAGCACTTATATATTTAGTCGTTGCTATGTATTACCCGATTTACTAACTTAATATAAATTAAAAATTATTGTAAATTTTTATTAACTTGTGAAATTATATGTCGAATAAAATATATTAAAAATTGCAAGTTGAAAGAAACTTAAAAATTTTCCAACTTACATTTTAGTCTAGGACTCCGTTGCGCATAAGTGGTTTCGTCTTTTCAAGAACTCATCAGCTAAACTAACCCTAAATGAATGAAAATGGATTAAAATCCATTAAAATTGAAATCTAAAACTATATTGGAAATTTTTTTAAATAAAATTATTTAATTAATAAAATAAATTAATTAATTAATTAATTAAGTTGGAAAATTTTCAAATTTCTTTCAACTTATAATTTTTAAAATATTTTATTCAACATATAAATTAAAATTATATTTATTGATATTCCAACAAAAATATCTGAGACCATAAACTTTTCCTATAAAATAGAATAATAAATTCAAAAATGATTAAAAATGTTTGGATTTGATGAACGGATTAGATATTTTGTAATTATTATTTTACAAAATTTATTATATTTTTCGTTAATTTATGGGTTATAATATGATAAAATTTAAGCGAGCGTGTAAGTTAATAATTTATTGGCATATTTTTTTATCTTCTGTACATATGTATTGGTATCATTCAATATATTAGTCTCATTAGATACATTAAATTATATGTGTCTTTGATATATTTATTAATACCTATTAATTTTGAACTTAAATAGACAGTTGTCCATATTAAATTCAGATAGTTTTGAACCAATACGCTAAAGCTCTAAATGTAGACTTTTTCGTATGCACTGCTGCATTTTAAAAGCTCAATAACAATCTTTAAACTTCTTAGGTATGTAGATTACCGCCTTACTACATTGAGTGATTTTTTATTCTTCGCCGTTCAAGTCGTCAAAATATAACTTTATACATAATATAAATTTACTGTTACTAATAATTAGAGTTATTTTCGAATTGACTTTGTAAAATTTAATCAGTTTCACTTGGTCGATTTTAAGAATCTATGCATAGAAATGTGATACGTAAATAACTCTGTAATAACGAAAATCTTTTAAAATATCTTATAATATATTAATATTTTTTATTTTATTATATTGTTATTAAATTTAAATTTTAAAATTAACAGGGTAACTCAACAATCTAACAAATTATTTTTCATAAGCTTTCAGCAATGGTTATAACTATCATCAGTTATTTTGAGTTAACCTGTTAATTTTTAAACTTTTAATTTATTATTAATTGCAAAGGTTAATAACAAATATAAATTAAATATTAAATTGTTACGTTAAAGTATTCCTATACAGTTATATATCATTGCTAGCTTTACACTTCTAAATCATATCCTCAAGTTCAACAGTGATCTGTTGACTCTGGGGAGTAAATAGAAAACCACACAATTTATGGAATTTTCTTAATACGTAAGTCATCTTGGCCTAACCAGGGTGACATCTAACGTTTTTTGAGCTGAGACGGCAAGCAAAGAACAAGT
This sequence comes from Lycocerus yunnanus, assembly GCA_036346125.1. Classification (NCBI taxonomy): domain Eukaryota; kingdom Metazoa; phylum Arthropoda; class Insecta; order Coleoptera; family Cantharidae; genus Lycocerus; species Lycocerus yunnanus. The sequence goes on along the minus strand of JARFIX010000008.1, from coordinate 1,657,949 downwards.
TAGATTATTTGTCAAAAGTAAAAAATATAAATGTTTTTGTAATTATTGTAATTTCCAATCAACGAAACTTTTGAGATTTACCGAAACTACAGATTTAGAACGTATTTATACACTATTATATGTATAAAATGTATGTAAGTACTTAAAGTGTATGTATTACATACTCGTACACAGTATGTATGTACTTAATAATTTATTATTTTGTTACAATAATTGTTATTATAAGTTGATCTCAATAAAGTATCACCGAAATGTTTAATTTTGGTTGATGGATGATATTAAACTAACATGTTTATTACATACACCATTTTAATATTTCTGACCCATGCTTCATAATCAATCTTGAAATGTCTAAAAAAATCTTAAATTTCTTAATTAAATATAAAGATTGCTAGCGTGTACTAGATTTTTTTGATAAAATATTAAAACTTGACCGTATACAATTTATTAACATGGTATAGAATAGAAATTAGTTAAATAGGTACATACTTCTTGAATCGGCTTATCAAATATATGAAAATTATTTGAATAGCTAACGTGTTACAAGAGATGTGCTAATTGATGTAATTTCTATTGATATACATACATATGTATATTTTTATTTTATTTTCAGTGCAATTACATTTTACATTTTTGAGTTTAAAAGTAAACAGTAATCGTTTATATTTGAGATGCTGATGTGTTCTAATAGTGGGCAAAAAAATGAAACTCAAATAGTCTATACCGAGTCTTAAAGGTATATTAACACTCTTATATTTATTGTAACTGCTTCGTTATAATAACAAATTTATTATACTCATATATATTTGGTGTACATGTAATTTTAATTGTTTTTGTTTCAACTTTTAATGCTAATATTGGGTGTACACTAAATTTAACGAGCTGAACAAATTCGTTATTATAACGAAGAAGTAACAGAATGAGGATGTAAATTACATAAGATTTAATAGGTGACGGTTCGAATTCCCGGATCGTGATTTTTACCATTTTTAAAGTGGTTTATGAAAGATAAGGGTCTAATTAGTGTATTAAAAAAATAAAATTTGAGGATTATTTACACATTTTGGAAAAAAACGGCCTTAAAAATTTATTAACAATGCAATTTACTCATTGGCTCTTTTGAATTGTAACCCCGTTTATCGAAATTAAAATAGGTTGTGGCGACAGTAAAGATACCAGAATTTTGTTTTTACAACGAATAATGAAGGATGACGGTATAATTAATTAATAAATAATTACATTTGTGTTCAGACAAAAAATTTCGGAAAAAAATCACTTTTTGTGTGAATCTGACTCTTGATGTAGTTGCGTCTGTCAAAACCCACTTTCCGCACCTTGCGCGATCCTCAGAGTCGCTCCGGCCGCTACACACGGTTTTGACAAGCGCTTTACTTACTAAAAACATCCCCTAAAAGTACCTCCAACTCAAAAAGTATGGATGTTGACGCGACGGATCTCACCACTAGTCGCCGTCAACAGGCACAGCACACGTCCCGTCTACACAATGCATAAATTATTATGTAATATTGCGCAATAATACACTTACATGTATTTCTTATGGGAAAATTTCAATTTTCAAAATGAAATTGTAGCCTTATTACAACTCCAACAAGATTGATTCTCACCTTAACGAGCTTGTATTTTTGTATTCTTTCGTTTAGTAAAGCCATTTCTATAGGAAAAAGTGTATTTACAAACCCCAAAATTCAAACTCTCGCCGATTTAATATTCACATACGTTACAGTTACAATTCACTTTGGTCAATGCAATTTTATAATTCTTCTCCATCGTTTGCTTCTTGTCAAAAGCGTCGTGACCCAACTTGGCCAAAGGCAAGATGAGTTTTCCGGTCTACGACGTTTCGGCGCAGCCGTTTCGGCGCGAGCCGTTTCGGCGCAGGCTTTTAATTTTAAAATATTTATTCAAAACTAGCTGGATACCATTTATTCCATTACTGAAAATTTACTGATGTAAATTTTAAGACAAAAAGTAATAAACATAGGTTGTGGCGACAGTAAATATACCAGAATCACGGTTTTCACGACGAATTATGATAGATAATGGAGTAATTAGCTAATAAAAGAATTAAATTTGTGATCGGACAACAAATTTTCAAAAAATCACTTTTGTGTGAATTCGTTTCTGATTTGGTTGCACTGTCAAAACCTACTCCGCACCCGCCGCGCCCGTCCCGAGCGCTGACGGCGCTTCGAGCGGTTTTGACACGTGCTAAACTCATTAAAACATCCCTTAAGCGGCTCCAACTCGAAAAGTTTGAAAGTTAACGCGGCAGATCTCAGGAGCGACTGACTCTATCTAACGCTGCTGTAGTTGGCCGCGCCCTAAGGTAGATCCCTAAGGTAAATGTGCACGGACAACTAATTTCTTAGGTTGGTGCAGATTCCACCTATTTGGTTTCAAATTCAAAAAAATTAAAAACCAACTGTAACCTACAGCCCAATCTACCTTTTCGTGCAGATTCCACCTATATTTGGTATAAACTCTGAAAAATAGAATTTTAATTAGGTCGAAAGTGGCATGTGGAAAAAAATTGTGGAAAAACACTTTTTATTTTCACACCACAAATTTAATTTCCCAACCAACACGTTAACAAATTTATAATCGACTATTTGCGAGGATTATCTTATAATCACGAGATGAATGCCTAAACAAGTAATTAAATGCATTAATTTTGTAATTTTTAATAAATATTTTAAAAATTAAGTATCGGCGCCGAACCGTCTTCGCTCCGAACCGGCCCCGAACCGTCTTCGCGCCGAACCGCCTCGCGCCGAAACGGCTCGCGCCGAAACGGTCGCGCCGAAACGGCTGCGCCGAAACGGTCGCGCCGAAACGTCGCATTCCGTGAGTTTTCTAGGGAGTATAATTTATGGGGTGGTTTCTCGTTCCCTTCCCCATAGTTCACAGATCAATATTGGACTTTTTGATCACAGCAGTGTATCTAAAGCGAGTAGGATGCAAACCGCAAGCGTACGCATCTTAGTCGACTCGTGTATGCTTCACGTTATTCTCCTGGTCAATTTTATAATAACATCCTACTTTACTACAGCAAAATTCAGTAAACCGTTTATATCTTGGTTAAAAATTGAGTCGTTTCTAATTTTATTTAATAAACTATTTTTTATATTATGTATATAGCACAGAAATCAAAATTATTCTAATTGAATAAAATAAAGTTTTATTGCAATGTGACTTAAATAGTGTAATAGATGTAAAAATTTATAAAAAAAAACAATGCAATTCTTGGAAAAACAAAAAACCAAGTAATTTTTGTACTTTTGTAACGTCATAGATAAAATACATATCAATAAATTATTGTAATTGCAACATTTATTGTAACTTATAACTGCGATGAAATGTAAAAATAAAAATACAAGTTTTAATTCAAGACAAGAATATTTTCCAAATATTGTACTTACAGATAAAACATAAATTGATTTTTTAAATTTCTTGAGCATGTCCCCTTAAATTTATGTGACTTTTGGCCAAAAAGTTCTGTTACACTTATAGAAAAATTAAAAGTGACTTAATCTGATAATCCAAGTGGAATTTAATTAGATTAATTAATGATTTACTAATCTAGAAATTATTTAAATTTAAACAAGAAAGATAGCCGTACAAAAGTTTAAGAACTGCGGTCATTCTAGTTCCAACATGTTGTCGATTTTTAAACTTTAATTTAATATGTCAATAATATTTTATCAAGAAGCAATTTACAAAACAAATCTAGCTATAATAAATATAACTAACTAGAACAATTTTCAATTAGTAACTAATGTTGTGGGTAGAAAAGTCCTGTGTAAATTTAAATAAAGCTTAGTAGCATCTCTGCATTATTATTAAAGTTTTGCTTTATTGCAGTAGACAACTTAATTCTAAGATTGAGTTATTAATTCGTTTTTCTATTAAAATGTACGAGTACACTATTAAAGTAATATAAGCTTATTGTTAGATAATTAATTATTATGGCTATACGTAACAAATTTATTCATCTGAAAGGATATTCAAAAATTTTAAAAATATTTTCAAAACGTATAAAAATGTATAAAGTATAATTGTATAATATCTACCAACTATTGCCATTCTAGTTTATCAACTGGAGTCGTTTCAGCCCAGAATTAGGTTGTACAAAGTCAAAGCACGTTTCAAGCAGTTTGTTAATGGTTCTATATATACTTTTCCAAACTTTAAACTGTATGTATTGCTATTGTCAATTTAGATAACAATATTTCATTAAAATTAATTTATTAGTAGTAAGATGTCGCACACAGATACTTAAAAATATTGTCGAATATAAATTTACTTGTTCATTTCATGCCATTTTATAAAACTGTTATCGTTAATAAATTAGTTTAAGATAACATAAATTTAAATCTGGATATACAAACGTATTTTAATTTAAAAATTATCGAGTAGGTAGGTAGGTAGATACGTGCAGACCAAGTTGGCAATCTAACTCTGTAGTGTGATTAACCGTTCCGTTTGCTAGCCAAACATTTGGTAACTATTTAGATGCAATAAGATTAAGTTAGTATTCCAGGCAATAAAAATTAATTAATTTATGTTTATTACTGTAGGTAATTTAAAAATAATTAATATATTATCAGATAGTTATAATACAATTTAATTTGAAATACGAGTAAATGAACGTTTGAAGTCTTACAATAGACAAAACTCTCAATCATACTAACTTGAATGTTCAATGTTGTATTATAAGAAGCATTTTCATAATAAAAAAAAAATGCTAAAGATACAAAATAATGACAATGCTGCAACTTAGTTTAGTACCTATATGTATGCATGAAAAGTGACTTGTTCATAAAGATTTTAAAATTTAGTTGTAAGTCGATAAGTATATTATATTAGTGAAAATATATAATGTGATATGCATGAAAATAACTGCTTTAGTGCACGAATACTATCGAGTTAACAACTTAATAACGATTTAAGCAAATATATTGTTAAACAACTGCTTAATCTTTGTTCAGAAATCTTTTCAAAGTTTTTGCTATGTTCACCACTTTTCAATTTGTTAATACGTCATATCTGAGAACATAAATTATAAGGAGAGTAAATTTTTTATTTCTGTTGAAAACAAGTATGTACATACCGCGTAGCCAACAAATAACGTCTTTGATGCGCTTTACATGTCCAATTGAAAATAAAATTTTCTACGAGTCTCTATAATTTTAACCTACATTTGTTTATCCGAGAAAGAATTACTTATTATTTATTATATCAGTATTATTTTTACAAGTAACAACCTATATTATGTGCCAACTGTTCACATGTTTTGAGTGCTGAATAATATATGAAAAAAAATTATTTTCTTACCAATTACCTACATTACGTCGAAGAGAATTGTTCACACGATTATACCAATTCAATTTTACAATTTTAAAATTTTACCAATTTTGAAATAGAAAAAAAAATTAATTATTAATATCAATGTTTTGGCTATCATAAATGACTGAAAGTTCATTCTTTATTTTTGTTTAGGTAAACAAAGAAAAAAACATAAGGTTTTACTTCACAAGAATTTGTATCATTGTTTTGAGATTCCTCAATAAAAAATCAATGAAAAATTTTTTTTTAAATAAAATCAAAACTAAATACTAATTTTTGAACATTTGGTTTAAAAGTTCATTTGTAAAAGAACGGCATTTTAGCATCAAAATTTCCATAATTTTGCCCGCGTAAATAAGAGAACTTAGAAAACATCACTTAAAAATAAACTTAATCAATATAAACTAGGATTCTTCAATCTATTTGGGGATTACCAAAATTTAATAAGAAAATAAATAAATTTTGATGGGGAAAATTTAACTGCAATTTAAGTTGTAAGTCCAGCTGTAAATTCACATCGAAAAGTAATAGATCTAATCTTAATCAATGATTTCTAGGTTATAACGAATTTCCCCACAATTAAAAATTTTGTTTTTAAACTATGGTAGTTTCGACAGCTCTTTGCTGTCATGTTCTAGACAGGTTTATAAAAGCTTTGCAGAGAAGCGCAGTGGCTGCATAATATATTCTGAAAGAAAACAAAGCTTAATAAATGATGATGATGATCTTGTGTATGTACTTAATTACTAAGTAAAACTGCTCTAATGCATGCATGTATTCGTTTATCTTGCAAAAGTGTAAATTAGTTGAACTACAATACCATATTTTATATTAGAAAGCAAAACAATATTACATTATAAATTTTTTTTACCATCAGACTTTTTGATTTTTTTATATTTGCGTCTTAACTAACAAAAAATCTACAGTATGAGGCTTGAAATTTTTTATATAAACCGTTAAATAACCTACTTTCAATTTGCTATGAATTGGGTACTTTAGTTTCGCAAAAACTAATCTAGTACGCTTATTCTAATTTTCGTTTAAACCATGAGAGAATCCCGTGGTTTCGACTGCTAAAATGTTGTGATACATCATACGGCATGTAAAATACATTGGTATATCAAGGTATTTACCAAGTTATTGAGTTACTTGACGACATTGTAATTTTACTAATATTTTACTTTATAATATAGTCGATCTACATAATAGTTACTTCTTATTTGTGTATCGTTGTTGTATAAAGTTTAGAATCTTTATTAGGTAGTACATGTATGTAGATATAACATCAATCTTTGTATTTCTTTAAGTAAATTTTTTACCTACTATTATATACGTGTATATAAAAAAGTTATAAAACCTAAAAATGCTTATATTCATACATTAAAATGGATAGCATGTCGTCTAAACACGGCTTTGTGACAGCTTTACGACACTCCTACTACTGTAATTAAAAATGTTTTTAACGAGAAGAATGACAAGAATTCCGCACGCACTGCTTTTGAAGTTGTTTAAAACAAAGAAAATTGAGAAAGGCAAACATTACAAAAGTTGCCTGTTTAGAATATATAAAATTATATGAAATGTGGTGCCTACTACAAAACGGGAGAAGTGAGTAGTAAAAGTGTTCCATATCCTTAGGTGGTGTTATACCTGTTGTGCTTGAAAAAACCAACGCTGTTTGTACTATATACTTATGGAAATTTACATACAAATATTATTAAGTTAAATAGTTTTTGTTATTAATTATTATACAATTATTCAGTTTGCTTGCAACTGCTTATAAAACATTAATTTAAATTATATTACACATATGTATAGATTCGGTTAACTCTAATCAAAATAATAATATTTATTTTTGAAAGAAAAAATTTGAATAAAAATTGATTTCGGTTTGTTTACTTCTCAAATAGAAACTACTGTCTAAGATATTAAAGTTTTTTTTTTACTTTTAGAAAACACGGAAAGCGCTAAAAAGTTAATGGAGAAATTTTAGTTAAAGTGTTGTTTAATACGATTTCTAATAAAAAGCTATACTTGGATTTTATGTAATATTTTTTGTTAGAAAATTCTACAAATTTAGATTTTTTTAAATTGCACTTTAATGCCTGTTTTTTGTTTTCTGTTAAAGTATGACTTATTTAAATAAAAAGTAAAATAAAAAAGATTTAAAAATTGCTAGTTACAAAGAGTTAAAATAAAGGTTAAAACACACCTTTTTAAGTTAACAGAGACTTATCAAAAATTTAACGTTACATGACACTTTATTGGAAGATAAGGCAGGCTTAAATGTTGCTTTTAATTTAAATAAAATTTTTTTATACGATTAAAAAAATAAAACGATACAGGTGAAAATTAAAAAAATATAGTTGAGGTGTTGTTTTCAAGAAAAGAATTAAAATATGTTTATTTAAATCTTTTTGAATATTTCTAAATTTAAATTTGAGTGTTTTAGTAAAACACTGTTTTAGTAAAACTCAGTTATATTAAAAATTTCAACTAATATTGATATTACATATATTGAAAAGCATTAAATTTGTATGTAATTGTTTGTCAATAGAATAAAAATTACACTGAAGTGAGAAAAAGGAAAAATTAAAGTAAAATTTGATAATTCAAATTAACTAAAAGCAAATATAATATACATATCATTATTCAATAATTAAAATCTATTAAAGTTAAAATAAAGAAAGTAAAACTAATTAAATCTGGTGATAAATCACAGGAGTATCGAATTTAATTTAAAAATTTAGCTGTGATGTTCTGCTAATACTCGTATTAATAATGTTGTGTATGCATATGTTACGGTCAATGACGACAATTCGGCCATTAACGTCAATGCCCGGTCAATGACGTCAATGCCCACTTACGTTGGCCATTGCGTTAATGCCCGCCAATAACGATAATGACCAAGCATTTTGGGCAATGATGACATTTAAAATTTCATATGTAGTTTTACATCATTGTCCGGCAATGACGTCATTGCCCAATACAGAGTGGGCAATGATGATATTACTATTGTACGGTGAGGAATGTTGTATAACAAAACTAGTATCATTTTAGTTGGCGATTTTTATAGAGGTTAAGTATTATTAAGTAATTACCAACTTAAAAATATATTAAAATATTTTTTGTTGTAAATTTGATTTTAATTTTGACTTGTAATATTGCAATTTCTTCGATACTGTCACGCTTATGAACCAACGACAACAGATGCTTAAACACATACATCTGACACATGGCCTGATTGAATGGTTAAAGGTTGAAACCGGTCGCCAAAAGTATATAAACTTTATTCTGCAAGAAGTGCAACTGTGTGTTTTTATTTCGAAGGATTAAAATATATCTAATAAGTTAAATAAATAAGTTACGAAAACAATTAAAACGATTAAAACGAAAAAGAATTGAACATAACAGAAATGGATAACAAAGATCTCGATGAAATGCGAAAGCGATTTAATGAACAAATTAACCTAGCATGGATCACTCCATGGGAGAATAAAATGATGGAATTTAAAAATTTTATTTAACAATTTTTTAGATTTAAAACTTTTGTTAATTTTATTATTTTGTTAATAAATGATTATAATACGATAAATACAATACACCTAAATGTTGCTTATCAGTTGGCTGTTAAATTCAAATCGCTATTTTGCTGTTCCTTATAGCATTCATTCTATGATATCATCATTGTCCAATCCTTTTGGCCATTAACGTTATTGACCGGCCAAAGACGTAAATATTACAATCAGATGAAAATATTTACATCATTGGCCAACGTCAATGGGCATTGACGTTAATGGCCGGTCAATGACGTTAATGGCCAGCATAATTGGGCATTGACGTCATTGTCGGCCATTGACGTCAATGCCCAATTTACATCATTGACCGTAACACATATAAGTAATACAAACTTAGTACATTATGTGTATAACAGCATTAATGTTTCGAATTTCCTTAATTTGCACTTTATTGTTTGGCTAATATCTGCTTAATCGATTGATAGTTTCTATTTTTTCAATAGATTAATTATAAATTTTAATTTGACATTGAGGCACTATTAGAAATAAAAATTTTTAATAGTAAATGTTTATTAAATGTTTAATAGTATTAAAAATGTTTAATACTATTAATATTGTTTAAATATTATAATAATTGTAAAAATAACTAACTCCAGATTGTTCATTGCTATTTTCTGAGTTATGCACGTACTTAGAACTATTTGCTTCTACTTAGAAATCTTTAAATTGTCAGTTTTGGTATTCACAACCGAATCGAGTCTCGCTGTGAGTTCAACTTTTCCTTGTGGTAGCCTTTTACCAACTCTATTGTTTTTATAAATAACTTTAGTTTAAAAATATAATATCATGTGTAATCTTTCCTTCAAAGAGGGAAACTTATAACATTTTTAATTGATCCTATTTTATCAACAGCGGTTAGTAAAGGAGACGATTAAAGATTATAAATAACGTATACCTGAATGATAGTTGGATATTTTTGTTGAATGTTGAGAGTGCACCTTAACCGACAAAAGGTTTTTCTTGTCAATACCTAAACGCTTTAGATATAAACAAATTTAGTTGAACTATTTTGACTTAAAACAGCGACATTTCTTGCTAAAAAGGTTAAAAGATATTTATTAGTACGTACTAATAAAATTACCTTTTCACCGTCCATGAGTTTTAACCTAATGAAACCTAATAAAATAATAGGTTTGCTCATGCTTTTTCCAAATTTATCAACAATATCCAAGAACTAAAAGTTGTAATTTTTATGGTATAATTTTGTGTTTTTAAAATATAAAAAAAAATTTTTTGCACCAATAAAATGAGAGAAAAAAATTTTCAAACAAATGTTCGAGATAAAAAGATGCAAATCCTTATATTTAACTAATAAAGTACAGGAAGCATGAAATGCATAATATAACGATTTATTGTCATTTGAAAAAAGTAACAGTAAAAGCATATCTAAATATATGTATAGTATATTATTATTAACCTCTGAAATTAATATTAGATTAAAAATTTTAAAATTAAAACGTTTAATTAAACGTCTGATGACAGCAGTAACCATTGCTGAAAGCTTACGAATAATATTTCGTTTTATTGTTTATTGAACCTTTTTATTTTAAAAATTTTAATCTAATAAAAACATATCCGTATAAATTATAGAAGAAGAGATTCACGAAAGGAATTACGAATTATAATAAATAAAAATATTTAATTAAAAAAACCGATATAGATATTATGCAATATTTTAGAAAAGTATTCACCACGCTGGTTATGTAAATGCATATATACAGAATACATAAATAAAATAACCAATATTATTGGTTAGTAACTATTTAATTTTAACTGGCTAATATAAAAGTTATTGTTCTTGCAATATTGCACATAATATGTAGTACCATAAACTTAATTAATTTTTTTTAAAATCCCCACAAATTACTAAAAATGTCATAATAAGAAAACTTTTAATTTTCTGGAATATTAAACAGTAATTGAACAAGAGATTGTAATTATAAAATAATTATTATAATTCAATAATAAGTCATTACAATTCCCAAAGTAAGGTGCAATGAAAGAAAGGTAGCATCAAAATTATAGAAGTAAAAAGATGTTGATCTTGATCTGATAAGATTACTTTCACGTGTAAAAAGAGAATAAGATCGAAACATGTCATTCATTAAGGCTTTCCGAATTTTATGATTTTTACTTTTTACCAACTTTATTGAACAAATAAAGCGCTCTTAATTTGGCACAAATTTAGATTAAATTAAATACTTTGTATATATTGTACATGTAATGGTACCTATATATTATATTCACAATTAATAAGAACTTTCACAAAATTAATCAACCTTTACAAAAGTTAGTAATAATTATTTTTATGCGCATAGATAATATTTGATATGACGAAATTTTGTTGCAAACGACAAAAATCTTTGCCTCGTCGAAAATCGTGTTTTTGTTGAGCCCCAAAAGATGAACTAAGTATATAATAAAACTAAACATTGCAGTATGTAAACGTGTCCCTTGTCATATGGGGGTGTTTATTACTACGACCACTGTATTATAATGAGTAGGAGTCGGTGCCGGGTGCGGATATCGCGTTGTCGTGCATCGTAGCACTGTTTCATGGAAAGGTACATGAATTATTTGGCAAAAATGTAAATGAAAAAGATGGGAAGCTTTTTAACACGCGCTCCAAGTTATGACTTTGTTATTTGCATGATAAATGGCATGCTATTTAACAAACGGAAATTTCTTGCTGTCTAATATTTATTTACAAGTTTTTTTTTAATGACTAAAAATAAATTTAAATGAAAAAGCGACAAATTAGGTTTAATAATCTTTTGGAATATCGGAATAATTATTAATATTTAGTATTTTCTTCAAGTAGTGGAACTTTATTTAAAATATCACTCAAATTTATTAAATTATTTATATAAATATATTATGAATACTATTAGAACTATAATAGGAGCTTAATGTGGGGTTGATTTAAAATTAAGAACTATAATAGTTTTTTTTAAAAAATAGTATGTTTATATAAATGCATTGTAATGTATAATAGTTTTTAAATTTCGTATCAATTATCAAGTTTTATCAATCCGATGAAATAAGTAGATGCAATCTATGCAACATTATGGTTTGAAATTTTAAAGAATGCAACATGTACAATTTGTGGTGCTACAAAACTACCGTGTTATATAAATCACTGAACCCTAGAAGCTTGTATAAAATAGTCAGGATATTACACAGAAACTGTGAAGCTCCAATCCCAGACGGATTCATTTAGTTTATATCAACCCCAAAAACATCAGGTGGAGGAGGTTATACAGTTTTTGTATTCCCAAAGCATCAACTTTGCTGGGATTTATTTTAATACGTTTTCAAAGTAACCTTACAATTACTTATTAAATATTTAATAAGAAAACTAATTGCTGCAGCCTAACCTTATACGGTTGAACGTTGCTTATATTAGGTTATGTTAGTTAAAGTCCATTGACGTTCAAGCGTACGCGTCAAAAATAGATTTCATTTTATAAATTTTATTAAAAGTAAGATAGGTAATTAATCAGAAAGGCAATCGCGCAAAATTTGATGCTTTTAGAAAAACTTTTGTATAAATTATACCTACTGTGTATACAATTGAAAATAGTTTGCATTTGCTTAAATGTTCGTTTTCTTATGATAGCATTTTGTGTTTTTCAAATTAAGTTAAAATTACCTGTTAAAAAGACAAAAACACAAAAATTACTTATAATTTTGTGTGAGTTAATATACACGCTTGATGCACTATGTACTATGTACCTAGGTATTAAAAATGCTTGATTATTTACAATCTAAACCTTGTTTTATTAAAATCAGCCAATTGAGCCTGCTCACTTCTTGGTAACTGTTATATTACTCGCAAGTAAGGGTGGTCGTAAGCCGTTCTTGATCTTATAGTAGGTACGTGAATTTAGCGTTACATAGTACTACATATTATGGATACAAAATTCAGGCTATTATATATATTTTTATATAAAAATGCTTCTTTTCGCATAAAAAAATATTAACTTTTTAATGCTAACAGTTGTTTTAAAAAAATGTGAAATATCCAAATTTTAATCCAGCAAAGTACTCATCAACAAACAAATGCGAATATAACTATTCAATCGTAACTTTAACGATTTAGTTAATTAAAACGTGTGACAATAGCATCTGCTTTTACAATATTTGTATTATAGTTGCATGTTGCCGCACAATCAAATTTTACAAACTATTAGAACAAAATTATTTTATTTCAGACTTGCTAAATTTAAATTAATAACGAATTTGCATGATTTACAACAGATGTGCTTAGAACTGCTCATACAAAATAACATATTAATTTCAGTAATTTACGATTCAAACTTTTTTTAATTATAATTGAAAAATTATTGTTAAATTTTCTATAATATATTTATTTATTGGATTGTTTCAATAATAATAATATACAGTTCATGATTAATTCATGTATAATTCTCGATTTACATAAATCACTTCATACGCATGCGTTGTGTGCTGATTAACTGTTAACACCTAAGTATTTGGAGCTAAATCTCCTTTAACCATAATAATATACAGCTTTATACATCGTTCTCTTGACGGAGAATAATTTGTTTTAAGATTGTCATCGCCAAGTTAACAACGATTACCAGACCAATGTGAATGATCGACAAATAATGTCCGATTTCTTCACCTATGTATCTATTAGTTAGCTAACTTATAATTAAATTGACGAAATAACCGATCAAAAGTTTGTTTTTTTCGTATGATAGGTTATTTTTTTAATTTAACTATAACTTAGCTAAGATATAACTATACGTTAAAAAATCGGGCATAACTACTTCTTTTACTTTTTATAGAATGGATTACAATAATCATTTTTGATTGCAATGAGCTTTTACGAAGCTCATTAGTCTATAAAAACGTTAAATATAGAAATATTTTTATTTAAAAAAAAGTTTTCTGGAATCAGTATCTTCAGGAAAGCAGGAAGCAGGAAACAGATGTCATATTAAAACTACATTTAACAGGCACCAAAACTTGAGTTTTCGAGTCCGATACGGAACATACATTTTTTCTCATTTTAATAAATGTAATAAATTTTGATAAAAGCTACAAAACTGTATATAAACTTATTAGGTAGGTACTGACAAAAAATACAAAATTTTAGGTGCTATCTTTCACGTGGATATTTAAAGTACATATATATGTATAACTTCAGCCCGGTAACTAACATTAGTTTGAGACAAGCTTTTTTGCAAATTTTTCCAGTTTAACTAAAAATATGTAAAATCATAAACTTTATAAATTTGATAAGATAAAAACTTAAACCTTCTTTCCTTCCAACCCAATATCCAAGCTAATAACTAGACTAAGTAATAATTATATTTATCTCGGCCAATATTATGAGTATTTGTAAATGTTAGGCAAATCATCCTCCGACAGCAAATTGCAAAATAATTTAGTGTTTAATTTGTTTTTAATTTGTGGTTAAAAGAAGTTGAAAACTTGTGCAGTTCTTTGTAAATAATATTAAAATTTCAATGTAAACATGAATTTTTCAAGAGTATTTCCAGAAAGTTAAATTAGTTAAAAATGCTATAAAAATTCTATAATTACAGCAGACCTGTTAAAAGCGACTCTTAAAGTTGTAAAAATTTTTAATTTAAATGACTACATTAGCTATTTATGATAAATTATTTATTGTACTTATTATACCAGGTGTTCATTTAAAAACTTCCAACAAGAATAAATATTCATAAAACCAACCGCCAGATGAAAAAATGTTTTGGACAAAATTGTATAATGGCAGTGGAAAGATTATGACGTAATTCGTATTTTAATTAGTAAACCTTTTAATATCACTTCAAGCCAACTTAGGTTCTTTAAATGACACCTAAATTGTTTAGCAGATTTAGAGTTTCCATGAAAAAGAAATAACTTTGTGAAAAAATTTGTATCTGGCATAATAATATTTGAACTTTTTGAAGAAGATTAGTTGAATCAAAATAAAAATATTTTTTTCTGTAGTAGATGTTAAAGTGCGGTTTGTTTGATTGAAAATAATAGCATGAGTGACACTTTAGCCACAATAGTAGATAAAGTAGAATTTTAACACAAAAGGTAGATAATAGCAATTTTCACAATGTGTGAGAAAAAAGACAAATTATTGAACGAGTAGACAAATTTTAACGCAAGCCGTCAGTCGAGTGCGCGAAGTCAAAAACGGACCACACATTATACAATACTATGTTGTACGACAAGTTATACGACCCAAGCTAAAACGACAATTGCATAGTCTGTGGGGTTGTTGTACTACCAAGTTGAATCGTATGGAAGTTTGGATGCTTAAAAATTTGTTATACAATCACGTTTGATGTACCATTTTTGTTTTTTTAACTTTTCCTGAACCAATACATAAGGCAATCACAATAGACGTTATAAATTACTACCTTACTTACTTCTGATGGCCAAATAGCACTTTTAGCGCTTTAGCCTCCTCTATAATAAAACTTCCATTGAAATATTCAGTGCCATGACTATAATTGCATACAGACAGAATGGCAACTGAAATCGTACTACATGTTTTTGCAACTGCTCATTTATGTTTGTGACCAAAATAGTTTTCAACTTGTCGTTAAGATTTTCTGTTCAATCTGTAGTACAGCATAAATGTGGCCCGTTTAAGAGTTGATTTATCAGTTCTTCCTACAAATAATATAAAACTTTATCTAATTTTGCGTAAAAAAGTCGTTTATTAGGGTAATAAAAAATTCAAATTTATAACTTTTTATAATCTGTACTATTACTAAAACAACGGTTTTTATAAAAATTGTCTTCGTCTGCTTCACGGTATAGGCATTAAACTTGTTCCGATTCTCAATCAGCCCATCGTTTTCTATAAAAATTGTTTTGTATACAAATTATTGAATAATGGAAACTCCACAATAATGAGTCGGTTTGCACACGTGTTTTAATCCCGAGAAAACAATTTCTCCCAAAAATTTAGATAGTAGTTATTTCAGCTGCTAGGAATCTTTGCGGCGCGGCGTAACTACGGCTCTAGCCAACAAGAGCTTATTTGACTTAAACAGCCGTCGACTTACCAGGCCTGCTGTTGTTTGTGGCGAAACTTCGGCTTAGCTCTCCGAAGAGCAATTTAGGTGTGAATTAGGTGGTCGATGATGAATAACCGACCTCTCAAACAATAGAAAAAAATAAAAGCGCTTCACACTTTTTTATCCTCTACGAGATGTAAGATCCAAAAGTGTAAAGTGAGGTTTAAAAAAAACACAGCACCCAGTACATCGCGTTTAATACAAAAAAAAAGCAAAGTAACATGCATGTATGTATGTATACCAACAATGGCATGTACGACACAGTAATAATAATAAAAAAAACGTTAGACGCAGCCTAAAAAAAAACAACCTAACCAGATCTGATATGGTTTTTCAACTTATTATATAATTGGGAATGGTCCCCAATTGTTGTCCTAGTACGCATACTATGTATAAGCACATCAAATGTTGGTAAGACCTGCGATTACTGTTGTAAAGACCAATGAAATAAGTTAATTGTTCCCAAATTAACTCTACGGCTATTTAAATTGTTTTTTTTACCAATCCGCTGAATAATTATAAACCACATCATCATAGTACTTATCTGTATATATTCGTTGTTTGTCTTGCCTATATCGAATTTATTCCCTTATCCGAAGAAAGAAGAGATCCGACCAATCGACTATACTGGTAAGTGACTAATTATATAACATCTTATTGACACAATCAATAATCTTACAGCTCACTCAAGTTTTCGCCATTTTCAATAAATTTGAGGTTGGTTTGCATCACAACAATATTATTATTCAACTTAAAATGTTTTGTTGTGAAGAACTTTTGAAATGAACAATCTTTAATCACAATCACCGTTCAATACTACTGCATGTCACTCTTCTTATACCCATTTCTTAAATTTAACTGCCAAGTTAATAATAGCAAAATGAAGTGAGTTTTACGCAAACATTAACGTACCCCCGTGTTTAACGTAGTACTCCCGTGTTTATAAACAAGTATTTAGTACTCACTAATGCTTAAACGCCGAATTTGGATTTTGTATCATAAACTCTGTACTAAAGAAGCTAGAATATTTGAGGAAAGTGTTACCCTCATCCCTTATCTATGAATACGGGCATTAAGGTTTTCATATCTGTCAGAATTGCAATAAAGTAGTGGCGTCTATTATTATTGGTCGGATGTGAAATAACGGGATAGCGTCCGCTATTTATAATTAGGAGCGTAATTAGGAAGTAACATCTATTACTATTGGTTGGATTTTAATATCTTCTATTCTTAGTGATCAAAACCGATATTGTTATAATGTCGTTACTTCTAACAAATGTGTAAAATTTAAATTAGTATAACCTGCAAAAATATTTTGCTAATTAACAAGTACTGATTTTCTTCTTATTCTCTAATACTTATTTTATTAATTAACGTTGAACAAGACAATTAATTTATGAATGTTTATAGAGAAGTTTTAAAATTGTGTTTGGAAGAGAAATAATTAATTAATAATATTATTAAAATATCTACATCAACAAAACTTCTACAAAATTTAAAATTAATTTGGTATACATATTTTAATTAATTCTGATTTGATTTAACTTTATAATATTATATTAGTATAATAACTTAAAAATGTTTATAGTTTTCAAATGTTAACTCTTTCTCCCTGAGAGTTCTTCGCCCTTCAAAAAGAATAGTGATCGCTTAATTTTGTAGGAGAGTTCTCTTAGTACTCAAACCTCGGTGGTTTGCCATTGCCTACTGAGAGAAGACGGTCAGAATATAATTCTCATTCCTCCCGGATTCAAACCGGGACGCGCGGCTTAGTAGTTTTATTACCACATTAACAAGCAGGTTTTATATTTTTACTTTTAGATCTCCAGTTTCTATCATTCTTTGCTTCTGTATTCATAAGCATCTTAAAGAAACCTAGAACTAGAACTTTGGAAACTGTATGCGTTGTAATTACAGAGAAGTTGTATAGACATTTAGTATCTTAAACATTCCGATGTACACTGTTACAAAATTGATAATAAAATTTGATAATTAGAATTTAACCTACCTAAAATTTGACTAAGTACTGTTCTTCCATCTTCTCCTAAACAAGCGCTTCTGGCATCAAATGGATTTGTAAACTGTACAAATGCATATCCTTTATGCATTGAAATTCCTAGAAATAAAAATATACAGTTAAAACTTGTAGATATCTACATACGAGCTTATATTATATTTGTAAATTTTCAATTATACACATGTCAAAGAAATCAGCTCTTTCTCAAAGCCAATCTTTAAAAAGTTAATTATCAATAATACAATATCACAACCTCTACAATTCGGATATTAAGTACTTTTATTAACTACAATATTAAAATATCACACATGTAGGAATTATTCAATGACAACCGCTTTTGATCATTTAATCACACGAAATGAGACAATCACTGGCCTGGTTGTTGGCGCGATTAACTGCTAACGTGGGGTGCTCAGGTTTGAGTCCGGAGAGAGGCTTACTTTGTACGGCCGTCTCAATACTTCGGAAGCCATGTAGAGCCGGTGGTCCTCTCACAAGATGTTAGCAACATCTTTGAGATATTAAATGCTATATACCCTTTTGAAAATAGAGAAAATCAGAAGACGTCGTTTACGTCAAAAAACTGATCTATATAGACTATATATGTATTTATATATCACACGAATAACTAATTATCACAAACAGTACACTGTTTAGAGAATCTTTAAATTAAAATTACTGATTATTAACCGAATATTTAAATAAGGTGGTGCCAAATTTTAGGAGCACTACTTAGAATTTATCAAAACTAACAGAAATATTTTTTTATAAATATGTACCTACATATTAAAAATCAGATCTTGTGACTGCTAAAGCTTGTGTGAATTTTGGTTATACTGTGAAAATAAATCACAATCTGACAATTACTTTATTAAAAAGTTTAATATACATATATAGCACCATATGAATATAATCATGATAATCATCATTGGCAATAAACCGATTATGTCCACTAAGACATGGGCATCTCCTTCAGCTCTCTAAATTTTTTTATTTTGTACCACGTGCAACCCGCACTTTTCCTGAGTCTGTCCATCTAGTAAGTGATTTTTCCGGATTTCTTCGTGTCTCTATGAGTAAGAATTTTTCTATTAATTTGTAATTACTAGTAACTAGGATATACTGCCTGTTGCTGGTCAGTTTGTATTTTGTGTTACGTAGTAAGCTTGCATCTAAGTAGTATTCTTGAAGTTGTTTTGATTTGGATTATAAAGGTTTGCTACTCCTTCTGTTCAATTTGTATGAAGCTATAAATCAAGTCATCTAACTATAATTTACAGTATGACATGTATATTTTGATAAAAATTATTTTGCTTATATTTTCAAAAGTTTTTAACTAATTTAAGTTTTTTAACCCTTAAGGTATAATATTTTATCAATTTATTAATTAATAAAATGAATTTATTAATTAAGAAAAGTTTTTCTTGCAGAAAATGATAACTTACTTTATTTTTAATTATTTTATGTAAAAAATAAACAAAGTAAACGAAATACGACCTGTTTTATATATCTGTCACTCATTGTAAAAGTGGTATAACTCCATTTTTAAAATTTTTCATTTTATTGGTTAATTAGTCATATCTTTCATAATAAAAATAAAGCAACTCCATATTATTCACTATAATCCCATAGATGACATTAATTGTTTTCCAGGGTACTGAAAACCCATTTTCAACACATTATTTTTGCAAAAGCTCGATATTTCAAAATTCAATTAGATGGAGATAGTTCACTTTTACAATGAGCGACACATAACATAAATTATTAGATAAATGCAATCCAATTTCAAACGTGACATAAATTAAAAAATATTTGAAAACTAATAAGTAGAATATATGCCGAGACCGCTACTTAGCTGAACTATTCTGCAAGTAAATGTATGTATTATATGTATGCCAAGTAGCTGTACGTTAAGGGTTAAATAAATCATTGGGATTACGTATAGGTATGTAACCTATACGTTCGAATCTTGTTCGCGTTAGATATACTGCTGCGATCAAAAGTCCAATATCGATCTGTGGACTATGAGGAAGGCAATGGAAACCACCCTATGAATTATAATACTCCTGGTAAATTCATCTTAGATTCGGCCAGTTAAATCGCCAACGTCCGGGGACCAGATATGGCACATGAAGAAGAAGAAGATGATATAATAAAAAGTTCTTTAATTGTTCTGTCTTTTGCCTTAACGGCTAATCAAAGTATTTTTTCAAAACCATTACAAGCTCTACTCGCAATATCAAGTGGTATTAATTCGCATATAGGAGTATATGATATCTTCTTCAAACACTATAGTACACTTTACAGTGCGTAGGCGACCAACTCAGCCGAAGCCAAGTTGATTTTACTAAGGAATATAATTAATGAGATGGTTTCCCGTTGCTGTCCCCACAATGTAAAGATTAATATTGGTCCTTTGATCACAGCAGCGTATCCGACGCAACCAGGACTTGAACCGCGGTTTCCCGCTTTGTAGTCGGCCGGTGTATACTTTACGCTATACTGCTGGTATCTATGATATAACTTGCTTAAATAATTCAAAATTCACATACATATAGTTAGCCGATACGTGTAATAACATCTACAATCACCAATAGCGTCGATGTATTTACATTCACATTACAACAAATTCTCTTTGTATTTGTCCTCTTTCCAGCTTCCTGACTACCATTTTTTGACAACCCAAGTTAATACAGCTTTAATAGAGATAAGTTTATTTTGCTAACATTGGCTAACAATTAACTTACACTTGTTTGCACGAAAACAAAAAAAGCTGACGTCAATACCACCTGAATTAAGTACCGACAACTGGTTACTTAAATTAATTATTAGTATCATAGGTGCAACAAAGACAGCTTTAAAGGAATGTGTCAAAAAGGTCTGCTTATAGAAATCTTATACGTCAAAATTATATGATGCTCAACATATACGATAGAAAAAGATAGCTACAATAGTTCTTAGTTCGCATAATAATTTTAATTTTCTGCTTTATAATTATAATTTAAATTTATTATTACAAACACTTATGCGACTCATAATTCTTGACTTATTTCATACACATATTGAAAATGACGTCAGTTTCTTTTTCATGATGACAACTATATTTATTTAATTTCAGATTTGTGTTCTAACCATTATCTAAGGTATAGTTCGTAGGAACGCATTAGTACTACATCGTAGTTCTTAATTTGTTAAAAAATTTCACTTGTAATTGCTGGTTTTGGACATTAAAATATAAACCTAAATTTTGATTTGCTGTAGTTCCCCTTCAGATATGCCAATTGAAGCTTTTGTTATAGATTTGCTTTACGAATTTAATAATATTTAATTTGTATCGCGTTTCTTGTGGCTTCTCAAGTAGAAACCTGTCAACTTTTCTCAAGTTATACTTACAATTAGTAAATACTTATTCTGTGTATAAATATATATATCGATTCTTGATTAAAGTTAGTTTAATAAAAATGTTTACAATAATTATTATTTTATCTGTGTTAAGATAATAAAGCAGCTCTTACGCTTTTCTTAAGATTCATTTTCTTTAACAGACGTTCACTATTCCACCAGTATTCTTTATTTTTAGCTGAATCGATCAATGTGGGGTAATAAGATATTAATTTTAAAAATATATTCACATTTACCAACAAAAATGACCAAACTAGTTCCTTACTTGCTTCTGTAACCAACTAATCCAGGTTTACATAACGAAAAGATTAGTATTCGGTACATTAACTTATAAATTTAATATAATATATTTTTAAATGATTATAATACTAATTTTAATTAACGATTTTTAGTTTTTACAATTAATACTATAATTAGAAGATAAAAGATATTAGAAAATAAATTTATTTTTAATTAAAAATTATTCAGTTTACTGATATAAACAAATTTATATTAACTGATATCAAAATTACTAGCATATCATAATAGTTATTTATGTATCTAGGGCATTATGATGATGTTTATGTTCGAGGGCAACCAGTTTAAAGGTCGAGGCCGCAGGCTGAGAGCTTTTAAACTGGTTGCCAGAGCATAAACATCGAGTAATGCCCGTGATGCATACAACGTTTTATATTGCACTGCATTCGAATTTGAGTACATTTAAAAAAATTTGAATTTGATTTTGCTAAATTTCCTAGTTTGCGTTGGATTGTATCCATGACGATTTGTTTATTTTATTGTTTATAAAAAATAGTGATAGTTGTATTGAGAATGGACGAAGAAATTCCGAAAATATACTAGAACGAGCCGATAAAGCTAATGAGAACTTGTTACCCAGAAAATCTCGTCTGCAGTATGATAAGGAATATCACAACTTTGAGAAATGGATGCTAAAAAATAACTTACAATTTACGAACGTCAGTGAAACAGTCCTAATGGGCTATTTTCAAGAATTGGTATTTATTTTGTACATTTTTTAATAATTTTAACAAGTCTGCGTCCTTTATAGTCGGAGTCATTCAGCCCAAATTCACTATGGTCAAAATTTTCTATGCTACGGTCGACATTGCTAGTCTACACGAAAATTAATATAAAAAATTATAGTAGATTAGAAAAATTTTTGAAGCAACTTTCTAAAGGGTATCTACCAAAAAAGTCTAAAATTTTGACACGAGAAGATGTGCTAAAATTTATGAAAGAGGCTCCAGAAGACATTTTTCTTCTAGAAAAGGTTTTAAGGTAGTAGATTGTGGCATTACTGAAAATAACTATTATGTTAAACACAGGTTATTATGGTGATGGGGATTTTTGGTGGCCTAAGAAGGGACGAACTCGTGAAGTTAAATGTAGATGACGTAGATGACAGAGGTGCGGTTGTGGTGGTAACAATTCAAGATACAAAAACTGGGGGCCCAAAAAGTTTTACGATTGTAAAAGAAGAAGAGATGAACGCTTTAAGTTTCTTGCGGAAATACACGTCATTGCGGCCGAAAGGAACAAAAGAACGACGCTATTTCTTAGGATATCGTAATGGTAGATGCATTTCCCAAGTGGTTGGCAAAAATACTTTTGGAACTGTACCGTCAAAATTGCACAATATCTTGGTTATGTCGATGCTAAAGCATTCACGGGCCACTGTTTGCGCAGAACATCGGCAACTCTTTTGGTAAATGCAGGTGGGGATATGTTGACTTTAAAGAGGCATGGACAGTGGAAAAGCGATACGGTGGCATCGGGATACATCGAAGAAAGTATGGCTTCGAAGAATAAAATAAGCCGTTTAATTGGTACTGGCAATGGTGAAGCTGGAACTTCCCGAGACACTGGAATGTCCGGCGAAAATGGAATTGTCTCTAAAACTGATGCCTCTAACCTGAACGTTTCTTCAGTTCAACATAGTTTAGATTTAGGAAATTGTTCAATTAGTGGTTCGACATTTACAAATTGTACTTTTAATTTTAAATAAAATTGTAAACTTTTTTGAATTTTATAATATAACTGCGAATGAGAGGGCATAATAAGCGGGCATTATGATTCATAATGCCCTAGAGTATTATAGCCTATTTAATATATCTCGTTGTCAAGGTAAAAAAGACAAATAATGATTCAGTGCAATATAAATTAATTTAATTGAGGTTATAAAATAATACCCGTTTAAATTATAATCGAAAAAGAACTTATTTAAAATTACTTTTTTTAAGAAATCTTTTACGATGCGATAAAAACAATATTAAATTATTTATAGGCGTTTATGCATAGTTTTTTTTTATTATACCATAACTTATGCATGACGTATAATTTTCAGAGGTATGCGAATATTCGAGACAAGGAAAATGTTATTTCGATGAGAAGCTTGCGTTGTTTCGGCACCACATAAATACTTAACACTTTGCAGTCTACCACCTCATGAATATATGATTGTTTATAATGTCATGTGTACCTTTGAGACGGTATCTAAAATTTAATAACGTAAAGTGTTTAATTTTCATATGTTTTGTATGAGATTTCTGCAAAGTTTGATTTAGTATGGGTAGCTTCATGGTTATGAATTTTTTATTTGCTGACATCCCCAATTCCTGGCATTTGCACGTTTTCTTACATAATTTAAAATTTTAATCTAAATCAGAAGCCTGCATAACATTAAATTGAAAGTTATACATCTTTTGATTTATTTATTTATTAAATTTTACTTGTAGACAAAAAATTTTCCCAAATACCTTCATACTATTTTAATAAACATTTTAAGCATTTGTAATTAGTTTTTATATAATACAAATTATTTTCAATTTATTTATTTATATTTCATTGTGAAATATACATACAACGAGAGCAATACATAACATAGCACATAAAGGAAATATATTATAAATAATCTATAATACATATATCAACCTGTTTTTAATTACATACTTTTTTCTTTGTTCATTTTTTTTATTTCTTCTTGATTTCCTACACTTAATTTCTGCTATACGTACAAATTTTTCAAGATAAATATCTCTAAACTCCGACTAGATCTATTAATCTTGACTTATTAAAACGTATAAATAAAAGTTGTAATAAAGAAACCTACATATTATATTGATAAAATTACACGGACAATAATAATGTCAAGTTGCTTTATTAACTTATACACTTTTATAATAAATTTGTGAAAAATTATTATTTTTAAATGATAATTATGATTTTATTATTTATTGTTTACTAAAATTAAGAAACTTTCTACTGTTTTCACAGTGTAAATAAAGCAATGTCTATTTTAAATCTTTGTAATTTAAAATTATTTATTTGTGCAACAAAAAGTTAAGTTTAACATACCATAAAATACTTATTGTTTTTCTGCGTTAGACAGAATAAAATAATGTAATTTTTGATAGCGAAGCAACGAACTGTCTTATCATCAGGACTCAGTGTTCGCAAAGGTCGGATAATTTCATATCACTAACCCAATTCCCTCGATTAGATTCTGGCTGGTTGGTCAATAAATTGACTGGAGACTTCCACCATTTCTCATCACTAACTTCATTGGTATCTCGGGGTTTCTGAATGGGATTTCATGCTAAAATTGTTATCCTTTGTTTCAAAGTAATTTCAAACCATTTTCTATAGCTTGATTTAGAATTAAGTTGTTAATTTTATTTTTTATTACCTATTATCCGGAAAATTTAAAAGAAGAATGGCAAAAATTTTAAATTAAACAGATACTTATTAACTTTTGACAAGACATAATCCATAACCGGCAACAAGCAAGTTAATTAAAATGTTTTTGTAGAAAATGTAATACTAGATTAATTTTAATAAATAATAAAACTCAGGAATTCATTTAGTTGAATGGATATAGCTATGTACTTTTGTTTGGGTTAAAAAAAAATTGAAATAACACAACTAAATATACCGTAAAACTTTTTAGTCTAGGTACATAAATATTTACCTATTTGCGTGTTAGATTTATTATAAATGCATTTAAACCTTAAACAGAATTTACGAATAAAAGTATCTAAACAACATCTTTTCAATATTTACTTAAATTGTACCGAATGTGAACACAAAACTAATATTTTTAATGCAGGTCGTGTATGTTTAACCGACTCTAATTAGGACTATATTTTGACTTTTATAAGGTATAAATATTTGTTAGTGTAGAAACGTCTTATGTAATTATCGCTGAATAAAGTAATAAATCTGGTATGTGTTTAGGTAACTAAAATTACAATTCAAACTACTCTTTAAATTAAATAATACTAATTTAAAGCCGTTCACTCTATAATTTTATACAAATCTATGCTCAAGTAGCATACACAAAAATTATGTATAAAATTTTGCAAGAAATTTCGTAAAACATTTATCAAATTTTGCTCTATGCCACTTTTATAAATATTTTATACAAAACATGACATATTTAGCAAGTTTATTTTCATATCTTTTATTTTTTACTACAAAAAAAACAGAAAAGTTTTACAATAAATTTTCAATCAACAATATTATTTGTTCCTGATATATAAGTATAATAATGCAAGATAACTGAACAGTTTTCAATGGATATGCCCATCAGTTGATAATAATTTATTGTAGTATTTTATATTTTGAAAACAAGACTTTTAAATTATGGTACAAGTTATGACAATTAATATAAAACTTCATAATTTTATTGTAGTTTCCTAAATTGACTTTCTTATGCAACATTTTTATTGAAATTACTTTTAGCTCGCAGTAATTAAAAATAAATTGTTTAAAAATTAATTTTTCAAGTAATGTTGCCTGCTAGGGTTTTATAAAGGAGTGATCGAAAATAATAAAAAGAAATTAATTATAACTTCAGGTAGGTAAGTATGCAAATACAAATCCACTTAATTAATGAAAGATATTTAATAAACTATTAAAATTTTATACATTATTTATGCAATTAAAAATTCAAAATTTTAAGTTTTAATAACGTTTTCGTAAGAAAAACCTTTTTAATTTCTAGAACGCTCATGTTAAAAACAGCAACAAATAAAAAATTTGCATGGAAACATTATACCGAATAATTAAAAATTCTAATGAAGGCTTTTTAAAAGTAAAATTGTAGAATATGCATTTTGAAAGACTAATGGCTTATTAAAAAGGAAAATATAATTACCTGCAAGTCGACCGTAGCGCTGAAACATCCTCTCGACGTCGGTTTTAGAGCATTGGAATGTGTTGAGGTTTCCGACAAAAACCCTCGAGTTTACCGCTTGAGGATCTTGAGAATTTGTTTGGTTACCGACTTTACTCATCTTCATCTTGGTAGATTGTCTGAAAAGAACAAACAAATAAATAATTATGTAGTATCATACTAGATATCAAGTGGGCATTTATGCTTATTATAATATCACACCAGAAAACGCAATTTTTTAAATAACAGAACGTTTCTAGTTTTCTTGTGTAATCAAATTTTTAAGTGAACATCAACGAATGAAATAAGTGGATAAGCAGATTAGCTTTTAATTTTCTTAATGGATAAAATTTGGTCTCGAGATGAGAAAGTTAGAAAGCATGCACATAATTAGAAGATTCGTTTGTTACAAGGCAGATGTAGGGTGTAAACACAACCTGCATTCCAATTAGTACATTGTGTAGCTTTGTTATACTATCGTATTCGTATGATCTTCTAAATTTACATCTAAAAGGTGTAAACTTCTCAAATAGGGTGTTTACAAAGAAAACTTACTCAAGTATAAAGTAAATATAAAAAAAACAATTGCAAAGGAAGTATAATTATACATACTTAATTAAATAACGGTTCAAATTAGTAAATATTGTATATCTTTTATAATTATTAAGAAATTCTATAACAATCAGGTATCTAAAAACAATCAAAGATTTAATTTATTTTTCAACCATTGCTTTAATGAAATGTTTTCATATATGAAAACTGTGAAGCGAAATAATTACTCTCATAAAATATTCATGTCAGTATATTTCATATGTCCATGAATATGAACGCAATTGTCACGAAATGAAAGTTGAAGGATTTATATGATTGACAATGCATAGTTAATTCGTATTGAATTTTGAATAAATGGTAGTGGGTACAAGTACAAATACTACATGTGCACCAATTGTCTATCAAGTAAATAGCAAATATATTATTTGATAACAATTACAAGTTAAATTTATAATCTAATGTAAATAATTTAACAATATTAATCGAAGCTAAATAATGTTTTCTTAGCGCCTTATAATATTCGATAATCAAATATAGTAGTACCTACAACTACAAAATTGTTTTGTGTTTTAAACATTTGTGGAAAACACTTAATTTTAAATAAAATTTACTAATGATTAGTGATGTCTATCATGTACATATTTCTTCAATATTATAAGAAATATTTAAGACGATTTGCATAGTCTGATACAAGTTTGATTTCCCCAAGTGCATGGCTTTATCTATCAATGACGATGACATCTGAACATGATTTCCTCTGAAATAGGAAAAAGCGTCCAATGCAAATTCTACTTTTTTCTCTAGGATTTAATGATGTTCTACGTCTTATAGCAACGTCGATGTACAACTGCAGTGGTACAGTGGTTTGCATGTAGTAAATTAACTTTAATCGTCTTCTCGTGCCTCTGAATCACATAATTCAAGCTAGTTATTAAATTAAATTTAAAAATATCAGGTTCATTAAACAATAATACTAATTCTTTCTTGAACGTTTAGCAATGGCTTGTTGCTATTGACACGAAGCATCCGATAATGTTTCAATATTTTTAAGTGAATTTTACATATTATATATTTTAAATTTATTTTAAACTAATATCACTTTTAAACTTTTACCAATATTTCGGAATTTTGTAAAATAAATTGTAAGGTATAATATTATTTAAAACTAATAATCAGTTCTAAAGTCTCAATATCAAGCTAAGGTCTCAAGCTCAATAATTTTTTTGTTTTTAATTGTTTTGGTATTTAATATTTCCATACAAAAAGAGTTACTCAACAGAAAATTTACGCAGAGAAATTAGTAAGGTAGATTGTACATACACGCAAAAAGATTCACTCAAATGCATAAAAAATAATGACCTTTTTGAACAATTGCAACCTATTAACCTCACATTTAGAAATATTCTAATATGAATGGCGCTTATAATATAAAGTAATTATCAACTTGGCTATCAATTAATTAATTGCTTATTCTCAGCAGCATTTATCTGTATGAACATCTCTGTTCTCTATTATTAAAATCAACGAAGGTGATGCTAATAAACATTTAATTACAAACGATATCGTCCGTTTAATTCGTAACTAAATGTAAGGGTGTGATTAATAAACTAATAAATTATGTTAACGCATCTAAAATCTAGTAAAAAGTTTAAATAATTTTAATAGCGTATAAGATTTATTTTTGCTGGCATTAAGTCCCTCGAATTATAGGAACTATGTACTATGTACACATTATTATTTTTTCTTAGTTTCGAGTTAGATTTGTTATGTCGTTTATTTGTTACAAATAAGAATAGGCTTACATATTTATTAACTGTGTATTTTAACCAAACCTCTAACTAATATATTTCGTAGCTCTAGAAATATATTAACAGCTTGCATGGTATGAAAAAACTTATATTAACTATTTAAAAGTGTTGCTGTTAATTTAAAAGAAAGTTTCTCAATTTTTAGCTTTTCCTGGTTTTCTAGAAATTAGCAATTTTCAATATTCAGGTATGCATCGACGTTATGAAAAAAGTGTCATAAATAGAAAGAAACGTAAATTTCTCATTATATATTATCATTAACTGAGTGATGCACCTATTTTGATGCAAGAAATCGAGCGACCACAGTTACGCCCCTTTGAATTATGTAATACTACGTAGTGTTACATAAACAATTTGAATCTAAATGTTTGCAAATAATATCTCAACTACGTTTGCTTACTACCTGATTTGTGGTTGATTCTGAATCTGAAATTAACTTGTCATCGCACATACATATATTAACTTTACCTACTAAGTCTTGTTACAACCCTTATATCCGAGCATAGGGAGAATAACTGACACAGTAAATCAGATATCTGATATCTTTTTTAAGATATCTGCTTCCAATAATTATTGTATAGAATAAAAGTAAAAATGAGGAATCCACCACTTACTGTTAAAAATACAAACATAAATTAAAACCTTTTTAAACAATATCATGAGCATTGGAAAAATAATTATCTACAAATTAAATAATAATAATCAAATTTAATTAGAAATCTTTTGCGTAACAAATACGATTTATCACATTAACATTACTAATAATTTGAAGCCAATTGGTTGTTTTACTACTTTCATTTAAAAACCCTCAGGATTGTTTGAGAAAGAACATTTTTTCATTTAGTATTTTAGTTTGTAATTTTGGCTTACAAATTCTAAAATTTTTCTGACAACATAATTTATTTCTCAATAATTTAATTTACGTAAATGGTCAGTTTTTCTTTAAAATCAATTTTGCATCTTGCATTTGGTAAGATTTTATGATAGTTTCACTGTACCCTTGCTTACATGTAGCAATTTCTCAATTTCACGTTGTAATTTACCCTTGGTGTTAAGGAATATCACGAGTTAGTTTAAATTAAAACTGTTATCTTTACAATAATTTTGGTGCTCTATGTTCATCGGCCATACATTTCAAATTAATAATGAAATTGTAACGAGCAATAGCTGCATTTTTAAATTACAATAATATTACATTATTCTAACAGCGTATTGAAATATTATAAATTGCAGTGCCCAAGGTCTCTTTCGACTATTATTTCTACAGTTAGGTTATTAAAGTTAAAGTTTTTATTTGTAGTTAAATTTTCATTTTTTTTGATGACCTTAAGAAATTTTTTATCAAATAGTATGTTAACACCGCTGTTTTCTTTTTAGATAATTGAATTACACAGAAATTATAATAATTTTATTAGGTACCTTTTTAAATCAATGACAACATATTATGTGGACATTATCTTTCATTTTTGTTTTTATTTTTTAGTTATTGAATAGTTATTAACTTAAAATAAATAATTTGTAATAAACAAATAATTAAATCTATGTGTTTTTCGCTTTAAAAATTTCATCCTTGAAGAGGTTAAGTTCAAAATGACCTGTGCATTCAATATGAAATGGCATGTACATTCAAACTCATCGATATCAGTGCAACGGATTATTTGGTTAAATACCTATTTTTAATTTACATATTGCGATATTTCGGGCCTTTCCGCCTCTCACACCTTTTTGAAAATAACTAAAATTTTTTGATTTTGTCCAATTCACGTCGTCTAACCACATAATATTTTTTTGTTTTGGTTAGCCTAAACACCCCGTATGCTACTTCAAGAAGGTCAAAAAATAATTTAAAACAATTGAATTCTGAAACTAATTTAATTTTCTTGTTTCAAATAATTTATTAATTTGAACTGAATTTTTTCTTCTTCTTCTACTTTTGGCTAGGGATAACCCTGTATGTCCAGATTTGTTGATCTGTTTACTTGACAGTACAATCGCTTACATTCCGAACCCACTGTGTTAGTACCATGAGCATTAGTTGCTTTACATCTAAAGTAGCTTATTAGACTTGCCTCAGATGTGCCTGTTACCCTATTTTTATAGTTAATGCTGGCAATTTATTAACTTAGAAGAATCACCGTCTTTACATGCCTTCCGAAGCACGGAGACGGCGATACAAAGTAAGCCTCCATCCGGATTCAAACCGCGGCGCTTTACGTTAGCAGTTGATCGCACTAACAACCAGGCCAATGACCGTCCCAGAATTGAATTTATGTTTTATATTTTTAAAATAATTAATTATGTTTTTTTTTAGATTTAAAATTTGTCAAGGCTTTCCTTTGCTAAATTTAATACAGTATCGTATTTGGTGTAATTTTAGATTAATTTTAAGTGTCATTAAAAATAGATTAAATTTCAGTATTAAAATTTTAACCTAAAAAATTCAGCGCAATATATTTAATGTTAATGCAAGTTAAATCCTCACACAAGGTTGTTGCAACGGCCTCAAGGGTCACTTCTATAAAAAGCTGATAAAAGTTAATTCAACTTCAATTCATTTTTTAATTAAACGGATTCGTTACAAGGTGAGTTCAACGAAGTTGAAATTCAAACTATTTTTAAACTCTGTATTTACAACTGGCTACGTACGCAGGCATTGCATATATAATAATAATTATTTATTTAGAATAGTGGTTTTTAACTATTATTTTTTATATTACTTTACAACCAATATTTTCAATTTTCGGAAAATAATTATTATATTTCATTTTTTATTCTCATTTACATATAGTACATCGTTTGACCTTGAGTGAAAATTAAATTAACTTTTTCTTACATTTAATTTTTGACGATGGTTTTTATTATTAATGATTCTATTCTCTATTAATTAAACTGATTTACAATGCAATCCAATGATTTTAGTACAACAATTGGTTATGCATGAGTATGCAAGGATTTCATAACGTTGACAGGATAAAATTAATTGACCATTGGTATTTCTTTTACAATAACGTATTGGTATTTAATATTGTCCGACATACTAATACAACTTAAACGTTTATACATTGTATTATTGCATTTAGTATTGGTACGCATCTACAACAAAACTTTAGAAATACACTATTATATCGTTTGAATTAATAGCACATGTTATTGTAATTGGGTATGTATTTACCATACATATTATGTTCATGCTTTGATAAAATGAAATCTAATTTCTCCAGGCTGTCTATTTTTTTTTAAAATTATATTATTACGTTTCAGCAAATATCCACAGAATCAATTATCTACATAATGGTACATCTATAAGTTTTATGATGAGTTACACTGTCTTCTGACTTCTAGTTTTTGAAGGTAAGGTATATATTTCGGCCATCTATAATATTATCTGGGGCTAATGAGATTCAATTTGGGATGAGTAAAGGATGGTACGCTACAAGAAACAAAATTGTGTATCTTAAGATTATACTATAAGCTAGAATTTTAAGTATTTTTCTTATAACTGTTGCTCAATTTTATAAAATACATCTAAATACAGACTGTACTATGTGCCTATTATGAGATAGCTATGATGTTATGAATACACGATAACTTAATTCATCACAATATTTTAATTTAAAAGTAGAATAAAAATATGTTAAGCGATTACCAAGAAAATTTCAGAAAATAAATTATAATTAATAATTTAATTATTTAACTGTTATACGCATTTAATAATTATTGAAAGCCAATTAATTTTCATATTAAAAGTTGGTATAATATACTATCTGACAATATACCCAGGGAATTAATCTGATATACCATACTACGCTACATTTAAGTGACTTCTCTATTGAAATTTGTTAAACTACTCGTAACTTATCGAAAAATGCAATTACTGCAATCTCTCGTGTAAGAACAACACATGCAAAAGTACCCGGTGAATATTATATTATGAAGCATTTATTGAGGTTTCCCTATAATTTTACATATTTTCAGGCTTGTTTTAATTTTGTAATTTGACTCTTTTATTTCAAAATTTTTTTGTGGAATTCAGTATTGTTATTATTATATAAAATTTTAACTGCTGTAGAAAGTCAATTATTATTAAAGTGTTAAATATTATTATTGTTATAGCGTTTATGAGGTGTTATAGAAATTCATTTTATTTCATATCTGATTTTTAGTTAGTATAGGTTTTACATGAAGTAAAAATATTTTAAACCTATTAATTTCAACTATTAAGAATCTTTTACCACCCCCACTTAGTTTTAAATTGTGAGTAAGTGCTTCCCTATAAGAGTGCTGTATTACTCTTGTGGTAGTCAAACAGCAAACTTTTTGAATAGTTACAAAAATACTTTTAATACTCTTATTATACTGGTTCTTTTACTTTTTATTCAAAATGGATGCCTTAGCGTTAGCATTTGATTGCACTAACTACCAGGTTAATTTAACAACTAACAACTAGGCAACTATGATCAGCTGCTAACGCTAAGGCATTAAGTTCGAACCTGGACAGAAGCTGACTTTATTGTGGCCGTCTCCGTGCTAGAAAGCTATTTCAGATGTAAAACAAATAATTTGTTCCGAGTACAAACAGTGGCTTCGAAACACCGCCGAGGTTACTGTTAGATATTACCGAACCTAATCCTTAATTAAGAGAAAAAGAAAATTATACAAAATACTGTAGTATATATGTGTATAAATATACTATATGTATATGAAAATAATGTAATGTGTAGCATATTTCAAGATGTAGTGATTTAAAAAAGTCATTGTATCTTATTAACCTAATATAAAAATGTAAACCCCAGGTGAATTGACGAGCTATGTTTGTAACGCATATAAATATTACGAAAGTTTTTGCAAGTGCGTAAAAGAAGTCTAGACGGAGATAGAATACAACTTATTGCACGTGATGTAAATATTGCATTTGCGTAGTCACGGGACGCAGAGCACATATTTGCATATCGTTGCATAATTAAAATGCGACATGTGAACAGATATATAATATAATATGAATTTAATTGTTTAATAATTATTATTCTAGGATTAAGAAAAATAATATTAAAAAACACGGCGTATTTTCTTTAAGGTGCAAAAATGTGCACTTGCACGCCACTGCGATATTTGCATCATGTGCAATAAGTTGTTATACTATCTCTGTCTCGCAATATGTCAAAATTTGCGTTGTAAGCACACCTTTTTAATTATACGTCTGTGATAAACGCTATCAAAATTACTGCAGTAACGCAGGTATAATAGGTATATATTATATATAAAATACATATTATGTATACAGTAGAACCCCGATTATCCGTGCGCGCATTATGCGTGCGGCGGTTTATCCGTGCGGCGCCAGCGCTTTATCCGTGGACATTCGCAACTTTAGTAGTATACTATGTGAAATCAAATGTATATAATTTATGCTTACTTCAGAGCTGCACTTGGATTACATACAAAGCTGTTTAGTGTATTTTTTTTGTAATAATTTAACAAAAAACGTCAATTATTATTATTCGTGTTTTTTAATTATCCGTGCAGAGCACGGCCCTATCGGCCCGGATAATGGAGGTTCTACTGTATTATATTTTAAATATTAAATTAGCAAATATTACAAGTTATAATAAAATTTTAATTAAATTTAACAAATTAATATTAGAAAATTTTTTTACACTTGTATTTAGTCCATTATATTATAGATTATGTACATGCAAATTTCATGCTATTGGCAACACGTGAGATGGATAACTACTGAATTTTAAAATGTAAATAATTAAGGAAAAATTAAATTTAATCCAGATGTCAAAAAATAATATTTGATGTTGATTACATAAACTAAAGATAACCGTTTATTTCTAAAATTTAAAATTTCAAAATTAACAAGACTTGATTCGAGTTGAATAATTTAGTATTTTAACCTAAAATATTCAAATTTTTGAATATTATGACACTAGAGGCGATAATGGCGTGGGTACTCTTAGTATTTATAAATTTTAGCACTATTTGTTTTAGATTAAAACATATTAAATATAATTTTCATTTTACTGATCAATTTGGAGATGTAATTTACCTTACGTGATCAATTTCAAGGATAATTTAACTTTTACATACATTTTAGTTACTCACATTAGCACATTAACTTTTCAGTAAAGTAGAAGGTATTTTTACAAGTTTAGTGTTTTTCCATACTGATTATTTGTCGTTGATCGAGAACGTATTCAAGATTATCATAAAAACAGTGTAACTTTTGAACGTGACAAAAGTGTAACTTTTATTATATCGTATAGTAATGTATGAGAAAGTTTATATTGTCACTAACGAAGTTTCATACTCCATTAATCAATGTTTGTAAAAGTAGATCAACTGAAACACTACATGTTATATAAACTACAATAAATTAATAATTGCAAATGTCAAAAGAAGTTATTTGCTTAACTTGCAATAAAAGCACAGCATACATAATATATGTGAATAATCTATGTCCACTCTTTGATTAATTTTGATATTTTACTACATTCTGCGATATAATTTCAAACTGTGCATGTAATAAACAAAAGCCAAAGCTGTTATCTTTGTTTTACGTAAGTTTCTGTTTGATATTTGCATTTGAAACTAAGTAACAACTTGTAAATTTCATAGAACTACAAAATAGTCTACCAAGTTCCTATGAAACTTATAACATATATATATATCCAATAATTTCCATAAAAATCACAACACGTGGAGGTTCTTGTCTAATTTCAAACAACTAAAAATTACAAAAAAATTTTATATTTTAATTAAATATGTATGTATAAAAGTGTAACTATAAAATTAAAAAAAAAAAGTATTACGAATTTATAAAATTATATTTTGTTTAAATTTTGATACTGTCTATAGCGAATTAGTTTAATCGCAGGTAAATTGTAACATCAACGCTCAATTTGTACCAGATGCGACTTATTTAGTATTAAGCAATCAAAAATTAGTTTAATATACAAGATAATTTTGAAATTTATTGAAAAATTGACATAGATAGACAGGTATCGGCAAGGAATGTAAACTTTGTCACCGCCAGCAATACCGATTCAATTTCGACTAGTAGCCTTCCTATACTGTCAATTTCGATTAACTTCACCCTATTTGTGCAAGCCCGGTGACGGTGTTCACAAAATTAGTACTGTGATTTACAGTTTTATGAATATAAGGCAAGACTTGGTCGAGGTGTTTTAATCCTGCATATCCACCTCTGCAATCCGTCCAAATCTTGGTTCCAGGTTTAACTACTATTTCAAACTCAAAAATTCATTGTTGTAGGCGGATTTCCCCCCGGGGAATTTTTTTTTTTAAGGTTTTTGAATTTCCCGGGTTTTTTTCGTCGCAATGGAACAACCTTTTAATAATCTGAATGACCTGAACCGGAAAAAACTCGTATATATTATTGATTTTGCAAAATAATTTTTGACATTTTAAAAATTTAAAGCCGTCATATTGACGTGTTTTAAATATATTAATTACATTAAAGCTTTATGAAAATTTTAAATTTCGTGGGGGACTATACCGGAAATTATTGATGGGGCGTTTTCCAAAACTAGTAGCCTTCCTATACAGCTTCAATACTGCTTCAATTTCGATTAGTAGTTTCCACCCTATTTGTGCAAGCCCCGGTGACGGTGTTCACAAAATTAGTACTGTGATTTACAGTTTTATGAATATAAGGCAAGATTTCGATTTGTTGTCTCTACTAGGGCCACCTTAAGGTTTACAAACATATTTTACCTACAATAAATTTGAAATATTTCGACATAGTACATACACGTAAGTAAATGTTCAGCAGCATGTAAAACAGAATATAACTCGAATACGGACAAATGGGGAAAATTTACGCTTTAATAAAATCACAGAAAATGGCTGTCAATAATACTTTTACTATACAAAGCACTACTTTGAGCAGTACTGACACACGCCTCGGCAGATTGGTGCAACATCTCTAAAACACCGCTGAAGCCATTATACGTGTTCAAAAACAAGAACCTGAGACTGTTAAGCGGACGCGATTCCTTCACACAAATCACAACTATAACCTATCATTGAATATTTTCAAGACTATATTGCTTTTCAAGACACACTTGCCTAATGTGGCTAGCAATGTGACACTGTGCGGTAAGCAGGGACTCTTCTATTCGCTTAGTGTTAAATTTTAAAGTTTGGATTTGGAAATAATCTTACTGTCAGATTAAATTTATAAATAATTTAAAAATATAAACACATTAAAATTTGTTATAAGATTATATTTTGGAATAAGATGATAAATTTTTATCAAAACAATACTTTCTCATATTACATAATATGATAAAGTAAAATTATTGGTAAACGTGGTTGGGGCGTATCATAACTCATTACAGACACCGGTAATAAGGGAAATTTAAATAATTTTAATTTGTAAACAAAAACAAAAACTTTATTATGTCATCGATAAATTATTATATTGCATATCAATGATTAAAAAAATGTATAATTTTTACTATTAAATTAGTAATTTTTCTAATTTGAACTTATAAATAAAACAAACTGTACTTATGTAAAAGAATAAAAAAAGGTGTAATTTCGATGAATAAAATGGTTTTAATTTAACATGAGATCCTTGTATTTTTTCTGCCCAAAAGGTTTAGTGCAAAGCTTCTATAGCAATATCGTGTTCACTCAATCACTTGGGTCCTTGATTTGTCGG
This sequence comes from Lycocerus yunnanus, assembly GCA_036346125.1. NCBI lineage: Eukaryota > Metazoa > Arthropoda > Insecta > Coleoptera > Cantharidae > Lycocerus > Lycocerus yunnanus. Next base: position 1,620,287 of record JARFIX010000008.1, on the reverse strand, counting down.
ATGCGTCGACGCCTACAAATTATCTATTAGAATCTTGTAGATAATTTCTGTTCTTTCGTGTATACTGTTATGTTTTACATTATATTTTAATAATTATATTTTAATTTCAAAAATATATAATACATTTTCTATTTCAAGTTTTTTGCATAATTTGACTACGAATATACATAACATTTATTATATGTACATACTACTTGTTTACCATACCATAACATTTAAAGTTTAAGCAGGTTAGATAAGTTTTTTTTAAGAGTGCAGGAATGCAAAAACAATTTTAAATTTGTTTAAAAATTTTGTGGCAAACTTACTCAACTTATTATAAAATGGGTCAACTAATTTACACATGACAGTTTTTCTTTAAATTTCTTCAAAGTGGCTAATTACTATGTGTACACTAAACACTTTTTGAATTTTGGATTTTGCAAATTTAAATTTTTCCATGTTTCCAAAATTTACTTACCTTTTGAGAAACCCTTTTTTGCAGAATTAAACTAATTGGAATATGATAGAATAAATAACAACAAAATTTTATTTTGCTGAATAAAATAAATTTTATTCTATCATCGAATGCTTTTTACATTTCGGCTGATCAGTCAGAAATAAATGAACTACTATAGTTGCATATTTTCAACAAAAAAATTGATTAAGCATAAATGCATATTTATTGATGTATCTACGTCAGCTTTTACACCCTTTACATCTTATGACACAACTTTCAAATGAAAGGTAAGTATTCATGTAGGAGCGGATTCGTCAGGAGTGCTACATTAGCATTCTAGGACGGTCAGAATTATAAAAAGCCCGGGCCATTCTAGTAAATTATACTGGAAATACTACTGTTTATGTTGAGATAAATGTGAATTTGATACTTTTGATTATAACTGCCTAAAGAATTTACAAAAAATCAGAAAAATTGAATTGAAATTAAAAATTAAATTAAGTTATCTATTTATTACCGTATCTTAATTATTATATACATTTTAAAAGAGAGCATGTCGTTAATGAAAATGCAGTAAGCAAATATCGCAGTGGCGTAGTCACGGGACGCAGTGTACATTTTTGCCTGTCGTTGTTACGCCTTTAAAATGCGACATATGAACTGGTGAAATATAATATGTATTTAAATGTTTAATAATTATTATTTTTTGATTAATAAAAGAAACACGACGTATTTTCTTTAAGGTGCAATATGTGCACTGCGATATTTGTACCATGTGAAAAAGTTGTTATACTATCTCTGTCTCGCAATATGTCAAAATTCGCGTCCTACTCGATAAGCTTTGTAAGCACACCTTTTCAATTATACTTCCGTGGGTTTTGCCCACTACTTTGTTGTTTAAATTGTTTCTTTGCTTAAAATTATATACACATACTTTATAAATCTTAAAAAAAGTTGCTCTAAAGTATGCGTCTTAACGATAACTGTTATTATCAGTTCCTTTTGGAACGTTAATAAAATAGTGTTTAGTAACAGAAACTTTTAAGGAAGATTATAGAATAAAACACAAACAAGAATAAACTGTGGATCAATCAAAATTTTAGGTTCTAATAGTCAAATATAAAAATTTGTGATTCCATTGTTGAATAAGCTCTATTCGTATCCGTAGCCCCGCTTATAGGCTAGTCGTAGAGAATCTAAACAAGGAGGTATGTTGCAAAAGGTAGTGTAGAAGCTTTTATTTTTTTAACTTGTATAAATAGATACAAGCATGTGAAAAACAAAAAATTGAGCATTCAAAAGCTCAAATGAAAGAAGAAACATGTAGCTATTGAACTATTAAATTTTCAAATGTAAAAATAAATGTATATAAGAGTAGTATATGTATATAGACAAACATGTGAAAAATGTGGAAATTGACCTATGCGACGTGCACGTCCCGCCAACAGAATGGAATACTAGCCATACTATAGGTTTTTTTGTTGTACGTGTTCTGAACAGTTTTCGATTACGTCACACTGACAGCTTCTCAGAGGCAACATCCGACGAGACTTTTTAAACAACTTAAATAACCTTACCTTAAAATATTTTATAAATAAGTTGTAACTGTGGTATCTAATATAAATAATTTAAGTTACAAAATATTGCAATTTAAGAAGTAATATCTAATAACTTAAATTATTCATATTTCATAATGCAATAACAACTTATTTACAAAATATTTGTAGGTTAGGTTATTTACATTAACGATACGTTGTTCCAAAAGTGTTTGTCGGATGTTGGCTCTAAAAAGCTGTTAGTGTGACATAATCGGAAACTGTTCAGAACAGTTCAGAACGCGAACAGCAAACAAACCAAACATACCCTCATACATATAGTATATTAATTTGTATTGGAAAATCGTCAACTTTAAAATCGATTTTCTCAGTAACTAATTGATATTTTAAGTTCCTTCTTACCTTAGTATACTCATTTTAACGTTGTATAACTAATTGTAAAAAAAATTTACTAAAATCTGTAAAGACAAAAAGCCCCTGGTAATGATCAACCCCGTTAACATATTGGAAAATTTCTTATAATACGAATTACAAATTCTTCACGTAGCGTTATATAGTAATACATTTTTAGATAATCTAAATTTAGATTTTTAGATTTCAAAAATATTTGTACTTTAAGCGATGTATCACAATAAAATTAATTCAACAACATAATCAGTTTAAGTCCTGATTTTTAAGTCAATTTAAGTTTCTGCTTGGTTGAATTACTCAAATTTAATTTAATATGTAGAAACTACTACTTATATTATAAAAAAGTTACTATGGAACTAAATACATTTTCATATTAAAATTTAAAGTTTAAAATAGAATAGAATAGTAGTTTAAAGTAGTGGGTAAAACTTATTTGTTTTATTAATATGATTTATTAATTTATTATTTACGAATATCTATCGTATAAGAATAATTATTAAATTTTAGAAAACATTATGCAGTTTAGTGCATTATTTTATTATGCATCAAAAGTACTGCAATGCGCTAAAAAGAAACTTAATAAACAACTTTAATTTTGTAACTTGGAGGTTATTCTGCACTTTGCGATTTACATTAATTTGTACTGGGCATATATTTATTTGAATTATAAATAGTGTAAAACGAGTTAACTTTAAATCATTTTAGAAAACATTTTTAATAGACTCAATTAATCCACACTAACAGTACTTTTTTAAATTTCATAAGTCAAAAATATAAAATAAAACTACGGATATGTTTATGTTGATCATCAACGAGGAATTGAGGCAAAAAATCACGATCTCAAATTATATACTATTGATACTATTTGGTCTTCCAAATAGTATCAGTCGTATTAAAAGGTATGGAAATTAATGGCAATATTTAGGAATTGTTAAAAAATTCGGTAAAGTTCGTTATTCGAATTTGGAGCTTTTGCTGTGTAACTCAATCAGCGGCCTACTGCTGTGGACTGTTCTTCGATTTAATTTGTATTGTTGCTTATTGTGGATACAAAATGTACTTATAACTATTATTATATTATAATCGATTGTTTATCAATCATACAACAACTTTGCTGCAATCCGTAAAGGCTCTAGAATAGCACGTTTTTAACGTACAGGAATATTATTCGAACATGTGCAATATTCCAATTCCATAATATAGCATCAAAATCCATACTTCAGGTAATTACCATTTCAATCGCTTACGTATATACATAAATGATCTTATAATATGTCACAATACCATTAGTTTATTATTTGCTAGATGCCTACTTACTCGAGTGCAATATATTTAAATATAAAAAAATTAGAAAATTAAATTACAATATTAATGCGGTATGTGCGTATAACATTAAAATTTAGAAATCTTTTTATTTATTGATTGCCAATTTAAAATATAAATAAAAGTTTACTACTCCTTACTTACCTATAGACCATAACGCACTAACCGCTTATTGAACCATTTTAGAAAGCGTTAAGCGGTTCAATTTTCTCATTCAATCGGCTCTAAGCCTGCCTACAATTTAGGTTTAGGTGTTGAAAAGATAAAGATGCTTCTTAACTTTTCAAATTTTACGCATACAAGTATAAAGCTACAGCAAGTGTTCATTCTGTTACTTCAATTAATATAAAATAAATCATCCTGTTCATGCAGCATCTTTATTAGAAAATTGTTTGATTAATATAACAACAATAACCGTTTGATTAAATAATAGTGAAAAAAGAAATATATTGTAATAAATTTGTGTTTTTTAAGTGTAAGTATTTAATGCAAACTTTTCGTACAAATAAAAAATTATGAAAATATTGTATTATTAAAAATACCCTGTATACTCAGCATAAAACGGCGTGCTAAACTCGTATAAGAACCCGTACATTTAAAAGTCAAATATCGTGCGTCTCACAGTTTCATTATAGGCGCGGCTTTGTGAAATATCGTAGTTTAGCCAATTTCGTTCTTCGCCGTGAAACCTAATTTTGTAAGACTGAGACAAACCCCATATTTCCTGCTACATTTCTTGATTGAATGATATGAAAGAGCTTGGTAGGTAGCAGGCACCGAAGCAAGAACACGCTTCGGCGCGAATGTCGAAGGTGCGCTTTATCCGTATAGGATTGCGCTCCGGATTTTCTAAGATTTGTCTTATTACTACAGAATTTTGAACGTGCAAGTAATTTATGTCATTTTTGTATGTGTTTGCATACCATACAAAATCACGCAAAAGTCGTACAAATTTTAAGAAAATTGAAATAGACTGTCAGATTTAAATTCATTACAACTATTTGCGTTTGAAAAGTTAGATTGCAAGTAACAAATGTTACTCATAATATTATTTAATTTTATGTAGATATTTATTTTACTTTTTCATTTAAAATTTTAACATCTTTAAATAAAAGACTTTTAAACACCCGGGGTTATAAAATATTGCTCGTAAGTCATGGACGTTATAAACGCTACACTAGATATTGCTTATGCAGATATCTGTAATAAAGCATGTGTTGGCAACTCTTAAGTTCAATATGTCACATCCGGTTATCAGACTATCCCGATGTATAGTATATCCGATAATGTGACTTTACAAAGCTATGTGTACTTTAAAAAAGATGTAAAATAGCTACGATTTTGCATTTTTAATATTGAAGTTTCATTAAAGGGTGGCATTAGGTAGCTTTATTATACTATATAACGAACAATAAGAGTTTAATTTATTTTTTATACAATGGTAATAATCAATATAATTGTATAGGTAATTTTCACGTTTATTATAGTTTTTCCTTTAAAATTAAACATAAATTGGTATATGTATTGATAGATACGATAAACAGATATACCACACTGTTTCGGGTTAATCTTTGGATAGACATGCTATAATACAATTAATTGCAATTAAATAAAACATTTCAGATAAAATCTACGAATGACTTCAGTAATTTATACATGAACAAATAGAAAATGTGACATTTATATAAGAATTTTTCATACACTTAATACAGTGACAGCTTAAATATACCGAACTGTTTGTTTAATTAACTTAAAGGAATAAGGTTTTGTAAGCATATTGCATTGATAATAATAATACTCTAAGTTTTAAAAATGAATTTAATAATTTTCAACTTAAGCGAACTATAAAATTATTAATTGAAAAGAAAATATATGTAGTTGAAGTGATAGGCCAATGAAAATCTAACAAGTAGACACCTTCTTCACAAGTGTCTACTTGTTAGATTTTCGTTGACCTATCACCTCAACTATATTTTCTTTTCAATTTATAATTCAGCTCAACTATGTTTGTCCTTTTTTGCATTTCTAAAAATTTCCAAAATTATTTTAAAATTTTTGTTTTTTAATTAATTCTTTTTCTTAATTTTCTAATTTCTCCAAACTCAAATATTGGTGCTGCTATCTATAAAATTATTAAATTTATTCTTAAACATATAATTTTACAAGTAAATAAATCTATTTAGTATTAGCGTAAGTCACTCAATATTATTATAGTAAATTTATGTATGTAGGCATTATAGTATGTGTATATGTTGGAGACAGGTGGCGAATTCGGCCCGTTGCCGATTTATTTGGACATATCGCCATATGCCCATAACAGAAATGCTAGATGCCGAAATCTGGCATCTGACTATGTCAATTTGAACACATCCGAAATGTTAGATTGTGCTTTGGTCATATGACAAAAACGATTATTTAATTAAAATAAAGGTTTTATAGGGACTAGTGTAACATTTATTTCATTATTTATTGCGACATGAAGTACTTGAATGACATTTGCTATTACATTTTATCATGTTCAGTACACATTTGCACTTTTTGTCACCACATTGTTTACGACAGTTGCATCTTACAAAGCCCTGTAAAAAATTTGATTGTTTTGCCGCAACTGTTCGCAAACAAATTTTTATCAATTTGTGCCTTTTATTAAATCCTGTGGAAATAATTGGTTTTACAACTAAACCTTTCTGCTTTGATTTTTACTTTAATTGGCACGTAGCCCATAATTTTAAATACTCTCCAATGACGCTTCTGGAAACATTACAATACTTCTTAGCAATTTCTTTCTTCATACCTAATCTTCTTTTATGGCCAGTAATTGTAAGACATTTCTTAAATCATTACTAATAGAAACCACATCATCATTGTTACGTTTTGCAATAATTTTCTCTTTTCTCTGTTTTAAACATTTCAAATCTATTTATGCCCGATTTCTTTACTCATAGTTATCTTCAAGTTAGCAAACTTTTGGTTAAATTGACAAAATAACCAATCAGGCAACAACAAAACTTAATCAATCATCTGATTGGCTATTTCGTCAATTTAACCTGAAGTTCGTTAATTTGAAGATAACTACGAGTGAAGAAATCGGGCATTAGACGCCTATAGGCGTCTAATCTAAGTTGCCAAGATTATAACTTAGTTTTTCACCGGCTTCTTTCTTTCTCATGTTATCCTTGACTTGAATTGAAATATTTAAATACTGATCAACGGTCAGTACGGTGGTAAAATTATTACCGCTACTTTTTCCAATCAATTCAAGAAGCTTGTCTTCAAATATATGCTTGTCAACTAAATTTTTTTCCTCCATAATTGAAGCGATTACTTACATTAAAATTTCGTAGTTACGGTACAAAAACCACTAAAAAACAAAATGCATGTGGACACTTTATAAACATAATATGAGGTTATGTTGTTTCGATCGGCATCAGCTTATTTTGTGTATGCGCATTTCGGGATGTGTTCAAATTGAGTTAGTCAGATGCCGAATTGTATCATTATTTCGGCAAATATCATTTCTGTTACGGACATATGACGATATGTCTAAATATATCGGCCACGGGCCGAATTCGCCGTCTGTCTCCAACATATTTTGCTTATTATGTAGAGAATATCTTTTCCAACCTAAAAGAAAGTATGGCGGGAAATTATAAAATAGTAAAATTTACATTTAATTTAATATAAGATCAAGTTAACTGGGGTAAGTGAACTATTGGAATATATTAGCACATTATTCTATTGGTGTCTATGTTTTCTTGGATATATTCTACTTCAAGTTATAAAAATTGATAACACTTAAACCAGTAATTTTAAAGTACTTGTTAATTTAGAATTTGTATTCTTATAGATCTCATTTTCTGATTGTAAAAAGAGACGGTTGTAGTTTTAGCAGTTGAGTACGTGACTGCTAATGCCAAGTACCCGATTAGACTATTTTTGACCGCCTCCCCTCGAAAAGTGATGACAAACCACCGAGGCGTAATCTTTCTAGCATGCTTTCTCAAAATAAACTGTATACACTTCCAATAACAGTAACATGGTTTCTTTGGCCCGAAGATGATTGTTTGAGATCGAAACGCGTCAACCATATTGATAAAAATTGCGAGTAAAGTGCACTTTATTCTAGAATTATTTCATGTAGAATACCTGGCAAGAAACTCAACATAAAGCTAGAAATAAAATTCAATGTTAGTCTCTAATCGGGCACATTAATCATTTATTTTATTATCTTTTCCCAACCTTTAATAATATTTATGGCTCTAATAATTAGCTTATTGCTATCTAACAAAGAGATTGACAAAGATATCTCTTATATGTATGTTAAGAAATGAACCGACTATTTAAATGAATGGGGTCGTAATCAGCTGTAATAAAATGAAGTATTTAGTTAGAGCAGGTAATGCAAATAAGTTAGTAGTCTCTCTTCTTCTTCATGTGCCATATCCTATCGACCAGACGTTGGCGATTCTACTTGACCAAAGCCAAGATACAGTAAATAAGAAGAAAGTAAAACTATAAAACTATAGTAGATATTTTGGGAACTGAGAATATCTTAGCAATATATCGAATAACAATCGATAAACCAGCAAAAAAGCATTAAAATTCTAATCCAAAAAAAATATACTGTGAGTAAATTAAACTCAGTATAGTAAATTAAATTCATTATAGTGATGAGATAATGCAAGAAATGAGGAAATTCGAAAAAAACGGAGATAGTCAAAACAATAATAGATTACATTAAATAAAGCAGGCTACGATCTTACGGATTTGATGGCCTCCAAAGATTTGTCAAATAAGAAAATAAAGACAACATGTGGAGGATTTGAAGCAGGAAGTGCAATAAATAAGTGATTGGAAAAAGACAACTACCAGAAGAGGACCAGCTAAGTAGAAAAGCATGGCATTTATCATGCGAATAAGGACCCATTGAGTTGAAAAAATCGTTTATACTATATTTTATAGTTGGTGATTTAAATAAGGTTATTCCCCCTTATCAGTGAAATACATTATCAATTATTGTTTTAGGTTTTTAACCTAAAAAAAGAAACTAATAAAGGGTTGCAAAATGTGACATTAATTTTATCAAATTTTAAATTATCGATGCTAGAATTGCATAGGTACTTATCAATATTTAACCCAATAGTAGCGCTTATGTATAACTACGATCAATGTTGGTGTAGTGAAGTAAATTTTTATTGTATTGATTTGCTATGACAACAAGCAATGATATAAATTGTATTAAAGCGTGCCAAGTAGTCCATGCAAAATCTCATATTATATTAGATAGCAACACTTCAGTCTAAAGTAATAAAATCATAATTTATATTAGCACTTTGCTTCTACGACAGCATTATCAGTTTTAATACGCTATTATACGTTTTCACATTCAGTAGGTAATTTAAATTCATTCCTAGAGCATGCAATGAATTCTTTACCGTTGCTAACTTGCATTGGAAAACTTATTAGGTACGTTTAAATAATACTGTTTTATACTCAACGTCTACCTAAATAATTTCATTACAAGTTATTATAGTCATTAAATACGTTATTAATGACTGATTAAATTTGAGAAGTACTATTTTTAAAAATATTAAAGCTTACTGGAAATTTCTAAAAGAGAAGAGATAATTTCTTAAGCTTATTCATAAAACGATTGAAATATAAGTATTCAGAGTTAATGAAATTTAATTGCCCCTTGCTGTTTGAAAACCGATAATTAAATTCAACCGCTGTTTGTGGATTTTGCACAAGCCATTTACATCGAAGAGGCCTTTCGTTTGATGATTAATGTGAAGTAACTTTTAGTATTCGGTTTAATTTTCATGTATTATGCTAGTACCTAAAAGTAAAACACAAAAACCTTTTTTCGTTTATTGACATAAAAATAATTGCTTAGAGATTATTAATTTAATTATTATATTATTTAATTATTATAATGATATTCTAAATGGAAAATATTAATTAATCACAAAAATGAATACAGTAATTTATGATATTAATAATTTAAGTTATTAACGTAATTTCTACCATTACTTGTTCACATAAATATGTATAGCAAACAAAACTCGTACATATTTGTTATGTTATACAAAAATGTGTCTGTGGCGGATCACATTGCACTGACAGTTGGCTCGGAAAAGTTTCACCAAATAACCTAAATAATCAAGTCGATAACACGGGTATTCAAAGGTTGTCTATAAAGAGATACAAATCTAGAAAGAAAACTTCCTCCAAGCTCGTTCAACATCGAAGGCAGTTCTCAATAACTCTGTATTAATATTCATTAATAGAACAAACTAGTTGATTTACATCATAACGGTATTTGATGCAAAACACATGCTAAAATACATAAAGTCGCGGTATGGTAAAAAGGAATGTTGGTGTCTCACATACATATTTGTTCTCACTTTTAATCGTATGCTACTTGACAGAAGCGTTAGTAGTGATCTTAAAAGCTTTTATGGCAAATTACCTCGGTGGTTTGCCATTGCCTTTCGAGAGAATACGGCCAGATTATAGTTTTTACTCCTACAGTGCTCGAACCAGGTATCTTGGCTTAGAAGTCAATGCATTTAAGCACCAAGCTTTATAACCGTTTTCACACAACATAATACATATTTACATGTTATTTTATATTACGTGCAATTTTGTGAGATTGAGTTACGAAGAGTATGTATATTATATATTTTGAGTATTCTAGATTTAGACATGTTATCTTTAAGCATTAGTTAAATGTGTAGTTAATTAAGAAACATTCTCAGTTAATTTTAAATTTGTCTATAAATGCTTTAATCTACAAACCTTTATAAAATTCCACAAATTCCATAATCGTTAAGAATTAGCTGCTCTAGCAACATTTGTTAATATTTGTAATTATTCCGTAATGTTGCGGTATAATATTTGAATTTATTGAAATACTAACAGAGAATTCTGTAAAAAGCATTATTGTGCTCTGCTGCGGTTATTTTTGAATCACGGCGAAAATTTTAAATTTTCCGGTAGCGTTTAAATGCACACAATTATGAAAACAACGTAATTTATTACCATATGCATATACATACGTACATATTATGTAGTACATATTATGTACATACATATTGTGTAGGTGCTTTTTGATTAAAATCGCTAAGTCTTGTTGTGCACCACATTAGAATCAATTTGAGATTTATTAATTTTATAATGTAACAACAAATAAGAAGAAACACCTTAAAACTTTAAACTTCAAACTGACTCCGTCCAAAAACGCAGCGCCAAAAGCTTCAAGAGACATTAATCAACACAGCTATATACTATAAATAATTTAACAAAAAAAGCAAAAATCAAAGCAAAACAATAAACATTAGATCGGTTTGACAAACCAATTCTTTCGATAACTTTTGATTCTCATTATCAGACTCTGATTAGAACTGTTTTACACTTAACATTTTTTTATTTTACATTTTAACGCATAATTTTGTTTTATTATAGAAAACAAAAATGAGTTTTCAACCATAAACTTTGTGATTTCATGTTCAGCATGCGGTCATTTCTCATTGAACGTATATAATAGTAGTAATTTTAGCTTAGGAAGTTCCTATATATAGTAATACATATTATGTCATTTTAATTTCAATTAAGTACCTACCTATGTATGTATATATATATGTATAAATATATAGACCAATAAAGTGATATTAGATTAACTACATATGTACGTATAATATGTTGTGCGCTGGAATGCAATAAAGTTAATAAATTACATTTGAGGGACAGCAGTGTATTAAAAATATAACTTAACGATTAAGTTTCTAAATTTTTGGATGCCATTAAACGAAATACCTTGGTGGAATAGTAGAATATCAAGGTGTGTTTCTGAATCATACATCCAAATAAACACTCGATTCTAAAATTGTTCTGCAAGGACAAGCCCACACAAATGAATAATAGAAAAAATGAAATATGTTCCTTAAGTTTACACTTGATTTGACAAATTTTTAGTTTGTAAAATTTCTGTTATTATGACAATTTTTTTGTACAATAATTAATCTCAAACTATAAAATTTATTATGAGTTGTTGAAGTGGGATTTATTTTGTTACGAATAGGTATATCTATCTGTCCAGTAGCCTGTAAATTTATAGTATTAGTGACTAGCAATGGATTACGCAAAGCAATTTGAATATTTGCACCTAAATTTGTACACACATTAGCATTCAATGAATATTCAGAGTCATTTATAATTATTATAAAAAATTTACATAAAATTGGATTTTAACTGACAACACAATAAATGTTTAAATAGATTATAATATGTGTACCTTCTACAGTTTAGTTATAAATTTTAAATATTTCTGCCAACGGGTTATTTATTTAGAGGTTTCTTTACATTTCATATTATTTAACATTAATTTCATAATGCATAATATTATTATGTACATACATAAATGTATTATTATAATATTATGTTGTATGTTGATAATAATATGGTCTAAATTGTATATTATGCTGTTAGTTAAAATATCTTACCTGATAAATTTTGTTATGAACTTAAAATATCGATTAATAACTAAAATAATCAATTTTATAACTATAGAAATATATGAATTAATTTTGATGGGTTGAGTTTGCCCACTTTCTGAGGATCCACCCGCGAGCAAGAATTATTATCCACTCAGCCAGATTCAACCTAGCGCTTAATTTAGATATCAACGTCTCTTAAAATCCACCACCAGGTACCGAAAACAAATGAAGGAGATATGGGGAAACGCTCCGGCACTCCATACTGACCAAAACTTTATCATCAAAGCTGGCACATTAGCCTCAAATCCTGCATTTTTAAAATCGATGATTAGTAGATATGTTTTAATTTCAAAAATATTTTTAATGAGTCCGTCACCGAAAGAAGCGATACCATCAGAATTGTATTATAAATAAACAAAATCTAATTCTAAATTATTTTTATCGATAGAAGAGTAAATTTTCACCTTTCTGTAAAGTATATGTATATACTATGTACGTTTATTAATGAGAGTGGAACGGGGTGTACAAATTGTACCGTCTAGAGGGGTTTTTAAATCCTCCAAGACTTTCACACCAAACAGCGAACGGTAGCTCAGATAGAAATCGTAGAGCAGGTCGTGAATCACTCTCAAATATGTACAAAAATGAAATAATTAATGGAAATTAATGAAATAATTCCTTTGTTTTATTTATTTTTTGTTCTGTGTTTGTTCTGAAAGAGATTGAGAAGAAATGTCACATCTTTATACTATATCTTTGCTTTTGTTAACTTAAACAATTCTTCCTTTCTTGTACGTTTTATTTACTTTAGCTGGCGCCCTATTTATATTATTTTTTTCCCATACTGAGCAGTGAATTTTAATTACAAATCCACCACGATTTTAGAACCACCCTCGCTTTTCGACTAAATACTTAAATGTATCAGAGTTAGCCGATCGTGTAATAGCAGTACGATCAAGCAAGTCAGTACGATCAAGAACATTGCAGCAAATATTGCTGTAATGTTCGTAATATTTTTATAGAAAAGAAGTTTACAAGTTGGTAGTAACACTAAAGAAGATAATCACTTGCAAGAAATTATTAACACAAGATAAGGAAGCTCCATGGCAATGAAGTTCAGTTCAGTTGCGTTCAGTTCAGGTATGCATAAAAGGTAATAGTGCTTTCTCCATTGTATTAAAAAACATTGTGTTTTCTTTACATCTTTCTGTCTTCAGTAAAGCATTTGCTCCGGTTGGTTTAAACAGTAATTCACAGATAGTTTCAATAATCTGGAATGACGATTTAAAAGAAATAAAAGAAGAAGACATCACAATGAGTGTAATTCACAAATTTCTGGCATCTTGTGACAGTAGAAATACAAAAAAAATTATTGTCTGAATGGATAACCCAGCTCATACCAAAATAAACGCGGTGTACTGTTTTCAATCCTAATCTATTTGGTTACATTCAATTTGAGCATTGCTAAAAGCATTGAAATTAAATACTTTCGGTCTATGAAAGCATCAAAACAATAAAACAAATCTATGATTTTTGCGACTTTTACTTAAAATGCCAGAAGTACACAAAGAGTTAAAAAGCTTTTAACAAGAAAATTTTTTGTGGCAAAACAGCTAATCTCAAAACGGATTTATTTACATAACATTGTTTCAGTTAAGCTTTTTGATAAATATGGTTTTAAACTACGAAATTATTACAAAGCAATGATTAGAATAGAGTTTTATCATTTTCTTCTGTATTTAGGAACAAGTTAGAACTTGCAAAATGTGAAAAACCAAAAGGGATTTTTATCAAAAGGATGGATTACTGATAAGAAAATTGTCTCTTATTCGACAAGGCCAGATTATAGTTCTAGCAGTCTCGGTCCCTCAGTAACAATAAAGAGAAAGAAGATGACATCAAAACTTATGTGTTTACAATGGTGTCGAAATAAAGAACGCCTCGCACAGCGAACGCTGCACACAGCGAACTTCCTATTCGGTCATTTTATGATTCATACAACGAACTTCGCTTCACACAACGAAGTCGCCCGCAGGCACTGCAGTCGTTAGTCACTGCGCTTAACTTACGCACGTATCACGGCAGGCGTCCTTTTAAGTTAAACTCAATATTTTGGAAGATGCTTGTGCCTTCGTGGACCCAGGAAGAAGCAGTTGTTGATGACACAAAGTGGTGAAGGACATCATCACAGTGGCCCAAAGGCTGGAATTAGAGGTAGAGGAAGAGGATGTAGAGGAGCTTATTGAGGAACACGAAGAAGAGCTGACAACTGAAGAGCTCCAAGCACTTCTGGTCCTGCAACAGGACAATGCTCAAAGGGAAGCGTCATCTGATAACGAGGATAAACAATCAAACAATTCCAACTGCTGACATCAAGAACATCCTGGTCAAATGGAAAGCAGTTCAGAAGTTTACCAATGCCCACTATCCGGATTCAGCTGAAGCAAACAGGATCAACGATCTTTACTCCGATACTCTTGTCCGTTATTTCCGGCAGATGTTGAAGAAAAGAGAAAAACAAACGACTTTGGACAGGTTTTTCATGAAACCATCGGCCAAAAAGCAGAAAATGGATGAAGATGTGCAAGATTCGGTAGACTCTACTTAGTCTGTCTTAAAATTAAAAAATTATGTTTTTAGATGTATGTATCTAAATAAAATAATAACAAAAATTTATCTTTTTCATGTCATCTTAGCATATTTTATGCTACAGAACGAATTATTTTTTTAACATGTATTTATATAGGAAAACGCGTTCACATAACGAACTTTTCACATTACGAATTTGCTCTTGGAACGAATTAAGTTGTTTGAATTTATTTATTTCCTATATTATTTATACTTCATTTTAAATAGTTTATAGATAATATCTCAATATAATAAATATTATTGTATAAAATTATCAGTTTAATAATACTATTCCTTAATGAAATGTCACTTATTTTGTACACACTCAAACCTGTTTTTGTGCGAGGATAGAGGCCGCAAAAACAAACCCTTAAAAAGTTATCGTTATTTTTCGTACTATGATGGAATTATTTTATATACCACCCATTTACCCATAATAGTCTACTAACATTATATTCATTTTATAAAAGTTAATTTAAGTAATAAGCTACTTCAATAGAACGCCCTTGTATATTCGGTTTTTTTTAAATCTAAAATATAGTGTGTAATCGCTAAGGATTATTTTTGAGGTAACATAAGAACATTGGTACAATATGTATTCAAACTGTTAGTACGGATATTATAAAAAGCAACAAGTATACAAAGTTAAACATACATACATATTATGTGCTTATATGAAGAGAATGATGTAGAAGCAGAGGCAAAAAGCGAAAGAGAGTTCAGCGTAAGATGACGAAAGGAATACTAATTATAATTATATAAATAATTATTAAGAATTTAAGGTATGTACATATATGTATACGTAAATGTATATACAGTACATTTAACAAATAAAATTTTAAAACATTTACTGAATTTAAAACAGAACATCAAAAATTTCAATATAAAAAATTCTGTAGTTGAAATGTTCTGCGTTGAAACACCTGCGCATTAACTCCAAATTAAGAGACGTGAAAGTAGAATATGGACATATACAAACGTACAATCATATTTCTAATTTCAAGCATATCGAGTATAGTCAAGAGACCGCTAAAAAATCCTATACGAGTCAACATCGTTTTTCATATTAGATGGACCTGCTTACAAAAAGATAATCATGAATATTTTTTACAGCTTATTGAATATAAATAGAAGAAAAGAAATCCTACATTTAAAAAAGCAATTACAAAAGTTAACAAAAATTTTAACAGGTCACGAAGATATCAGAAAACACTTAATTACCATAGAGATGACAAATGATCATAAGAATGTGATACGTGAGGAGAAGTAAAGATTCCATTTCACATTTTGCGATTTTGCTTTACCTTAATAATTCGAAAAGTTATCTCAGAATTCTGTAGTTGGAAATGGAAGAAATATCAAATGTGTACCGAAAAAAAGTATTACAGTATACCCAGTGCGTGAGGCACATTAAACTTCAGGTTAGCTTTTAGTTTGTCCACACCCTACCGAAATAATAATGATAAAACATGTTTAATGGTTAGTTTAAAAATTTCATTTGAACAATAAAATTGATACAAACACTCGTTAATCTCTAAGGCTTTTAAGACTGATTGATATAAAATATTCATTTAAAAAACGATATCATATAATATTTTTTGTATTGTTATGTAAGTTATAATCTATAGAGATTTAAAGATAAAATAATGTACAATTGACTGTCATTTCTATTACCGAACAGAACGATTAATAACGATAAAAATTATCAAAACCGTATTAGTAGTGGTACTATATTTACCCTTTCTAAGTTTGTAATTGATCAGCATGTAACATAGCCTGAGAGAAGCACAGCTGTGCTCCACGCTTAATGATTAATTGCACTCTAATTACATTATTCATTGGTGATTGACACGCCAGGGTCCAGTTACGACGTATACATGCATAGGACGAGTCTGCTAAACATCATTGCTAATAATATTGCGGAATCCCAACCCTTGATTAACCTACTTGCATAATAAATAAACTTAATTGAAGATATTGATAACTTTTAGTAAGTGTCCGATCAAGTATTAGCAATATTCCACACCCAGTTACAGGTGATAGAATAAACCTAGGAAGTTAAAAAAATATTTACAATATGCTGATGCGTCTTTCGCTAAATGTACTAATTTGGCAAATTAAGGCAGGTCACATATCAAAATTAGGGTATTACAAAGAGTTGACTTTTATTCGAGATCATTATGTATGTACCAATATACCAATATTATTAGCACTACTTATTATTTTAGATATCAGAACAATATGCATAAGTAACGCTTCTTGTAGTGAAGCTCCAAAATAAGCAATAATATCCGTATTTTGAAACAATTAAAAAAATGAAATTGTGCAGTTAATGGTAGTTTAACTGTTATCTGTGTATCTGTTGTACTACGAAGGAGAGTTGCCGAATACTCACAGTGTATTTGTAATTTCATAAACCTATAACAAAAATTTGAAAACATATTTGTATTCTGCTTTAGTTATCCTACAATACGAATACGGCTATTAAAATGCAAATAATATGTTTTAAGAATAAATTTTAAAAATAAACAAGTTCATTTTAACCTCATTTAATTTAAAAAATAATTTTAATTTTTAATTTTAATACAAGTTAATATATAATTCGTATAAAACACAAATAATATTTATCTTTTATTAATATTTTCTTACACCGTTCATTAGTTATATTCTGTTTGTGATTTAATAAATGAATAAACTTAAATAAAATTGGGAAATTAAATTTGGAAAGTACAAAAAACCATTGACAACATTGAAGAATAGAGAAGCGAGAGCATAAGCGTTGCATTCCTAACCACCCGTTGTTTAAATTGATTCGACAGCTAAGGAATTTAATACCATTCAGAAAGCCATTAATTGCAAAATAGAACAATCACTTCCTTTTTAATTTTGTATATTATTTGATTTTAAAGTAAACGATTTAACTTATGAATATAAATATGTTTTTAAAAATTTGAATATATAATATTGAATTAATAATATTAAAAATTTACTCACTTGCTTTTGCTTTTTAGACTCTTTTTAGGTTCCAGAATATCCATCCATTAGGCGTTTTAAACTCTGAAATAAAAGAAAAAAAAATACTTATTTCGATCTTTAGTTAATTATTATTAAGGTACACTAGGACTAGTAAGTATAATATATCGAATATTGTGTATCACAAATGATTGCTTTAAAACATAAAACTTTACAATTTTATTGTTATAAAAAATAGCAAAGATAATTACTCGTATTATCTATAAGAAAATTTTAAATAGTTCTTCAGATGTAATTATTTTAAAGAATATAATTTATTATTTAACCATTTCTTAATAATCTATGATTACACACATACGCGACAGAGTTTATTTTAAAGTAAAACACAAAGAATTTGAAGATTTAACTAGATAACTTTTAAAATTGAAATTTTTTCAATGCTTGCAGGCAATAAATGTATCTGCTCAAGCTACGAGTAGAAAATTCAGACTTTAACAATATTAATGTTTAAGTGAAAAAGATATTTCGACCGATATTTAAAAAGTAGCTCCTTGAAAAATTAAATGTTAGACGTTATTATTATAACTTCCGTGTATGTACATATGTATATACTAAAGTATTTACTTATCAATACATGATTAGATAATAATTTAAGAGCAATTAATGTAAATGCGTTTGTAATTGCAAATATTAGATACGCAACAAATAAAAAAATACATTTTTTGCCCACAAATTAAAATTGAATCATACCCATCTGAATTTAGCATCAATACAATAACCAGTTATTTAACCGTTTAAATAAAAATATTACTAGTACAAAATATGTCACATACACACATTTTAATATGTCTAATGGGATTAATCTACTATAAAATAGAAAAGGATATCAATGATTATGAACCTACATACATTTGACTTTTATCATGTAATTCAATAAATTAATAAAACACTAAGCATAATAATGTAAATATTTAATAATAAATTTTATAAAAATTTGATGAATTTATCTAATTGAAACATAATTTTCATTTATTTATCTTATTTTATATGGAAAATTACTAAATTTGAAAAACCAGTCATGGATTGATTATTTATGCCCAATTTCTTCACCTAGAGATACGAGCATCTCTTAAGGGTAGGCTTCATGAATCTCCCGCATCTTTCATTAAAATTGATATTATACCTATAAATTTAAAACATTTTTTGAAAAATGGCTGTAGCTTTTCTAAATAACTTCAAAAATATTACCTCTAAATTCCATGGAGATAATATCTTAAGGGGTTTCTGAAATGACTATAAAAAATAATTTTATTATTATAAATAAATAATAAAATAAAACTTATTATTCGTAGGCATTTAAGAAATCCCTTAAGATATCATAATTTAGAGATAACTTTAAAGTTTTAGATCTGATTCAAACAAATGTTCAATAATGTCTTTAAAAATACTAAATTACATAAATAAAAGTGTGTATCAGCAATCAAAATATGATCTTCCAATTTCAATGATTTTAAATCATTGGAAGTTCAATCTTCCTAATATTAATGTATTATATTACATATTAATTTTAATTATATTGTTTGGTTTTGTAATAAATTTACATAGCCCGAAAATATCTGATTTTATTAAATCAAAATATATACATTAATAGATTTGCAATTAATGTTTCAACACACACGAAAAAACATCAACATTTATAGGAATATCAATGCTAGTAAGTGCAAGTGCAAATTCCCTAACTTAATCATTTAAATCACTTTGTAATAATTAATATCGTAATTACCAGGAAATATTAGCGTACGGTAATGTAGTTCTAAAAGGAAAAATTAATAATGTCTGATAATGTCTATCAAGAAATATGAAAGTTATATACTCACAAATAAGTTTTAGAATACACAGACATTTAGAACATTTTATAATAAAAATAAATAAAACGACTTTGCCTAACTGTCGTGAGAAAAGCGGTCGTCCAACACATTGCACCCCCATTCTGTTGTTACATATATTTTCTTTGTTACAGCTATCGCTAACTCCCACTTGTTTGTCAAAGCTTTTTAATCCAAAAAGTGTTATTTATTTTGTGTTTCTGCTACATTTTAAAAGTTGTTTTTAAATACTATTCAAGTGGGCATTTTTAATATTTCGATTATTGCTATCCTAATTGTACAATATTAATAATAATTAATATTAATAGCTACTTTTTAAACTAACTAGGTAAAATAATAATAATAATACATGTATTATTGATGCACCTACTCGAATAATGTGTTAATTACATAAATCAACTTTATTTGTAAATATCAGCTAATTATACGGTGGATGATGACTTCCGTACTTGACGAATTAAATTCTTAAATATAAATTTAAAAACCTTAATTTGTATTTCATTCATAAATAAATTTAAAAATTATTATTATTTGGTATGATGCAAGTATAAAGAATTGGGTTTCGGATCGTAAGTTCCATTATCAACTGCTGCTAAATTATTTGTGTCGATTTTCCGAATTTCCCGAATTCGTTTTGAATTCCCCTTACCACTACTAAATTACGAAATTTAAAAGTAATAAGTATTTTTAAGTTATTTAGAAAAGCCTCTGCTGTATTAAAAAAGTTATTTTTTTAAATTTCTAGGTATAACATTAATTTTAAAGAAAGAGAGGGGGTCTCATGAAGCCTATCTTTAATATCTAATACCTAATGTATCCCATACTTCAATCAATGTCAAAACATTTAAACAATTTTGCAACTGTAAAGTGAGCAGTATAAGTACAAAAGAATTTCTGACGAGTTCAATGTAAATAGTTTTCTTATTATTCAAAATCACGGTTAATTTGAAATTAAATACACTTCTTAAAATCTGATTTAAAAAACTGCAGTTTTAAGACCTTTATTGAAATTTAAACTGGTTTTAAATTTAAATTATAACATTATAATTAAAGAAATTATATATATTATTAATCTCTGAAATTAATATTAAATTAAAATTTTGAAATTAAAATTTAAAATAAAATTAAAAATTCCTGAAAGCTTACGAATAATATTTCGTTTTATTGTTTATTTAACCTTTTAATTTTAAAATTTTTAATCTAACATTGCAGAATTAATATGTTTATAATATGTTTATAAAAACTTATAGTTTTATTAAAAATCAATCCTAAACTATCAGAAATTAAGCAAAAGTGGTCGGTATTTATATTAACCCTTCATTCTTACATATAATTTATAACTTTATCATTCATGATAAAACTTTTAAGTCAGATAATATTTATTTATTGCGCAGAATTATTTCCTTAGACAAAAGGGTGGTGTAGTCTATACGTCTTCGATTCTATACAAAAGGTGCGGGTTGTTAAACTTTAAGGATCTGAATTAAAACTTTCCAACTTTATAACTACTCCTAATTTGCTTGGCATTAAAAGTTGTGATATTTGTTTACAGTTTTCAAATTTCATACATGAAATTTTATCTAATAATATTTCATCTCAAAAACATTTATATTAAAAACATTCTTATACTCTTAATAATAATCAAATAAGGTAATACGATAATACATATTAATTAACTTTGTGTTTATTAAATGTAATTTGCTAATTTAATGTGCATATACCAGGAAAATACCATCTTCCATAGAATAGAAGTAGCCACGTTTTCACTTTATCTTAATAAGTTTGACGTATTTAAATTTAAAATACAAATTATTTCACCTAAATACTGGGTATTAAAAGCTAAGAAATGTTATTATTTTACTTGTCTTTGTGACGAAATTTCACCAGCATTCAAAGATTCTCCCCAAATGTGATGAGATCTTCGTAATGCATTGAATTCCCGAGTTTGACTCTGTGATAATGACAGTTCAGTAAGGAGGAAACAAAGTAATGTTTTGTTTGCGGCTTGCGTGATGTACGCATTGTATTCAACAGCTGAAGGATTCAAATAGGTTATATTTACATAAATTTAATTTAGCCTTAGGCAAAACAAGATTAGAGGTTTATCTTTGTTTTTGCGTTACACCTAAACTGACTTACGTTATTGTAATAACTTTAATATTTAACGTTCTACAACTACAAATAATTGTTTAAATATTACCTATAACGTTAATATTAATTGATAATTCATAAATTATAATTACCATTAACAGCGCTAAACATAAATATCATCCTTTGAGAAGAGTTATTATGTGTACACCTAATGGACTTTTGAAATTGGTGATCAAATACAGGATGTACATACGCATATTATATTATGTATGTATACATTTATATTTTTTAATTTAATTTTAAATTTAAACATTATTTGTGCCATTATTTTATCCCTCACGTTTTCGAATCATTAATTTTTTTTATTTTTATAAACAACTTCAACTTTTAAATTGCCGAATAATGCCTAACAAATTAATTATTTTAATTTTTGTAATTGGTTTAATGCCATTCACAAATAATATTGTTAATAATAAAATTTGTATAACACTGGCTTCAATCAAAGAAATCATTAATTCTGTGTATTATCTTAGAACATAAAATTATAAGATAGTATACAGAAGTAAATGTTAGTAGAGTAACGTTGCTTTATTCCAATATCCTAGGATTTTTATCACGTGGAACGTCATTTTCAATTCGCTCGTTTTGGTGGACATACAATTTGTTGTTGTGCCGTTAGACGTCAACAACGTTGCTTAAGCTCCAGAGAAATCGACTTAATATCTAAATTAAACATCTCATAATACATTTTAAATGTTGCTAATTTTAAAATATTTGAGTGTCCTACATTTATTTTTATCTGTGAGACCTAATTCCAAACTAGGTCCCAAAATAACAAAAGATGAATAATCTTGACACTATGGGATTGGAGGTGGGACATGAAATAAAAGATATTATGTTAGAATACTTAAAGTACTTCTCTGCAAGTAAAAGAAAACTAAATAAAAAAGTCCAATCGGACAAATGAATTAATTTTAATTAAAAATATTTGACGACTGCACATAAAATATTATATCTGTATATCTTAGAAATACAAAATATAAATAGTAAGAAAAGTATAAATAACTTGACACTAATATGCAGGTTACATGAAATATATTAAGCAAATATTAAGTGTTGACACTAAGTAAGAAGATTCCACCCAAATCGATTGATTCTTTATTAAACATTTTTTCCGACCTTAAAGTGTGATAAAATATTAACAATTTATTATATTGTAAACAATTCAAATGTCACAAAATTACAAAAGATTTGTTACTAATTATGCATTTAACGAAAACAAAATATTAGAGATTTTACATGAAGTCATTAAATTTAATAATTATTCATTTTGGACTTCGATGTGCTCTCTAAAATAGAACTACAAACCCCATATAAATAATCATTATTTATTATCATTATGATTTACTGTGTAAATTTAAATAATATTTACAGTAGCTAATCAGTATAAACTTAATACATTCCTGATAATTGCAGGAAACCAACTTACAAAAATATTAAAAATTGGTTGGATTTACATTTCTCTATATCATTCTTTAATAACATATTTATAGAAAAATAGAAAATAAAATAAAGGTCAACAGCTGGATTAATCAATTGTTTTGCATTTAAAAACAGATAAGTTAATTAATAATAGGATTAGATAGTATTATAACTTAGCGCCAATTAAATCAGGTGGTCAGGATTTAAGGCGCTTTAAAAAACTCAAACCCTAAAATACACTATTTTCCATATAGATTTTACTTTATAATAATAATTGTTAATGTAATAAAGTAAATCTTTTAATTATATTACTTTAATTATAAAACAAAGATATTTTGTTGATTTACATTGCTTGAAAATGTTTAATTAATTTATGACATAAAGGTAAATACATTAAATATTTTAATATATTAAGTTTTGCGTATATAGTTGACGAAAATATAATTTGTAATAAGTGTATATTTGTAACGATAATTGATTGTAATAATTATTAATAATCGATTTATAAAGTTTCTAGTTTATAATTAGCTTCATAATTAATTGTTTTCTCATTTCCCTAATTGCTAAACGTCACAATAATTCCAATTTAATCAAATTTTAAATATCAAATTAATTTATTTATAGACCGATTTTAATTAGTTTAAACACTATTGAATAAATTCGGTTATGACTAATTCGTTTTACACATAAATTTTCTTTCAAAATGGCCGAACGTTTCCGGATAGCATTTATTTTCATTATTATACTACTAGTGAATAATGAAATATTATTACCTCAGTGACAAAAGTCGTTTTCTCATTTCGCCTAATTGCTAAACGTCACAAAATTCCAATTTAATCAACATTTTAAATATCAAATTAATCTTATTTATAGACCGATTTTAATTATTTAAACACTATTGATAGAATTTCTTGGTTATGCTAATTCGTTTTACACATAAATTTTCTTTCAAAATGGCCCGAAGTTTCCGGACTACGCATTTATGTTCATTATTAACTACTAGTGAATAATAAAATATTATTCACCTCAGGTGACAGAAGGCTTTTGGAAAGTGCATTACAAATTTTTGTTATGGATGATGCTGTAAGAACAAAAGACAGGAAGGTCATGTATCATTCATATTTTAAAATTATCTGAAAAAAATAATTGGTAATCTAAAAGTGTAATTGTATTGTCAACTAGTAAAAAATTTATAATATTAAAATCATTAAGCATTAATAAGTTTTCGGTATTCTCTGTTTCAACGATGATTGAATTTAATATCGAATAATAACATGGAATCTAATATGGAATAAGACAAGGTACAAAACCGTCAAAAACTTTTATGCGGATTTCAATTGATTTTCTTTTCAACTTGTTGAAAGAAAAAAATTGTTTTAATATAAACAATGATTTCTTGAATTTATAAATAAGTAGGTATCTAAAGAACAAAACAAGAAAGCATACTCGATTAAAATTTTATAAGACCATGGCGGTGCCAGTACTAGTATGGAAGTGAATGCTGGGTAACAACCAAAAGACAGGAAAGTCAGATCCAGGCGGCGAAGATGAAATTTTTGAGAGCAATTAAAGGATGTACGCGAGAAGGTAGAATAAGGAACGTCAAAATTAGAGAAGAACTAGGAATCTTCAGTATTGGAGAAAAACTAAAGGAAAACAAAAACAAATGGACACAACATCTGGACAGAATGAGACATGAAAGAATACCAGCACAAGTCAGAAGATATAAACCAGAAGGAAAAGAAATGTCGGACGACCTAGAAAGAGATGGTAGCGTGACAGGCCTTAGAGCCTAATGCGAAAAGTGTAGAAGAAGTAGAAAACGAAGAACCTTTGGTTATCACAATTTTGTCTTAAAGATGGTTTTAAAATTTAGATAGTAAATACTTTCATTCTTACTTAAAGAGGGCACCGGAGTTAGTAAATTTAAAAATTCAGTTTTAATATATATTAATTCAAATTTTTAAAATTATAATAGTAGAAGATCCGAACCTAAATCGACCTTCACCGAGTTGATAATAGAGTGAAACCTATTTTATAATAAATTTAGTATATTAGAAAATATATTAAAATGGGTTGCAAAAAAATCCTGGACAGGGTATTTTAATATTTTTTAAAAATGATTTTAATTAAATTTTGTAACATCAAGATAATAAGAAAATTTTATGCTGACTTAAAGTACAAGACGTATAGAATGTGCAGCCATTGGGTTGCCTATTTTTACTTGGACAAACTACTGGGTTGCCAGGTATAAACATGTATGTCAATGCCAGTTACTTTCACTTGAATTGATAAATGAACAATAAAACGAAACATTATTATTATTATTGTTCATTTAACTTATAATTTTAAAAATTTGAATTAATATTAATTTCAAAGGTTAATAATATAAATAATTTCAGTTTTAATATATAGTAGTATATACTATTAAGTTATAATATTTCTTTATTATATTAAAATTTTCAAAATTAATAGGTTAAATAAACAATAAAACCGAATTATTTGTGATCTTTCAGCAATTTTGTAAATTAATTTTAAAAATTTTAAGCTAATATTAATTTCAAAGGTTAATATATTATAATTTCAATAATATTTATTTATGAAATAATTTTTTGGATACCTTAATAAACCATTAAATGCATTTTCTCAAAATGCAATTCTATTTAACTTATGGTTGAAAATTCAATTTTTTGATTTTGTATAAAAATTCAATATAATTTGCACTGAATCCAAAAAATCAATAAACAATTTGACATGGTTTATACTTAAGTTTGTGATTCCGCTAACCTAAACTTATTGCAATTTCTTGCCATAGTTTTTGAAACATCTAAAAAACAATTTTCTTCTTGTGCCTTAATACCAAATAACATTTCGAACATACTGTAAAACTTTCAGTGAATCATTTTAAAAATTAAAAAGTTGTAGTTGTTAGTTTAATAATAGTAAACATTTTTATTTTTATTTCAACAATTAAAAAAGCAAAAGATAATATAATCATTTCTGTTTTTTTCCTATCGAAAAGTTCTAGTTTGTAATATTATTATGTGATAAATTTAATTAAAAATAATCAAATATTCTGTAAAATGTAATATAAGTTTTAATAAATTATAAGCTATGAGTTGTACGCTGTAAAATGCACGCGTGAGCTTTTTGTTAATTGCGAGAACAATGCATTGTTAACAATTATTATTATTATTATAGGTTATAAGATTTTACCTATTGTATCAGAAAAAAGCATAAAAAAGTTTTCAATTCGTAAAGATTTTTAAATAACTTTGTCATGTTTACAAATGAATTAAAAGTTTTGCCATTAAAAATATATTTATTAAACAGCTGTATTAAAAACGAAATTAAAAAAACATATTTTACGCTTATTTATCCGTGTTAAAGAGTTAGTAAAACATAACTTCATCAATGTCATTTGTCTTGAAATTTGGATTACTGTTTTAATTGGCATATGGTTTCTAAAGTTCCCACACTTTTATTCATAAAATTTTTAAGTTGATGATGATAGACTGAGTATGTCATCTAACTGCGTAACTATATCTAATAATACATTTTTAGTTTGTGAGGTAATTTAAGAAAGCTGGCAATGTATGCAACAAATTGAGCTTTGTGTTGCATGCTATATTTATTTTCTATTTTTACTAATAATTATATTTAAAATTACGCACTAATCTCTTCACATACCATAAAAATGTAATTGTGCTTTAAATTAAGCAAGCTATTATATTTCTTTGTAATTTAGATTTAATTGAAGTATGTTGTACGTTGTAATACATGCATACATATCGACGGTTGAAAGGCAAAAGTGGATAAGCGACAAATTTGTTTAAGCGCCAGTAATTTTGTAATAAAATCTATTTCACTCTATATGAGTAATAATTGCAAATGCAAATATCCTTGCTCCTGTAAATAAATATACATTTTACAAATTTTTTTTTACAAATTTTCAACTTTAAATTGCAATATTATCAAAAATATTCTTTACATCAATATTACATTTATTCGATTTTAACTTTATCTAGTATATTTGTCCAACCCGGTATATTAAAAAGGGAAACTCATAACGCCATTTACGGTTAGTAAAATAAATAATGGGATTAGTGCGTTGAGTGCCCAGTGGCAGATTTTTAAAGGATGTGTTTAAAGATGAATGTGTTGTGATTGTTGTAAAATGATTAGATAAATCAAACAAACGATTTTAAATTTTAAAGTAACAAAAAGAATTTTGTAAATAATATTAAATAATAAAATTTAATTATTTAATAATTAATCTGTGAAATTTCACGTAAGTAAGAAATTAATATTATAAATCACAAATTGATTAAATCGAGAAAGATCTTTTGTCGAAAAGTGACCCCTCGGTTTTTTTTGCAAAAGGCTTCTTTCTGTTTTTCGTTAGATTATGATAAGGTTGGCTATTTATAATTGCTATATTTATTTAGAGATTATTTATTTTAATTTACTTTATTGTTTTGAAATTTAAAAATTTTATAAAAAAGGGGCAAATTTTATATTTTTTTGGTTTTTATTACTTTTTATTTTTCCCTCTTTTTTCCCCCTTTTTAAATGGGTTGGGGATCAAAAAACAATATTTTTTTAAAATCACGAAGCAATATGGTGTTTTAAACCCACTTTAAATTTTTAAAACCAAAAAACTCTAGGAATACGAGATCCTCTTCTATCATTAATTTTTCCTTAAATTATGAATTAAACCAGTGCATAGTTTCTCCATCACGCATCTCATCACATGACCGAGATTATTTAATTTATTTTTTTTTATTAAAAGCACTAGCTGGATACCCGGCTTCGCCCGGGGTCTCATTAAAAGGTGGAACTCTGCCATTGTCTGACAAGGAGACCACCCGACCTTACCCTCACCGATTTGCTTGATTTTTGTTTTACGAGCAGGTTATGACTAGAAATGAAGCGGGCCAAAATATTAGAGCGCGATATTCACCCGTTGCCGAGAAAATCTACTTTGAAAATATCGTCTTTTTTCATATTTTATGGGGTACGGCTGAAGGGTCTAGTAATTTTCTTATTGGTATCTGTGGATATAGGGATAACAAAAAATACTATATATAAATTAAAATTATAATATATCAAGCTGTGTACTAAAAATCAAAAATCTTATTTTTATCTATTAATCTTCGGAGGAATCATCCGAAAATTCGCAGGAGCCAGGGTGATATTCGTCGTAAAAACAAAAAGCAATATGTTTCACTACATCGAGCGCACCTTATAAATGCAGTTTTCTTACACTTGCAAGGATTGTTTAAAATTTCTATGGGGAAGCACATTTGGTTTACATTTATGAAAACATTTCTCTCGTCAGTGAGCTTGGAAGCAAACCACGCGTACTGCAGCATATCCGAAAAATTGGTGAGGACAACTGATGTTGTACTATCGATTGTATTTTATGCAATCTTCCGAGAATTGATTTCACGTTGTGTCTCGATCAACTGTGCACAATTTTGAAGACGTTTGATAAAATTTTTACTTGTCGATAAAAGTAAACATCGCAAGGCTGGACCAATGGTGTACATTTCGGAGGAATTACTTTAATCGTACAAGTTGATTGACCTTCTTCATCCTGAAATACTTCATCGTATAGATCTAGATTTGTTTGGCCTCCCAAGAATCGATTATAAGTAGAAAACGTTCTTTTCCACGTATGGCTTAAAACGTTCGTTAAATAATCTTTATACAAAGATGTTGTCAACTTTCCCGACTTTGAAGAAGTTACAACAACATTTTATATTTTCTAGCATATTCTTCTACAATATTTTAACCCTCGGCCCAAATGATCCTGTCGCCTCTTGTAGGCATACAAAACGAGAGGTAATAGTTTTCCGGAGAGGGTAATGGCATACTGTGCTGTATAGGAATGGGTGACCTTGTTCATGTCCTTTGTATTAACAATAATAACTTTTGATCCCGCTCCGCGAGTTCGGTTATAATTTGACTGGTATTGACACCCAGTCTGATCTGTATTGATAACAAGATCTTTGTCAAATTTCGGTATCAACGCACGAGTCTGGATTCGAAATCTTTCAGCCAGCCAAAGTTTCCTCCAGTGTCGCGGTTTCTCTGCTTACAAATTTGGTTATTTTTCGCTGGCCAATTCGGTGTCTTCTTTGAATCGAACAACCCAATTTTCAGAGGCTTTGAATTCAAAATTCTCAAACTGACCCGCTGCAGATAATGCCCACTGTTGCAAGTTTCTTGTTGATACTTGTTGAGAGTTTTTGCGAGCTTCTACAAACCTGTCATTGCTCCAAGAGTCAATAATTTCAAATTTATCAAATTTTGTTCCACCATTTTGAATTTGTTTTCTCCATTTCTTCAAATCCTTAAAGCTTTTAGACGGGAACATCCTCCTTTTGAAGAGTTTTAATGCTCCACTTTGGATGTTGCCTAGCAATATTAGAAACCTTGATTTTGTAATCTAGTGGAATATTATCGATTTTTCTATTTTCATCCTTTTCTCTCTGGAGAACAATCTTCGGTCATATTTTCTTTTACTTCTTCAAAATTTCGTCCTCCGACACAATTCCTTTTCTCCTAACGTTGTTATAATGTAATGGTAAATGTCTTCTCCTACTACCACAGCGTCTTCACTAATTACCGCAGAAGCTTCTGGCGCCATTAAATTATTTGCAATAAGGAGTTGCTGACAATACACCATCGCATCTTTCAATCGCCTCCTAGAAATTTCACTATACAGAGATTCTTCATCGGTTTCGATTTCTTCAACTGTCGAAGGGCCCAGTGTTTCCATGAATTTGTAGTCAGACATTGTCGAAACGATATATAGGTATAACTTGATATATTATAATTTTAATTTATATATAGTATTTTGTTATCCCTATATCCACAGATACCAATAAGAAAATTACTAGACCCTTCAGCCGTACCCCATAAAATATGAAAAAAGACGATATTTTCAAAGTAGATTTTCTCGGCAACGGGTGAATATCGCGCTCTAATATTTTGGCCCGCTTCATTTCTAGTCATAACCTGCTCGTAAAACAAAAATCAAGCAAATCGGTGAGGTAAGGTCTGTTCCTGAGATTGAATACTGGTACCCGGCTTCCGGTCTCCATAATTAAAATACTTTGCCTTTGTGTGAAGATTTAGATTTTCAGTATCCTGCTTCTTAAGGTTTTCTTCTCGACGGAAATCTTGCTTCCCGTTGCTAGAGCGTTTCAGAATGATTTTAGTGTTCCGTTGTCGAGTGTTTCAGAACGGTTTATATTGTACTCTACAATTTTCTACAGCTTTTCTTCTCCAGTATTTCAAATCACTTATAATAGTGTAGGTACTGAATGTAATATACCAACGTAAAATTACCATATATCAATTACAGGTATTGGCGATGGGAATCTCGTTAATCCATTCATGCTCGTCCGCAATTTTTCACTTTTTTAAATTAAGCTTTTCGGTCCCGGTTTTAGCGGAAAACCTCTTTAGGGTCCTAGAGGTAACTGTTTAACTGTTTTAGTAAAAATTTGGTTGGGATCGGTCGAACAAACACACACCCCACACACATACATCCATTTTATATATATTCGCAACTCGTGCTGTTGCTTGCCGTAACCTATTAGCTTCACGTCGAATCAAGGCAGCATCTTCGTTTTCTTTACTTCTAGCATTGGCTATTCTCAACCTATTAGCTTCACGTCGAATCAAGGCAGTATTTTCGTTTCCTTCAGTTATAACGATATATTCACGACGGGCCTTTTCTCGCTCCGCCTTCCGTCTTTTTACTGCTTCTCTCTGGACCGCTACTTCCTCATCAGATTTTTCTTGCTTAAGAGCCGTATTTGAAGACTTTCCAAGTTTAATTCTTTTAGGCGAAGGTGTTTCTGAAATATCTGTTATAGATAACTTTCTTTTATGACACTCGTTAATATTTTCCGTTCCATTAATATCGTCAACAACAACATTATATTCAATTTCGGACATCTTTTCTTTTTTAGTTTATAGATATGATGATATATATATTATTTATATATATAATAAATTGTAGTTGGTACATAGGGATTATCGGTTTAACGAAATCCATAACGTGATAATACAGCCTCTTGTTGAGAAAGCTTAAACAACCTCATTTTTTAAAGAAATTAATGCTTATAAAATTTTTCTTCTTTGATAAAAATCCCTCTTAATACCTTTGAATAGCAAGCTTGTGTTTGAAGTTGGAAGAATATCTCGATTCGACTATTTCATTGGTCGAAAAATTTTTCTTTGGGTTGGTATAATAAATGAACGAACCAATCAGAAGCGCAAAGGACACGAACACACACACGAACACACACACACTGAGAAATATATATATAGATTGTTTCCAATGTTGACTCTATCATTTTTTTAATATCTCATAATTGGTGACGTAATTCACCCATTAATTAATTCATTTTCTTGTACATCTTCATTTCAAATGCATCAATTCTTTTACAAGAGTGTTGGGCCTGGGTCCATATATCAGCGTATAATAAGACAGAAATCATGAAACACTTTTAAATTCGTTTTTTAGGTTTATATTGATGTTGCGAGTACATAGTGGATTTCGCATACTTCTAAATGCGCTCCTCGCTTGCTCTATACGGCACCGTATCTCCTGATGTGGTTCCCAGTATTAATACAGATTACAACCTAGACATTTATATATTGTCATTCTTTTAATTGTTTTATTTCCCAATGTAATTGTAGTTTGGATATTTTTCTTCTTAATGGTCATATGTATATTTTATCTCTTTAATGTTAATTCTAAGCTCGTATATGTACGAGGGTAGTCCCAGAACTACCCGATCTAACAAAGAAAAAATTTCAAAATATAAAATGTATTTATTTTTCAACATAGTCTCCTTTGAGCTCTATACATTTTTTCCAACGATGTTCTATAACTTCGATACTCTTTTTATAGTGAGAACTGTCGAGCTCTTCATAATATCTATCAACTGCAGACTTTTCCTCTTCATTATTGGCAAACTTTTACTACCGAACCATTTTTTTAAGTTTAGAAAGATAAAATAATCCGAGGGGGCTAAATCTGGCGAATAGGGTGCTTGAAGAAGCAATTCAAAGTGCAATTCATTAATTTTAGTAACCGCGATAGAGGATGTGTGCACTGGTGCGTTGTCTTGATGTAACAATACCTTCTTTTTTGCCAAATGCGGCTGTTTTTTTTTAAATTTTTTTACTCAAACGTTGTAATAAGTTTGCATAATACTCGCCGTTGATTGTTTTCCCTTTTTAAAGACTTTGCAAAAGTCTGGCATAGCCATGACTTTGCCTGCAAATAGAATAGTCTTCGCCTTCTTTGGAGCCGATTCTCGGCTTTCCGTTCATGGCTTTGACTATTCCTTTGTTTCAGGTGGGAAGTGATGAACCCATGTTTCATCCATAGTTATAAATCGACGCAAAAACTCAATTTTTTGCTGTAAAACAGCGCAAAACACTCGATTGAAACATCCTCATGACGCTGTATTTGTTTCATTTTGTGCAAACGCGGCACCTATCTTGCACATAGCTTTCTCATATCCAAATTATCAATTAATATCTAATGTACAGCATTTTTTGAAATGCCTACAATGTCTGCTATCTTGCGCACTTTCAATCAATAATTATCTAATATTATTTCGTAGATTTTTCCACTACTTTGGGCGTAGTCACTTCATTTGGTCGACCACTACGATGTTCATCTTGGCAGCTCGTACGACCTCGTTTAAACTCTGCAAACCCAATATTTTATTACTTTAAACAAAAGAGCAGACTCCCCAGAGTAGAATCTAGCTCGGTTTAAATATCGGTTAGACTGAGACCTTTCAAATGAAACTATTGTATCACATAACGATGACTAATTTTTTCCATATTTGTAAGCTCACTAAGAGTGTTCACTATTGATGGCTGTAAAACATTTACTAAACAACACAGTGTCTTCAAACTTGAAACTTACGTTTTATATGGTTGGTACTTTCTAAAATAGTAATTTTTTTCAAACAACTACTTCCATTTATACATCAGGTTGGGGACTACCCTCGTATCTTACTTACATTGTTAACTTTGTTGATCAAGTCCTGCAGAACTTTTGCATATTTTGCCAGAAATAGTATATTACACTACGAGGGCCGAAAGTTGAATTTTCAACTTTGAAAGTTGAATGAGAAATTCTTTCCTCCCGGCGTTATAGAGGGCGCGGTACTTCTCAAAGGGAGTAAATGTTCAACTTTCGTCCCTGCTATTAGGGACGAAAGTACGTACTCGACCGAGGTATGAAGAAAACCTTATTATCCACGTATCTCAGGTTATTTATAATTCTACTATAGTCTATTCAACTTAAGTCCAGTCTAGATGGCGCCTCGTACGGTACGTAAGATTTACACAAGAAAATCATTCTGCAAAATCTTAAGGAAATTTACAATGGGCCGACTAATAGGCTTATCAACAAGCCCCTCAAGGACGAATAGTAGATGCGTAAGATAATTCTATGTCTGGTAGGTTACCTCGCTTTACCTTAAAATTGTCATAAATTACTTAAATTAATTAAAAACTACCAAGTAGATCGAACTCTTTCGCATCTCTTTCGCACGCATGCGAAACGGAGTAGACGAAGAACAAATCATGTTCGTGTGCAATTTGAATAATTTTGGAAAATTTGCACATATCCCAACTGAGGCGCATCAAGCAAGAATTACTTGCTAATTTTGCCATACAATGTCGAGTTTTGAGTGACGTTTAACAGGTGCGGTTTGAATTTTGCGGTGGGGTTAAAGAAGATTTCGAAAAACTTTCATTTTTTGGCATTATTTTGCGCATTTGCCACGACGGATAGTTTTGTGAAAACGTGTTGCATCTGCTCGATTGAATTTTGGGACATCTCATAATGTTTCGGTGGAAATGTTAGCGATTCAAATCGATTGTCGTATGAAATTTTTACATGATTATCTTCTTAAATTTCGACATGACGTTTAAATATGTTATTTTACACTTCAAAAAGTCGAATTTAACGTAGTCTTGGTTCAAACAGCAATGTATCCGCTAGAAATTACTAAAGATTCGTCACAAAATTTTACGCAAACATATTGATAAGCTGTCAATAGAAACAAAATAATTGTAGCAGTGTAAACTTGCAAAGTTATTTGTAAAAATCAATCAATCACAATTCACATTTCAATATTTTAGTAGTTCCCACTTCAATTTTTTCTTAAACCGAATGGACTATATGTAGTATGTATCGTTCACATATTGTTTACGAATTTCATAACTTGCATGTATTATACACTGCATGTATTATACACAGTATGAAAAAATATTTATGTAAGTAGAACCCCGATTATCCGTGCGCGGATTATCCGGGAAGCAAGTTTAACCGTGGGCCCATTATACATCGATTATCGTTCGATTATTACAGTGTCGGCTTATCCGTGCGCGCCAACGGTTTATCCGTGGACATTTACCCCAACTTTAGTAGTATACTATGTGAAATCAAATGTATAGAATTTTTGCTTACTTCAGAGCTGCAATTGGGTTACATACTAAGCTGTTTAGTGTATTTTGTAATAATTTAACAAAAACGTCAATTATTATTATCCGTGTTTTTCAATTATCCGTGCCGAGCACGGTCCTGGTCGGCCCGGATAATCGAGGTTCTACTGTATTTATAAAAAACTTTACATGTTTTGATGTCGCATACGTTCATTTACCCATTTAAAAAACCTTTTGTGTATGTGCATTGTGAGAGTTGATTAGATTTTGGTTAAAATTTAAAAACGGAAACTGTTTTTTTTTATTTTTAAATTTCTAATAATCAAGTCATGCTCACTGCTTTATTGGCATCTAATTTAAGAAATCATACATAATTAAATAAATCGCATAAAACTGCATCTAATACGATAGTAACATTAAAAATTGAAAATTGTATATTTTGTTTTAATTTTACCCCACTTGACCTTAAATCAAACAATATTAGCAAATTTCTAACCAGCAAAGAAATTTACTTCATAGAACATGTTATTTAAAAAAAGATATCCGTAGATTTTAAAATTGTGTTGTGGATTGATATGAATAGTTTTCACAGGTGGTTTTTCATATTTACAAAATGTTTATCTTTCAACTAACCTACCGTAACAAACTTCTATTATTACTAATAACGTATTTTTGGAATAAGCGTGGGATTATGAAAATTCTCTATGCAAGAGCAGTTGATCAGGTTTTGTTTGATCTATACTTAGTTTTTAATAATCCCCCGTAAATGTTCCTTTAGTTTTTATGCGATATTTAATTTTCGCTTGCTTTGTGCATTATACAAACATGCCCCGGATAGTAACACAAAACAGATTTACTCAGTGAAATGGCAATATTTACCCACAACACAACTACATCATGACACCACATGTATTTTATTTTCAAATAACCACAGAGGGTAAAGTTGGTTAATCGCCAAAGCTTGCACCGATAATCCTGTGATGTGAGTTTAATTCCCAGAGATCTGTCGACGTGAAGCCGTATGTCAAATTTAACTAAATTTCGTTGGCGACAAGCTAACGCCAAGATATTCTGTTACAATTAATTAAAGTATTTACTTATTTTTTTAAAGGTTTCTTTTTCTACTTTTACTAAAAAATTATTTATTTATAATTATTATTAGATACAATACTCTACTAAAGAATCACAAACTCTTTTATTACACCCAGATTCCATGTTACCCACCTGCATATATAAATAACTTTTATTACAGGATTTTGATTTCAACTGCATTAATTCTATTGCACAATGGAAACGATAACAAAGACCTTTCAAAATTTCTTAAGCATTATAATTATGACATAGATTTAAACTTTGCTCGCATCTTAGTAATCACTAAATAAACAACATTAAAACCTTTCAGCAAATTTCAAAATTATTTTATCTACTACTATTCGGAAAAGAGTACTTTCAACACAAAACTAGCCTACTTAATAAGCATTTACATCGAAAGCGATATACTAGTTTTGAAAGTGATGTATCGGTGTTGACAGTAATTTACCGATGTTAAAAGTGATTTACCACTGTTGAAAGTGTGAATTGTTTTACATCGTCGGTAGACTGAGCCCTACTTTATTTGTTAATGATAGAAGTTAGACTCGGTTAGCAATTGGTCGAGCTAATTGCAAGGTTAAAACCAACATTCTTTTTTATCTAAAAAAATATAAAATTGAATTAGATTTTGAATAATGGAAACACTGTCTAACAATTTGAAAAAATACTCACGATGGCAGAAAGACCACTCAAAGAAATCAAATTCAGTCATAAATTATCTTTAAAAGCACACCTGTAGGCTGACAGTTTAAGTTTTGAATTGCTACGCCGCAGTTGTGAGTTCGATCCCTGATCACGTCACTTTCACAAAATGGTGGCAACACCTTTAAGGTATTAAATGCCAAGATATTTTTGCATTTAAAGAGCCTAAACTTACAAAGAAAATTATGAATTAAAATATAAATCTACATTCATTTGTTATTCAACCGATCGAAAGTGTATACTTAATAAATAATATACGTCTATTTAAAATTTGACAAGATGGCATAAGTCAATATTGAAATAAATCTAATTAAATTATCAAAGAAAAGATAATAAATGCCCAACTCTTGTGATGTTTTAATTTTTTTATGAGCATTGGTTGCTTTGTAATAAATTGAAAGCAAATTAACGAGAATATTCGAGCGTGCAAAGCGCGTGTTTTTTTTCTTAAAAATTTATTAAAATTTTATTGTGTTTAGTTTCCAATGCAAACTAAAGAAAATTAAAATCTTACCCAAATAGAATTGAGCATAAACGATCTTGGAGAACTTGGAGAACTACATATCTGAATAAATTATGGAACTTTAAATTGATTTCAAATAGTTTTGATTTAAAATTCTTGGTTTTATTTTTTGGATATATTATTTCTAGCAACGATATATTTCTTAAATCATATCTCATAACACACGAGTATCGGTCAATCGTGTTTTGATATTACGTTATGTAATATTTGTATTATAAGTATGTAAATGTGTGTTATAATTATTACGTATTAATAACTCATAATCATTTATTCAAATATCTAACAGGTTATGCGATCAGAATAATCGAATTAAAAAAACATTATACAAGACGTCTTATAAATTGGAAAGTTTTTGTGTAAGGATTTAAAGAATTTTGTCAAAGACGAAATTTAGACATTAAAAATAACTCATCAACGAAAATAGTGTGAAAAGGTACTGTAGAATTAATCACGGATGTTTGTGGAGAAACTGTAATTGAAACATAAAACTCTGTAACACATTGCAGGTACCTGATTTAGAAAAAATAACTAATAGTGGAACGGCATAGTATGAAAATGTATAACAATTAAGCATTTGGTGATAAAAGCCTGCAGAATTTTTTATTAAAGAAAAACCAAAACCTTTTTTTATCAATCTATTTTAAAGAAAATTTTAATAGCAAACATTCTGCTCATATAAGATTTTGTTGTAGAACCAACTATTTTCAAGATATTTGTAATTTTTCAGATTTTGAAAGATTTTTACGGATTTCTCAATTTTTAATTCAATGTAACTTTTGTTTAAATCATTTTGATATCAATTTTTTGCCGTCATTTTTTTTTTAAACAAAAATTATCTTTGTAAGTTTAATTTATTGCTAACAGTTTGTTTATTGAACATTTAAAATTTAAAATAAAGTAGTTACTCAAAATCATTCGGCGATGTAATTATTCTCCTTAATTAATTTCATAACATGTATTCAATTTATTGAAATTATTTATATTATTAACCTTTGAAATTAATATTAATTCAAATTTTTAAAATTATAATTATTCAATTCAATTTATATTTAACCGGGGTACTCGTAGTTTTTTATTTCTGAAACTTCTCCAATTATATTGTTTGCCAAACTTGGTTTGTATTTTTATGTAGGTATACAAACTTGAACCCTTGAATAATTTTTGTCAAATAATTTAATTTTCAAAAATTTATCAGATTACATAATGTTATAGTTGCGATTTTTATTCTAAATATTTTTTTAAAATTTATGTAATTATAAATATTTTCAAAATTAACATTTACATAAGCAAGTAATTTACAAAGAGTTTTAACACAATTTTTAACGTTTATATAAGACGAATATTATTGTTTCAGCTATCTCCTTCCAAAATACTAATGGCTTTAAGTTATTCCTGTTTCACCATTACATATAATAAATTTTTTCAATCTGCTCGTGATTTCATCAGATTACAATAGCAGGAACTCTTAAACTTTGGTACAATCTAATTAATCCAGAAATTAAAAGAAGTAATATAATAACTTATGAGATCAAGAGAATGTACTGAAGCAGTCGAATATAGCTTTAATTTGAAGATTTAACTGCCTTGAATGAAATTGAAGTATGTACTTTAACCTGGTAATCAATATGTAAAATTTACAATATTATTACTTACCTGCTATTGAAAATTTAAATTTAATTATAATTCTAAAATTTATTTTACAGCAGGTATCTGAACGATTAACGTATTAATTAAATATGAAGCACCACTGCTTATGCATATCCCACAGTTTAACTCTTAACCACCACAGAGGGTTACAATAATAGGGAAATTTTCAGCATAAAAAACTCAATATGACTAGATAATAATGTACACTATTGCAATTTAAAATAATCTAACAAACAAATGAATTCAAACGAGTGGTGAGGCGAGTCAATATTTCAAAAAAATTTCTATTTATTAAATTGTATTTCTTTAAAATTTGGTTTTCTTGAAATATTTTCTTACTTTTACAACTTTAATTTAAGTATCACTAGTCCCCGGCACTAAAGTACTCAATTGGATACCCTACCGCCCAACGTCGGGAGTTAATTTTGTTATGAAAATTATTTAAAAAATATACGTTTATCAGTATAGGTCAATTTATCTAATTTAAGAATTAGAAATTTTTGTGCAAATATATTTTAATGTTTCCTATGAAAAAATAATGCATATTACATAATAAAACTCTGCAACTTATCGGAGTAGAATTATTAATACTAATTGTTTATTGCCTATAAACAAATAATGGACAGATGGACTTATCATTTCATAAGCTCCTACAATCGCAAATAATTATTAACCCAAATTATGCCATTGTTATTGGACTTTAGCTTAGCATTTCATTTTGAGAGAGTTTCGTATTGCAATTAGAGACCCGCCAGACACATTATTATGGAATATATATTGCACTTAGAAAAAACTAATTTTTTGCACAAATGTATGTTTTAACAAGTGTTGTTTTGCATAATAGTCTTACCTCCTCATAAAAGATATTTAAAAACAAAATTTTTTTAATTTCAAGTAAAATAAATGTTTGTTTTAATTAAAATAAATTAAAAACATTTATACGTATTTATAAAAAATTATTTAATGCATAAATCAATTAAACAAATAATAAAGTTTATTTTAATACTGTACGCCTTCATAATTATCTTAGAATAAAACATAAACATAATTTATTGAATAACTATATAATATAGCGGTCATATAATATGTACATACAAAATCCTTTGCATTGCCGCAAATCTTTTTTTGATTTTATCACTTTAATCATTTTAATTGTTTCAAACGCTGTTTAAAAAAGAGAGTGTTTTATCAATATTAAACTAACTCTTGTAACCCAACTATAAATCTTCTTCAAAATCAAATCTTTAAAATTTTCTTTTTATTATAAAGCTCTATTATTGTTTTTTAATATGCATCCAAGTATAAGATTAACTTTATCTGATTTGCTAAGGGCTTATTTAAATATAATTTATTAAATTTCTATTTTCTTTTTTTGGTAGTCTCTACCTAGGTAGCTGGATTACCAATTTTTCTTAAAACAGGTGGTAACTTAACATCTGTTAAATTTAAAACTGTTTTTATTATTATTCTATTAATAATTCAGCATTGCTTTCCTTTGCTTTTTCTGATGTTCCTATTTTGCAAGCTTTCATAATTTGTGCTATAAGAGTACTGTTGGCTGTATCTTGTATCTGTATTACTTTTGTGTCAGTCCTTTGTTCTTAAATTTCATCATTGATTGTTATTTATTTTGGTATTATTAATTTGACGTTTATATCTTTATAGTTTTTCTCTTGAATTACATTTTGAAGAACTATTGGACAAAGAGATAAATAAAGAAATTGAAGAAAATATAAGATCAATAAACATAGAAGAAGAAAGAATTGAAGAACCAACCTACGAAGAATTCTGCAAATGTTGTCATCGATAAATAACAAGACAGGCCGGGAAGAGACGGTATAAAAACCGAACTAATAAAAAAAAGGCAGAAGAGACAACGTTGAGCAGACTATACCAACTGATAATACAAATATAGAGAGAGTAGAAGATGCCATCAGAGTGTCATCAAAATCATTTCAATTCCCAAGAAAGGAGACATGAGAGAGACTGTAACAGCTATAGAGGAACATCTATACTTAATAATAGCTATAAGATTCTGTCCAAAATGATACACCAAAGACTTCAGGAACATGTAAACAGAGAGGCCAAGAACGAGAAAGCTGGACGAAGTGGAAAGCAACCTGAAAGCTACGAAGATCAAAAACTGAAGAAAGGGAGCTATAGATAGACACTTCAGGGAAAGGGTAGTGGAAGATGCGAAAACGTGGGGAGCAGTAAAGGGAGAAAATGTGGTGAGCGACAAGCAGCAAAAAATAAGGATTAATCCACCTTAGAAAATGGATTAAAAAACGATGCTGTTGATTGATTGATTCATTATTAATTTGACTTTTATATCTTCATAGTTTTCTTCTTAAACTACTGTGAAATCGTTTATGAATTGTTCTACCATCTATCGGTAGTTATATCAGAAGTAATATTTTTATTTCTCTCCTTAAAAGTGGCTTAAAAATTAACTGCAGTTACTTTGTGCCCAGCTCTGTTCTATAACTATCAATAATCTGCTACTATAGGTAATTGCAATGACCAAACCGGACTTCTGTATATTAATAATTGTAATTTATAATTCGTCGTCAAACTATTTTTTGTTTTATTGTAAATTACTATGTTTATTTTACAAAAAAAGTTTTATTATTTGTTTAATTCATTATTGCTTTGAAAATGCTTTTTACTGCTTTTATCGATAGAAATTTTGTATATGTACATAATATATATTTTTACCCGTTTAATTAAAGATATACATATAAATAAAAAATTTATAAGTTTTTTGCTTATTTGGATTACAATGATTTATTTATCTTAAAACTTCTAGAAAAATTGCACCAGCTTTATTTAAGGATTTAATAGATATTTAGGTTGTATGAAGAATAAAAACTAGCATTTAAAATGTTAGTGATATATAGGGTTTCGAAAGATAGTAATTATATTAAATTGAAGTTCAACATTGTCATTAAATAAAATTAGATCAATACATTTTTGTATTTAATTTTGTTTTAAAATCTTCATTTAAGCTAAATGTCTGTTAGATTCAAAATGAGGTTTTATGCAATCGGTCTTTAGTTTTGGAGTTGGTTGCTACGATTTAAACTGAGTTTTGTTACTTATGCTATCTAGTAAATCTTCTTTCTGCCTCTTAATTGTCGTCCTTAAGATATCTATATATTGCTACAGTTAGATATTAATCATCTAATTAACAGCATGTATTCCTATTTCGAAAAGATATAATTAATATTAATATTTAAATAGCTTTTTACAAAAGAAACTAGTTGACTACTTTGAAAATTATTCAAAATAATGTGTTAAATAAATATAGTTAGAGACAGTTTTTAAAATCAATCAATTTTATTTGAGTGTCTCCGAAAATGTATATGAATTAATGATGGTTTGTGACAAAATTCTATCTCAAATAAAAATTTGTAATTTTTTTAGTGACAGTTAAGCCTCTATTTTAGTTGGGGAATATTATGCTTCATTTTGTCCGGAATACAGTAATATAAATTTTATAAATTGCACTAATTTTATAAATTCACAACAAAATTTTACGAAAGATTATTCGATTGCTGAAAATTTAAAATTTTTTGTTAAATTTTCTTGTAAATTTATAAAATTAGTGCTATTTTAAAATATACTATATTACTGTATTCTTGGATCAAATAGACTATAAAGTTTTTCCAAAAATTGGTCATATCTTCAATAACAAAGCGTTCTGAATAACGTAGCGTAAAAAGTGGCGACTTGGAATTTCGACTGTAACTTGAAATATCAAATTTATTTGTAGGAATAATTAGTAATGGGGTGTAAAAGCATAAAATTAAAACTGAAGAATGCGCAGGAATTCTATCTATCACTTTTAAATATAGCATGAGGTGATAAAACACTTAAGTCACGATAATCATTTTTATAAACTGTTATAAAATAGGTGTATATCATGCGGCACCTTGAAATATAAACTTCAAATTTCCGAAAAAAAACTCCTTTGTAGTGTTCGTTTTAGTTTTCTCAATTAAAAAGTAATATCAAACAACAGAAGACCTTCTCTTTTTCAGGAACTACTTGGAACATAATGGTAAACATTTAAAAAACGTAAAATTGGTACCAGGGCGTAATAAAACCATGACAAAGTATCTTTAGAATAAGCAATGGGAGATTAACTGACAACTGAACAGTCATAAAAAGATATTTCAAAAGAATTTGACGTTCATATAGGGACAATTTACAGGAAAGCAACAAACAGTAATGTTTTTGAAGTATTTGATAATGTCTCTTTTCAGTATCCCTTCTACGTGGTACGGGTGGGAGGTTGCATTTTGATATCAAACTGCAATCTACTATTGTAAGTCATGAACTAGTGATACT
Organism: Lycocerus yunnanus; assembly: GCA_036346125.1. Classification (NCBI taxonomy): domain Eukaryota; kingdom Metazoa; phylum Arthropoda; class Insecta; order Coleoptera; family Cantharidae; genus Lycocerus; species Lycocerus yunnanus. Next base: position 1,577,187 of record JARFIX010000008.1, on the reverse strand, counting down.
ACAAAATCCAATAAACATACCTAAATTTTCTGCTACTTTTTTACCTCTGTAAAAATGCTGTTTGTGTACTGTACGCTAATTATTGCAAAATATTAGTGGTCAAGTAAAATAAGAAGATTATTTTGACATATTCATACCTAGCATTGTTAGTAAAGACTTCGAAATGCTGTAGTTTTCGAACTCGAGAACGAATAGAGTTATTGACAGAACTTGAATCATTTTGCCCTTTTTATGTGTATATGCCGTGTGAAAAGTGTACTACTTTATTTAAAATTTTTAAGGAAACTGGAAAAACTATAAGTCCTGCAAACGGACCTTCTACCTAGTCTAAGATCCCACCGCGTGATTACTACGTCCATCTGTTTTTAATCAAAACACAATTTTTTTAATTAATTATTACTAGAGGAATACGATTTTGTCGGGTTGCCTATCAAAATATGGCCGCAAGTAGGGTTTTTTAACTGTTAAAGATATACAAGAGCAAGAGAGAGTTGGCCCGTTGTAACTTCAAACATTCATAACGTATTTCAATAAATTATATATCAAATTAAAGATAATTTTATCTCTACGTGATTTTCTAGGGTTGCCTACGCACAGGTGGCCGCAAGTAGGGTTTTTAATTGTTAAAGATATACAAGAGCAAGAGAGTTGGCCCGTTGTAACTTCAAACATTCATAACGTATTTCAATAAATTATATATCAAATTAAAGATAATTTTTATCTCTACGTGATTTTCTAGGGTTGCCTACGCACAGGTGGCCGCAAGTAGGGTTTTTTAATTGTTAAAGATATACAAGAGCAAGAGAGTTGGCCCGTTGTAACTTCAAACATTCATAACGTATTTCAATAAATTATATATCAAATTAAAGATAATTTTATCTCTACGTGATTTTCTAGGGTTGCCTACGCACAGGTGGCCGCAAGTAGGGTTTTTAACTGTTAAAGATATACAAGAGCAAAGAGAGTTGGCCCGTTGTAACTTCAAACATTCATAAACGTATTTCAATAAATTATATATCAAATTAAAGATAATTTTATCTCTACGTGATTTTCTAGGGTTGCCTACGCACAGGTGGCCGCAAGTAGGGTTTTTAATTGTTAAAGATATACAAGAGCAAGAGAGTTGGCCCGTTGTAACTTCAAACATTCATAACGTTTTTTTTTCGAAATAAATTTTTTATTTATAATTTTCAAATTACAAAAGCAAAAATTAGGCAAATTTTATCTCATAACCAATATGAATCGATATTTTAGGGTTTATTAGATTAAAGGTGTGCAAGTATAGTTTTTATGTTAATTTACATTAAAATGGCATTGTAGGAATCAATAACTTGATTTTATTGAAAATTTCAGTAAATCTAAACATAAAATTAGAAAAATTTTCTTATTTGTATAGTTTTCTAGGAGTTTATTGTTAATATTTAAAAGGTTGCAAAATATTTTTATTTTAAAATTTTTACGATTAAAATTGGCTGATTTAACAGTTGAACTAGATGATTTCAGTACGCAAATTGAAGAAATTCTTATTGAATGAGCTGTAGAATATTTAAAAAATTTTTCACTTTAATTTGATGGAATATCATTTTAGAGTTTATAATTGTTTTATCCAATAAAATTAAATTGAAAAAATTTTATAAGTTTTGCGTATTATCTAATTTCAAATGACATTTTGATGATAAAGAATTTAAATAAGTCCAGAATTTACTTTAATTTATGAATAAATTTAAAGTTAAATTTTTCAAATATCTGATTTCATAAATTTGCGCAATACCAAGAAAATGTGAAAGGTTTTGACTCGACCAACATTTACCATTGGAAATCTTAAAACAAAAATTTTGCGTGATATTTATTAATTCAATGTAAAATGCCACCGAGCCGAATTGCATAAATTAGCGCTGAAAAAGCGGTTTTTTGATAATTATCTAAAACCTACATGGTTTGTTGAAACTCTTCACCACTGCAAGCCAAAGACGTGATTCTCGAATTTCTATTATTATTGGAAATGCTTCTGACCAAACGAAATAGATATTGAATATTTAAATTGTTAAATAACAGTTGTATTTAATAAAAAATTCGAACTAAATAAAATATTGTTTAACTTTTAAAATTGTTAATGATAATTTATTGAAATACGTTTTGAATTTTGAATTAAAAAACTTTCTGCTCTTATATATCTTTAACAGTTAAAACCTACTTGCGGCACCTGTGCGTAGGCAACCCTAGAAAATCACGTAGAGATAAAATTATCTTTAATTTGATATATAATTTATTGAAATACGTTATGAATGTTTGAAGTTACAACGGGCCAACTCTCTTGCTCTTGTATATCTTTAACATTAAAAACCCTACTTGCGGCCACCTGTGCGTAGGCAACCCTAGAAAATCACGTAGAGATAAAATTATCTTTAATTTGATATATAATTTATTGAAATACGTTATGAATGTTTGAAGTTACAACGGGCCAACTTCTCTTGCTCTTGTATATCTTTAACAATTAAAAACCCTACTTGCGGCCACCTGTGCGTAGGCAACCCTAGAAAATCACGTAGAGATAAAATTATCTTTAATTTGATATATAATTTATTGAAATACGTTATGAATGTTTGAAGTTACAACGGGCCAACTCTCTCTTGCTCTTGTATATCTTTAACAATTAAAAACCCTACTTGCGGCCACCTGTGCGTAGGCAACCCTAGAAAATCACGTAGAGATAAAATTATCTTTAATTTGATATATAATTTATTGAAATACGTTATGAATGTTTGAAGTTACAACGGGCCAACTCTCTTGCTCTTGTATATCTTTAACAGTTAAAAACCCTACTTGCGGCCACCTGTGCGTAGGCAACCCTAGAAAATCACGTAGAGATAAAATTATCTTTAATTTGATATATAATTTATTGAAATACGTTATGAATGTTTGAAGTTACAACGGGCCAACTCTCTCTTGCTCTTGTATATCTTTAACAGTTAAAAACCCTACTTGCGGCCACCTGTGCGTAGGCAACCCTAGAAAATCACGTAGAGATAAAATTATCTTTAATTTGATATATAATTTATTGAAATACGTTATGAATGTTTGAAGTTACAACGGGCCAACTCTCTCTTGCTCTTGTATATCTTTAACAGTTAAAAACCCTACTTGCGGCCACCTGTGCGTAGGCAACCCTAGAAAATCACGTAGAGATAAAATTATCTTTAATTTGATATATAATTTATTGAAATACGTTATGAATGTTTGAAGTTACAACGGGCCAACTCTCTTTGCTCTTGTATATCTTTAACAATTAAAAACCCTACTTGCGGCCACCTGTGCGTAGGCAACCCTAGAAAATCACGTAGAGATAAAATTATCTTTAATTTGATATATAATTTATTGAAATACGTTATGAATGTTTGAAGTTACAACGGGCCAACTCTCTCTTGCTCTTGTATATCTTTAACAATTAAAAAACCCTACTTGCGGCCACCTGTGCGTAGGCAACCCTAGAAAATCACGTAGAGATAAAATTATCTTTAATTTGATATATAATTTATTGAAATACGTTATGAATGTTTGAAGTTACAACGGGCCAACTCTCTTTGCTCTTGTATATCTTTAACAGTTAAAAACCCTACTTGCGGCCATATTTTGATAGGCAACCCGACAAAATCGTATTCCTCTAGTACTAATTAATTAAAAAAATTGTGTTTTGATTAAAAAACAGATGGACGTAGTAATCATGCAGTGGGATCTCGTACTATACCTAATGTATGGAAAATAAATCGTTACAGCTAAGTCGGAAATTTGAATCAGAGCAAAATTCCCTTTCAAATACGTCTAAGCTCATGAAATTCGGATAAGTTTTGAGGAACATATTTAGCGATTTAAATATTACACAATTCAGCAACTTCTCACCAAATGTATGAAAATTTGATCATTTAAATTTGAAAAGAAATTTTCCCTTTGACATATCAATCAAAATTTACTAATTTTGAGGAAAATTTAGCGATAATATTACCTTCATCGATTTTCTCCCACCTTATTCCTTTAAAAAAATTTAAGAAATCAGTGTGATTGATTATTTCATTAATTTATCTAATACATCTCTAGGTGAGAAATTTTGAAATAAAAATTTATGAAAAATTATGATAAGCTATAGATACTCGTATGTTTCTGTGTTTTCAGACTTTATCAGTGTAGCATACACATTAAGGGCACCCGAATCTTACAATAAATACGGTTACCGACTATAGTCTTCACGAATTGTGGAACAAAACTCACGCCACATTCGAACAATGCCACGCGTTAACGAAATTTACTCTATTGAAAAATTGAGATGATAACAACTTTGAATTAAATTTAAAATAGTGCAAAATTAGAGTGAGCAAACATAATGTGTGTTAGTTCGGGTGTCCACCATGTACATTGCTATGCCGATCAAGTCTAAAAAGACAAAAACTTACTATATCCATAGTTCACCTTAATTTTGCAATGTTTTTAATTTAATTCAAAGCATACTTTTTAATACGTTACTTTAACTTTTATAATATTTTCGATATTATTTCTGTATTATGACAAACACATTTAGCAATCAATAGTTACTGTAATTTGACTTAAACTGTAATATTTAACCTATCATAAGTATGTATGTATTATTACTATATAAATTTTTTTTAAGTAACTAATAATATAAAATATAAATACTACATAACTATGACACGCAAATTAATGTTACTAAATTATTCTTAATCAAGATATTTTATAACGTAAAATTAATGAACGAAAGCTCAACACGAATTTTTCATTCATTATTAATAAAATTACAAGTGTTTGGCAACACCCTACATTTTTATATACTGCAAACTATCACATAACTTTTAATAGTTAAACAGCGTGTTAAAAAATTATTGAAAATTGTAGGTAATAAAATCTAAATTATATACAATTTTTGGCACGAAATTTTAAATCTATTTTTACTGCTTCCAGTGTAAAATATTGGGAATAAAACACTTTGTTTACAAAATGAATGTAAACATTGGTAAGATTATAGGTAATACAGCACGACCTCGATAATCTGTACTAATTAATTATTTTGTAAGATTAGTTTGTTAATATTATTGAAGTTTCGGATCCATGAGGAATTTTATTATTAAAATTTTCGCTCCTTTCAAATTGGAATATACATAACTGTTGGAAAATCATAAGTTGATTAAGTTTTACATTGTATAGCATACGATTTATAATAATTTTAATTTCTCTTTATGCTCTTTAAATTTTCATTTTACTTTGCAATTTATTTTGACTTTTTTTGATGAACTGGTAGTTGTCATAAACAAGTTAACGCAAAACTTTAGTTTCGAACTATACTCGAACTCAAAACATTTTTTCCGTTAGAAAGTAGTAGTTTTCATAATATACCTAGGAAATTTAATGGCAACCTGCCCAACACGTGTAGTCACAAGAACCGCATACCATTATAATTAAGTACACTTACAGGCTAAGTGTGTACGTTTGAATATGTTTTATACGGATTATTTGTAAACTTAACATAATAATTGTAAACACTAAACAGATGCTTACATTATATTAACGAGACCATGATAACTTATTTCAAACCTCTTAGTAAATTAACAGAAAATGTTAACACAAACACGACGTTAATAAAAGTTAATTGTTATCTCCAGTGTACGTAGTATACGTGTGTACGTCCTAGATAATTAAATGTATTTTTTATATAGATATAATATTATAGACAGAGATAGTAGCGAAATCTTATTTTTCTGCCAACTGAGAGACAAATCTAAACGATTTTGGGATGCTAAATTACCTTTTCGAAGTTTAAATAATAATTTACATAGCACATTACAATGCAGTAACAGTGAAGATGGCTACGGCCGGCCGGCACCGGGACATCAACTGACGTCTGACACTCTTCCCTTGGCAGGTAATGGCAAACCACCTAGGAGAGCTGCCACTGAGATCATATATATTACACATCATACCTATGTATAGTTATATGTAAGATATATGATCTAAGGTCTGCCATGAAAACCCACTTCAAGTTGAAGTGGTCAACTACATCCGTATGCAAGATAAAAAACTCTAAAAGAAAATATTTAAAATTTGCTTAATGAAAAATCGCAAGCTTTTGAGTAAACTTTATAAAATATAAAACAAAAGTTGAATTTGCCAAAATGTAATGTGTCTAAGCTAAACGAGGTTAACTTATAATGTTTTTTAATATTGAAAAATTCTTAAAACGTAAATTATTTTAAACAAAAATATATGACTATTTCAAGGTTTACTGTCGAAAAATATTTTAAAGAGCATTGAGTTGTTTTAAAAAAATGTGAATTGTGACCAAATACGTAATATCGCAAAATAATGTTTTAATACTATTCATTTTTTATTTGATAATAAAATATTACTATTTACAATTTATGAAATAGAGAAAATAGAGACAGCGTTTCTAACTTCCATTCCATTTATTTTGCTTTTGAAGGACAAGTACCGTCCTTGTTTGACAATCACGATTCATCGAATCCTTGCAGTTTGTCAAGCTTTATCCATAGGTGTAGATATGTCAACCTCTGCATACAGACTCTTACATTTTTATATAAAATATTACATTTAAGTTAAATAAGTATTTAAAGTTACTTTAAAATAATATACAGTATATTACTGTTTAATTAAAATTAAATTTTTAAAATTAACCGATTAAATGGAACAATAAAACGAGTTATTTATGAGTTTTCAGCAATGGGTTTTTGCCAACATCAAATGTTTTGTTAACATTACTGAAAGCTCATGATAAATTGTTCATTTTAACCTGTTAATTTTTAAATTTTTAATGTATTATACATAAATTGACACCAAATGAGTCGGCTGCGTGACTACGTGTAAACTAACTTGTTTTTATTTTATTAATTATTATTTTGCGCACTAATTCCGACGCACTTTGTAGAGAGCGATAAATAAAATAAGGAAAACCACCATTAATTTACTTCAATTATCAATACCTAACTAAAGCTCTATCGAGGATTCGCAGTTGCCATCCTCCAATGTTCAGGCAATTATCATTGGATAATAGATGTAATTCATCATATACTGGAAAAGTCGCATATTAATTAAGCGATTCTAACTTTTACCTGATTTGATAAGCTTTGCATTTTCCCCACATGCTAACAATTAATATTAGTGCATGCAGCCAGCAGGAATTATTGGCGTTTTGATTAAGAGTGTATAACTGGCCTTAAGATGCAGTAGCTATGAATTGTAAACTTTCTTTTTTTTCCAGAACGCTTTCAGCGAAATATTGTTAGAAACTTTCTAGTTTACTAGAGGTTCTTTCGCCAGTGTCTATTTATGTGTTAGTCATAAACAAAAAATTTTACATGGAAAACTCCTCGGATCGGATATATTATTAGTAGGATTAATACTGTTTCTTGTGTTGAATTATCACTAAATTTGTTTAATTCTTTTATTAAAATCTTAACTTTATTAAGCAAATCAAAACATAATCGTAATAGACAAGTCCTCAAGTTTATAAATTATTAATAAATTGGTAAATAATATTTATTTATGATTTTATAAACAAAAGCGGCCCTTACTTTTTCTGTTTCACTTAATAAAAAGAAAAATATTTGTTTATTTTGTTAAAATTTATAATAATATATCCTTATTTATAATAATATTTTTAATTCCGTCGTAAATCAAAAATTTTTAATTGCAAAAAAGAAACAAATATAATTTCGACAGTTTGTAATATAAACGCGCATGCTATGTATAATTGAGCAATAATTCAATGGTGTAAACCAATATGACAACCGTAACAAACCAAACGGGAGAAAGGTAAGTGACTCAAAGGAATGCACCGGTCCTACGGGACATCATCAACGAGTACCAAATTAACTTGAAAATCCCTCAAGACACATAACTTTTGGTTTTATCTAACGGTCGTGTAATGTCAAATCTACCCAACTCGTTTACACTGAATGAAATTTATATCTGAATAAAATTTTAGTTAATCAAAAACAAATTGTGCAAAAGCAAGTGATTTCAACTTATAATAAATAAAGATATTTTCTTACTAAATATAATTTTCGAAACACACTCTTCATTGAACAGTATAATAAATCTAGAGGTAACGTGACATGATTTCTTAATATCCATTTTATGTATTACAAAATGGTTTTAATCAAGACCCAATGACAACATGTTTACAGCCTACAATTAGTAATCTTTATAATACGAACATAATAGCGAACGGCTGAATTTTAATGCAAGGTTCGCTTTAATTAGCTAAGATTAACTGTTTTCCACTAAATAAATAAATATAGAAAAATAAGTAATAATTTTAAAAAAACTCATAATAACATTTACATTCTAAAACGTAAACTGAAAAATGACTTTGAAACTAGAAGCAATTAAAACAATTAATTATAAAATTATAATGTACAAATTATATAATAATATAGAGGTACTTTGAAAACATTAATTGACATGTAGGCCATAATATTCCGTAAACTGTAAATGGTATTTTTAGTAAGAATAATACAATAATAATAAGTAGTATTTTATTGACGTGAATGAATTGGTTCCATACATAGGCAATGGATTGTAAAGTTGCTTTAATGAGTTATATTAATTTAGTTACTAGTTGTAACAACTAATTATCCAATCAAATATTAAGATAGAGTAAGTTAATTGTTAAACTTCATCTTTTCCAACAAATACAACCGTATCTACAAGAGTACTGAAGTACCTAAAACTCTCATTTAGCTGTAAACGTGTAAATTTTACAATTCAATTATTCCACTACTACAACGTATATTCTGCTGCAATATTCCTTAACAGACAGTATCTTGTCGTCAAATACTATAATTAAATCTGCCAAGTCTGTCTTCATTATCCATCTCATATGACAGTAACAATGTATTTCGCATATAATTTGATAATATCAGTAAATTCTTAGATTTGCATTTGATAAGTTATTCCTGACATAAATCAAAACCGTTAAAACTCGAAGCAAGAAATTCAATATAACATTAAGGTAGCACTGTAATACATCACACTAATGCTAAAAAGTCAAGATATTCATTAATCAAAGTAGTTATTATAATTTTTTATATCATTATGAATTTATTTACGCCAATTTTAAAAAGGTCCAAAAAAACTCCAACAGCGATAAACATTCATAATTCTTTCAAAATATCGCTTTAAAAATGGACTATACTGACTTACTAGAATCCTTTTTCATGTCGTTTCGATGTGGGTACAAGATTCTCGTTATAAAATTAATTGTATTAAGGTAACATTTTTGTCAACGCGCAATAGTACGTACATAACTAACTAATAATAATTAATCCGTTGCATTTCGATTAATAGTTAATAATCACCCTTTTTTACGTTAGTATCAAAAATGAGTTATAGTATAAGTCATAACCAGTTTTAAAACATTATTAACTCTTTTGACAATGTTTTCTTTGGTTTCAAGAAAGCATTTCAGAAAACGATTTCCACACCAAACTAATAATTTCGCAGTCAATAATGTTATTGTGCAAGCAACAATAGTTTGTTACTAAAAATGATACATTTTCGAATGCACAGCAACTGAAACCATCGCGTTAACTTATCTATTTTTGTTAGAAATATTATGTTATGTACGTACTATTGCGCGGTGACAAAAATGTTACCTTATTACAATTAATTTTAGATCTTAAAGTCTATGCATTTACATCCGTGTGTAGAGACCTAAAACATCTACATTCTCTTTACCCATTATTACATATTATTGTTTGTTGTTATTATATGTGATTAAGTATAAATATGCCAATGATTATTATTAATATTTAACCTAATATTTACAATCAACCAGTATTATACAATATAGCAAGGTTGTCAAATAATATAGTATTAAATTTATAAAATTGAACAAGTGGAAGTGGAGTGGTACAGCAAAAGCACCACTCCAAGAACGGAATCTTCTCGTTTCATTTCAAAAGCATCTACTGTTTTTAACCTTTAACAACATGATCTTACACCGCTAATACTTAAAGCGCAACATTTTTATTAATTACAAAAATTTTACAATCTGCTTAATTAAAGGCAATTGAAAAAAATATGAATTGATATGGTGACATAGTTGGGGTTCGCTTAGACTCGCTCTTTTACAAATTAACACCCGCGAATGTTATGTTAGACTTTCATTTAAGTTCAGAAATTCAAAAACGTTAGAGTATCTCTCAAATCAAATTACCCATCTAATCAAACCGTTAAAGCGACACGACCCACTTTACTATACCTACCCCATCGCTTTTCAAATTATTTTAAATTTTTAAGATATCAAATTATCGTAGAATTGGTTTGCTCAAATTGAATTTTTTAAATTTTAACATTTAAGTTTTCTACTATTAAAACAGGTAGAGGAACAGACAAGTGCTATTATACGTTTTAACTAAAAGCAACTAAAGAGGTTCAGTAATATCTCGAAAAGGAAATTTTTCTAAATTTAAGAATTTAATTACACATTCCGCAACCTCATCGTATACATATATGATTTGTGGGTATTACACAAATTAAATACTCCAAATTTAATAGATCAAACAAAGTCAAGTTCGACCTCTATTATAAATATGAAAACCCAGTGCAATAAATAATAATATAAAATAGTACAGTGCTTCCGTTCTATGCTACGTGATCACAATATTCAAAGATAAAAAGAACGATCTCCTCCCCTTGCAGCATATCAGCGGCTATTGCTATTAAAAAAAATTTTAATCGATTTTTCGTTATTTATCTGTTTTGTTGTAAACCAAGGTTCGCTATTATTAAAATTAAAATCTTTAACTAATTTAATAACAATAATAATTATTATAATAATATAACTTTAATGTTAAGTACATAACATAATATATAGTTATGTAACCCTTAACAGCCTTCACCTGTTAGAGGTCAACCTGTCATCATAAACTTTGTATTTTATGTTATACTTTTAATTTAAACGCATTGTTTCGAATGCAGGTGTTTATGTTCACATTTTTAAAAACATTTCTTCGAAATAAAGCACAAATGCTCACCTTTATTTCTTCAAAATAAAATCTAGAACACACGTGCCGATGACTCATTCTTTTGTATAAAAGCAGGGATAACCAAGCTACCTGCATGCATTAGTTCTTTATGTTTGAAACTTGTAACTTCTGTCTTCGACATTAGTTCTTTATGTTAAAAGCTTGTAACTTTTGTATCATTATTTACTAAGTTAATAAAATTATTTTTAAAAGTTCAATTGTGTCGCGTAACATTTAATTGGCGCTGCGAACAGGATATTTTCACAAGTGCGATACATCTTATTTGGGAAAACCAAGAGAAAACTGGACTCAAGAAATAATCAGATCATCTTATTTGGAAATCCAAGAGAAAACCTGACTTCAAGTTTCAAAAGTTCCAGCTCATCTTATTTGGACAATCCAAGAGAAAATCGTACCTGGAGTGTTTCAACACCTTAGAATCTATCCACGAACTGTGTTCCTGTAGGAAGACAACCATTATAAGAAAAGGCCTCATCTAGAACGATACACAGAACCTGAGATTGGACATGTCAATCCTTCTCCTAATTCTGTAAGTTTTTGAATCCTTTCCTTTATTTTATTATTATTATTATTGTGTTCTTAATGATCGATAGCGACATTGAACTTGAATTAGAGGCTGAATTAGAGCCTGATCAATCAAAGAAATTTAATTTAAATAATTTAAATATTAGATTTACCCCATATCACTTAAATAATAATATGGCAAACGCAAACGTTTCTCAAACCCCTTTATTAATTCCATTCCAAATTAACGAATTATGCGCGTTAACTAACTCATTACCTGACTTTTATCCAGGAAGTAATTTATCAACTTTTATAACTAATGTAGATAACTTAGCAAACTTTTTAGCATCAAAATTAACACCAACTCAAACGTATTTATTTAACGTTTCTATTTTATCAAAATTAAAAAACGAAGCTAGAGATTATCTAAATTTCCACAATGAAACCGAATGGCCCGGTATACGTAACGCACTATTAAGAAAGTACGGAGACCAAAGAAATGAGGAACTACTCGTTTCTGCCCTTCGTAACACTATACAATCAAAAATCGAAAACTATAATGATTATTATGATAAGGTCTTACTCGCTCAAAACGATTTGCTGCAATACGTACAATTGCATGAACATGACGCTAATATGTTCACACTAAAAAAAATATTACATCAAAAACAATCGTTGCAAATATTTTGTTCGGGATTATTAGAGCCTTATAGGACCTATTTGATGAATTTTGATTTGATTAACCTAGAAGACGCACTAAACAAATGTAGGGTTTATGATAACAAAATCCAAGAAAATAATTATACCGACTATGTACGCCGACTTCAAGACAGCAAATCTCAAAGACCTACCCCACAAACTTATCAACCTACCAATAATCCAACTCAATTTCAGTCAAAATCTTTCCCATTCCAACCAAAACAATTTCAACCGAGTCCAAAACAATTTCAACCCAATCCAACACAATTTCAACCCCATCCAAAACCATTCCAACCAAGACCATTTTTAGGACCGATTAACAAACCAATCCAACAACAACCAAGATTTCCTACTAACAAACAAGTGTTTGGAACAAGACCCGGAAATCAAATCCAACGAGCCCCATACAAACCTACCCCAATGTCAGTTCAAACTTCGGCATATTCCAGCAAACCAAAATTTAATCCCCCTCAACCCACTAACAGACCGAATTTTATCTCAGAAGAATTGTTTAATACAGAAATAGGAAGCGAAGACTATTTCGAAAATAATGTTTATGAAAACGAATCACTTGAAGACAATACTTATGAATATTACAACGAAAATGAAGAAACGCAAGAAGAAAATTTTTGTGTAACAGCCTCGGAAGACCCACAACAACTATAGACCTAAACTCAATTTATTCTAAACTTAAATTACCATTTTTCTATCTACCTAACTTAAATTTAAAAATCTTAATAGATTCCGGAGCTACAGATTCAATTATCAACCCAAACGCTGCTTTAATATTTAAAAATCACTTTTTTACTCAACCATTTTCAGTTTCAAGTCTTAATCAGACAGTTAATGCAGATCAAAATTTATATTTTCCATTATTATCAGAACTAGGAATAAACACCCCTTTTAAAATTAGAATAATCGATTGGCACAAGAAATTTGACGTTCTTATAGGATCTAAAGACCTCAGTAAATTTGAAGCAAACGTAGATTACAAATAATAAAATTCTCACTTTACGCGATACCCAAGTACCATTTTTTCTAGAATACAGCAATAATCAAGTCAACACAAAAACTACTAATAAGGAATACATTGATGTACCCGTAACAATTGACGAAGGCGAAGTCCTTATACCTTACACTAGAATAAATGATACCTTAGAAATACCTGAATGTATAGCTACAGCAAAAAACGGCATTTGTAAAATCCCAAAACCAACAGAATCAATAGAAATCAACTTTACAGAAAGAATAAACGTATTACCTACAGAATATTTCAATATCAAACAAACTACTAGAAATGAGACTTACGAACATCCTCAAAAAATTCACAAATTAATTAGAACCAATCACCTCAATGAGGAAGAAAAGAAAAAAATTTCCAATTTATGTGTAAATTCAAAGACATTTTCTACTACGAAAATGCTGACCTCAGTTTTACTAACCATGTAAAACATAAAATTCGTGTCTCAGATGAAAATCCAATTTTCGTCAAGTCCTTCCGACACCCTAAAGCCATGCAAACTGAAATCCAACGGCAAATACAAAAATTATTAGACAACAAAATCATTAGACCTTCTATTTCACCTTATAGTGCACCTGTATGGATAGTACCAAAAAAATTGGACAATAGCGGAGAAAGAAAATTCAGAATGGTAATAGACTATCGAAAATTGAATGAAAAAACAGTAGAAGATAAATATCCACTTCCAAGAATAGAAGAAATATTAGACAACCTTGGCAAATGTATGTATTTTACCACACTTGACTTAGCCCAAGGATTCCACCAGATAGAAATGGACCCTGAATCCATAGAGAAGACAGCCTTTACTGTAAACAACGGTCACTACGAATATCTTAGAATGCCCTTTGGCCTAAAAACGCACCTGCATCTTTTCAAAAAATGATGGACCATGTACTCAAAAACTATCTATACAAATTTTGCTTTGTTTACATGGATGACGTGGTCATATTCTCAAAATCATTACAAGAACATCTCAATCACATTCAATTAATATTTAAATGCATGAGAGAAGTAAATCTTAAAGTCCAATTAGACAAATCTGAATTTCTATCAAAAGAAGTAGCATTTTTAGGACATGTAATAACACCCGATGGAATAAAACCAAATCCTGCTAAAATCATTGCCGTACAACAATACCCAATTCCAAAAACAATAAAAGAAATCCGATCTTTCTTAGGTTTGATAGGTTATTATCGCCGATTTATTGCAAATTTTGCAAAGTCGTTGCTCCAATGACAAAATGTCTGAAAAAGATTCTAAAATAGATGTGCAAAACTCAGACTATAAAGAATGCTTCAACTTATGCAAAGAATTGCTAACAAATGCACCAATCCTAACTTATCCCGATTTTGAAAAAAGCTTCAAACTGACCACCGACGCTTCTAATGTAGCTATAGGTGGAGTACTCAGCCAAAACAATAAACCAATAGCTTATTACTCTAGAACGCTCAACTCAGCAGAGAAAAATTACAGTACCATTGAAAAAGAACTACTTGCCATAATCGACAATACAAAACATTTTAGACCATATTTATACGGACGAAGATTCACTATTGAAACCGATCACAACCCTTTAGTTTGGCTCCATAAAATTAAAGAACCAAATTCGAGACTAATTAGATGGAAACTAAAACTAGAAGAATTCGATTTCGAAATTGTTTATAAAAAAGGTAAAGAAAACGTTGTAGCCGATGCTTTATCACGTATCGAACTACATAACAAAGAACTCGATGAACTATCAATGATACCATTAATAGAAGAACTTCCTAATGAAGAAGAACTAGACAACATACTACAAGACATGTCAAATGATAATTGTCCAGAATACCAAAACGTCATTTCTCAATTAGAAAATACACTTCATTCAATAAACAATAACGACGACGGAAAAGTAATTCCAATATCTGAATTCCCCATAAACAATTTTAATAATAGATTAATAATACTCCCAGGAGACAACTACGAAATCCGCCTTAAGAAACCTTTCAAAAAAAATCATTACACCATCTTTATCCGGAAAGACAACGTTAAAGAAGACTTATCTCGAGCCATTAAAGAAATTGTTCGACCTAATATTAGTTACGGAATTTATTGTAAAGAACCAAACATTAAAATCATTCTAACAGAATTATGCAAAAATTACATGAATAACTCAATAAAACTTGTTTTATCAAACCATTGCCATACTGATGTAATAAACGAAAATGAACAAAAGACATAATAGCCAAATATCACGATGAAACCCACACTGGAATAGTAGAAACATACAACCACCTAAAAACAAAATATTTTTGGCCAAATATGAAAACGATGATCACTAATGAAATCAATAAATGTGAGTTATGCCTTCAATCTAAATACGAACGACATCCTTATAATCTAAAACTACAAGGACCCTTACTATCAAGAAAACCTTTTGATACAATATTCATCGATACATTTTCCTTTCAAAACTGCAAGTTCCTCACTATAATCGACTCATTTTCAAAATACGCCCAAGCTTATTTCATTAAAGATGGAACAGGTCTCACCGTTCTAAACAAACTCCGTCATTATTTTTGCCACCATAATTATCCCAAACGTATTGTTTGTGACCAAGGCAAAGAATTCTTTAACAGAACTTTCAAAGAATATTGTCAATTCCACAAAATTGAACTCCATTTCACCACCATAAATAATCCTAATTCAAACTCCCCCGTAGAAAGATTACACTCTACCCTAGTAGAAAAATTACGAATCCTCAGACTAAAATCACCCAACGAAACTCCCCAAAATCTAACGATAACTGCAATCCTTATTTACAATCAATCAATTCATTCAGCTACCGGATTTTCTCCTTTCTCCATTTTATACGGCCCTTATGAACACGAAATTGACCTATCACTAGACATGACTATCTATGAAGAATATAATAATAAAAGAAAAAACGAATTATTACCATTCATAGATCAAATTTATCGAAAAACTCATGAGAAAGAAAAAGGTATCTTAGAAAAGAGAAATCAAAACAAAGAAAATCCCCCGCAAATAAACACAGATACCGTGTTTATAAGAAAGAATAAACCCGGAAAAACAGATCCATTATACAGTAAAATCCAAATAACTAACAAAACTGAGAATACAGTTGAAGAAAAAACGAATAAAGGAA
Source organism: Lycocerus yunnanus (assembly GCA_036346125.1). Lineage (NCBI taxonomy): Eukaryota > Metazoa > Arthropoda > Insecta > Coleoptera > Cantharidae > Lycocerus > Lycocerus yunnanus. Next base: position 1,560,743 of record JARFIX010000008.1, on the reverse strand, counting down.
ATTTAACAAATTCCCATATTAGAAAAATTAAAAGACTGACAAAGAACCTTTCTTTGCAGGACGACCCTGAGCCTAGTACGAGTCGCGTGTCCACTTCAGATAACCCCGATTCAAACTAACGGATACTTTAGCGAAGAACTAGGAAATGCTAAAATTCTCTCACATTATCATAAGTTTTATTTTTATTATAATCTTACTCAATTAGAAATAGGTCTTAGACATTTTATAGCAAATACCGTAATTTTAGAACCTAGAGTTACTCAAAATATTTTAATAAGACGTCGTTACGAGCAATTAAGGTCCGAATTAATATCAACAGAAAACAGTCTAGAAAAGCTATTACACTTTAGACAAAAACGCGGATTAATAAACTTTTTCGGTAAAGCCATAAAATTCATTACAGGTAATTTAGATGATGACGACTTGCAAAATATTAATAAAAACATAGAAACGTTATTTAACAATGAGAAAATTCAAAATACAAAAATGACCGAATTTACCACTTTTGCCGAACATATTACAACCCGTTATCAACAAGACTTAGAAAAATTAAGAAAATTTCAAAATGAAACCATAAATGCTTTTAAATCATTATCAGAATCCACCAACATAATTCAATTGTTAGACTTAGAATTATTCAACATTCAAAATTATCACAAAAACATAAAAATATTAGAAAGAACTATTAATCTAGCTAAATTAGAAACCCCCAATATTGAGTTAATAACATTTTCAGAATTGCAAGAAATTTACAACGCCTAATCAAAATTTATAACAGAGACCATTTATTATCTTTAGATGACACCCACCTTTTTGAAATACTTGATATGTCGAAATTTACATTAATGATTGCAAGAAACACAATAGTAATGATATTAAAAATACCAATCCTGAATCCCATCCCATACACGTTATTAAAAATTTATCCAATCCCGGATTCACTAAATGAAATTCTTATACCTCCAACAATGTACAATCTCAGATGGAAAAATGACGAACGATGGCAAAAAGACTGCATGCAAGGAATAAATCAAATTATTTGCAAAAACCAAATCATCACCGCATGTAAACTAAAAACACTACAAAATTGCTCAATAGCCCGAATTGCAGGAATGCATAAAGTTTACACAGTCGTAAACACAGGTTTAATCGCTAGTTTCAACCCACGAGAACAAATAATAGAAAATTGCAACTACAAAATTACCAGACATTCTATTCAAGGAACCAATCTCATACAATCACCTTGCGATATTATAATCCACGAGCAAATTATCAGCCTCAGAACTTCAAATTTTACCGTACCTATACCTGAAGTTCACCAAGAAAAACTCAACGCAGAATACGAAGTACAGCTTAAAATGGAACACCTGGAAAATCTAGATCAACTTAAACGGGACCTCGAAAGAATAAAGGAAGAACCATCCACAGTACAACCAGTAGTGGACTACATTCATTACTCCGCCACCTTCTTTATCGTACTGACTATTATAGCTTTCACATGCGTTCTGTTAAAATTCAAGAAACGAATTTACGATGGACTCTGCAAAAAGAAAACTATCATCAAGGTCTCTAAAGAAAAAGCAATAGAACTGAACCTCATTCAAAAATTGCACGAGGACGCACAAAAATCTTAAGGAAGGAAGAGTTATGTAACCCTTAAGAACCACCATCTGTTAGACGTTAACCTGTCATCATAAACTTTGTATTTATGTTATACTTTTAATTTAAACGCATTCCTTCGAAGCACGTGTTTATGTTCACATTTTTAAAAACATTTCTTCGAAATAAAGCACAAATGTTCACCTTTTATTTCTTCAAAATAAAATCTAGAACACACGTGTCGATGACTCATCTTTTGTATAAAAGCAGGGATAACCAAGCTACCTACATGCATTAGTTCTTTATGTTTGAAACTTGTAACTTCTGTCTTCGACATTAGTTCTTTATGTTAAAAGCTTGTAACTTTTGTATCATTATTTACTAAGTTAATAAAATTATTTTTAAAAGTTCAATTGTGTCGCGTAACATTTAATTATATACCAAAATAGCTATTTTCGTTACTAGTACTTAAATAGGCTAGATTTCCATTCTCGGTTGATTTTGCTGACTCGCCCTACGGGCTTGTAACAAGCTTGTAAACAAGCCTATTGAAGTACGTGTTACGAACAAGATTTTTTGCAAATCTGAAATTCGGCAAATAAAGAATATTTTAACAAAGTTTTATACAAAATACAAAGTATTGTAACAAAATAACTCGCCAGTAGTGCGGAAAAGTGAAGGTAAAGCATCTCGCGAAAGATAAGATTACGAAATATGATCAAATAACATGAGTAATCTTACGTGCAGAAAACAAGCCGCTTTCAATGCCATGTAACGTGTATGAAATGATAACATTTCGATGCAGAATTGCAAAAATATATAATATAGAGGTTTGAATTTTCGCAAAATCGCAACCGAACAAATCGCGAATCACCTGGCCCGATTATTCTTGCTATGCTTAGTAGCGGGGTGGAGTCCGTTGCGGTTGACTTAAGCTGTTTGCGGATGAAAATTGAGAAAGATAGGACGCCAAAATGTTCCAATATTATTGACATACTTATTGCATTTAAGTAGATCATAGATTGTCTCATTGTCACGGATGCCCTCTCGGTTACATTATCTGTACTTACCTTTTATTTGCTTCAGAATAACCAAAAGCGGATACAGAACTATTTACTGCCCCTGAAATAAAGTAACAATAAAACTATTGTGTAGGGCTCATTTACGTATAATAGTGCTAATAATAGAGATATTCATGTCACCTCATAAACCTAGTAAACCTAATTTTTCGTAAGCTTCGTAGAATTTCACCTAATTTTTATACCTATTTTGTACCTTAAGTTTAGGAAAATGAGGTTAACAAAGGTTACAATTAGTTTACGAAGTGGCATGAATACCCGTAATATCTTGCCTTGCGGACCGCGTTTTACTTTCCCCATTATTGCGATCGTAACTATTACAATCGAAGTTTAGTCATAATCTCTGTTAAATAAAATTTTACATCAAAAACATGTAAAAATTGATGTTACCAGAAATTTTTTAGCAAACACTGTTTAGCAAACATAATAGTTTGTCAAAGATGAAACCTACAAAACGTAATTTTAAAATTGCCTAAACTATCTAGTTACGAGTTACGAGTTACTATTCACAAATTTCGATGGTCATATGAAATATGTATATTCACATTTACATTAAAATTTAATTGGGTACTGACATTTACATAAAATATATATTGCATTTCTATTACTTGACGGTTTTGTTATTACTCGGATATAGCTTTGAGTTAGAAATAAACAAGTAATCAAGTTCTAATTCAATTCAGTTCTAAGTAAGAGCGATAATGCAATATTGTAATAGTTTTCAAGGTTTTTTAGTTTTTTTTTTAGTTTGTTACAATAATTGTAATAATTAGCAGTTATTTTGAAGATGGTTGTAATAATCGAAACGTGTCAGTAAAATAATCAAACATCAATTATTTTGTTTTATTTTATTTGTTATGACCAGACAAGACCTTTAAAATTGTTTTTAACTTGAAAAGTCCTTGATTTTTTGCACTTTAAAACTATAAGAAGCCATTAAATTATTAAAAAATTGCTTCGTATATTAATAAGATTATCTAAAAAAACTACATGATAAATAAATAAATAAATAAATAAGCTACATAATAAACACATTTAAAATTGAATTGCTTACAATAGTAAAGCATTATTCATTGAATAAAATTTCAGGTGCCATTATTCATCAACAGGTGGATCGGTAAATAATGTAATTCCGTGAAATGTGCTTTTAAGTATAATCTCAATTAACTGAGAAACTTTTTATTTCAAATTATTTCTGTTGTAACAACTTTCTTGATATTACAACGTGTAAAAATTTAACTTAACAATTTTTAATCGGATTACTTTTGTTGATTCTACGCTGCAATGTAATAGGTGAGTTTTCCACTAATTCGATATTTTAAATATATAAATAGGTAATCAGTATGTAAGAGTAATTAATTTTATAAAATTATTTTTATTTAATGCACAGCGGAGCACTTGATTATCCTTGCTTAAATTTTTGCAGCATAAGTGCAATGCAGTAGTCAATTTTAGGCAATCCGATACCAAAGTTATAAAATTTCAGTAAATCAAAAAATTAAAAAAATTACATTATATTTAAATTTTAGCATTTATAACTGCGGACCCTAATCAGTTTGTTTTTAACATTTAAAGTATAAGAAGTGCTTGAAAAAAAATTAAATTGTTTTGTGTTTAACTATATTGCGTATTTAACAAAGCTACTAAATTTTTTACATAATAAAAATATGAGTTTACTAAACGCTTAAGTATATTGATATAATTATTAAATTTTTACATTTAAACAAGAAAATTTTAAACGTGCAATTGCAAGAAAAATGAGTAGAAATCTTTCCACCTATAATAATTTCCAAAAATATTAAAAAGTATAAAAAAATTGAATAGATCAAACAGCATTAGCGACAATGAAATGAAAATGTAAAGGTATTTATGACGGTAAAGCGTCAATTTTTCCAATTTTAAAATTTTTTAATATTTATTTATTACTCGCCATTAAAATTATGATTAAATTTTATTTACATACGTATTACGACTATATTTTGACACATCAAAATTTAAAGTTTTATTTTAAATATTTAAATAAATATTTAATCTTACAAAAAAATAGAACCTTTCAGAAATTTTACTGGATTTAAATTTATAATAAATTTTTGAAAAAATTTTATCCAACACCTTATAAGAATAGAACAACCTATAATTATGAAGATTTTAAATCAATAAGCTAACCTATAAGTCACATAATTGATGTCTTCTCTCGATTCTATGCTGTTTACTTTCCGTTTACTTTCATTTCATTTAAAATACTGTTTGCGATGTGCTGCAGAGTCTTGATATTCTACAGCTACTCCTAAAAATATCCATTTCAAAGCTTGTAGCTTTTGGCTATTTGTTTTTGAGGCGTTCCACACATCAAAGTTTTGGAATGTAATACCTTTTACCAGTGTCTTATATATTATGCGCTTTGTGTTATTCCTGATTCCAACTTTACCATACGCTACTCAGTACTTCTAAAGCTCTCCTCCCTCAATTTCTTCTATTTCTCACGGTTTTATTAAACACTGATTCCAGATATTTAATTACTTTGAACCCCTCATGCTTGTGAACGTCATTAATAAAATATTACTATATAATATAAATATTATCTCAATCTAATTCATTTGATCTAATCTAAAAATTAATTTCTGGTTTTAGGCTTCTATACATAGTATAGAAAGAAGCCTTATGATCTGGCTTCGTGTCCGTCCGTCCGTCTGTCCGTCCGTCCGCATAATTCAAAGTCACTAAATTAGTGACAAAAAACTTTGTCACTAAATTTTACTTTTGTGGGTGGATGGACAAACGGTGAATGGATTAACAAGATTCAAAATAATTAATTGAGATCAAACACACAGAGTTGTGGACGCGGTCATCCGAGTTCCACCTTGTTTATATTTATTATTTTATTTTACATTAAAAATGTATTATGTAAAACACTCATTTCATTAACAATAAATTATTTTCATTTTAATTCATACGAACATCGTAAATAGAGTAATATTCACTTTTCGTGGCAATGATTTGATTTCTAATTACCGTATAATTTGTATACTTACGTAATAATAATTATATTCTTAAGTATATTATATATAATACATAGTACATACACTATAATATTGTAACCAAGTATATTTATCATATTTTCTAAGTTTCTTTCCCTTTCCTAATTTAACAGCATTTTACTGACCAAGATAAACTATTGCACGTATTTAAATAATATAAAACTGCAGAACGTATTTTTGTAATACCATGCCCATACAACTACAACGAATTTACGTTGTAACGCACTTGATTAAATTTTCTAATGAAATTAATACGTTTTTGTTTATCTTGCTGCACAATAATTAAATCATAGCGCGGAGCATCTAAGTTTTATATAATTAATTTGCTCCCGTAATTAATGCGCTAAGTTTAAACATGATCAACCATAATTATAATATATTATAATACCTTTAGAATAATCAAATGTCGACTTTAGATATGTATACAAAGCATTTTTTCAGACAACGCATTTGCACACTTACACATAAAAAATCTCTTTATCTTGTTTTTTGTATTTATTTTGTTGCAATTAACTAAAGCCGGAGCGGTAATAGTCTTGCTGGTATAAATTTTTGTTAAACATTTATAAACAACGTAGCACATTTATGTATATTTAACACTTAAAAATTTTAATAATTAGCGCTATATATACCATTATCAATAATAATTAAATAAATAAACAACACATATCAAAACAATAATTAAACAATACATTGCAATAATCTCAAACTGAATCAATCAATGTATGGCATTAACTCGCTTTTAAAATTAGTAGTACTTTCATAAAAGAAATCAAAACTGCTGTTACAAACGCTAATTGTGTTTGCAGGACGGCAATACCTCAACATCATATTTGAATACTGACCAAACAGGCACATGAAATGAAAACATCCGTAACAAATTCTATCACTAAATTAAGTCGCTCCGTATTCTAAATATGAACATTAAATCAGCTACTAATCTTTTCGCAGACAGCACCCAAAACATAAAGTTGTCTCAAGTTTCATCAACAACAAATTAACAGGAATCAAATCAAATACCTTAGATCGAGCCTTAGATATATCCGTAAATATGCAATTAGTATTTTGTCGCTGTTTATAGTGATCGCAATAAAACTAGTGAAAGAGAACTTGTGTTGGTGGAATATCCAAGTACAAAGTCTGGTTGGTTATTAATTATAAAAGTTAGAGTGAGATTAGTAGTTTTGGCTGCAATAAAGATTTAAATATTTTGACAAATATAGATGCAATACATATCGCACGATAATTTCTGACATTGTTACGGTTACCAGATTCGTGTATCAGAATAACTTTGGTTATTTTTTAAACGGTGAGAAACAATTCAAGAAATATTAACTTCCCAAAAACTATAGCTAAAGGCCATGCAATAGAAGAACAATTACTAATAAAAATAATCTGATCCAGAGGAATTCGATGAATGAAAAGAATTTATCTTATGCAAAACAACACTAGACAAAGGATTTTCAAAATTTTTTAGATTAAATAAACAATAAAACAAAATTATTCGCAATCTTTCATAAATTAAAAATAATTTTGTTTTATTGCTTATTTAATCTATTAATTTTAAAAATTTTAAACTAATATTTAGATTTTTCTTAAAGAAATTAAATTTTTGATTAGTAAAATTTATTTTTTTTGTTAGTATAAATTATTAACTTACAGTAACATTTTTAAACCTATATTCTCTGTTTAGTCAATTTTTATAACCTTTTTTTATTGTAATTGTTAAAATGTAAATAAGTAAAGATCTACACAATATATTATTACGGTAATACTATTCCTAACTCAAATATGTATTAAATATTGAACCTTCCGATCAATAGTAGAAAAAATATATTTCCATCATATTTTAATTTACAATGGCTAACGATTTAATGTAACCCACCCTATATGCTGTATTATAATTTACAATATTGACCATCTATTTAATTTATTGGCCATCTATTTAATAGACTAACCATCTATTTAAAATACTAACCATTTATTTAAAATGTTGTAATATTTATAATAATTAAATCATCTTTTTTTGTGTTACTTTTTATAATCTAGAATAAATAAATAAATTACGACGGTCGACACTTACAATTAAAATTATAAAATTCAATATTACGTTGTTGTTGTTGTTTTTAACCTCAAAATCGTTTCCATTATACACTGAAGTAGGAACGAGTTCTACTTCTGTGCTATGCTAATGTCATGCTAGCATGGCCAACATAAAGTCAAACAATTTCAGGTTTGTGGAAAGCAGCACAGCAACTTATATAGCGATGTGGACATCACTATTAAAACCGTATGTTTCTACTTCTATGTTTTACATTGGCATAACACAGCACAATCTATGTGGCGAGGCCTTAAGACACCGCTGCACAAAGTGGTTTTGTCTTTTCAACCATTTTGTGCAACGGGGTCTTAAATTAAAATGTAAGTTAGAAAATTTTAAATTTCACTAAACTTGTAATTTTTTAAATATTTAATTCAACTAATTAAAAATATTTATTCAAATAATTTTAATTATGTGTTATAATTTCAAGGTATTCAAAGAATAAATTTTGAAAATTTAGGAAAATTTCTTTGAAATTTAAAAAAGTTATCACAAAAAAACTAAGTGCAACCATACTTATGACCGCTACTGTAATATCTTTGTATAAGAGCTTCCAAATGGTAACACGTAGTTCTACGGAAGCAAGGAAGTACTGCAAGTTTGCTATTGATTATAATAGCAAAAAACCATATTGTGTATAGATATGGAGCATAGGTCTTTCATTAAATCTAAGTCTAAGGTTTTTGCTAGTAGCATTTCTTCACAAATACACAACAAACAGTTGTGACTATTAACCATGCATAATTAGAGAACCGAACTTTTTCCATACCAACTTGCAAAAATCAAAATATATGAGATGCCATCTTGCCAACAAAGTTGAAGTTTATTTCTTTTGGAAGCTCTTAAACAAAATTTAAAAACTTGTTTTACACACTTAATTTTTTTGGTAACACAAGTATACATTTTATTTTCATTATTAAAATTATTGCATATGAGGGCATGAGAGCAATGACAAACGCCTTCCGATTTTTCATATAGTATAAAGAACCATATAGTATGTATATGTACATATAATAGTTATAAAATATGAAACATGCGACTTACTTCACTTATGTGCGATTTTTTCACTTGTAGTTATTTTCAAGTTAACGAACTTCAGGTTAAATGAACGAAATATCCAAGCAGATGATTGATTAATTTGTTTTGCTGTCGATTAATTGGTTATTTTGAAATAATAAAAACTGTTTTAAATTTTCAATGAGACCCTTAGTTAATTCCAGAAAGAACCGCTGTTGTTAACATATTGCTTATATATATTTTTAAATTATTAATTTTTTTTATTGAATAGCATTTTTTCCTTTCTTTATAGCTTATTTTTAACTTGTATTGTCTTACATTTAATTTATGTTTAATACATATGTTACAATACTCAATACATATGTTACAATATTCTACATTATTATTTAAAATACAAACATAGTATCTTGCGCTTTGCATAACTGCACAACTTTAAAATAATAAAATTATAATGAAATTATAATTTAATCATAAAATTACATGTATCGCATTTCTCTCTGACGTTAATACGTACATATGTAGGTACATCTCTTTAATAAAATATCAATACTTAACAGAGCAGATTACTTTCTAATGAGTATATTAAACAAATGGTAACATTTCAATTAACAATAGTGTTGTTGAAAGCGGCGGCAGTGGGTGAATTCAAATGTATTCAATGGAAGAAAAGGTTCGGCTTTCCTGAAACTACGCACATTATACGTTGAGATAACAATGCTCAATGTGTAATGCATGTTGAAGTGCGGTCATCGGAAACTGCAGCCAATATGTGAAAATGATGGATGTGTTTTGTAATTCAAAAGCTCTCAAGGCTCAGAACAAACCGCATATTTTGCCTTTCGCAAGTTATCTATCATTTTAAAAGTGTAAATTTAAAATTCAAATAGAGAAAAGATATAAAGCAAGCCTAACTCGGCGTGTTACTCTTTACTTATAAAAAATTTGTTTTATTAAGGGCGTTTGCTTAACTAAGTTTAATTTACTGCTTTTTAAGTAACAGTAGATTACAAAAAAGTAATTATAACTCTTAATTGTGTAAATATGGTAATGTTTTCAAGTTTCAGTTAGTTCACTTAAACAGCACTAGAAGATAAGTTATCGATTAGCAAAAACGGCATTCTTATTTTATCATATTGAAGTATCATGATGTGAGCATGAACAATATGGCACACCATTATTTTTTTATTTTACCTGTCTATAATAAAATAATTACGTTCATAATTTGTCTGATAGTTTAATGTCTCTAATAATAGTAAAATAGAAGCTAGTTGGTTATTGGGGTAGACACGCTACACTTATTTTTTGATTTTCATCCTCTTATTTGAAACGATTCTTGTGTTACTATTACACTATAAATATGAGTATTTAACATTATAGTTTTAGTTCATTAAAACAATTTTGTGAAATAAAATTGTTCAGATTTTTTAATTATTCGCTAGATGAGTAAACTATTATATATTTTTCATATTCTTTTCATTTAAATTAATTATTCTGCTTTGAAAATCGTACAGGTATCAGTGGGCATACGAAACGCATATCAAATTTGGTTATACATACTATGTTGTTAAACCTGCACTTGTAGTGAGTTAAATAGTATTACTATACTAGATAGTGCTATTCCTATACCACATTAATTATTTCTATGGATTAAAATTATTTATTTCTTACAAGAAATTAATATCAATTTCATGTAACATAAATTTATATATACAACGTGACCCACAAGAACTCGGACAAACGTTTAAAAAAACTTATTTAAACGCAACAATTCAAAAATTTAAAAATGGATAACAATTAACAACAACCTTATGTACATCATAAATTATAAAATTTCAAAGTGGCTTCCTTCTGCGTGGATACAGAGCTTTAAACGTCGAATGAAATTTTCAGCTGTTTTTCGTACCTCTTCTAGGGATATTTTGTCCCATTCCTGACGCAAAGATTGTTTTAGTAATTCCAAACTTTGTGAGGTTTTACACAGGCTCTGGCCTCTAAAATTGACCATATGGCGTAATCCATTGGGTTGAGATCTGGTGAGTATGGAGGCCATTCAGCGGAACTGATAAAATCAGGAAAATTGATTCGGCACCACTCTTGCGTAGTTTTCGCCTTGTGGGCAGGTGCAGAGTCTTGTTGAAAGGTCCAATGTTGGTCACCAAAGTGCTGTTGGGCCCACGGAAGAACTACAGCCTCTAAAATATCCCGGTGGTAGATTTCCTTGGTAATTTTTACTCCCTCTTCCACAAAAACTAAAGGTGTTTTACCGGTAGCTCAAATACCGCCCCAAACCATGACAGACTTGGGGTATTGGCGATGAATAAAAATGGCAGAAGGTCGGGGTGGTTTTTCTGACTAATACCTATTATTTTGACGATTGTGAAATTGTTCAATAGTAAAAATGTTTTCATCAGTAAAAACGAAATTTTCCCATTTTTGAGCAGCGGTGTGCGATATAGAAGGGCACGGCATCATTGAAGTTGTATTTGCTTGTTTTCATCAGTTAGTCCAACATTTCAACATGTTTGTCCGAGGTCTTGTGGGTTACGCTGTATATATTTACATATAGATCGATTTTTTGACGTTCTACTTCTTCCGATTTCCTTTATTTTCAAGAGGGTATATAGCATTTAATATCTCAAAGATGTTGCAAGCACCTTGTGAGAGGAGCACCTGCTTTACATGCCTTCCAAAGCATGAAGACGGCCATAAAAAGTGAGCCTCTCCCCGGACTCGAACCGGGGAGCGTCGCGTTAACAGTTAATCGCGCTAACAACCAGGCCAGTGACATAAATTTAATATTTGTATATAATGAAACGAATATACCCAAATACATCCAGGGTAGAGTTAAGATTCCCTATACCAAACGAAAGAACACAAAAATACAAGCTCTCTAAGGTGAGGATCAATCTTCTCGGAGTTATAAGTTTAGGGAGTTATAAGGTTATTAGTAATAAGGCCACAATTTATTTGCACTTTTCAAGAAAATTGCAATTTTCCCTTGAGAAATACATGTAAGTGTATTATTGCGTTATATTACGCAATAATTTTATGTATTTTATTTACGTTACTTGTGATTTGATACTAGCAAATTCACCATAAGGCTAGATAACCATAACTAGAGCAGCGTTAGGAAGGAGTCAGTCGCTCCCTGAGGTCTTTCGCGTCAACTTCCAAACTTTCGGAGTTGGGGCTGCTTGGGGGGTGTTTTTAGCAAGTAAAGCGCGTGTCAAAACCGCTCGGAGCCCTCGAAGTGACCCTGAGGGTCACGTAGGGGTGCGGAGAGTAGGTTTTGACAGTACAACCAAATCAGAAGGGTCCGTTACTTTGGCCCCCAGTTAAAATTTTTGCCAAAAGCTAGCTCCCGAATATACAGAGCTAGCACCGGCTAGCACCCAAATATTAGAGCTAGCACCATTACAGTTTTTTCACAAACCACATTGAAACTGGGGGCTAAGTAACGCTAGCCCCCAGTTAATATTTTGGCTCCAAAAGCTAGCTCCTAATCTACGGAGCTAGCACCAGCTAGCACCCAAATATTAGAGCTAGCACCATTACAGTTTTTCACAAATCCACATTGAAACTGGGGGCTAAAGTAACGCTAGCCCCCAGTTAATATTTTGGCTCCAAAAGCTAGCTCTAATCTACGGAGCTAGCACCAGCTAGCACCCAAATATTAGAGCTAGCACCATTATAGTTTTTCCACAAATCCATTTTAAAACTGGGGGGTAAAGTACCGCTAGCCCTCCCCCTCCCCCCGTTAATATTTTGACTCAAAAATCTAGTTCTAGTAGATAAAATAAAATAAATTTATTTAAAAGAGTATAAAATTTACATGACTAATACACTAATTTCCGATATTGTCTTACATACTATATACAAGAAAATGGCACCTTACTAATTGATTTGGCGACACATCTTCTTTATTTTTTAACAAGTCATTATAAATTTCCCATTTACCGTTATGTCGTCTGCCATAGGTCAAAAAATGTCCCATACAATTTGGAGTGTGCTGTGAAGTTCCTTGAAATGCAACTATACCACGAAGAACGTATTTATCGCCGTTTATTGCAAAATGTGGTGGTATATCTTTTAAATTGGTAGTCAACTCTAAAAGCATATTACTAGTTGAAATTGGTTCTATTGCAATATACATTCGGTCCAAATTTATTTTTCGAAAGAATCTGTTTTTTCTGCATTCAGTACAGGTTTTTCTAATAACATTTTCGGATATATGCGCCTTTAATTTCGTCTCAAATTCTTGAATAGTATTCATTTCTATCGATAACCATTTTAGTTCAATTTGTTGAATACTTTTGCAATTGTTGCATTCATCTGTTTGCATTCCTATTTTAAAATTTTCTAAAGTTTTTTTAGCTATATTGGTGATAGTATCTTCACAGTTAATTTCTAATATGTTTTCTGGTAATGAATGTTTCGGAAAATGATCGTACAATAGTTCTGCTCGAGTTTTGTATGAATGAATATTCACACCTTTATTTACAACTTGGACAACTAATTTTGCGAACCTATTGCTTGCTTTAATTGATTCCATGTATTCTTTGATAACAAACGAATCACAATATGCAATACAAAATATTTGAATTAGTGCATCTAGGCCGCAAGTATTTCTCAACGTTATCAATTGCTTGCAGATTTTTAATGGTTTTAAGTGAACTACATTTCCATTTCGAAGAAGTCCAATTGTCGTTACATTTATTGTTTTTGTCCAATCGATAACAGCCATTTCCGATTGAGGTTCTAAATACGACTTTCGGGGTCTTTTCTTGGGAGGAACGTTCATTCCCATCCACGATTCTTCGGCGATTCTTTCTGATAATGTTTTATCTTGGGTACCTCTAACATAACATTCTTTACAAAATATCTCATCTTCATATATGACAGTGCAATTGTCATTGTTATGCAACATCAACTTGCATAATTTACATACCACATTGGCACTTCCAATACCTAATTGGCAAGAAGCACACAGATTATCAGGCAATAGAAGATTATGTTTTGGTTTTGTGTGATCTGTTGTGGCCTGGAAATCTATCGATGGCTTTTCTATTTGGCTTGTAGCAATTGTATCGACATGAATATTATCTTTCATGTCATACTGTACAGCCAGCTTCATAATACCATCATAGTGCCTGATGTATTCGGCAACAAATTCATCCACACGCAAGGGAAGTTTTTCGTGAGCAAAAATTCTGTTTTTCACTTGATTAAAGTTGCTCTCAGCCGATGCTGAGCTAGCAATTCTAGGTGAAAATGGAAAGTATTTGCACATAATACTGCTCCATAAAGGCAAAAAAGTTCGAAATCTTTAAAAAATCGTTCACAAAAGATGGTAGAACTTGCTGATTACCTCTATCACCTGTTTCGTCTGGTGTGTTGACTCTATTTTTAGCGCATTCTGAAATGTTTTTGCACCAACTTCTAAAACTATTATCGGTTTCAATTTCTTGCTTTTCGTTATCATGTAGCTTTCCCGTAATGTTTTCTACTGCAATATCTTCCACATCTATAATTTTGTTGAGCTCAACTGTTCCTGTAGATATGCGTTCAATAAGCCACTTTTTTATTTATTTCACAAATTGTCGGATTGCCATTGTTGTGCCCTTCAGTATCGGAATAAGCAACAATAAACATAGCATCTAGTAACATCTGCAAATCTTCTATGCCTTGACATTGCACAAGTTGTCCCATACATCGAAGATAAAATGTTCTGGTTAGTTTATGCTGATTTTTAAGACTGGGCCATCTAGAAACGAGTTTTATAAAATGGGCCACGTCAAAACGAAGGAAACATTTAAAAATATTATCAGCATTTCTAAATAGAACCTTGTAACATTGTTCAATGTATTGGTTGAGGTTCTTATAAGGAGTAAATGTGTTTGCGCACGAATGCATTAGAGCAAGAGACATATCTGTTACTACTTCTGATGGAATACATCCTGCGCTTCTAAACCATACGGATAGCCAATGCGTTATTTCTTCTGTATTTTGCGAATCACTAAGCATTGATCCAACGGAATACTGCTTTCCATTTGGATACAAAATTACAAGTTCGTATAAAAAGATATGCCTTGATGTGCTTCCGTCGGTGTAGATGATTCGTTTTACAACTGATCCTGTAGCATCGATAGCTAGTCTACTATAATTGTTTTCACAATATCGACGAAATACAAGAAGCTGCGAATTTGACCACCAAAATACAAAAATTGGGGAATTGCCAATATTGCGGATAACATTAGAAAATTCTTGAATGTTTTTCATTTCCTGTAGAGAATCAATTGGTTTTTCGTTAATATAATTCTTTTTTCTTTCTTTACACTTTGCAACCCTAAGCGTACTTAGTTTGGGCATCATTTTTCCAGTTTCCAATTCACTGTTGATGATAATGCTTTGTATTCTGCTGGACGAATACTTCTCATTCACCATTTTATTTACATAATAAGATCGCATATCACCCCGAAGTGGACGGGTGAAATGTAACGTGTGGCTCTTACTGAAATTTCCTCGAACAGTACAATTCAATTCTAAAATTTCATTTTCTTGTGGTTCGTTACAAAACGCATGTAATTTTTGAATTACATTCTTTGCAAATGGCCCAAATTTTTAAAAAAATGGACCAAATGGAAAAATTTTATGTCTGACAAATGTAAACGTACATGTGAGTGTCGAATTTTCCATTAGTTTCTTATGTATTACATTTGTCCAATTCGAATTAGAGAAAATATATGCATTTCTAGTTTCACCAGTGTGCTTTGATTTTTTTACAGACTTATCTTTTCTTTTGTATGTAGCAATTCTTTTATCAAAATTTAAATATTCAGTCCACGTCAACTCAATATTGAACTCATAAGTACTTCTCAATTCGTTAGCACAGTCTTCATCAATATCACTACTGTTACTGTTAGTATCACTGTTACTGTTAGTACTGCTTGATAAATTATCGATTACAACTTCTTTGCATATGGATTGTACATCTTTAACATCATCTGGGTAAATTTGTAGAACATTCCATAAATCATAATAATTTTTTGAAACTGCCGTATAAATTCCAAGTTTTGAGATGTGCAGATTGTAAAGTAATATAAGATCTTCCGATATTTTCTGCCAAATTGTATCATCTTTTGACATGAAGCATTTTTCACTCCATCATATAGCAATTCTAACGGATACTTTTGCAATCCTTCTTTAATTGATTGAATCTCAGGTTCTGAACGCTTTTTTCCCATTATGTTATTTTTTTATACACTATACAGTCTACTATAGGCTATGTTACGCTGCACTTCACGATTATTAATTTTTATACCAAATATTAAATTTATTTAGTTAAAACAATGTGTATGTATGCAGTGTTTCAGTCCAATAATTGATTACCAACTTAAAAAATTGAAATTACATCTAAAAAAATTAAGAGTTGTCGTTTATTATTATATTAATATACATATTAATTTGTGAAAAAACTGTAATGGTGCTAGCTCTAATATTTGGGTGCTAGCTGGTGCTAGCTCAGTAGATTAGAGAGCTAGATTTTTAGTCAAAATATTAACTGGGGGTCTAGCGGTACTTTAACCCCCAAGTTTCAAAATGAATTTGTGGAAAAACTATAATGGTGCTAGCTCTAATATTTGGGTGCTAGCTGGTGCTAGCTCCGTAGATTAGGGAGCTAGCTTTTGGAGTCAAAATATTAACTGGGGGGGGCTAGCGTTACTTTAGCCCCCAGTTTTAATGTGGATTTGTGAAAAACTGTAATGGTGCTAGCTCTAATATTTGGTGTAGCCGGTGCTAGCTCCGTATATTCGGGAGCTAGCTTTTGGCCAAAAATTTTAACTGGGGGCCAAAGTAACGGACCCAAATCAGAAATGAATTCACACAAAAAGTGATTATTTTTCGAAAATTTGTTGTCCGATCGCAAATTTAATTCTTCTTATTAGCAAATTACACCATTGTCTATCATAATTCGTTGTACAAACCGAGATTTTGGTATATTTACAGTTGCCACAACCTATTTCAATTTAGAGGGCGGGGATACACTTCAAAAAGAGCCAATGAGTAAATTGCATTGTTTATAAATTTTTAAAGCCGTTTTTTTCAAAATTGTGTGAGTAATCCGCAAATTTTATTTTTTTTATGCGCTAATTAGACCATCATCTTTCATAATCCACTTCAAAAATGGTAAAAATCGCGATCCGAGAATCTCAACCGCACCTATGCATCCAACCACACACCTATGATTATCCAAATAATCACAGATAGACAAACCTATTTATACAATTGTTTAAAAGTTACATATTTGAAAATGACCACTTTATTACCTAATATTATCTTGAGACGGTCATTGGCCTGGTGGTTAGCGCGATCAACTGCTAACGAGCAGCTAAAGAAACGGGTAAACGACTTAGGTCGGTAAATTGTTATAATATACTCTCTGCATAGGCAAGGTTTTTAGTAAGTTTCAGTTTTCATGAGTATTAGAGAACTAGCTTAATTTATGAACCCAAACTTAGAGAATGTTTTTAACAACATAAGGCACATGTTAATTTTGAATATTTTGCGAAATTTTTTTTATGAAGCCTAGAAAATATCATTATGCTGGCAAGGGTATAAAAAAAAGAAATTAGTATAATATATTTTACTCTTCTGTGAAAATTTAAAATGTTTGTAAATATATTGCTAATGTATGCTGCAAGCTTATATTGGTTAATAGATAATGGAAAATAGGAACTCTAGAGACATACATTACGTAGAACAAAAAACACGGCATATTTATTTTGGAATTCATAAGTATAAATAAATTTTAAAGTTTGATTTCATTTATAATTTATTTTAGTAATTCAATAATAATGGTAACATTTATTAGTAGTAGAAAAAAACCTTGCAAACGTATTATCAGGAAACCGGCAAATGAAATTTCTGTAGCGAAATAATGTGGTCTCCCGTGTGATACACAGGATTGTGTAAAATTGCTAGTCAGGAGCTTGTACCTTAAGTGGTCAAGGTAACTATTCCTTCACAAGAAGTAAATTGTTAACTTTTTTAATATTTCACAAAACACAACAAAAATTAATAAAGAATAATATCTATGTAATTAATTATTTTCTAGTGGCAAAATGATATTTCGGAAAAATCTCCTACAAAATATAATAAAGTATGTCAATTGTCCCCTATTCGTTCCATAATGTTCAATAGTTGATCTAATAGGTACCATGTATATTATCTAATCTACTTAAGTATTGTATTTCGTAATAAAATAATACCTTATACTTAATAACAATAAATTGCTTTAACTAAACTAATATCTAAAAAAGGAGTTAATACCATACATTGATTTAGCTTGACTTTATTGCAAATATTGCAATGTTTTGATTAATTATTGTATTGATATCTACGTTGGATTGTTGAATTATTATTAATAATGGTATGCAGTAACCGTAATTAAGATATTCAGGTCTATTATGTATCAAAAACGATATTTTTAACGTGATCGTTATGAAATAACATCAAGGTTTACGTCAAACTGGTGACACTTTAAAGGTTAAGAAAACTTTTATTTTCAAGATCACAATATGATGATTATAATAAAGATTTTCTTAACCTTTAAAATGTCACCAGTTTGACGTAAACCTTGATGATCAGAAATCGTAAATCTTGATGATGGTATGAAATAACGTTTTGTGATACATAATAGACCTGATTATGTTCTACATATTCACATACATTGTCTACTAATTAGTTCCATTGGATTTTTTTAAATCTTATGTACACAATTATAAACTTCGCTATAAGTCTACTTATAAAAGTATTATTAAAAGTTTTGTAATAATATCACTATTATGCGTAATTATTACGTTATCATCAGTATTACCGTGCTAGCGGTAGAAAGCTACTTCCCAAGCTACTTTTAATTGAATTCCTCTTACCTTCAATTTACTGTTCTTTCGATAGTTTATAATAAAATACTTAAAAGGTAATTTTTTATATTCCCTCATTACAAGGTAGGTTATTTCATTTAAAATTGCTTAAAAATACTAGAATGCCGCCACCGTGCCAAAAGTCCAATTTACACAAGCTATCAACATATACAAATTTAAATTTTCAAACGTCGGATTTTTATTTAATATAATTATAATTAATATAAATTAATATAATATAAATTAAAAATAATATAATTAGTATTTAATATTATTTACAGTATTATTTATATAATTTTACATTACCTTTTATATATAAATACTATAATTTAGGATAAACAAATAAATACTAATGCACAATAATTGTGGCTATGGGTTATTCAATAATTACGTTTTCATTAAATTTTATTTAATTCACGCATTTACATAAAATTAAACAATCGCATTGATCATTAACCAGACCTATAACATTTATAAATTGAATTTTTTTCCACTTATTTAAAACAAAAATTTTATAGTTTGTGTTCTGTTTCCCAACCATTTCAGGTCAGCAGCACACTTCAGAGTCAAACAGTTTACATATTTTGTAGTTGTAATTTTATTTTTTAAATCTAAAATAGCTTTTTAAAAAAATTTTAATTTAATTAAACTTACATATTTTTTAATCTCATTTAAAATTTTTTATTAAAAATAGCCATATTTTTATACTTGCAACATATTACTGTTTCGTGACACACTGGTTGGGAGGCGCTATTCTATGACATCGATGATCAGGATATACGAATAATTGAAGCGGTAAATTTTATCTTTCTGAAAAGCTATTTGTTCAAATTCAAAGGTAATTCCTCCCAGCTTGCAAAATAATATCAAGGCTATCAATAACAACATTTTGTAAAAATTTAAATCATTGGTCCGGTCCGTTGACAGCTAGCTGAAAAAATATTTTTTTTCTTTATTTTAATTTAAACTATCTTAAATCATTAAAATTCAATTATCAGTTCAGGTGTATCTAATGAGAATCAATAAATTTGAAATAAACATGATCTTTTCTATTACAAATGGCAAAGACGTAGACTGCTGAACTACTGGTAAACTGCTTAACCACAAATTTACAACTACTTTAGAAATTCAATTATCCAATTAACTTGAAGTCATCAAATTCATTTTTAAAACATATTTTATAAGTTTTTCTTCTTTTTCTTCTTCTTCTTACTCGAGGTCTACGACCTGTGTTTTATTCAACAACAACCTCGGCAAAGTTCCGAAGTCACTGCTGGTACTCTGAGCATATTATTTGATATATCTGAAGTAGCTTATTAGCCTGTTATTGAAATTATTTATATTATTAACCTTGAATATATAATTCAAATTTTAAAATTATAAGGTTAAATGAACAATAAAACGAAACATTATTTGTAAGCTTTCAGCAATGGTTACTGCTGTCATCAGACATTTAATAATAATTTCATTTAACCTTATAATTTTAAAAATTTGAATTAATATTAGCCTGTTATGTACCTGTTACCCTATTAACATAGGAGAACCACCGTCTTTACGTGTTTTTCGAAGCACAGAGACGAACATTTAAAGTAAGCCTTTACCAGTCCAATGACCATCTTATTTTCAAGTTAATAATATCAAATAAAGACTTTATAAGAAAAAATTGGGCCACTTTCGGTATATGATTTAAGGGCAGTTTTTATTCCATTTCCAAGACTACAATTTTTTTAATTTAAATGTTTAGTTTTAAAAGATATGCAGAGTACACAAATGACAAAAAGTTTTTGAATTTTTTCCAAATATGCACATGCAAATATCGTAAACGCAATTAGCAAAATTTTTAAATTTATCAATATAGCTGATTTTAGAACAAAAAAAGCTGTAGTTAATCAAAAATTTTAAAAAAAAGTTATTAACGAATTTTAGTGTATACCTTTCATAACAATGAGGTCTATAAATACTAAAGTTTATTTAACAGAATGCGGTTTAAAAAATTTTGCTACTTTTTCTGACATCCCATGACATTCCGTAGTTATTGCCGATTTGGCTTCCTATCATTATTTTTCTTCAGGTGCCTATCCGTTACCGGATGTTAGCGATCATAAACTTAGCCGAAGCCAAGATGACTTTTCTTGGGAGTGTAATTCATGGGGTGGTTTCCCGTTGCCTTCCCCATAGTCCACAGATCGATATTAGACTTTTTGATCACAGCAGTGTATCTAGCGCCAGCAGGGTTCGAACCGCGACTTACCGCTTCGCAGTCGACCCGTGCATGCTTCGCGCTATACTGCTGGTATAGCCTTTCTATCATTACAATAAAAAATTTACTAAATTTTATAATTAATATTCTATAGTCTTCTTCTTTTTCTTAGTTAGCCCATGTTTGTCCACTGCTGGACATAAGCCTCTTCCTTTCCCGCTAAATATCTCTCTAAAAAATTGGTTTGGTTCTCCTGAGAGGTTTTGGCAGTTACACGCCGCGCTTGCCAAACGTCTTGGCGTGGAAGATAGTCAGAATACAATTCTCCCATCCGAATGATTGCATAGTATTGTATCGTAATAAAAAAATCCTCGAAGCTGTATAGAACTTCGCTCAAATGAAAAACATTTAGTCCAAGTTAAACAAATACCCAAGAACTAGAAATACAACTACGGGCATTTCATTCAGAACTGAATTGCTATTGTACATTTTACAATAGAAATTAAGCGAGAAGTTCGAAAGTTCTATAGTCCGTAAGAAAAATTAATATTTTTATTTTTTTACCTGTAAAAAATATTGCACATGTAAATAAAAAAATTATTTTTTTAAAACGGGTCCCCAGTAACCTCTCCGTTCCCAGTTTCCACTTTCCTCTGTCCAGACAAAGTTTCTCCTCCAAATATCTTGCCGACATTGCCTCGTCAATTCCTTGTCTCCAGCTCAATCTTGGTCTTCCTTTTTTTCCTTATTTCGGGAGGTATCCATCTTAACATCTTTTTTGACTATCTTTCTTCTGGCATCCTATTTACGAGGCCAAACCAAACAAGTTGTCTTCTTTCGATTTCTTCGACGATATTCGCTTTTACCTCCATAATCCTTCGGATGTCGTCATTTTTCACTCTATCGAGCCTTGATTTGCCAGTGCTTCTTTTTTAATTATTTGAAAATAAACAGTCTTTATATACATGGTATGTATGTATGTATGTATGTATGTATGTAACTTTATAAAAAAAGTTATACAGCATACATCTGATAATGGAAGAAATTCCAATAGTGCAAGTATTAACTATAATAATTTCTCATTTCTTATAATCTTATAATAATACTCCTATAATATTATTACAAAATTATAGTGCTAATTTCAATATACATAATAATTATTCTTTACCAAATAGGATGGAAGTGCTGTTTATAATTTATTAGTAAGAAACAATCAGTGTTTTAATATTCAAGCCAAGATTGTCCAAATTGTGTCCTCACTTAAGCGTTAAAATGTCTAACTTTAATATAATTGTATTATGTCATAACCACGCTTTTTAAAATTTGGAAATATGAAGACTACAATATTTATTGTGCAATTATTTTTTTAAATATATAAACGGTTTTAAGTAAATTCTAAGAATACAAAGTTTAAATCAGCGTTCTTGTAAGCTTCAAATAAAAGCTCAAAAACAAGAGACAAAAATTTAGAATCACGTTAAAGGCGTAACATTAGTACGTGACATGCTAAAATGTTAAAATAACTGTTCATTCTTTCCTTTCACCATTTCATCTAAAATCCTAATAGATCGACATAATGTTATCTTTGTTTTCCTGCAGTAAACTTAAAACATTTGGGTTGTGAAAATTTATTACAATTACCGCTACTGAATTAAATATAAATGTAGCTGTTTCTAATACTAAATAATTTTATTTAATAGATTAGTAAACAGTATTTGGTCATTTGTTCATAATTCGTTAATTTATGACAATAGTTTAGAAATAATAACTAATATTAACTTAGTAATAGTAACTTACAGTATCTGCCTAGTATCGAATTAACTGGTACATATTATATTGGTTTCAAGGTATTACCGACATAACATCTCAATATCAATAAATTATAATCACAATAACTTTTCGTAATTATGAGTAGTTATTATTTTTCTTGCGGAATATACTAGGTAATAACGACAAAGCTGTGCATTAAACAAGAAGCCTGGTGTTAAATGAATAACTAAACAATTAATTTTAAATAGTTAAATTTCAGAATATCTGTTCAATATTTAAATTTTTTAATCATTTACACTTATTCTGATGGGCTGAGAAAAAAGGTCATATATACAAATTTTATGAAAATTGATTTAATGCCATTATCCGGCAAAAGCACGAATTCTGATTCTTTCGCAGAAACTTAGAACGTTTTATCCATATATTGGGCGAAATAAATTGCAAACTATATCATATCTACAAAAATTTGTTAATAGAGTTAAATGGAATTTTCGTACTTGACAATTTTTTTCAAGTCGATTCTTTTATTGGCGTAGCAGCTTAGGGACTCGATTCGTGAACGCACTGTATATGAAGCAAGATATCAATATTTTACCCTGAAATTTGAATTTAATGGACTTATATTAGGGTCAAATGTCACTCGTTCCGTTGCCATATAAAATAATAATTCAGGTTTTGCTTTAGTGACCCAAGCTAAATTTAAACACAATGCCGTATAGTAGAACTGAGTAAAACGAAGCAATGATTTGTGAAGCACTGAGTTTTAAATGCGTTAAAAATATTTCATGCCGTAAATTGCCTAAATGTACAAAATTGGAATTTATTTAACAGTCTAAATTTTTTACAGTTGATTTATATAACTTTTTATTAGGTTTTCTTTAAAAAATAAGATACCAGTATTATGTTTGCAAGATGTAAATACAGAATGTCAAATTTATAACAATACAGATTCCCCAAGATTAATTTAAGTAACGCGAACTAAGATGTGGCAATAATTAAATTTTGACGTTATTTATTAATCTACATTAAAGACGTTATTAAATTAAATATGAATTTATATAAAAGATTTTACTAAAAGCTAGTGAAACAATTAAGACAATTTGATGACGTTAAATTTTCAGTCTATTTTATTTAAAAATGTTACTTACAGTAAATTTCTGGGAGCGTGGGTAAAAGGGCTATTCAACAAAAAGTTGACTAATTGCCAAGAGTTGACAGATTTCATATGATTTATAAAATCTGTTAAATATTATTTAACTATTCAATATTCAAACATTTCCAAATATGTATGTATTTCCTCGCGGACTTTTTCTATTTGTAGGTAACGTTAGGTTTGTTTTGCAGCAAAGTTTATAATTTTAAAAGAATTCTGAACTAAAAGATATAAGAATATCTGTAGTAATAATATATAGGTTACCTAATTTAGAAGACTAAGAAAACAACTTAATACATTTAACATAAATCCACATTATTTAATTATTAAGATTTTATATATTTTATGTTCTTCTTTGCCTCCCAAAACTCTATATTATGCAATTCATGAGAATCAGTTGGTAGGTATAACTTATTAAAAATATAAATAGAAAGGTTTGCCGTTGCCTTCCTCGTAATACACAGAACGATCTTGAACTTAAATCATATCAGTGTATCCGACGGACGCAATCAGGATTTTAACCAAGGTTTCCGTATCCTGGTCGGTCGGTGTATGCTTTACAAGAAACCAAGCTTTAAAATCTTTAAATCGGAATACCTGAATGCTTAAATCAGAGTTAAACTGTAGATCGTTGAACCTAAAGATCTGTACACTTGATGTCTTAATTTAATATGGAGAGAAAAGGATTTGTCTAATAGGAAGTAATTCTATTTCAGAAAGTTCAAACATTTTGCACAAAGGCTGACTGAACTACTATAGCAAACTGTTGTATGCACATCAAAATTTTATATGCAAAAAAACTAACTTTATTGCAGTATGTAGTTGATTGCAAATTGATTTAATAGAAAAGTAATTGCAAATACAGTAACTTAACGCCAATCTAATCTAGAAATTTTATAAATATCTTTTTACGAATATTTTAAGTTTTATTCACAGTTAAATTTGCTGCACTAACTAATTCTGATTGATGTTTCCATATGCATATAGTTAGTGCACTTAAAACATGGTTGGTAAATTAACTTACCAAGCTTTACGAATAACAATTATTTGTTATGCCATCATGAACTTCAATAACTTGAAAGTTAAAGCAATAAATTTTTTATTTTAACTTAATAAAGGCAATTATACACATAATACTGTTCTGTCAGTTCAATACCAATTTAATTTAAATTTTAATTATCACAAGTAGCAGTTTAATATTTCTCATAAAGTCAAAAATCAAAGAAAACGAATAATTGTTTCATGCGTAAAAATTAATTAAATTTTCTGGGAAAACAACATATTCTTCATCAAATTAAAGGCGTGAAGGTTATTTGCCAAATAACTAATTAATAGGTACGTGATAATAAACTCTTCTTTAACAAAGCAACCACCCGAATTAATAAAATTAACTTCAAAACGAATTGGGAGTTTATTATTTTAAATTAATTTTCAATATTAATACATAGGTACCAATTTCTCATTAGTACGTTTAAGCATAAATCTCAGCTACCTTGTTGGAGGTACTAGGATTTATACGCAAACAATATAAAGCTTTAAATTTATTGAAAAATGTGTATGTTTATTTAAAACACATTTAAAAATTTTGCTTTCCCGCTCTGAAATTTATACGCAACAGCTTTACTTGAAAATAAATATTCACTATTAAATTTTTAAATGCTATCGTATTATTAATAATAACTTTCTGCAGTAGTACTTCCGCGAAGGTTTATAACCCAGTTGTATAATTTCGCAAATTATTCAAACACAATATTGTTACAATTAACTGCATAGTATGTTGCAATTAACACATTTCACATTGTTAGGGTATTAAAATGTAAAATTTTCTGTAGCTACAAAAAACGGTAATGAATAAAGGACCATTTCATCATTTTTATAGCATCATTTTCCTATTTAACAGCGGCCTCCGATCCTCGGTGTAATTATGCAGCACATAAAATGTTAAACGAATAAATTAATAGTTACTTTATTCCGGTAGTATTTATAAAAGACTTATGTAGTAGCAGATTACTTTTAATTTATTCGTTACGTAGATCAGAGACATGTAAATGTACCGTGATTTGCTCAAATTTAACATTGTTTTCAACGTAGTCCTTGTCTAAATACAGGATACACTGGACAAGCGTGATCGAGATTTGTGAGACTCCTGCAAAGGGTTTCCAGATAAAACGACATGCAACTTGAAAAATGTAACTTTCAAATCAAGTTTGTTTATTTTAGTTAAAATCAGCAATAATTTAGGGTTAATTATTAGATCATAAAAATTGATGTTACTTCCTTCAATATAAATATAGTCTAACAGTTGATATAAATTGAATTTGAGAAATACACTCACTTTATTAAAAAAAAAGTACATTCAAATGTTAAATTTTTGAAATATTTTGGAGTATGCAAATGTATAGGTAATATAAAACAAACCTAAAGTTTGATGCGGGAAAGATAAGCAGAAACTTCTTTGAAACTTTTATTATTTTGTAAACAGGTTTGGTAAATTTTAAGTTTTAAATTTTTGTTACTAATTTCATAAGGTATTTCATAGTTTGGTAAATGATCAAGTGATTGATTCTAATCATTTTTGTAAATCAACAAAATATAAATTTTTGAATTTTAAAGCGAAGTTTTACCTTAGAGCCACCATTTTATATAAAAATTTTAATTTTCCCAGCATGTATGAGACCTAATATTTAAGTTTTATAAGTAGCAGGTATGAAGCTATTAACATCTTTATTGCTAAGGTTAATTAAGTAAGTTAATAATTCTACATCGGTGTATCAATATTTTTGCGGCGGCCGAAGAAATTCTGCAAAGTTCATTACTCAAACACAAAATTTCCTTTTTTCAACTCAAACAACG
Organism: Lycocerus yunnanus; assembly: GCA_036346125.1. Lineage (NCBI taxonomy): Eukaryota > Metazoa > Arthropoda > Insecta > Coleoptera > Cantharidae > Lycocerus > Lycocerus yunnanus. The sequence goes on along the minus strand of JARFIX010000008.1, from coordinate 1,534,010 downwards.
ATCACACTAATCTAATCTGTAATATTGTTAGTTGCAGAGAAGTTGTATTTTATACTAATATTTTATTGCATGTGTATTGCCTGCTTATACTTATAAGTTATAATAAAAGAAACTACCTTTCAGAGAAATTCTTGGTGTTTGCACAATCTGAAACCTAACAGAAACCGCCACTGACCAGCGGATTATGACAACAATGCGATATATCGCTGATTCTCAAATCATTGTTCTAAATAAATCACAAATGGCAATGAGAATATTTGCTCCTCTATATACCATGAACTGTACCACTATCAGTAGCGTCCAATTTCTTCACCTTCAGATATTTTCCAGGTCACTATCGGTTAGATAAACACAAAATTTTGTTTTAGTATTCAGATGCTTTTATGAAATAGTTTTAAGAATTTTAATCTAATAATCAAGTAACCAATCAGATTTTGATAAATGCATCGTTGTCCAACTGATGAGAAATCCATAATAAATTATTTTTTACTTTGGTAAGTAAATATAGTTTGGTACAGATTTAGTAACTACAACTAAATACAACACAATCAACCCACAAATATATTGAATAAAATAGATAACCTACCTACCCGCTTTCATATTATATGAAAGAATTTCAACACGTAAAGTTTTATATTATTTAGAATTCCAAGGTTATTGCACCAAAGTAGTTCTGCGGAAAACAATTTTGTCACCAGTTGTTATACAAATATTGAACGAATTATACTTTTCAATCAAAATTTTAATAAAACTTTTTTAGGTATAAATTTTGAAATTGAAATTAAATTAAAATAAATTTTAGTTACCTCTTCTAAAATGTGTAAACAATGCTAGAAAATACAAGTTAGGAACAATAAAAAATAATTAACCTTAAAATAATAATTGGAGTAGTATAGTTTAAAAATTTTTATTTTAAAAGGATAGTATTGCACACATTTTCTCCGTGAAATTTAAAACTCAATCCAAAACTTATTTAATTTGCATAACCAAAATCATCATCCTAATATGGCAAAGCACTTTTGTCATGGTATGAGCGACTTGTTTTATTAAAACGGTAGCCACCTTAACTCCTAATCCGTTCTGTTCCGTTCCAGATAGAGCCGTCTTTCGTGGATACACTAGGTTCGTTCAGATTTGTGCCGATTATTTGATTACAATTAACGTTTAATTGTACTTGATTATTTTCAATTTTAGTATAAAAAATATTAAGTTAAAACACTAAATATGTGTCTATCAAATAAACTCGAAGTTTTATCGTATTAATTACTAGCCTTACATCTTTTTATAATTTATTCCTTTTTTAATTTGAATTTTATTTTCATTATAAGGAAAACTTTGATTGATTAAATCGAATAAGTACCTATTGTATACTGATTTTTAATTTCCAGTTTGATGTTTGTGTTGCATTTTGTACATTTGAACTGGGTAACGCTGGATTTGCACTGCATTAACTGACAAATCGTGTTGATTTATATTTAGCTGATGTTATAGCTTTGAAATGACCGCAAAATTTGTATATTTAATATTTTTTGTTGTTAGTGTATTTGTATTATTATTATTTCGGAATCTTATGCCCGTTTACACCGCAGTATTTGAATTACACATAAAATGTCACTTATCGTTTTTCCATTGGCTGAATTGAATTTTAAGTATGATTTAAATTTAAGTAATATGCTAATATTGCAATGCAAACAGGCATTAGATATTTGAGAAAGTATTTTGACATTTAGTATTGCAAAAATGTTTCAAGCACCTCGGCAAGTAGACACGGTTGGAAGAAACCTGCTGTATGTATATGTTGCGGTGGAATCGAACCCACAACTTCGGCATAGGAATCCAACGCTTTACTGCTAGTCTACACCCATTCTCAAATTAAACACAATTATATTTGTAATATTTGTTAATATTTAAACAAATTATTGTGGCGCCATTATTGACTTGGTTCAAATTTACCTTGAAATTTTCATACATACCTCCTTGATATATAGCAAAAAGTTTTAAGACAATTTTCAGCTAACCGCAGTTTGCACTTAAGGTGGCATAATAACATTCCTACAAATAAATAACAATTTTTTAGCGTTGATTTAGTTATGCTGCCGAAACTAAAACTAGAGACAATCAAAACATGTAGTCTTAAAACTAAGTAAATTCTAACAAAATCTATAACGGCATTAATTTGACTTGATTAAAATTCTGAAAAATAACTGATGTCAGTTATTTGGATAACTAGAAGTGAAAACAAGCAAAAATTTTAAAAATCTAACCTAAGTCAACACGGAATGAAATGCTTCATAATAATATATCATTTCAATTAAAAAGTAATAATTATTATAAATAATAATTTAATATCATAATGAGTATTTATTCTAACAATTTATTCCAAAAACTTCATAAAATAATATGTAGGTATTGTATTCCATTAATCTTCTTCAAATCCATTTTAAAATTTTAAATCTTTTAATTAAAACTTTTTAAGTTAGATTTTATATTAAAAATTTACTTTTACGTTTAAATTAAAGTGTAAAAGTATCAATTTAAAAGAAGCAATTGACTGCTTGGAAGAACTTGAAAATAAATTTTACATCGATAATATTCTAAATATGTCATCATTAAAAATTCTAATTGAAAAAACATGTATTTTTTTATAAAGAGTAAATTACTAATACGTACCTACTAATAAACTACGTAAAATTCAATATTCATTGGTGATATTTTATTTTATTTACACTTCAAACCCATAAATGAAATTTGTAAGTAGATTGTTTTCCGATAACTAAGAATGCATTTTAGAAATTGCAATTATATAATAGTAGTACTCGTAGATACCTAAATATCGTATGTTGCCAATAATACTGAATCAGTGTTTATAATTATTTGTAATAATTAGAGTATTATTAGAGGAAGGTCGAAATACCTGAATTAATTGTGTAAGTTATTTGTTAACAGGCTAATAATTGTTTTTGGAACAGATTTGTAATTTTGTTTTGATTATGACAATAAATTATTAATTCAATTTACTGTTATTGGATGTTTTTGAGCTGTTTTTATGTTTTTAAAATAATAATCGCATTCCGTGTATTAAACAAAATTTTAATTTAAAGAAATGTAAGAAAGCGAGAAAATTTGATTGATTTTATGTTATACCTCTCACCCTACAACGTGGTATTGTAAAGTATCCGCTCCATTAAACAATAGACATCCATTAAGAATTTTTATTTATAGTGTAATAGCATTTCGTAAGTCACAAAATCTATAGAAAACACGAAACAATGCAACATTTTCACGTGTACATATAGGATTTAGGTATCTATTAATAATGTATTACTTCTAACATAGATATTTACTATAATAATACCAGTATATAGATAATATTCTAGAAGAAGCAGAAGTTAAACTTTTCGTTATAAGATTGACGGACAAGTGGAGTTAATTTCACAATTGAAGGCGTTCTGGTAATCCATAAAAAGTTATTTTACCTCCGAATAAAACATGCTATTTTTTTGAGAATTACTTCTTCGGCAATACTACAAAAAGTTAAACTTTAACCTTGCTAATATGACATAAAATTAATTTCTGTTGACGTTTAAAGAAAAGTAATAGTTATTTCACCAGCAACAGCTCAAATTAAGTTTTATAAAAAAATTAAATAAAAAACTGCTGAAAGTACAAGACGACTTGTTTTTAAAATGCTACTACTATTTTTTGATAACGATATTAAATCAATTCAAATAAAAAGATATTCCTTTGCAAGATAATTTTAATTATTGCCTATCGGTTTTGTACGCTTCAATTGCGTAATGAGGAAATAATAAAAAAAAAGTGTATTTTTTTGAATTTATTAAATTTACCTGCATTTTTTACATTATTTGTAATGATATTAAAGTTTAATTTTATACGATTATGAATACTTGCAACCCCCACAATGCATCGCTAGAATATAATTAATATAATGTTTTACTAATGTGTTTGCATATCGGAAAAATTGCAAACACCGTCGGTTTATTTAGAGCCATCCTATGTAGGCATGTGCTACACAAACTAATTTAAATATCCAAGTAGTTGATGAAATTAAGTTACCATAAAAACTAGGGTCGATTTTATTGTCAAATTATGCAAAAATTGTCACTATTAATGAAGCTAAAAGCTGCTATCATGCATGACTTATTTTAAATGGTAGAACATTTTAATTACAGGGGTAATTCTAAACAACGTTTTACAATTGCAAATATTACTTATGTATCGAATGGCGATATGGTGCACGCAACCATTTCCTAGTCAAGTTAAATATTAAAGGTGGCATACATAATCTGCGTCCGCGAAGATTCTAACACGCAAGGATAAGATAAGCTGATAACAAAACCATGATTCACCCTTAAACATACAAGGGAGATTGGTAGGAACGATATACCGTCTTAAACAACCCAGCCATATATATAACAATGTCAGAGCGAAACGCTTTAATGGAAGTCAAAAAACTTTGCTCTATATTCTGGTATTATATGATTTTTTTATAGCCACCGCATAGCACCTTAATAAGTTTACGGCAATTGTAATAATTTATTATTTAAAAATCTTTAAATAAATCTTTTATAATATTTCTTGGACATCTAATTTTATTGTTAGTAACGTTTACTCGACAAAGATTTGCATATAAAACGTGGTAATGCAAACGTTATATTTTTATAATACAAATTATAGTTTTCTCTATTGCATCAATCTGAACTGAAAATGAACACAACCATTAATTTGAATATTTATAATTTGGGTAAGTATAAAAATTTGATTGTATGTAACAAATAAAACAATAGCTTACTCAAATGGTAATTTAAATATGTTTTTAGCAAAATACGTAAACCCCAAACATACCAAGAATTTTAAACTAGCTCAATTCTGATGAAATAAAAAAATTTCGATGATTAGGATTTCTAAATTAACTAAATATTAACCCATATAAACCGTAATATTTTGATATAATTTTTCAGTGGTATATAATACAGTTTTACAGAAAATTTATCAAATTATTGAAATGAAATTAATTTTAATTTTAAGTGAAAATGAATAAGCAATTTTAAGGAAAATGCGCCCTACTTGATGAAATTCAATAAATTAAATTTTAAAATTAAAGTTCGTGTAATTGGCTATAATTTTCTAATGTTCTTTTAAATTTTTCAACCTCATATCTTTTCATTTCAATGCGTGCTTATTTCTTTATCTGCTATAAAAAAACATACTATATATAATTATATTATGTTTTATATTATATTTTGTACAATAGCGCTGACGAAATTAGTAAAATTTAAAGTTGGCTATTTTTCTTAAACTATGGAGTTTTTCTATGTAGGTTACAAGGATTTCTAGGTAAATAATAAATTTGAATATATTTATTTTAGTATATGAGATCATTTTAATGTGCCCGTACCAAGTTCGTCTACATTTTATTGCGTAGCAAATAATTTGAGTTTTATAAATTATTCTCGTTAAAACTATAGGTAATAAAAAATTGAAAAGTTAAAGAATGTACAATAATAGAACTTTTTACAATTTATTTTGAACTCAAGTTTTTAACCAAGTTTGTTTGAATTAATTCCTTGAAAAACCATAAAAACAATAATATCCCTGGCTATTGTTTAGAATTACTATCAATTCTAGGGTTATATGTATAAATCGAAGATAAAAGTGGTAGGTATTACTAAAGTTGCTGTTTTAGTAATGTGTAAAATGTGAAAACAAGACTGATTTATTAAACTTTTCAATAGTAAATGTCACAGCCAAACACACTTGATTGATGATATAGTTGTATTATTTTATACTAAAATTTATTAGAATTACGTATAATACCGTAGATAAAGTTATTATAAAGTTACTTATTGTTACATCAAATCGTAATTTCTTGAATCTATACAATTTTTTTAAATCAAACCTAAATTGAAAATAATTTATATTTAATATTATTAACTTTTATCTTTTCTTTGCTAACTACTAGTTAGTTTATATTTTTTATACGTTTCTATATAACATTAAACTTTATTAAACTTGCTGTAATAATAACGTTAATCATTGAAATCTGTAATACAACTAATATTAATTTAAAAATTTGGGATAGTTTATCAAGATCGCGAAATTAAGAATTTCCTAAAGAAATTATGAATGATCATGGTAAACTATACAAATATAAGATAATACACTGCAGATTATTAAAATATTTACAAAAATAAGAGCCTAAAGCTCAAAAATAAAATTAGAATGTGGTATTGGCTGTATTCGTACGCGTAAGCTCCGACCATTAGCCAACGAAAACGTACTTCACACTATGTGATTTCGCTAATGGTTTTCCTTATGAGTTTTTTTGTGATTTTAGATATGATTTGTGTTTTTGTATGACTAGATTTAATTGTGTTTACATCTTGTGACTGTCTGTGACAAAATCATATGACAAAATACATTTTCAACAAAGCAAAACTGTCATAAAATTTTGAAACTAAGATAAAAGTGACACTAAAAGAATAATTATTATTACGAGTAAGAGTAATTACCTTAATGTGCGATAGCAACATTGTGCCTGCTTTTTATGTACATGAAATATTATATCGAAATAAAAGTGGTTCTAATCTGACAATCGCGTATGATTTTCCTTATCATTGGCCTTATGACTTATTCTTTACGTTAAATCATATTATAGTGTGAACACTAAAAAACTGCTTATGTTTAAATCATAAGCAAAATTACATAGTGTGAAGTACGCTTTAGATGTGTCTGTAACTGTTGATATTTAAAAAATATTTAATTGCGGCGATATACAATATATTATGTTAAAATTATTTTAAATAAAATCTTAAATAATTTTTATAAATAAAAAATATTAATCAATATTATAATGTAACGTATAATTACTATTTTTTAGAGGTAAATATAATTTAGAATTGCAGTTTTTTGTTATTTATAATATAATTGCTGAGAATATACTTACATAAAGATTTGGAAAGAGTCATATTCTTCCCAAACCGTTATATTATACTTCCATAAGTTATCTTATCTTAAATTGGAGTTTTTATTTTAATATGAAGGAAAACTTGTTAAAAAAAATCTCTAAAGACGTGCAGATCTCCTAAATATGGATGTTAACGTCGTTGGTTTTAAGATTAAAGTGGAGTTCTAACAATAAGTCAAGGCACATCACCGTATAAACGTACATACAGTGGCGGCAATATGAAATGCCCGGGTACCGGTGGCGAGCAATGTTCGATAATAATCGAGTGCTATCGACTCTAAATTTGTCAAAACGGCACTATTACTTACCATACTAAAGCCCCAATAAAGTACTCCCTTATCCAGTTTAAACTTTTAAATAATATTATATTTACCCAAAGAAATACACGGTTCAAAAATTATTAACGAATTATGGTTAATTTAAGAATGCAAATATTTTATAAAAAGATAAAAAATATTTTTATGTTAAAATTTATTACGAAACAGAAATACAATAGTAATAAATCTTTGAATACTTGTTGTACCACCTTTAGCTTCTATTACACATTGTAAAAGCCGAAATCGACTTAACTAAATTTTGTAGGTAATCATCCCTAATTTATGTTTCCATACAAATTTCATCATTGCAATAAGTTTGGGAAAACTCTTTAGAGATGTTAACACCACTTGACGTTGCATAATAGCTCACAAACGCTTGATTGGATTTAAATCTGCACATTTTCGGGCCATGGAATTCATGAATTCCGCTTTGCAAGAAATAATTCGATACCTAAGAAACAAAAACGAAGTTTTTAATTTGGAATTTTCAATAAATGTTTTTAGAATAACTACAGGTTAAAATGTGAAAAATAAATTTAAAAAAAATTAAGGATTACAAAAATAGGACTTACTTTCTTAGCAGTATGGCATGGAGAAAGATAACGATAGTTCAAGATCGAATAATTCTGACGAAATATTTTAAATAACCGATTTAAATTATTAAATAATAATTAGAAATAAATTTTATACATGGAACTGTTTATGAATCCAAACTCATCGATATATTAAAAAGCAATTTGGAATCATCTTTTACGGATTTGTATGCTGAAACTGAAGAGTGGTTTCTTTAGCATGATAATGCTCCATGCCATACTGCTAAAAAAGTAAGTCCTATTTTTGTAATACTTAATTTTTCAAAGTTTATTTTCACATTTTAACCTGTAGTTATTCTAAAAACATTTATTGAAAATTTCAAATTAAAAACTCCGTTTTTGTTTCTTAGGTATCGAATTATTTCTTGCAAAGCTGAATTCAAGTTATCCCATGGCCAAAAAATGTGCAAATTTAAATCCAATCGAGCGTTTGTGGGCTGTTATGCAACGTCAAGTGGTGTTAACATCTCTAAAGAGTTTTCCCAAACTTATTGCAATGATGAAATTTGTATGGAAACATAAATTAGGGATGATTACCTACAAAATTTAGTTAAGTCGATTTCCGGCTTTTTACAATGTGTAATAGAAGCTAAAGGTGGTACAACAAGTATTCAAAGATTTATTACTATTGTATTTCTGTTTCGTAATAAATTTTAACATAAAAATATTTTTTATGCTTTTTATAAAATATTTGCATTCTTAAATTAACCATAATTCGTTAATAATTTTTGAACCGTGTATTTCTTTGGGTAAATATAATATTATTTAAAAGTTTAAACTGGATAAGGAGTACTTTATTGGGGCTTTAGTATGGTAAAGTAATAGTGCCGTTTTGACAAATTTAGAGTCGATAGCACTCGATTATTATCGAACATTGCTCGCCACCGGTACCCGGGCATTTCATATTGCCGCCACTGTATGTAGGCGTCATGTAGCAACCACAGAATTAAGCTGTTTTAAAAGAAATTTTAGTTACTTTAAAATCGACTAATTCTTTTATTAATCAATATTTTTTCAAGTTCATCTTCATCTTAATCAACGTATTTTAATATTATTTTTCTAACTCTACCAAAAAGTTTTAAATATTTATAAAACAACATTGGGTTTTAGTTAATTAATCATTATTAGATAAAAATTTTAAAAGTAATAGGTTAAATAAACAATTAAACGAAATTATTGATATGCTTTCAGCAATGGTTACTGCTGTCATCAGACGTTTAATTGACTTATTATTTATTTAACCAATTACTATTAAAAATTTTAATCTAATATTGATTTCAGAGGTTAATAGTATAAATAATTTCGGTTAATGAATTACTACCTAAAAATTAATAGTAGTTAACTATAATACATAGTTAGATGCGTCTATATTTTTAAAATTACAACAGTTTGCTGTTATGGATTTTCATGTTCAGTATATTACTCTATACTGTATCATTAAAATAATATAAATTAAAAGAAGATAAGAGGAATAAAAAATTTGAATCCAGTAAGTTTATCGGAACACCACTAGATCAATTATCGGACGCTTAGCCAACAAAACTTGGAAACTTACAACGAAAATTGGATCTAATGTTATTTTTCAGCCTGTGCATACTTGACCATATCTTACAATTTTAGTTCAAAGATTCTTCTGGGTAGATATAACCCTGTCCACCAAGGGCGTATAAATGCCATCGGTCGTATTGAGAATTATAAAAAATTTTTGTTTTAATTTTTAACTAGTAGCAGTTTGTTCTTTATAATATATGCGTCCTCATTAATACAATTTAAGTTCTTAAAACATCGGTTATAATTCTTTTTATAATTTATTTAAAGATTATTTGTGATGAAAACTATTTATAAAGACCTACATGTTACAATAATTTTTATCAAAAGGTGAATAAAAATTGGTAAGTCGTGTTCCTAAAAATAAACGGGTTCAAAGCAAACATCTATAAAAAAAAGTCATTAACAGTACTTGACCAGGCAAAATTCATGGTTTTCGGAATATATGCTTATGAATAATTTTAAATAAACAACCTTTACTAAAAAATAAATAAAATTATAAAACATTATTGAGCTGTCCTTCTTAATTTTAAGTTAACTATCAAATATTTTATCAATAATCAAGTATTAAAGTAGGAATTAATTCAAAATTTACATACTTTTAAAAGTAAGGCTTCGTTTCACAGACATTCATATTATGAATAAAAGCAACAGATGTATTTTTTTTAAATTATCATACTTTTAATCTTTATTTTCTCATAACTTTTCCTTATCTTGGTAAACAGAAAAGCATTATAGCAATGATTAATTCTTAAAATTTTTTGATTTAAATGTTTTATATATAATTTTTTTAATAAAAATATTTAAGATATAAAACTGTTGTTTGCTATATATACACTCAATAAGAACAAAAACACAATTTTGTGTTGAAAATTTAAATTGTTTTGGTCGTATTTGTTAAAATTACAGTTTGTCAATATTGACTCGAAATGTCAATCTTGATATTAATTACTTATATTTTTGATATTGTTTTCATAATATAGGAATGTTATAGTAACATATTACTGTATTTGACCAAAATATTTTTTTAAATTTATAAATTTTTTAATTAATTGCAAATTTTCCAAACTCTCGATAAAATTATAAGTTAAATTTAAAAACCCTAAAACCCAACTTAGTTAAAATATTTTTTTACCGGGTTTCATATCAATTTCAATTTGAAAAATTAAATAAAACCCCGTAAATGGATAAATTTACCACTTAAAGAAAAACCCTTTCTTTTAAAAAAATTTATTCCCAAACATTAAAAAATTAGACTTAAAATTAAAAAAAACCCAATATGCTTAAATAAAATTAGTAGTGAAATAGGCAAAATGAAAAAAATGTTATTAAATTAATAGACGGGAAAAAAATTAAAGAATTATTTAGGGTAAAAAAAACCAAAGGTTAGGTTTTTCAGAGGTTAATTTTAAATATTTTTTAATAAATAAAAACTTCTACAACCCCAATAATTTTTTAACAATAATATTTAAAAAAATTTTAAAACTAAATTTTTTAATTTAGCTTTAAAACCTTAAATTTTAACATTTAAAATTTATTATTAAAAAATTAAATTAAATCATTTCTTTTTAAAACCCTTCCATTTTTGGGTTTTTCCTGTTCAGACATAAAGCTTCAAGCTCTATATAACAAAGGCACATACAAGGCAAAGAAGCCAGAGTACCTTTGTTATTCCATAATGTCTATTGGTATATAGCCCATTGTATGAAAGGCGGTGATGAGTTTTTTTAAGCCAATATGTTATATTTATAACTAGATCCGCAACTGCAAATTTTAGAGTTTTCTTATCGAAAATTAACTAAAATTCAAGAGTAAATAATATCTTTTATAAACCGTTTCGTGCTATAGGGATGCTAGTTGACGTCATAAAATTATTCGATTATTTGTTGGTTCGTTTTCACACGTAAATTTTTCCGTATTAAAGAGCGTGTAAAAAATTAGCGCTAATCTGACTAAATCAGGGTAAAAACTTGAATAAGTTAATATAGTGATCTTTCATTTTTCAAGTAAATAAAAAAATTGCTTCTTGACGAAAAACCCCAACAAAAAGAAGAAGAGGTAGACCAAACTTAATTTAGCTGAAGTATGACCAAAGCGCAATGAACTCCCAAGGACACGCTGGGGACGACTGAGATATGTATATGGTATAGAGACGGTCACTGGCCTAGTAGTTAGAGCGATGGACTACTGATGCTAAGGCACCCGGTTCGAACCCGGGAAGAGTCCAAAAGGAAAGTTTTCTTTCTAACTCTTTTTCTATCTATGACCATCGCCGTGCTCCCCCTATGAAGAAGCCGGTGGTCCTCCTATATTAATGAATTGCCATCATTAACAATAATATAGAGTAACATTCACAACTGAAGCTAGTCTAGCAAACTACTTCAGATGTAAAACAAATAATATGCTCACAGTACCAGCAATAGCTTCGGATCTTTGTCGAAGTTACTGTTGGATATTACAGGACCTAGTCCTAATTTAAGAGAAAGAAGAAGAAAAGATATAGAAATTATATAATATGTTATTGACTTATGAAATTAATATTAGATTAAAATTTTCAATAATGCCAAGAATTACCAAAAATTCATAAAAAAGAAACATCTCTACGGCCCATAGTAGCTAGCATCAAATCAACCACCTACATATTATTAAAATTCCTTTCAAAGATCCTTTCTTTGTAAAGAATATATTAGGCAAGAATGAATATTATACAAAAGATTTGTGGAGATTTATATGAGAAGAAGAGAAGATGTGAAAAAGTTTACCATACCAAATAATTACGTACAATCTCACTAGATGTAAAGTCATTTCTTACCAACATACCTATTGAATTAGCGATTAATGCAGTAATAGAAAGATGGGATGACATCAAGAACTACACCAACATTTCTAAGGTTAAATTTTTAATTGCATTAAAATTATGCTTAGAAACAACTTATTTCCAATATAATTAACAGTTGTATCAACAAATTTTTGGCACTGCTACTTGTATAGAAAGTCCGATTTTAGCTACCATTTAAAATTTGGTTATAGAAATTTTAGAAGAAGACAGAATTTTATCACTTCCATTTCAACTATCTTTTTTGCAAACGGTACGTTGTCAATATTATCACAGCTATTGCAAAGGCCCAGAAGATTTTGTTATTAAACATTTTACTAGATTCCATCTTTGATTACAATTTACCATCAAAAAAGAAAAACAAATCAGAATAACCTTTCTTGACATCCAACTAATTGCGAAGGTACTTCCTTAAAATATAAATGGACCCAAAAACCAACGTGGTCAGGAAGACATCTAAACTATAATTCCTATCATCATAAAAGTCAAATAATATTAACAGCTATAAAACTGATCGATAGATTCTTAAAATTAACTGATAGCGATTACTGAAACAAAACTTTAAAATCAGTGAAAGAAACCTTAAGAAAAACGGCTTCCAAAAGACATTAGTAAATAAAATTATAAAAGATCGTGTAAACAAACTGTATAATAGGAGTATGTTAATTAAACATCCAACTACTAGTTACACAGTTATGCCATACGTACGTTCGAGGACTAAGCGAAAAAATTAAAAAGGTTTAAAACCTTACAAGATCAGTATGACGTTAAAAACAGCAAATAACATTGGAAAATTATTATATGCCAAATTCAAAGACTAGGTACCTCAAGAAAAAAGGAGATTTGATATACCAAGTAGTATGTCAAGATTGCAATTTTCTATATATTGGCCAAACTAATCAATGGCTGCATAAAAGAATAAGTGGGCATGTTTCAGTATCAGATTTAATAAGTCAGAAATCACTGCAATCGCTAAACATATTTTAATTGATGGACATAATGCTGGCTTTAAATATGCCAAGATTATCAAATCAGTCACAAATGATAAGATTGACTACTTCACGAAATGATATGTATCAAGAGAAAAGGACGCAATAAACAGATAAACTGATATCGAAGGTTTAAGTAAACAACAATATGTCTTGGTAAATTAAAGAATTACGAGTATGTGAAAAATAGGCAATTACAGTGTCACAAACAAACTGAGTTATTTATAATTAATAGACAGAGAAATAAATTAAGAGTAATGTATTCTAGGGTGAGGTAACCGCAGTTAGGTCGTTTTCAGAGGCTTCCAACAGTTTTAACGAGGTGAATCTTTATTATAAATAAAAGAGTCGATGTCGTTTACTAAACAGCATAAATATATATAAACTAACCGAATTAGTTTTGTAATAAAATAGTTTTTTAAAACTAAATATAATTTAGCATGAAACCTTATAATTTTAAAACATAGATATATACTATATTATATAGGTAACTATTAGTAACTGCTGATCGGAGGAGCTTGTTCGGTTAACCCTCCAGTTTATGTGTTTTCCTGTTGCTGGATGACCACATATATCTCACCATGAGACTAATTTGTAACGTTATCCTAGTGCTACGTAAACTTTTACTTTGACTGTGTTAACAGTTGTTTTACAACCCCGAAACACAAATGCCATGGCATTTATTATATTAACCGTTTAAATAACTATTTATTTAAAAAAAATTTATGGAAAAAATATAAACGAAAATATAATATCTACACAAATTATCTAAATTTATTAGTTTTATAAATTTACATACTAAAATAAGATTAACTAAAAACAATGCGTTTTAAATTTACTATTAAAATCTAATTAAAAATTAATAATTGTCAATGCGTGTACAAACTCTGGCATCCAATAGTAGCAAGAGTAGATGAAAGAAATCAAGCCAACACAACGTAGTAATAATATGCACTGCAGTAGCGTTATTTCTTAAGGGCTCTCCACACGACCCAATTTAGTCTATCGTTGTTTTATTTATTTTTCTTTGTTGCAACTCTTTACCCTAGCTGCTTAAAGCAAAATAGAGCAGCTGCAATGAGGCAAAATAGATAAAAATGATAGACTAGATTGAGTCGTCTGGATACACTATTATTGTTAGCATCTACTTTATAAATAAGAAAAAATGTATAGGATATGTGTTTCATTTTAGAGATAATTTATCGTATAATACTCTTTCTTCAACGAGTACGTTTTTACTTTCCCATTTACATAGTAAAGAAAAGTATTGTAATCGAATAAAAAAGCTTTGAGTTAGCATTTTTTCCATGGTCTATGAGTCCATAGAGTCGTTCAAGACAATGTTTGGAATGATGTTTGGATGTGCGTGTATGTGTGATGGTGTGTATGTGTGTTAATTTTCCGGTAATTTTTACCTATTGTTTTGGAAGAAACAAAACTTCTACGGCGCCATACTCTTTTCATGTAATGGTTGAAAATAATGTCAATCGATAGACATTTTATTTCTGCGTGTAAAAATCCAACACTTTTTCTCTTAAATTATTATTAACATACATAAATTGAATCATTGCGTTTAAAAAAATATAAGCAGCTTTGGAAAAAAAATAACCAATAAATTCAGACAAATCTTTTAAAAATTTAAAAATATTAAAATTATTGTTATTATGATAAACCTAGCAGTGAATAGGAAAGTCATGTGATGATGCCACATCAGATTTTTTTGTTCACATCAAGTTAGTGTCTGAAACAATCCAAGATTTATGATGCACATAATAATTATATTAATATATTCTCAAAATGTCAAAATCTCTTGTGCCGGTTACTCGATTTTGCATTTCACATAAATGCAAGTCTGCCTAGAACTCAATAAAGCTTCAAGCCCTCTATATAACAAAGGCACATACAGGGCAAAGAAGCCAGAGTACCTTTGTTATTCCATAATGTCTATTTGGTATATAGCATATTGTATGAAAGGCGGTGATGAGTTTTTTTAAGCCAATATGTTATACAACTAGATCCGCAACTGCAAATTTTAGAGTTTTCTTATCGAAAACTAACTAAAATTCAAGAGTAAATTATATCTTTTATAAACCGTTTCGTGCTATAGGGATGCTAGTTGACGTCATAAAATTATTCGATTATTTGTTGGTTCGTTTTCACACGTAAATTTTTCGTATTAAAGAGCGTGTAAAAAATTAGCGTTAATCTGACTAAATCAGGCTAAAAACTTAAATAAGTTAATATTGTGATCTTTCATTTTTCAAGTGAATAAAAAAAATTGCTTCTTGACAAAAAAAACCCTAACAAAAAGAAGAAGAGGTAGACCAAACTTAACTTAACTGAAGTATGACCAAAGCGCAATGAACTCCCAAGGTCACGCAGAAGGCGACTGAGATATGTATGTATATGGTATAGAGACGGTCACTCGCCTAGTATTTAGAGCGATCGACTACTGATGCTAAGGCACCCGGTTCGAACCCGGGAGAAGTCCAAAAGGAAAGTTTTCTTTCTGACTCTCTTTCTATCTATGACCATCCCCGTGCTCCTCCCATGAAGAAGCCGGTGGTCCTCCTATGTTAATAAATTGCCATGAAGAAAAATTGGGAGATTTGGTATACAAAGCGGAATGTCAAGATTGCAATTTTCTATATATTGGCCAAACTAATCAATGGCTGCATAAAAGAATAAGTGGGCATGTTTCAAGTATCAGATTTAATAAACCAGAAACCACTGCAATCGCTAAACATATTTTAATTGATGCTGCCTTTAAATATGCCAAGATTATGAAATCAGTCACAAATGATAAGATTGACTACTTCACGAAATGATATGTATCAAGAGAGAAAAGGACGCAATAAACAGATAAACTGACATCGAAGGTTTAAGTAATATGTACAGCCATGTACTCATCTAAGCTATAAATAACGTATTAGAATTAAGTTTTTCCTATTTAATGAGTTCTTAAGTAGGTTGTTCCTTAACTCGCAAATATCAAGAATATCTTTCAAACTTCATGAATCAAGAAATCGTATCGAATGACAATACGTTATATTTTGGTTTTATGTATTTACACTATTGTTATTAAACGTCTGATGACAGCTGCAGTAACCATTTCTGAAAGCTCACGCACAATTTTGTTTTATCGTTTATTTGACCTATTAATTTTGAAAATTTTAATCTAATATGTATATAGTATATAGGTTTGTTCGTTGTAGGTGTTCTGAACTGCTCTGAACAGCTTCTGATTACGTCACATTGACAGTTTTTCAGAGCCAACATCCGACTAACACTTTTGGAACAACTTATCCTTGATGTAAATAAAATATTTATAAATAAGTTGTAACTGTGGTGTCTAATATGAATAATTTATGTTACAAGATATTTCAATCTAATTAGTAATATCTTATAACTTAAATTATTCATATTTGACCTTACAGTGACAACTTATTTACAAAATATTTTGAGGTTAGGTTATTTACATCACCTAAAAGTTGTTTCAAAAGTATTCGTGGAATGTTGGCTCTGAACAGCTGTCAGTGTGACGTAATCGGAAACTGTTCAGAACAGTTCAGAACGCGTACAACGAACAAACCTTATGTAACAATACAATAATCAAATCAAAAAGCTTTTTCTAAACAATGACTAATTACGTAGTATATTAAAATTAACAAGTTAAGGCCCTATTTCACAGCGAAATTTATTCAAACTTGAAAATGTAATTAGAAAACTAAGTTAGAAATCATTCATTGGTCATTATTATTTACTTACCTTGTTAATTTTTTAATTTTTATTTAATATTTATTTCACAAGTTAATAATTTATATATGTATATTTAAATTTTAGTTAAGTTCATTAAAATAATAAAATATTCGCCTAATTATTCTATTGCGAATTACACTCAAACTTTTTACAATTCGGGTAAAACCAAGGTTCTTATGTAATTGCATTACAATAATTTTCTGGCGAATATAGTTATTTAAATTTTTCTATAAAATGAAAAATTAATAAGCATAAATATTGTACAATATGTGGAATATGAGTGTGAACGTATCGATCATGACTATGCAAAATGTACGATTTGTTCTTTTTTTGTATAATTGTCTGGGATGTCAGTCTTTCATTATTAGTAAGTTGAACGTTTTGTCATGGTACAATAACCTCGTATTGCATTTCACTCAATATTGAAGAAAAGGGTGCAGATGTCAGTGAGTAAATTAATGATTAGGGCGTGATTTGACGTTTAATATTGGGCGAAACGAAAAAAATTACGGTTGTTTGTTTTCAGTTACTTGTAAATTTTAGATTTATATTTAATGATGTTTTGAAAAGTAGTCACTTCTTAATTACATGCATTTTTAATTTTATAAGTACATCTCTATTTTTTAACCAATCATATTGATTGTTTCGTTCCCATTAGTTCAATCACATGTCATTTACATTAACAAAGAACGAATCTGTTTTCACAGTAAGTGAAAAAAGGTAGATTAGTTTTCCAATAGTGATAAAACGAAAATGAAAGGTTAAAACTATAATTACCATCAAATGATTGCTTTTTGAATTTTGTTACTAAATTAAAATAAATGGAATCAATAAATTTGTCGTTATAAGAAATTATTTAACACACACATGTATCGTATACTACATATTAATTTATGAAAGCCGTTTTATGACACAATTAAAAACTTAGAGATGTTTCCTTTAGTAATGATCCCCAAAATGTGCAAGGCGGAGCTAGAAAGGCAATACACACATTAAATGTTGATCTGAGGCGAATATTTAAACAATAGGCAAAATGGCATCATGACCAACAGATATCTCAGTCTACAATTATAAGCAGTGCCACGTAACTAGGCAGCCGCACAAGGCACAGAGCGAGTAGGCCCAGAAATTACCTACAAAAGTATTATTTTTTTAAACAAATTTCAACATTTTATATCAAAATTAGATTTTGAAGCAATATCAAAGATCATATGCAGGTGCACTTTTTAAGCTCTTTGTCTGGCTAATTCAGCTCTAGAAAAAATATGAAGTAAAAATATTACTATATTTACCTTTAAGTACCTATAGGTAGGTGGTTTAAAGTAACGTAAGTAGGGTGTTCAGACACCCCAAGTAAAACTTACTTTTATAGTTAGTTATATTATTTATTAGTATTTTACGTTATAGTAGTTCCATTTACATTCGTTATACAATTCTGAGATTAATGTAAAAATTATCACAATTTACGCTTACGGGTATACGTTTATTTTTATAGTTTTCATAACTATGACAGTTTTAATTAAGTTATATTTTCGCATTACTAAAGAATGTTATTTATTATAAATAAAAACAAAATCAAATTAAAAACAAATTAAAGCATATTATTTAAAAAACATAATTTTTATTTAATTTAAGATAATATATGAAATATAAACACAAAAACTTGAAAATCTTTTTTAGGCACACCTTTTATTTTTTGTAGTCATTTAAGGGGGTATTCTGGTCTAAAATTTTGAAAATACTGCTTTTTCAATTTTTGCATATTCTTAAGGTTTATATCTTTAAGAATATATTCTTGAGAGAAAATTTTAAAATTTCGATAATTTACGAAGTAACAGCTATTTTAGTGGAGCAGCAATTGAAAACTCTGGCTGCCTGAAACTTTTACTATAACCTTCAAATGCATTTTTCTCAAAACTACTTTTTTCAACATGGTTGACATGAAATTTCAAGTTGTATTTAACCGATTTAATTCAAATTTTGTACCAACTTTCAATATATAATTATTCATTGCCCCTACCACTTTTGTATCAAAATTATTATTTTTACTATCTTAAAAAATTCAAAATTATGAAAAAAAAGTGTCAAAACTGACTTTTTTTCAGGCAGCCGCCATTAGACGAAAATTTTTTTCATTTACTTTTAAGTAAGGGCTATAACGACATTCTTATTAATTTAAAATCTGTTTTCAATTTTGTTTTGGATAGCCAGGGTTGCAATCGTGTCAACCAGCACACCCCTTTTTCATTTTATTTCCAACTTTACCACCTTGTAACTTATTTAATTTTGAATTTTTTTTCTCAAAAATTTTTTTCTATATTTAAAAACTATCAATAAATATATTGTCTAAAAATATAGATAGAAATATGTTCAGTTTATTTTGTTATTAAGCTCGACAAAACACGCAAAATTTATGCCTCTAGACCAGAATACCCCCTTAAGAAACTCCTTAAAATATCACCATAAAATTTATAGATAATCCTTTTAAAATTATTTATAAAAGCAAAACAGCTATTTTTCAAAAATTGTTTGTTTTAATTTCTAGGTATAATATCAATTTTAAAGAAAGATAGAAGGAGGGGCTCATGAAACCCATTCTTAAATATTGGTTTTTAAATTTTGTTTTTATTTACAATCAACGACAGTTAAAATTTAAATTTTTTCAATTACTGTTACTTCAATTTCATAGTATCCACGACATACTGCGAGTATTAGTTATTGTGCATGATTGTAAACAATTTAAGAATAACATGAATTCAATTTTAAAATATAATTCAATTTTATATTATTTTATTAGGTGACAGTTAAGATTCCCAGATCGGGATTTTTCCATTTTGAAGTGAATTATGAAAGATGAGGGTCTAATTATTAACGTATAAAAAAATAAAATTTGCTGTCGGTTCACACATTTTTGAAAAAACGGTTTTAAAAATTAATTTAGAATGCAATTATCTTATAGGCTCTTTTGAATTTAAAACCCCGCACCAAAATTAAAATAGGTTGTGGCGACAGTAAATATACCTGAATCTCGGTTTTTACAACGAATTATGAAAGATAATGGTGAAATTAGCTAATAAATTTTTTTTATTTCACTTAAGGTGTAAAATTCATTCATTATGGTTTTAAAAATACAAATATTACTAAAAATGCCACGTAGAAAGAAATTTAAGTAACGAAAACCAACAGAAAATTTTAGTTTTTGTGCAGAAAATAAAATTTTTCTTATATTAGTGAAAAAGTTGGTTATAATAGACGCACTGTAAGTAGATTTATAGAAAAATATGGCATTAGTGCACTATCTACTTCAAAAATGGCATTCAAAAATCGGTTAAAATGTCATCGCAAATTAAAGGCTGATTTACGTAATCAACTGAGAGTAAATATTAGCATCACAACTATTGATAAACCCTTAGTGGAATGAGAATTTCATGCATACACCCCTGTAAAAAAACCACTGTTCACGAAAGCATAATGAAGCGAAAATGTCTGAAATTTGTAAAACGATGGCAACAAATAAGATACCAAAGCAATAAAGCTAAATTAAATAAGGCAACAAAAGAACTAAAACAGTTATTAACAGAAACCACAAACCAAGGTATTCAGATTCACTTGGAAAGTTTAAACGCATCACAGGTTACAAATTATTCCTTGTGGTAGGCAACAAAAAAATTGAAGAAACTACAACTATTGATTCCCCCAATTAAAAACGAGGGCAACCAATGGCCGTGGAGCAATAAAGAAAAAGCTAGGACGTTCGCAATTCACCTGGCTAACACATTCCAACTATGACCACAACAGCAGAAGAGATTAAAATAAAAGAATACCTCGAGGCTGCCTTCCAAATGGACCTCCCAATGCAAAAATTTAAAAGAAAGGAAGTAAAGAGGATAATTTTAAAGAAAATTACTCCACGAAATGTTTAACTGCTATTACTTAAATATTTAATGCCGTTATTAGATTAAATTATTTTCCAAGACAATGGAAGATTGCACAGATTGTTATGCTACCCAAACCTGAAAAAAAGCCTGAAGATATAAAGTCCTACAGACCAATTTATTAGTCTTTTTCTTACGCTGTCCAAGGTATTAAAAAAGCTGATACTTACACGATTAAAACCCATAATTGAGCAACATAATTTAATACCAAACCACCAATTTGGCTTCCGTAACTCACATGGAACGATCGAGCAGGTACATAGAATGGTCATAAAATAAACAAAGATCTTGATGGTAAAAGATACTGTTCGGCCGCTTTCTAGGACTTTCTTTCTAGGTCAGGCATTTGACAAGTGTGGCATAATAGGCCACTATACAAATTGAAAAAACCTTTATACCATTATTTCCTTTTTTAAATCCTACATAAGCGATAGGCATTTCTTCGTCAAACAAGATGATGAATGTACTGACCTATACCATATTAAATCCTGGGTTTTACAGGAAGTGTACTGGGTCCGGTTCTGTACCTCTTGTTTATATCCGATTTCTCTCAAACCAGAAACTCCACAATTACAACCTTTGCAGATGACATTACCATCCTTTCGAGTCATGGTAATCCAACAGTGGCATCAGAAAACCTCCAACTCTGCTTGATTGAGATACATACAAGACTGGCTCAAAAAGTGGCGAATTAAAGCCAATGAGACAAAATCGGTATACGTGACGTTTCTACGAAGAGGGACACTTGTCAACAACTGTAAACTGCCACAAGATGCCAGGTACTAGGGTATGCATCTGGATAGACGTCTGACGATGACGTGGCGAAAACATATTTTCACCAAACGGAAACAGCTAGGGTTGAAGTTGAGCAGTATGTATTAGATTATTGGCAGAAAATCCTAACTCTCGATAGAAAATAAAGTTCTCATCTATAAAACTATACTGAAATCAG
This sequence comes from Lycocerus yunnanus, assembly GCA_036346125.1. Taxonomy (NCBI): domain Eukaryota; kingdom Metazoa; phylum Arthropoda; class Insecta; order Coleoptera; family Cantharidae; genus Lycocerus; species Lycocerus yunnanus. The sequence goes on along the minus strand of JARFIX010000008.1, from coordinate 1,512,093 downwards.
TCTGAACCTACGAAATCCAGCTCTAGGGATCGACTGAAAATTCAAATCTGGAAATTCTTTACCCTATTTTATATTGTTAATGATGGCAATTCATTAACATAACAATTCATCCGATAATGATGCTAATACATTTTAGTACCAAATTATTGAAAAATATTAAATTAATTGCTCTGTCATTTTTTGAATTGATCGAAAATCTATGGAGCATAATGAAAAAGTTCATAACTGAAAAATATCTGAATAATGTACCAGAACTGATAGAGGCCATAAAATTCGTTTGGAACAATAGGGGCTTAAATTAAAGGCTATCTAGATACATGATACAGTTAGTACGATCAATGCCTAATCGCTTACAAGATGTAATAATACAAATATATTAAATTATTAAATTTACTAATTTTATTCATATTATACTTAAGTAATTAGGAAACATAAAAATTAGCTTCATGTTAACACTATTTATCGGAAAAAAATTATATTAACTTAAATTTTTATGACCGGGCATTTCATGCTGCCTTCACTGCCTATGTGTCAAATAAAAAAAATATACAAATCATATTTACGTTATGTTACTCAAATTTCAATATTTAAAAGTAAGTAAAGTTATATATAAAAAAAGTAGTTATTTTTTAAATTAAAATACGAATATAGAACGAGGAAGGACGTTGTAAGAGAAAATTTTATATCATTATTATTTAATGTTTAGACGAATCCATTCGGTATGTGCACTGTCGGTATGTACATATAATATTATGTATATAAATCCTAGTTTTCTTGAACACCCAGTATTGCTGGAAGTATTATACATATACCGTTGAACTATTAACTATAAATTGTTATTACATATACACGGTAAATGTGGGTTTAAAACTAACAATCACGCTCAAGAATCCATTAACGACATACATACATGCCTTTCTATCTAATTAATCTCATAGTTGTATTGCATTGTTGCACAGTGTAACTATTGAGTACCTATGTATGTATTTATGAGTTAATTTCAATTATTTCACAATTCATATTGAGAATAATTTATTGTTATTTCAGCAATGGAATTTTGAACCATTTTATTTTGAAGTAATATAATATCTTTTATCGTATTCAAAGAAAATTTATAGTTTCAGTACGTTTAACAAATCGACAAAACATAACTTATAAAATATAATGTTCCTCTATTCTTCTGCAAAAAGTGAAGAATATCACAACTTTTATCGTTCTTCTAGTTATCGTTTTTGGCATAAGAAAATTTATTTTACGCTAGGCAGCAAAGTGAAAAGAAAAAGCTAGCCCTACTATATTTCCATATTATGCTTTGAATTAAATGTTTATTATTAAATATATGCATTAACATAAAAATATTTGTGAGCGTTATAATAAATTTATTATAAAAAATTTCTACAAGTCTTTTGTATTTAACTTTACATAGTGTTTGGTATAAATATTGCAATCCAATTTTGACCTAGTTCTAGAAGTCCAATTCTCTTGAAACTTTGCACACTCGCGTATTTCCAATGGCAATACAATATTTTCATTTCATAAAATCTTTACAAAAATTTTAAAAGGAATAGTAAGCACCACCAAATCTACAAGGGTTAAAAGATTAATTAACGAATATAATAACTATTTGTAAGATTAAATATATACGAGTAAGACAAAATACTAAAAGATTAGATATAATTGAGATAGAAATTAGTCAGAAACAAAAAAAACAATGATGAAAAAATACAGATAAATTAAATTAAATCATAACACAGCGAAAGAAATGCTTAGAGAAAGTAAAATGTAACTAAGCTTGCAAATGCAGACAATTAAGCAAAGAGTGCAAAGATTGAAAATCGTCATGAATGTTTGCGTAGCCAGTCAAATCCTTATTGAGAACTTCCATTACAAAGTACAAGACAATGTATGGCGGAATTTAGAATCAAACGTCAGACAAACAAAAAGCACAATTTGAAAGAAGATTACGTATGATGGAAATTGGAGAGTCACTTCAAACATTCAAAGGGCGTTATCCAAAGCAGGTCTGAATATGTAGAGTAATCCAATATCCGCAGTATAATTTGATAACAACTACTATTACAGCCTGACCAGCGTCTCCCATACCGAATTGAACCTTTCATGAAAATTATCAAATGTACTGAGCTATGTAGTTATTTATGGTTTTTGCAGCCAAACAGTACTTTTGCTCAACATATTTTTTAAGTTATTGAAAAACTAACCAACATACTCCCAAGATCAACTGATAACGTATAAATATTAGTTGATACCAAACACCTTGAGAATATTAATGTCATACGCGAGTTGTCAATATCATGTGCTACAGTACTTAGCGCTTTACTACGGTTAGCACTGTTTATCATCTTGTAATATACTTTGGATTAAAGTTCTTCGCAGCCGAAAATTCCCACTCTTGTTGCTCTTGTATTATTATATCTCTAAATGGATTTTAAGTTGAGAAATACAATTGTTCCAAATTAACTGAGAAGGAACCATATACTAACGACGCTATAGCTGAAATGAAAAGACTGAGACCTGTAGAATCCAGTAATACAACAAATATTTCATAATAAATAAATAACAAAAGCTTAAAAGAATAGAATAGAATATAAATTAAATTTTTTATAAAAATACTAACTTTTTAAAAACAAAACTGAAGTGAAAAATATACTTAAAAGGAAATAATAAATTTTAGCTCTTCTAGACTTGACGCTAGGTACGAAGCTACATAAAACTAAATCCAAACATAAGGTAATAGAAACCAATATGGTATTTTAGTACTACACCTTGATTGCAGCTGGCGCTTTGTGCAAATATCTCTATGACTTAAAACAAAAATGTGGGGTAACTTTGAAATTTACGCAAAACTCATTGTTTTCCTGAAACGGAAAGATAGGGTTTTGCGTAAATTTTAAACTTATCCCAGCCTTTTATTTTTAGTTACATGAGATTTGACAAAAATCAGCCTCATTTAGGGTGTATATCAAAATCGTAACTAAGGGGGCATGGAGGGAAAATCACCTTAAACTGTTAAAAATACCAATTGATTCGGTATGAAAAAATGTAAATGGTTCTATGCCTCAAATTTTAGTTGCCTTACCTTGAATTTGGTTTTAGCTATGTATGTACCTGCGTAAAGTGACTACTCCTAAAAGCGCAATTTTTTTTTAAATACATTTATTAATAATTTTTTGATATAAAAGTTTGTTTTCTCTTTATTATTTCATATATTTATTTTAGAAAATTCAAGATATATCTACCCACTGAAATGTACTACTAATTTTAAAATAAATAATCAAAAGTTAAACTTAAGCAAAACGATTTGTTTACTTAAAGAGAAGAGGAGTAAGCACGTTAATAATGTTTTATATGAATTTGTTAGAAACGGCTTTGAAGTTTAATTATTTGCCTCATTTTTATTAGTGTTTAATGAGCATTAATATCTTCTTAAGTGAGTCCGTCTTCTCTACAAGTAAAGTATAATTAAGTAGAATACAAATATTTATATGAAAGGGTTAGATAATTATTTGCTTTGTAAGCTATTCTCTTCGCTTGACATATTATGTGAAGAAATCCTAATACATTTTTATTATAACACGTTGAATATGTAAAATTTTGACTATAATTTCCATAAAGAACGCATTTTTATTGTGTTATTTCTTGATGTACACGCAAAACGTATATCACGAAACCTTTTTACGGTTAGACAAATTACCATGAATCATAATATAAATTTAAAAGTACATTACAAAAATACAACACTTACAATGCTGATTTAATTTCGTATAAAGTGTTAACAACACTGAATTAGAAAGAATAGGTTGTACATATACATAATATGTATGTAGGTACCTACTACTTTGTTACCTATGTATTTCTATAAGATATTATAAAGATTTTATTATAGGCCAAGAAGTTCAGCCTATATTCATAATATACTGCACGACACTTAAATTTTCTGCTTAGATTGCGACAGATTATTCAATTATGTACCTGTTAGAGGTATTTTGATTTACATATCGATTGTGCGCCTAACACGCGGGTTTTGCTATACTAAAATAAAAGCTCTTTCTAATTTATTTATTATTATACCATAAATCATTTCATTTAAGAAACAAAAGTACGTATAACGTTTTAGAACTTAAAAAAAATAACTTTTTTAGTGAACACAGTAAACTTTTTCACAGATACTATATACATACATATATTTACATGCATACATACCGCCAATAAAAAATATGAAGAAACACATAAATTTTAAATAATATATTATTTATAAAAGTTACATAAAAAGTTTGATATCAACGGTAGAATATGACAAATTCCCGGAGCTATCCGTGAGATCTAAGAAAACGCTGCTTTCTAAACCAGGTAGGTGAAAAAATAAAATAATTTTATAAAACCAATAGATATTACGAAAAATAAAAATGGTTTTATTCGGTAACACTTCCTGTGCTTCCTTTAAAATACGATTAACATAAAGTAAACGGTTTGCTTACAAGCAAAAGCAAGCAACATCAACAAAAAACAAGCATATCGGTTTTTGAGAGGATATAATACTACATAGTATTATACATTATTATACAGGGTGAATCTGATTCACTTTGTTTAATAATTTACTATTATTTTATTATATAATACATAAAGTTTCTATGTACATATGACCGTCCTATCAAAATCTCCGAAACGGAAAGCTCTAACGAAGTGAAATTTTTACTGACGATTCTGCTATGAATTCTAATGTAAACGCTGCTATATCCAGCTCTATGCAAATTTCCAACAAACATTTGTATCTAAAGACTATAAAATTGCCATAAATAGTTGAAATACAATAAAATGCGATGTCGTCAAATATGTTAATAATATTCATAAAACAAAAGGATTACTCTTTTATAATGTTATTAAGAAAAACTCTGCTATTTACAACGCTCCAGACGTTTTTTAGCGATATCTGCAAAGATCAAAATTGAAATTCTGGAACTACTTTCTTATTGGTTAAGTTTTTTTACTAATTTAAAATTATGAGCAGCCAATCGAGTTGCACATCAATCGAGTTCCACTATTTTCACTCGCCCGCTCATTGCTAGTTATAGTGTAAGAATAGTTTATTATATAGGGTGAGGCAGACACCCGTATGAGATACCCGTATTATTCATAAAGAGTTGGGAAAAACATTTTAATCACAAAAGCTCACTTGAAGAATTAAATAATTATACAGGTATTCCCCGAAAATGTTGGCATCTTAAAAAGTTTGCTTTATAATTCTCATAACTCCAGGATTTCAAATAGCATGAGGGGTTGAAAATTATATTGCTGCAAAAGTCTTTAAAAAATAAGCAAGTTTTGTAAGAAAAATTTTATTTTCTTCAGAAATTATTCCATTACATTTAACCTTTAAACACCGCTTAAAGGTCACCATGACCATGACCGCATTGAATGTTAATTTTTGTATTTATTTTTGACAAAATTAGGCATTAGCGTCTTAGCACTTTTAAATTATTCACATTTAGTGACGCGGCACGGTGACCGTATGACGGTGTTTACGGATTAAGTTTTAAACCATTAAAAACAATAAACAAAAATAATGAATTCTTTTTTTATTTTTTTATTTATCTGTAATTTTTGCTGCATTCGCTCAATAACATTAATATAACAAGAGCTTCTAAATTCCAAAATGTCATTGTTTTAACTTTATTGTTATTTATGCAATAACAATCAGCACTAACTCGATTCATGTAATAAATAGCTATTGTTTAATTTAACTTTAATAGAATAATTCCTTGAAAGGGGTGGGAATAGTAAATTTGTTTTCCTGCAAAATTTGGTTATTTTCATTTTATTTTTTTATCAATATAATTTTCGAACCCGCGTGCTATTTAAAAATCTGGAGTTTTTGACATTTTGAATCAAACCTTTCAGGATGCCAACATTATGGGACCTTTTGTGATTAAAATTTCTTTTCAATCTTCTATGACTAATTGTTTTTGAAAAAAATCGGATATGAACATGTCCATGATTTTATCGTACTTTTACGAAATATTAAAGATACAAATAATTTTAAATAATAAAAAAAAAATTTCATTAACCAATATAAACTAAAATGTAATAAGTTCTAAGTCTCGATATAAGGGTAGAAAATCTTAAATTTAGTTTTGAAATTCTTATTAGTTTTGAAATATTAAAAAACAAATCTATTATATAAAATTGAATGTTTGTTTGTTTGTTTGTTTGTTCGTCTTTTAATAACTCCTAAACCGTTTGACCGATTTTAATCAACAAGTACTCCAAGAAGTCAGTAGGACTTGGGGAAGGTTTCTGTGCTATAATATCATTAAAAATGTGAGAGGTGAGAGATTTCACATAATTAGGGAAATTTGGTGACGCGCATGAATAGATCAAAAGATTTGAGTAACAATTGTGTCGCCGACAGGTGGCGCGACAATGGAAAATCTATTATATAAAAATGAGTGTTTGTTTGTTTGTTTGTTTGTTGATGAACTCGACGCTTGCCTTAAAGCATCGTATCTTTGGAGACATGTGCAGAAAATAATAAAAATTAAATTGTAGATTAAATTGTAGAGTACAATATAAACCGTTCTGAAACACTCGACAACGGGAACACTAAAATCATTCTGAAACGCTCTAGCAACGGGAAGCAAGATTTCGTCGAGAAGAAAACCTAAGCGAAGCAGGATACTGAAAAATCTAAATACTTCACACAAAGGCAAAGTATTTTAATTATAGGAGACCGGGCGAAGCCGGTACCCAAAGCTATTCAATTATATAAATAAAATAAATAATTTATCAATTTTATATTATTCAGTCTACCCATTTAAATTCTTTTTAAGTCCAAGAGCCTAAAGTAAAGTACTTCAGACAAAGGCAGAGTTCCACCTTTTAATGAGACCCCGGGCGAAGCCGGGTATCCAGCTAGTATTAAATAAAAACATAGTTTTCATGAACCAATTTTATACAAAATCTCTAAGTTGCCATATAGATACGATACGAAGTACTAAATTTGGTTGTGAAATTTCTATTTTTTTATTAAATATAAATTATAAACTAATAATAAATACAAAAGATTTGAACAAATAAGGAAAATAGTTTACATCAACCAATTTCAACCGAGTTGAAAGTGAATCTAATATATTGGACGTTAGATTGAGTAAACATCAAATTATTATAAAAAATTATTTAAATCCCAAAATTGTAATAAATGTATTGACGTAATTATCTTTTTCTGAAATCGGCCATACTTGATCAATTACTGCAACTTTTCGGCGCAGGAAAGTAAACCATTACCGGACTCACGCAGTAAAGGCCAGACCACTCTGATATTATAATATTACAACACATTGTCATCTGTCATTGCAGGATCAGGCTATCAAAACTATGGCAACAGCAGAAATACGCCTTATTTGATTTTATTTAATTTTAATTGTGATTAGCCATAACTAAAAATCGAACTATTGAATTCGATTAATCTCGCGATTTCAGAAAAATAGTATTCCATACACGTCAAGAAAGTGTCTTTATGACACGGCGACAATTAAAGTACTGACGCTACGCGGCCTCGTACTCAATATTGTCGCCTAGTCAGGTAAAGAATCACTTTCCTGACTTTCATGTAAATAACTAATAAGCGAAAATAGAAAACGGCTTTGGCAAGAAGAAATTTTCTTACATTCTAAAGTGAGACTCAAAGTCAAGCAAGTTACCGTATAACAAAAATGAACGGTTTAAAATATGTTATTATAAAACTGAAACAACCAGAAGAAGCCATTTACACTAAAATATTACCTAGACATGCAAGAAAGATCCTTCGAGCTGACATTGGTTAAAACCATACAAGACAGCAGGACACATGTAATATCATTAAGTTTTTCAGTTTTTCAGATAAATCTTGTTCAAAAATTTGATATTTGAAATTTAATTTTGGGTCACTCTGTACAATGCCGCTTGTTTACTTTTTCCAACTAAATAGTTTGTTTTGGTAAGTTTTGATTTTGTAAAATTACATTTATTTGAGTTCATGGCAAATTAGAATTTATTTCTGGTTAGTTATTAATGTATTATTTGATATTGAAATAATTTTTACAATTGGTAAACCTTTCAGGTGGTGATAGAAAACACTTTTCTGAGATATATTTTTAAATAAAATTTTTGTCCTAATCCAAACCCTTGGGGGTACCCTTCTTAAAAGCAACCATCAAACGACCATATCACCGTAACTATTGATTTATGGTATTAATAAATTACTAATTTTTAAAGCCAATTTACTGATCCACAAATTAGTTTATTACCTCCTATCTTAAATTTATTATAGTTTTTATACCGACTTTGTTCATTATTTTGAGATTTTCTGTAAAATAGGTTTGTTTTCTAAAAAATTATAAGACTAAAGTTATAGTCGTTAAATTTCCTATCTGCATTGGGCCGTTAGTTTTTTGTAAGTAGTTTAATTTAAAAGATACGGGGTTTGCAACAGAAACAAAAAAAATAATATTTGAAATTTTTTAAGATTTCTTCTCTTAATTTAATTCATAACTCGAAATCCGCTTATTCTAGATGATAGAAAGTTATAAACTAGTTTGCAGATAAGTAAATTATTTTTAAAAAAAATACAGTCTTGGCCTAGTAGTTAGAGCGATCAACTACTGATGCAAAGGCACCCTGTTCGATCCCGGGAGGAGTCTAGTAAGGAAAATTTTCTTTCTGACTCTCTTTCTATCTATGACCGTCTCCCGTTCTTTGGAAGGCACGTAAAGCTGGTTGTCCTAAGTTAATGAAATTGCCATCATTAAAAATAATATAGGGTAACTGACACATCTGGAGCCAGTTTAGCAAACTACTTCAGATGTAAAACAAATAATATGTTCACAGTACCAGCAGTAACTTTGGATCTTTGTCAAGGTTACTGTTGGATATTACAGGACCTAGTCCTAATTTAAGAAGAAGAAGAAGAAGAAAAAGAAGATCTTTAAAAGATCCACTAATAAGTTAATTCTATAAAATTAATTGTTACAGTGTTACCACCGTTTGAAGGCATAAATTTAAAAAATTTCTTTAAAGAGTGGTACCCCCAAAGAGTTTGGACTAGAACAAAAATTTTATTTAAAAATATCTTTTAAAAAGGTTTCTTCTATCACCACCTCTAAGGTTTACCATTGTCACGAAAAAACCCTGTATATAATATAAAAATAATTTGAGTCCAGCATCAAAACGTTTTAAAATATTAAGGTTTATGAAGAAACAATCAAAGTCTCTGCGTATAAGTTTAATTTCTAAAAAATATATAACTTGTGAGTGATCATTATTCCTTTGTGCTTTACATATTATGTAGTAGTATGTATACATGCTGCAGTATGTTGCATATGTTCTAGTTTTACTTTAACGAGAATACAATCATAAAGAATTTACCTTAAAATTTGTTATTCGGATAGCAAGGGTTTTCTATTTAAAGTGGCATTTTAAGCTATAAATAAGACATTGTCCATGAGTCTTGGAGTAAATAAATTAGAAAAAATTGTTGGTGAATTTCTAAGAATATTACTATAAAACCACATAGTATTTTAGGTACTAATATGTATGTAGCATGCATTTTTATGCATACAGTGTGACCCACAAGAACTCGGACAAACGTTCTTAAAAAAAACTTATTTAAACGCAACAATTCAAAAATTTAAAAATGGATAACAATTAACAACAACCTTATGTACATCATAAATTAAAAAATTTCAAAGTGGCTTCCTTCTGCGTGAATACACAGAGCTTTAAACATCGAATGAAATTTTCGGTTGTTTTTCGTACCTCTTTTAGAGACATTTTGTCCCATTCTTGGCGCAAAGATTGTTTTAGTGATTCCAAACTTTTGTGGGGTTTTGCACAGGCTCTGCCCTCTACAATTTACCATATGGTGTAATCCATTAGGTTGGTTGAGATCTGGTGAGTATGGAGGCCATTCAGCGCAACCAATAAAATAAGGAAAATTGATTCGGCACCACTCTCGCGTAGTTTTTACCTTGTGGGCAGGTGCAGAATCTTGTTGAAAGATCCAATGTTGGTCACCAAAGTGCTATTGGGCCCATGGAAGAACTACACCCTCTAAAATATTCCGGTGGTAGATTTTCTTGTTAATTTTTACTTCTTCTTCCACTAAAACTAAAGGTGTTTTACCGGTAGCACAAATACCGTTCCAAACCATGACAGACTTGGGATATTGGCGATGAACAGCGATGGCAAAAGGTCCAGGTGCTTCTTCTGACTAATACCTATTATTTTGGCGATTATAAAATTGTTTAGTAGTAATCATGTTTTCATCAGTAAAAACAAAATTTTCCCATTTTGAGCATCGGTGCGATATAGAAGACCACGGCATCGTGGAAGTCGTACTCGTTTGTTTTCATCGGTTAGAATTTGAGCTTTTCGCAGCTCACAAGGCTTCTTCTTAAGTTCACTTTTAGTTTCGTCAATCGTCAAACCGACTCTCGCGTGATTTTAGCTATTCGTCAAACCGACTCTAGCGTGATTGAGGTTTTACGAGCCATTTTCGCATCGACAGTCTCGGATTCTTTGAATCTAAAGTTTGATGATATTACAATTCCGGAGAGTGTTGGCAGAACATTTTTTTCTTTTGGGTCGGTCTTCCATATTACCAAGTTTTTTAAATGTTTAATGGCGTCTGAAACAGTTTGTTGAGAAATTTTAAGCATTTGAAGTATTTCGCATTGATGATTTCCAACTTCAAATAACGATAAAATTGCGGCGCGAATTTTTGACATTTTTAACTCACAAACTAATTGTTTAATTTTTTTGTTTTTTTATTTTCCTGATCTCTATAGTTCTTAGAATCGAATTACTAGATTATTTTTCAGAAAAATTTAATGATTTTCGCGAGTGAAAAACATGTTTGTCGAGGGTCTTGTGGGTCACGCTGTATTTTATAATTTTTGTTTTCAAAAATAGTCTGGCCTTATATTTAAAATATAAATAGCATTTCTAATTAATTTTACAATGTAAAAAAGATATATAGGCCTATTACGTATCACAAAACGTTATTTTAAAGGTGACTGTTGAGAAATAACATAGGTAAAGGTTGACGTCAAACTGGTGTCACTTTTGAAGTTAAGAAAATCTTTAATGTACTCATCAAGTTATGATGTTTATAATAAAAGTTTTCCTAACCTTTAAAATGTCACCGGCTTGACGTAAACCTTTATGTTATTTTATAACGGTCACCATTAAAATAACGTTTGGTGATACGTACATAAAAGACTTGAATGTTTGATTATACTCAACGAATTCTTTGTGTATATATAAATTGTACGGTACATCACTTTTATTTTAAAAAATTCGAAATATTATTTAATTTTAATTAATTTAATTTGCAAAGACACCCACCCAGACGAAAACAATGCATAATCCTTACTATCAAATTAATTCTTAACAAACATAATATATTATTACAATTTTCTTCATAATAATAATTTTATTATAATCCAAGCACAATAGAAACTCATCTTGTCATTTTTTGTCTGACAGCAAATACCTATTGCTGAAACCTTATATGACAAAATTATTTGTTCAATAATTGTTCAATTTAACCTGTTGACTTTTAAAATTGTTATTCAATAATGCAATAATGTTATTAGAAATTTCCTTACCGAACACTCTTAAGTTACTGTAATTTTAACTTTATGTTATAATTTAATAATCATTATTAATCAAAAATCATTTTCTTGCTACTGTTGATGTCAATATGCTATAGGTCTATAATTACCTTAGACCTATGTAAGTTGATCATAACATTTGTTTATTTAATTAACGTTAACGACGGAACTTAATAGTCACTAACGCTCTTAGAAAAATAATAAAATAATAATACAATTAATAGAGACGGTCATTGGTCTGATTGTTAGCGCAATCAAATGCTAACGTAAGGCGCCCCGGTTCAAATCCGGGTAGAGCTCACTTTGCAATACTGTCTCCGTGCTTCAGAAGTATTAATTTATTGCTAGAGTACCTTCTTAAGGGAACGGGTAAACGACGTAAGTTGTATCTTTGCAAAAGGAAACCCAAACTACAAAGCAGTGGAAAGTAAAACCAATAAAATAAAAATTCAAATTAAAGTTTTCACAATTGATGTTAAATCATCCGTTTTTGCTTTTAAATTTATTATTATATTAAACTGGTACTTGGTGTTAGCGGGAAAAATATAATAAACTACACGGCATGTAAGGACTATTAACACTCTTGAAAGGTAATTTATAAACCTCGGTTTATATTAACTTTCCTCGAATGTTAATAAGATTCTTACATCTCTAACATCTTAAATAACTATTATTTTCTGTTATTTAAGCAAAATGTTTTTAGTGACGTTCCTTAAGGTGTCCAAATTTGTGTGCTGTCATTTAGAGTGAATATTTATGGATTATCAAAATGAAGAAAAACTATAGAGATTGCCACTTTAAAAGTAGTCGATACGTCATTACTAAAAAATATATCAGTGTGGAAAATTGAAATTGATATAAATATCTGTATTTTGATTTTTATAAAATAGCCTGGACATGTCTAACGATAATTTGCAAAAAATATTCCTTTCAGTTTAATAAATTAGTTTCATACTTTAGCGGACAGTTAAATTATGTTAAGGTAAATAACTACAATGATAATGACGTCCTCAAAAAGTCATAAGGAAAACCTCAGTAAGTAATTTTTTTGTTTAGCGTATTGAAGAACTGTGGCCTTTTTATTTGTTTTTCTTATTTGAAAAACTATTTGAGTATTACTTTTATAAATACAGTTTTCTTTCAATAAATACTATGCTAACAAAAAATTTGCTTAATATTTTTTTAAACGAGAAAATCATACTAACCTATTAAAATATTAACATGCAATTTAAGAATATCATTAATTCTATCACCTTTTCGAATAAATTATAAATGGATACACATTACGTTAAATGTCTTGAAATCTTCTATACTAATTAAAATTCAGTTACTAGTCGTAGTTGTTAACATGTATGTACTATGTATATACCGTCTAGGAACTTTTCTTATATAACATCGACTTAGACATTAAATTTTCTCTCACATACATATCTGTATGTCAGTTCTTATCACTACTACAACGTAAAAAATGTATTTAAATTTAAACTGCACGCGATGCTTTACATAATATGACTAATTTATGCTGCAAAATAACGTTACCTGCAAAGTACTATATAAGCGAGACCGAATAATAATTTTAACCGCATTTGTAATTTTTATCATTTGTTCTATCCATATTAAAACTGAAATCTTTTTGCATATTATACAATTTCAAGTTGAGGTTTAAAATCTTTTTACTACTTTTTTATAAGAATTTTAAATTTACGTACATTAATACAGAAAACCAGAAGTCATAAGCATTGTAGTTCTTTAACATAAAAAAGGTTGTATTGTTATTTCAAAAATTTTTTTGTAATTAACCTTTTGGGTATCACCTACAAGGCAACAGAAATTATATACATATGCATACTTTACTTAACTATGATTATTTACTTCACCAGTAAAGTATTTTTTGAAACATTTTAGGTACAAATAGGAAAACGTTATTATCACTATTATTGCAAATATTGTGGTGTTGCACATCCACTTAAATACAACAAAAACATCTAAATCGGTTGAAATCTACAAAAGTGGTAAATTTAGGCTTTACTTATGATATAAGAAAATACACATATTATATTAAGTGTACTGATTGTTTACAGTTTAACTTATTGTGGTCACTGTTTTGCATAAAAACACATAGAAAAGACCGGGATAGTCGGTCATAAGAATCCGTTTTAAAATAGGTTTGGGGATTTGCCCCATGTATGTGAAAACATATCAAACGTACATCACAGTCATAAAAGATCATAATAGCTCTTTGTAGGTAAGAGAAAGAGGATATAAAATTACAACTTTAGACAAACTTTGATTCGTTTATGATGTTTCCTACTAAAGCACTCGACTGGAGTTGATCATAATAATATTATACTTTTTACTAAAATATATTCATAGATGGTACACAGCTTCAAACTTAATTCTTAATTTGTGCTCTCATTGTTTATATTTTATAACCAAAAACTTTCAAAGCTACGCAGTTATTTGAAGTTTATTTTTTAAACATTTAAAATACTGTTAAAGATTCTCTTTTATGTTACGACTAAGATTCGGTGAAACAATTAGTATTCTGTTTCATTATTTTATTAAACACCTTTTGAAACCATCAGCTTTGAAATTTTATAATTTTTACGAAGCACGTACACGTTTATAGTACATTGCCAGAGGCAATTATGAAAAATATTCAAAAAATGCCTACATTTTTAATCAAGTAAATGCATTTTAATCACAATTATGGCAATTTATAATATAATTTCTTTTTTTGCTTAATCTCCAGTAGAGAAATAAATATTAATTTATTAAAAATACTACTAATGTAATTAATTGCATATCGTACGTTAGATTTACATTCAAACCAAACGTACTGCAAACAATTTATTACTTTTATAAAATCTAAAAGCTACGAGTATTAATATTAACTTAAAAATAATTTAACTGCTTTGATTACTAATATAATATGTTATCTAGTTGCATTAGAAAAGGATTTTATATTATTTCTTGTTAGCTTCAGGCTTCCTATTTTTAAATTTGAACATGAGATTAAATTTTAGTCTTTGAGCAAATTTGTAATCAAATAACCAATCAACCACCTAAAAGCATTAAAAAGTTAAAACGACAATATAAAATGTAGAAAAATAGAATGGGAACCTTTTCTATCTTCAAAATCGTAACAGGTGGTCATTGTAAAAAAGGTGGTTTAAAAAAGTACTATTTTATGTATATTACGATAAAATATATTATATAGATTTGTCTTTTCATGGTATAAAAATGCAATGGAATGACAAGAACAGAAAAACAGTTCAGTATGTGAATTTAATTAAATTAGGTCCAGCAATATACTTTTTGATATTTCAAAAGCAATACGTATGCTATAAACAGTAAATATAAGGTATGTAAGTCCTTACATGAAGTTTAGAAAAAAATTAATTACATTTTACGTGAAATTTCCTAAATTAATTGGCATGATTAATAAAATTATTTTACCCTTGCTAAATACTTTAATACTGGGAATACAATAAATTTGCTATCATACTTTATATTTTAACTTTTTAGTAATTATTATCATTTTTTATTATAGGTATTACAGGTACGCGGTGGTGCTAGCACACAATATCTATTGCTGAAAATTGTCGGTAATAAATTTTGGTAAAGTAATTGCAGTAATAAATATAATTGCAATTTTAAAGCACATTTAAATATCTCTCTAGCGTGTCGAACAAACGGTAATTAAATTTTAAATTAAATTTGCAAATTGTTTAAAGCTTTTATAATTTTGTTATAAATAATAAAATAAAATTACTAATCAAGAATTTTCCATTGTTTACCTTAGTGAATGGGGAATTCAAGGGTGGTCTTCAACAATGTTCTTATTTTAACTGATTTAGAAAATTTTAAACCGTACCTACGAAACAAAACAAAGTGCGGTATTTATACGCAACTTTACACGACACGTCAACTACCACACGTAGTAAACGACGGACTGAAGTTGGTATTGCGACGCCTGAAGTAAATAGTAATGCATCGCGACGCACGCGATTTTCTGCGGTTTTCCTCGATCACGCTCGGTAACTTTCGGTATGCAGTACTTCATCAAGTGACAGGAGATCGGCCAGGGAATTCTGTTGAATTCAAAGCCCTTACAGATATAAATTGTAGGTGAAAAATCTGTTTCAGTACAAATCGAATTTCCATTGATATCAGTAAATTTTGTTCTCTTCGACAGGTTACCGGTACGTGTAGGAAGAGTGATTTATTTATAAGTTCTAGAAAAAGCAATATAAACATAAAGTGCTCCGATATCACACAAAATCAAGTTTGAAAGTTATGATTTTCACTGGATTTTAAATCACTTAATAAAGTCTAGAATTTGTCTTATTTATGAAGTGCCGGTATTATTCAAATTTTATTAAAAAAATATTTATTATACCTGTATGGAATAAATACTAATAAATCGCTGAAAGTATTTAACAATGCTGTTAAAAGCTGCTGACATATTTAATGCTTTTGTCAACATAAAAAATGTAAAAAAACTTTTCCAAACATAAAATTTAGAATTAAATAATTTAGTATTACTGTGTATGTATATTGCAACTGCAGAGATGTCAAGAATAATTAAGCTTTAAGAAGTGCATTAAGTACTTCAATTGAAATAATTGCATTATGCAAATGCATTGATTAATGATGAAATATTAATGTTCCCTTTATTAATTATTTAAGAATTTTTATTTTGAAGTTTCCTTATTTTTCTACGATTTTTTAATACAGTTGATTTACAATTGATATATTATTTAATCAGCAAAATCTTTGAAAATTTTTATTTTTTCGTAACAATCCAATATAGCGTCGAAATTACATTAGTCTTAACAACAACAAATCATTTTTCTATAGGGACTTCAAAACGTGTATTTTCGCCATAAACCCATAAAAAACAATATATCCTACACAGCAATTATTACAATTTAATTAACAGCGTACCTATATCTTATATATTAGATTAAAATTTTTAAAATTAAAAGGTTAAATAAACAATAAAACGAAATATTATTGGTAAGCTTTCAGCAATGGTCACTGCTGTCATCAGACGTTTAATAATAATAGTGCAATTACATAGAAACCCGAATATAACGTATTGTCATTTGATACGATTTCTTGATCCATAAAGTTTGAAAGATAATCGCGGGTTAAGAAACAACCTACTTTAGAACTCATTAAATAGGAAAAACTTAACCCCAATACGTTATTTGTAGCTTAGATGAGTAGATGGCTGTAGATATTACTTAAACCTTCGATGTCGGTTTTCTGTTCATCGCATTTTTTCCTCTTGATGCAAATCATTTCGTGAAGAAGTCGATCTTTGTAATTGGTGACTGATTTGATTATTGTGGCATTAGAAAAGGCAGCATTGTGTCCATCAATTAAAATATGTTTGGCAATCGCAGTGGTTTCGGTTTATTACATCGAATACTTGAAACATGTCCACTCATTCGTTTATGGAGCCATTGGTTAGTTTGGCCAATATATACAAGATTACAATCTGGCATTCCACTTTGTATATCAGATCTGACTTCTTTTCTTGCGGTACAGGGTCTTTTAGTTTGGCATAAAGTTGTCCAATGTTATTAGTTGATTTGAACGTCATATTAATGTTGTGAGGTTTTAAAACTTTTTTTATCTTTTCACTTAGTCCTCGAACGTATGGCATAACTGTATAGCTAGCAGTTGGACCTTTATTGCACATACTTCCATTATACAATTTGTTTACACGATCTTTTATGATTTTATTTATTAATAACATAGGATATCCGTTCTTGTTTAACGTTTCTTTCACTGTTTTTAAAGTACCTTTTCTGTAATCGCCGTGAGTTAATTTTAAGGATCCTATCGACTAATCCTATAGCTGTTCCTATTAGTTGACTTTTATGGTGATAGGAATTGTAGTTTAAATATCTTCCTGACCACGTTGGTTTTTGAGTCCATTTATATTTCAAGAAAGTACCTTCGCGAATCAGTTGGATGTCAAGAAATGTTATTTTGTTAAGTTCTTCTTTTTCGATAGTGAATTGTAGGCGAGGATGGAAACCATTAAAATGTTCAATAATAAAATCTTCGTAGTCTTTTGGAATAGCGGTGATAATATCATCGACGTACCGTTTGTAAAAAGGTAGTTGAAAAGGGAGTGATGAAATTCGGTCTTCTTCTAAAATTTCCATGACCAAATTGGAAATTGTAGCTGAAATCGGACTTCCCATAGCAGTGCCAAAAATTTGTTTGTAAAGCTTCCCATTATATTGGAAGTAAGTTGTTTCTAGGCATAATTTTAGAGCAATTAGAAATTTTTCTTTGGGAATGCTGGTGTAATTTTGATGTCATCCCATCTTTCTTTACTGCATTAATTGCTAAGTCAATTGGTATGTTGGTAAATAATGACTTTACATCTAGTGAGATCAGTACGTAATCATTAGGTATTGTAAACTTCTTCACATCTTCTATAAATGTCCACGAATCTTTGGTATAATATTCATTCTTGCCTAAGATATTTGAAATGATTCTTGAAAGAAATTTTGATAGTTTGTAGGTTGGTGATTTGATGCTAGCTACTATAGGCCGTAAAGATGTTTCTTTTTATGAATTTTGGTAATCCATATATTCTGGGTGGAATAGCGCTGATTATTTTTAGCATTATTGAAGATGTTTTGTTTATGTAATTATGTTTTCCCAGTCAAATATTATTTGGTAATTCTTTAACTGTAAGTTATTGGTTGGATCTTTGTTTAAAACTGTATAGGTGGTAGTGTCGTTGACAATGTTATTCATTTTATCTTCATAATCTGTCTTCTTCATAACAACGGTGGTATTTTCCTTATCAGCTGAAAACAATATACTTGGCTACTGTGTAGTTCAAGCATATTATGTTGTCACAAATTTTTTTTGTGCCTTGCCGCTGATCTTAATTCAGCTAGCTCTGCTCTGTAGTCTCGAGCGAGAGTGAAAAGGTTCCTGAAAAGTAATGTGATGCTCTCTTAGTGTCTAAATGAAATTACTAAATTCAACAAAATAACAAAACTTAGCTTTATTAAAACTTGAAGTGGTACAACAAAAAGGATGGCAACCACGTATCGTAAATTCCAAATAACAACGCAGTAAAGCTATTTAAAAAATCTTTCCTTAATAAGGTAAAGTTGTAATTAAGCCCGAGAAAAAAAAATTGCCTTTATCACAAAACTAATGTTGCAGCTATTAAAAATATTAAAATTTTCTATCCCTCTGGCCAGGAAGAAAGTTACAAGCTTTACCATATACAGTTAACAATCTTTAATGGTATTGAGTACTAAACGCAATTGCAGTTGTGTATTGCACTAATTAACTGATTATAATTTGATCAATATTTTCTGCATTGATTGAATATAATATGCTATTAATAATTATAATGATATAATTTACTCTTAGATTAAAATTTTTTCATTTCATGCACTGACAAGAATTTCAGGGACCTATACTGAATCATTTGAAATAGTTTATTTTGTAAGGAAAATGGGTATAGTTTAATTGATTGAAGATTACTTCTAAGAATGTATTATGACATTCACTAGCCGCTCATAATGCAAAAATTTTCTTGGCAGCAATCACATTCATTACCCGCTTGACAATTAATATGTTATTACCAAATTTATGTTATTAACAATTTTATATAAGATTGTATTTCCCAACAGTATATGACTAACTTACCTATACATAAAAAAAATTGAAATAATTATACAAAATTAACTTATAACTAACATTTCAAAAATCAATATTCTTAAGCCGTGTTAAGTGTTATAATTAAAGTACATAAGTAACTGGAGACTAAATCTGTCTCTTTGCAAAAGCTGATAAGTTAGTTTTATTAACTTTTCAGAATAACGGTTCAAAATAACGCTTCTATGACCTAGGTACTACGTATAAAAATTAACAAATCACAAAAAAGTGACATATCACTCATATCAGCTATTGAAAAAAGACACAGTGATAATCGTGGGTATTTTTATATTTATAACAAAATATTAAGTCCAAATATTAAGACGGTCGCGGCCTAGAACTTAAGTGCGTCAACTACTAAGCCGAGCACCCCGGTTCGAATCCAAGTCGGGGTAAGAAATTTATTCTGACTATTTACCGCGCTAACACATTTGGTAAGCTAGACATGTAACTGCCAGAACATCTCAGAAGAACCAAACATATCCTTTACGGAGAGGTTTGGGGGGAACTGAGAGAGGGCCTACTGTTAGAAGTGGACGAATGCAAGCTAATGAAGAAGATTAAGTCACTAAAATATCTGAAGAACTTTGAACCGTGCTAGACTTACTACCTAAAGAATCCTTAAGCGTATCGATCTTTGTTTGTAAGAGCACACTTGTGACTACGTCATTCATGTATTTAGTATTTTGTTATACTTACCATACATTAATTTATTATACGAATTTTGTAAACAATTTTAATATACTACCAGTTCCATTACAACTCACGTGATATTGTTAGTAAACTGTCGCTCGAATCTCTAATATCTTTGATATACTAATAATGAGACACACGGCAGCTGCACATCACATCTAACGTAGCTTTAGTGCATTTTGTAGAGATACATTGCATTCATATAGTAAGATTATAATATTATATTATATTAAACATACGTGAAATCTATAGCGCCATACTATTAGATTATATTATACAGCCGTGCTCAAATGTAGTAAGCCACCTTTAAAATCTAGTATTATGGAAACGGTTTCAAAATTTTTTTGAAAACAACGATAGAGCAGCCTGGTCTGATCAAAAACTGATGTGCTTTACTGTTTTAGTAAACTAAAATACAAAATATTGATGGTATTGGGGCCTTGATTAAATTCTATCTTTTTGCGGCTTCTTTTATACGCAAAAATAATTGGTAAATTTTATCAAAATTATGTAGTATTAATCATTACCAAAAAAATTGGTCAGAAACGTACCGTTTTCAAATTTTAACCAAATCAAGAGTACCTACACATTTTTTTTAAATGGTAAAGCTGTTAAAAAGTAACAAACAGTTAAATTTACAATCATGCTGTTATGAAGATTTTGATTATTTTGGAAATACAGTAGAACCCCAATTATCCGTGCGCGCATTATCTGTGCACACATTATCCGTGGGCACATTATACATCAATCACCGTCAGATTATTATGCGTGCGACTTAATAACTTTAGTAACTTTAGTAGTATACTATGTGAAATCAAATGTATAGAATTTATGCTTCAGAGCTGCACTTGAATTACATACAAAGCTGTTTAGTGTATTTTTTTGTAATAATTTAACAAAAAACGTCAATTATTATTATCCGTGTGTTTCAATTATCCGTGCAGAGCACGGTCCCTGTCGGCCCGGATAACCGAGGTTCTACTGTACTACTATTTCTTAGTACTTATAAAATGCAAAGTCATCAGTTTTATTTTCAATAAACCAAAATAATTTTGATTTAGTTATAATTCGAAAACAAAAAGAAGTGTGTGGTCGGGGATTGATATCACCTTTCCTATTATTCAATTCGGGCCGTTTTCTTTCAATTGCCTGGCATAATCTCTCTAGTTGTCCACATTTGAGTTGAAAATCAATTGTCGGAAGTCATGGTAGAGCCAGTCCCTTCCAGCAGAAAGCGAAAGAACCATTTACGCGCAGCAGATTTTGATAAAGTGTCTTTACCGTGCACAGCATAAATTTTTTCACAAGCCTGCGCAGCGTTCTTCCCTTTGTCGTAATATTATTGCAAAATATAGCGCAATTTTTTATTACTTTTCTCCATTTTTAAAAGTAAACAACGTTCCAACCACTACACCAATTTCGATTTTTGATATTTATAGACCTAAAAGTAACGCCTGAAGTTCCACCTGTCCAACGAACGTTTAGTATTGTCTCTGCGATCTGTGTTTCCTAAATTATTTGCAATTGATGTCATCTATCGGAAAAAACACCACAAAGTTTTTCCCTAACCTTATACGAGTAGTAATTTTGTACTATTTTTGAACAAATATTATTATCTCACTGCAATATCTTTTCTTCTCATTTATGTGTTTGATAAAGTGAAAATAAACATAAGATTTATAAATATGTAGGTGCAATTTTTAAATTATAATCTCCTTTTCTTATTCAAACTTTTTAATAAATTATTTGTCTTCTTCATCGTTTTTGCATCTTACCAGAAGCGTCGTAATCTAACTTAGCCGAAGCCAAGATGAATTTTCATGGGTATATAATCCATTGGGTGGTTTCCTGTTGCTTTTCTCAATTATTTGTACTTGTTTGTAAATTGTAATTTTTTGATTACTACGTAAATCGTTCTTCTACAATTCAAAACACCAACCTAATCTAATGTAGGAAATAATTCCTTATGGGTACTAGAAATCACAAAATTTTAATTAACATTCTATTTAGTTCCTTAAACTATGTTTTATTTATTCTAAACGTGTTTTGTTATAATTGAAAAATTATAATTGATCTTTTTCAACAATTGCAATTGCTCAATACAAATAGTCCAATTAAATCTCATTTCTTTAACAAAAATCTTTAAAAAAAAGATTTTTTTTTAAATTCAAGAATCCTTTGTTAATAATAATAATAATTTATTACATCAGTAGATTAATTACAACAAACATAATTAGTAACTAAAGTAAAAGGTAACTGTTTAGCAAAGCTGGTTTTCGACAGATACCTAAGATAACAGAGAAGGATCATTGGCCTTTCTGAAGAAGTTCCACTAAATTTGATTTAAAAGTGGACTTGGTTTTGATTTCAGGAACAGTTCCAGGTGTCTGTTATAGATGGTACACGCCGTGAATTGGAATGATCCTTGAAATTTAGACGTTCTGTGGATCGGAGTTGACAAGCACTGGTTGCTTTGCAATTCCCGGTTGTGGCAATCACCTCTTCTGGTTGTTAGGCCCTTAAGGTAGATTGGAAGTGAGGTGTTGTAAATTGTGAATAGCTGCATGGCAAACTGCAATTCAAACCGCTCTTCCATTTTAAGTAATCCCAGTGAGTTATAGTAGGGAGTCACATGTTCCCTATAATCAATGTTATGTGCAAATCGAAGCCACGCATTTTAAATGGTCTGTAGTCTGTTCTTCGCCTGTTCGGTGAGGTAACCATGGTAGACAGTAATGCAGTAGTCAATGTGACATAATACCAGCATAACTATAAGGTTCCACTTGACATCAGATGGAAGAAGGTTCTTAAATCTGTACAAGGCTTTCAGTTTAAAGAAACATGTACTAGAAATTTTATTGATGTGATCAGTAAAAGAGAGATAGTTGTCCAATATCATGCCCAGATTTTTCACTTTAGAACAGAAGTTCACTTTAGAACAGAAGTTGCTTTAGAACAGAAGTTATTTTAGAACAGAAGACTTTATACACTTTAGAACATATTCTGTATGAACATTCGGCATATACGCAAATTTATCAAACATTAATATTAACGAAAAACATTCTTTAAACGCTAATTCTTTGTATTAACGACACATTCGTAACTAATATTAATTTTCGATTGTTGTATTTTTTAATGTTACTCCTCTCTATTCGTTAATAAAAGTTTACCAAATTTTGTCATTATACGGGTGTCCCCGTGACCGTGAAAAACCTTTGAGGTGGTGGTAAAGGACAATCTTCTAAGACAAATTTTTAAATAAAATTTTTGTCTAAGTCCAAACCCTTGGGAGATACCTCCCTTTAAAGCAATTGTTTAAATTTCTGATTTCAAACCGTCATAGCTCCGATATTATACATTTTTAAGCTTAATAGATTAAAACTTTTTTAAAGATCCCTCACTTATCTACAAATTAGGTTATAACCGTCTATTGTCTAGGATGAACAAATTTTGAGTTATGAATTAAATTAAGAGAAAAAATGTCAAAAAAATGGCAAGTTTTATTTTTTTATTTTTCTTGCCAATCATATATATCTTTTAAACAAAATTACTTACAAAAAAACTAATAACCCAATTCGGGTAGAAAATTTAATGGGCTATAACATTAATCTACTAAATTTTTTTGAAAAACTTACTGATTTCACAGAAAATTCTAAAATAATCAACAAGGTCGGTACAAAAAGTATAATAGTCATACAGAATGTTTCCGTGTCTAAGGTAAATCTTTAAGATTGTGATAAAGAAGACTTTTGTATGACAAATTTTCAAATAAAATTTTTGTCCAAGTCCAAACCCTAGGGGGTCCCCTTTTTAAAGAAATTTAAAAAATTGCTTTAAAGAGGGATACCCCTCTAGGGTACCCCTCCTAGGGGAAGGCAACGGAAAATAAAAAAATTAAAATAGTATATTGTGTAATAAGTAACTACGCAAAATAAGGTTTTAGCGAATGAATCGTAATGTTTCCGTCGAACCAGGAACCGAGTCCGTAACATGAATAGATAAATCAGCAGAAACATTAGGAATAAATCTCTCTTGGTGTAACTTGAACGTAATTCGATTGTGATCTAATTTTGTTTAATTTTCGTGTTACAAAAATGGTAAAGTTAAAAATCCCAACATTTCATCATCTTTATTTAAATCATCTTATTAAAAGATAAAAATCTATCTAATAGGAAATCTGTAAATAATTTTTATTATAATTAGTATTTTTAAATAAATATAATAGTTTCTAGCAATATAACTTATAATATTCTATATATGTGACAAGCTTAGTCTCGTAAATTTTGACATTTAAAAGTTGCAGATAAACTAACATAAATAGCACAAATAGCAAAAGTATATCTTATTTGGCTCTTCGTTCATATCCAATGTTGTATTTTAAAATTATTAATAAATTATAATATCATAAAGGATTTGAAAATAAATAGTTGTAGAATAGATTATCGTGGAAGTGTGTAATGGAAATTCATGATTAAAATTGAAATTTATGCAAATCAAGGATGAGCGATAGTTACTTGTTTCTGACTCATTAGTCATCATCAATAGATACCTACCTCACAGTATTGTTAGCGTTGCAGTACCAAATTAAAGTGCAACAATAGTTTCGTTGTTGGACAATAACCGCTATCTTAGTTTAATATCTCAAGGTATGTGGGAACGTCAAATGGGTATCGTATGGGTTATGTACAGAATTGAATTTTTGCAGTAAATTAGCCCATATGGCAATCACAAATTACGAGATCTATGCATAGTTATGGCGAATTATAGTCGAGTTAGTGTTAATATAGTGTTAAAGTGTTAGATATAAGCAGTTCCAAATAGTACCTACTATTTGTTATTAAAAACGATTACGGTTATTGAAAAAGTTATTACGAAAACTTAAGGTGTTTTTATATTAATAGTGCATTAGTTTAACAAGGTGAAAAGCATGTATAACTTACAATCAGATATTACATAATACAAAAACACAACTTGTATTTTCTTGCATGTCGATCGCAATCAATAACAGCAAAACCTCTATTCTTAGATACGAATACTTATCCCTGTCATGAAATATACTTAGTGGTGATTTTTTAAAGTTACATGATGTATTTTTACTACCCCATAAACTACGATTAATCTATAGTATATTGAATCGACTATTCTACTCATTGTAATAATATAGGCAGATAATTATTTAATTATTTAAATTTAAGTTTTTTATGAAAATTGTAGAAATATTATAATTTCTTCAAGGAAATTGAATGGATTGATAAATTAAGCAGCTTCGGAATTAAAGGTAAAGTAAATGTGTAGAAGTATCTGGTTACAATAAATTGGATCAAATCGTATACGACCGTTTTTATAAAAGCTGGCTTCTTTTTTTATAAAAATTAATCAATTGTTAGCAACGCAGAATTTTGTTTTTTGCTTAATTTTTTTAATCTAAATTTACAATCTCAATACTCATATTTCTCATAATTCAGAATTAGACGATTCAAGTATATCCACTTGATCGTTCTCTGCAAGCAGATCTCCTCTACATCATGATGCAATTAGTGAATTTCTTTGTATTAAATCAATGTACTTATAATAACACAACTCTGCACAACTGCAATAAAAAAAAATTATAGATTACCAAGGATGTTTTCCTGACATAAACTTTTAACCTATTATTTCAGAAATATTATATCTATATGTATATAAGTATACATAGTATACTAGACCTTTAGACTACACCTTTCTCCTAGAGAAAGAGGCTGATGCTCAGGAGTGGGCGGAAAGGGCTGAGAAGAAAGAAAAAAAAGTATACTAGACCGCCTCTTCCTTTTGAAGTAACGACTAGAAAACATTGCCATTTATACATCCCCCAGACACCATGAAAAAGACATCTGTAACCAAGCCAAAAACATCACTCAAGTCATAGATCTTGTAATAAATAATGTTTTCAAAATCTTTAGAAATGTAATTCAATAAATTTATTAGATAGCAGCAGCAAAATTTGAATTTGGAGAAATTAGAAAAATTAATTAAAAAATTTAAAATAATTTTGGAAATTTTCAGAAATGCAAAAAAAGGCAAAAACAGAGTCGACCTGAATTATAGGACGTTTTTAAACATTCTCGCAAATACATTTACCACGTGACTTTTATAAGGTTAGGGTCATTCGAGCGTCGGAGTCGTTTGCCAAAGGTGGTGAGTAGATTTTGTATTTTCTTTATCAATCTGGGTCTAAGGAGATCAATTCCACTTTGTGGATAAGAACAAAACCATCCAGTCTACAAGGTCATCCGGTAAGTTGTGGAAATTATAATTTTGGTTTGCTATTTTTTTCATTCGACGATGTTGCTGAATGCGACTCTGCTATTTTGAATGTTTACGTTGGTAATGTATTGTGAAAAAGGTGTCTACTGGTTAGACTTTCATTGGCCTATTACCTCAACTATATTTTCTTTTCAATAAATTTATTGCTTGTATAAAAAATATGTTTTTTGGCCATTCCTTGTTATAAATTTTCATAAGCATTAATACTTCTATAGTCCATTTGAAATGAAAATACAGTAAAAATTGGTACTAAAAATATGACTTTGCAAACGAAATTGGTTAGAATTTATGGTGTAATTGGTGTAATTTTGTTTACAATTATTATTTTACAAATCAAATATTAACGAAGTAAAAATTTTAATTTTTTAATTTTATTGTAAATCATGCATTTTGTAGGTTTTTTAAAAGTTAAATACAAAAAATTAAGTTCTCTTTTGGTTTCTTTTAAGAGGTTTAGTAAAATTTTCAAGTTGCCATTTACCTTAATTTTGGTGTGAACTTATCTTCGCGTCGCGTCGGAAGCGCCCCTGCAATTTTCTACTGCATTCTTGTTTCAAAAGAAGTATAGGTAACTTTGTAAACACCCTCGCAATATCACTCGTCACGTTTAATATAAACCTTTAATAATATTCTAGATTTCTGCTTCCCGTCGCTCGTGTATAATATGAAAATAGTTTTTCAATGAATAGTTGGTACCAAATTAATATCTTTCTCTAAAACCATCCCCCTAACGCTCCTGCAATGCTTAATACAAAATATTTCGGCAAGTATGAAATTAAGAGTTCAACAACTGCATTCATTTATCTTTACCGATATTGGCATTACTTTTAATAACTTCACATATTGTGCAGTTTTATTATAAATTAAAAAAAGTACAATAAAATCTAAAAATATTTATTAAAATGTCAAATTTAATAACTCAACGTAAATTACCCACCTGAGACACATTTTCTTAAAATTGTGACTAACAAAATAAATTCACCGAAGTGTAATTCTGAATTACACAAAGTTTTCATTTATTTTATAAATTGAAATAATTAATAAACGCATGTCAAGCATTACTTCATGGTAAATGTGATTTTAATGTTAATTTTAAATCCGTAAGCATCAGGTATCTACTATACTAGTACTGTAAATGGGGGAAGTTAACCGGCGGGATAACTTAACCGCATAGATGAAAATATAAAGCAATTCATATAAGTTTTTTCTAAATTTCGAGGTGTTTAGAACAAAAACGTGTAAGCAATTTGAAAAATTATTTTTGAAGTTAAATTATAATTACTGCTTCAATTCTGCTGCTTTTCTGCCAAAAAATTTAGAACAAATTATTTCAATATAAATAAATTATTATTAATGATAAAAATTTTCTAATAACAATGCGAATTAAAAATCAATATCAAGGCGTATGGTACTTATAGTGCAAGAAAATGGGCGCATTTTGAATAAAAAAACTGAACCGAAGTTCATCGATCCTTTTAAACAATTTTTCAATAGAACTTTCTCCCTCTTTATCTGCGAGTCGACTCGCAAACGAAATGTTTTGGATCTCCTCTGCCCCCCATTACACGAAAAACTCAATTATTTAGCACATGAGCAACTTTAGAACATTTTAAAGTTTTCTTAATGGATCCCAGTAATTTTTTCTATTTGATTATATCAACAAGCAGTTTTAAAAGGCGTTTCTTAAATTTCCTATAAGTAACTAATAAAAAGTAAAACTTGCTAAGACTTATTGTAAAGTAAAATTGTCTAAATTGAATGGGCTTGTAAAAATTATACTTCGTCAAGCAGACAGTTTAAAAAACATCATTGAAACAGTCACAAATGTAAAATTTAATTTTTTTAGGTTTATTTAATTACTTTTATAATAAGGTTGTTTTATAACAAGAATTTTTATAAATATTTTGTAACACACAATAATTTTCAACGTTTTCTTTGCAGTTCCACTTTTCCACTAAGAGAGTCTCGGTGAGTTTCTAAAATTAGTACAATTTATATTAATTTTTATATTATTCTTGAACGAAATGTACTACAATGTACATTTAACTGAAGTACCTTGGAATATTTTCTTTAAATTGAACTTGTGTTTTATTCTTCGTGTGTGAAGTAACGAACAAAAATTAAATTTGAATTTTTCTTTACAACTTAGGTTATTTTACCAATATTAGTATTGGATTTAAATTAGTTAACCTAAAAAGTACAAACATTAATATTGAAAAAAAACAACAAAGACTAGCATTTGTAAATTAAACAATTTGGGAGAGATGTTAGCAATTGTTCTTGTATACGATATAAATAAATACATAAATATTACATATTTGTATCACAAAATTATAGGTGATACCTATTATGTATAAAACTGAAATACAAAGATATTTTGATTTTGGGAATTATTATTTATTTTAACTTAAATGTTTACTTTACACATCATATCATCCATATATGTATAGAACATTGTGTAAATAAAATTAGAGTTAATACAATATAGCTAAATTAATTAAACGAATTGATGAAATTACCACATACTGGCAAACTAATAAGAATTGTGGTTGTAACTCACTTTATTTCTAGCAAGAAACGTATATTAATGATAAATTAGGGATGTTTGCCTTTCTGTTAAATCTGCATCATATTACAGTAAAACTCATCAAAGTATTAATTTAGGATGAAAGTTTTAGTTTACCCTTTATTAATTATATTTAAACAAATAAAGTTAATTTTAAGATATGTTATGTGTTATTCTGAAGTATATTAACACTATACGTGCTACATAAATTTAATAGCGAGATTTATTACACTGAAATTCACTTACCTACTAATTTTCCAATTTCTACATTGCACCATTTTATTTCAGAAATATGAAAGAGAAATCTAATTAAAGTTCTTATGTGGGTATGATGGGACCACAATTCCTTGTTAACTAAGGATATACTACCTAAAAATTTAACGATTCAACTCTATATATTCAATTCAACTTTTTATGCTACAATTTTTTATAGGTTCAAGTATGACATTTACATTCCTTCTCAATTTAGTGTAAGTATTTATTTAACAGCACATAATTGTCACAAAAAATAGTTACAGTGGTAAAAAAGATTATAACTTGCAAGGTATTTCTCTTCGCAAAATTGAAACTAATATTCAAAGCGTTCAAAGGCATTAGATTTCAATATTTGCTCAGATTGACATGCAGATTAAATTTCGGATTGTATAATTACCTTAACATACAGTAAAAAAAAACATTGTATAAACATACCTCGAATGAGAATATAATTATGATCAAGCAGCAAACGCCTTGTATAATATAATTTCAGTGCTTTGGTTTTACTAATAGTAGAGCTCTTCACCTACCATCTTCTTGCTGTCCTCAGATGATGTATCGGCTCCTGAAACTAATGAGACACTTGCGGATCTGTAGTTCAAATATTTACTTCCGTATCGTATTCTCAAATTTCCTGATCCACTATTAAAAACAGACATAAGTCTTTGAATCAAAGAAGACAATTTGCTTAGCAATGCCACGGAGAAGCCTATCACGCTTCAATTGAATGCAATTTAATGCAACAACAAAATATTTCATTCTTCCCTTAAAGTTTTATTTAGTGCTTATTTAATAATGTTTAATAAAAAAGATAGAGGAATTTGGTTTATCGTAGTGGGATTGACATTCAGACGCTTAGTTTCAAAATTATGCTGCAAGGATATTTCGAAAACTATTGGCAAATATTTTCCATCGACATAGTTTGACTTTGCAACGAAATGTATTTGTAGGGCCGCGGTGTTTACTCCCTGAAAACCTATAAAATAATGATAAAAGATAAAAAGTGCAGTTAGTGAAATAAATTAAAAACTTAGCATTGGTATTGAATTGCCATTTGTATTTCAATACACTCGTTTGCACGAAATTGGAGCTGACGTCAGTACCACCTGAACCAACAACTGGTTACTTAAATTAATTATTAGTATCATAGGTGCAACAAAGACAGCCTTATAGGGATTTGCGTTAAACGTCTGATTTTAGAGATCTTATACGTCAAAATTACATGATGCCCAACGTATACGATAGAAAAAGATAGCTACAATAGTTCTCAGCTTGCATAATAATTATTTAAGAAGTAGGATCAAATTGACTGGCGTTGTACTTGTTTGATTTTTGGCATGGTAATAAATTTTTGTTGATTCTGCTGTGTTTGTAAGGTTTTGTTTTACTTTTAACTTTTAAATTTTATAACATTTAATGTAATTATACGTGATTAATAAATATATAATAAATATGAAAAAGCAAAGAGGTTTTTTCATGAGTATCCTGGGGTGATTTCCAAATCCCTCTTGGTTATTTACCCTAATAGCTAAAGTAAGCTGATGTAGTTTATATTTGTTTTATCTTCTTCTTTATGTGCCATATTTGGTCTCCCGGACGTTGGCGATTCAACTTGGCCGAAGCCAAGATGAATTTACCAGGGATTATAATTCATGGGGTGGTTTCCCGTTGCCTTCTCCATAGTCCACAGATCGATATTGGACTTTTGATCGCAGCAGTATATCTAACGCGAACAAGGTTCGAACCACGAGCTTACGCTTCGTAGTCGACTCGTGTATGCTTCACGCTAAACTGCTGGTTTGTTTTATATGTTATTAGATTATAAATTAGGTATTTGAACTTTATTGTTGAATTTGATGGAGAGACGAAGTAGAGAGCAACCTTGAAGGGATGGGTTTGAGAGACTGTACCCAGACGGTAAAGAATCGAAGGGCTTGGAGGGAAGTCATTCGCGCAGCCTTGACCCACAAGGACCTGTGATGAGATATATTGAAATGTATTTATGGGGATTAATCCACCCCAATAAATGGATTTTGTAAGTCCGTAAGGACAGCTTTATTCTGTATAGAATGTGATGCTTTGATAATAATAATTTGAACTTTATTAAATAATAATTAAACATGGTTCGACTATTATTCTACGCTCATCAAAAGCCACCGATTCCCAAAAAATCTCATTAGCCAAGCGAGTTAAATATGGAGTCGAACCCCCGGCTTGTCGTATTGTTTTAACGTAAACTATCCTCAATGAAATATGATACGATAAGAAATATTCCAAAATAGGAATTTGGCAATAATTATTGAATAGAATCTGATTATTTAGATCTGAATAATTTGGTACTTTTTGGGTTTTTTGATTTCTGGTAAATAATTTTGAGTTATTTTATAGAATTGCTCATTAGGCTGATAATAATTTTGAAAATGTTGTTCGTTATTAAACTGATTAGTTTTGTTATAATTAAAATATTCTTAATTTTCTGATAAATAATTTTGAAAATTTTCTTTGTAGTAAAATTAAACATCTTCGTTAAAATCAAAATTTTGGTAAGATTCTGTAGATTCAAAATTTGGAAAATTCTGGTTACCATTTGTTTTTCCTTCGCAATTGAGGGTGGTTTGTACAGACATGGGTTCTGGTTGAAAATTTGATTTGTTATCTTATAAGTGATTATTTTGCATTTAATTATTAGAATTTCTTTAAAAATTATTATTAAATCGGTAAAATTGTTGCGTTGAACTTTGACTCCGTCTTCTAGATTGTTGACATTGATTTCTAAACGAAAGTTGGTATCGATTTACAACTAGTTGTTTTTGATACGTAAACTGATTCATTTTTGCAAATTGTGGGGTTTGATTTTTAAAATTAATTTGATTGTTATTTTGCCAATTTTGTTAAAATCTTGATTATGTGATGGGATGTCAGTATGAAAATTATTGTTAAAATTTGTTTGTTTACTTGGGTAACTTCTGTTCATAAAATTGATCTCGTGGTTGGTGAACGTTATCGCTTGATCAAGAGTTTGTGGCTGTCATAATCAAATTTGAGAGGATACAGTGTATGGGATACATACGAGAAATCTATTCAAATCATTAGCAGTATACAATTCGCGTTTAATTTCTTTATTTTCTAGATTTGACAAATTAATTTTAGATAAATACGTTTTGCAAATTGAATTCTGGTTCTATTGCCAAAAAATATAGGTAAAACTTTCGTTTCTTTCTAATTTTATATTGTTAAATTCTAGTAATAGTTGCTCTAATGATCGTGTATTTAAAAAATGTTATATAATAGCATTTTTTATTGATTTCCAAGTAACTAAATCATTTCATGAGCATAAAATTATAAAAAATTCAATAATTAATAATTGTAGAGTTAAATTTTCTTTTTCCGTGGACGTTAGGTGACGTTAGGTGAGATTTTCTTGTTTTTAAAAAGATGTATGTGGCTAAAATGATGGAGGCCATTTTGAAAATTTATTAAAATAAATTTTGGTTGGTTTTATCATTTAAATGCTTGCTGAATGATTTCAACAAATTAGTAAATACATATAAAGACAAAAATATTATAGATATTTATAAGTTTGTATTGTAATTGATATTGATTGTACAATTATTTAAAGTTGCATTTTGAAAACTTAAACAATTTTATCGTTGCTTCTGTTCGACAATATCTTCTTTGCAATTTCAGTTTTATTAAGAAGCGACTTTTCAATGTAACCTTCGGCTACACTACTAAATTTCCAGCCCCATAGCGTTTCAAATAAGTGAGGTCTGCTCCTCTATCCACCAGCAATGTAGCTGAAGTTCGTCTTAAACAATATCTTTACATAAAGTAAAGTCCCCAAATCTTCTATATCATCAATTTTCATCTTTATCATTTTACCACAGCTTTCAAATCCCTACCTTGGTGAAAGATAAAATACCCGAATGAAAATACACTTTTCCCTATAGAAATGGCTATACCAAACGAAAGAACACAAAAATACAAGCTCTCTAAGGTGAGGATCAATCTTGTCGGAGTTGTAATAAGGCCACAATTTAATTTTGAAAATTGCAATTTTCCCATAAGAAATACATGTAAGTGTATTATTGCGTAATATTACGCAATAATTTTATGCATTTTGATGACCGTCCGTGCACATTTACCCTAGTGGATCTACCTTAGGGCGGGGCCAACTAGAGCAGCGTTAGAAAGGAGTCAGTCGCTCCTGAGATCTGCCGCGTCAACTTTCAAACTTTTCGAGTTGGAGCCGCTTAAGAGATGTTTTTAATAAGTTTAGCGCGTGTCAAAACCGCTCGGAGCCCCGTTCGCGCCCGGGACGGGCGCGGGCGGTTGCGGAGAGTAGGTTTTGACAGCGCAACCAAATAAGAAACGAATTCACACAAAAAGTGATTTTTTTTCGAAAATTTGTTGTCCGATCACAAATTTAATTCTTTTATTAGCTAATTACACCATTATCTATCATAATTCGTGGTAAAAACCGAGATTCTGGTATATTTACGGTCGCAAACACCTTTTTCAATTTTGGGGCGGGGTTACACTTCAAAAAGAGCCAATGAGTAAATTGCATTCCAAATTAACTTTAAAGCCGTTTTTTCAAAATTGTGTGAACCGTCCGCAAATTTTATTTTTTTTTATACGCTAATTAGACCCTCATCTTTCATAATCCACTTCAAAATGGTAAAATCGCGATCCGGGTATTTTAAACCTGTCACCCCCTAACCTTAGGTAATTCTTAACACCTCAATGAATTTTTAGCGCTTGGTGTAAACCAAAGTTGGACATAAAAGTTTCTTATCTCAAAGTTAGGGAACTCTAACGTTAGGAATTGGTTGGTGAAAGCGGGCATTATTTATATACATATTTATGTATTTTTAACAATTAGCAATCCCTATTTGCAGCCATCTTTACGTAGGCAACTCTGTGCCATCGCGTAGAGATAATAATTAGTTTTAATTTAATATATAATTTATTATGATACTTTATGAATGTATGAAGTTACAATGGGCCAACTCTCTCTTTCTCTTATGTATCTTTAACAGTTAACAATTCCTATTTGCGGCCATGTTTTGATAGGCAACCCTACAGAATTGTATTTCAATCCATGTCAATCTATAATTTTATAAATCACTACATGTGGAAACTTTCTATACAAACAATGGAATTAGAATAAAGCGTTACTTACTTTTCCTTGCGTAGCATTTTATGAAGGTAAATTACAGCATAGAGACTTGGAAAAGTTAATAAAAGGACTAGGGGAGTAATTAGTGGGAGTTCGGTCAGTGACCATGAAAAAGCAAAGAGGCTTTCATGAGTATCCTGGGTGATTTCCAAATTCCTCTTGGTGACGCGTTTAATTACCCTAATAGCTGAAGTAAGTTGATGTAGTTTATATTTGTTTTATATGTTATTAGATTTTTTTTTTTTTTTAAAAACATGGTTCGACTATTATTCTCCTCTGAAAACCACCGATTCTCAAAAATCTCATTAGCCAAGCGAGTTAAATATGGAATAAAACCACCCCCCCCCCCCCCCCCCCCCCCCCCCCCCCCCCCCCCCCCCCCCCCTTTTTTTTTTTTTTTTTTTTTTTTTTTTTTTTTTTTTTTTTTTTTTTTTTTTTTTTTTTTTTTTTTTTTTTTTTTTTTTTTTTTTTTTTTTTTTTTTTTTTTTTTTTTTTTTTTTTTTTTTTTTTTTTTTTTTTTTTTTTTTTTTTTTTTTTTTTTTTTTTTTTTTTTTTTTTTTTTTTTTTTTTTTTTTTTTTTTTTTTTTTTTTTTTTTTTTTCGCTTGATCAAGATTTTGTGGCTGCCATAATCAAATTTGAGAGGATACAGTGTATGGGATAAATACAATACTATTCAAATCATTAGCAGTATACAATTCACGTCTAATTTCTTTATTTTCTAGATTACAATTTTAATGAATGTTTGCATATTGAATTTGGTTCTATTTCCAAAAAATGTAAATTTCATTTTTTTAATTTTATTTACTTTATTAATTTCTAAAATAAAGTTATTCTAAATATGTTATGATGTATTTTATTGATTTAATAACTAAATCATTTCGTGACATAAATTATAAAAATTCAAATCATTATGTCGTAGTAAATTTTTTTTCATTGGCCTTTTTTGTGAATTTTTTGTAATTTTATAATTTTATTTGAATGTTTTGACTTATTTATTTAAGTTTGTTTTTTTTTATATTTAACGATTTAATTCTAAATTATTAATTTTTTAAATTTTAATTTTTAAGTTTTAATTGACTTTAATGGTTTCTTTGAATCTTTCTTTTAATTTAAATATCACTGATTTATTTAGATTAATTAAATATACAAGGGATAAATTTCATGATTTAATTTATCTATATAATGGGTTTCAAACGTTGATTTCATTTTCGTAACAATACAAAAGACAAATTTGTTGTCATGAATATTTAGTAGTAAAAACTTGTAACCACTAATGAAATATGAATGTTGTTTAGCCATTATTTACTTATGTTGATTTTAATGCAATTTGATGATTTTTAATCACTTGTTTTTCGGGTGGTTGGTTTTGATACTTTGAAAACTAAAAGGAAGTGAAAGAGTAGTTTTGACAAACCACCTCAGAAACTAATTACTAAATGCCATTTTGTTAAACATTTGTTGTCCGATCACAAATTTATTCTTTATTACACACCATTGTTTATTAATTCAATTACACCATTAATTATTAGTATTAGTGGTAAAACCGAGATTCTGGTAGGGATTTGGTCGCAAACCTTTTTCAATTTTGGGGGTTATACTTCAAAAGAGCCAATGAGTAAATTGCATTCCAAATTAAGCTTTAAAGCCGTTTTACTCAAAATTGTGTGAATCGATCGCAAATTTTATTTTTTATACGCTAATTAGACCCTCATCTTTGAATCCACTTCAAAATTGGTAACAATCGCGATGTTATCTTCTTTCACCCTTTAACCTTAGAATTCTTAACACTTAATGAATTTACGCTTTAATATAAATAAATTGGAACATAAAAGCTTTTCTCAAAGTTAGTAACTCTAACGTTGAAATCGTTGTTGTTACCGAATTATTTAAGTACAGCTTTATGTATTTTTATTAATTAGCAATCCCTATTTGCAGCCATCTTTAGGTAACTCCTGTGCCATCGCGTAGAGATAATAGTAGTTAATTGAGTTTAAGTATTATATCATTTGAATGTATGAATTCAATGGGCCACATTCGATTTGATTTTGACAGTTAAATTCCAATTCGGCCAGTTTGAAGACTTACGAATTGTATTCATCATGCATTCTAATTTATGATTGTTAATTGAATTGGTTATAAAACATTGGAATTATTTATTGTTAATTTTGGGCGCATTTTAGAACTTGAAATGAGGCTTAGAGACTTGACCCTAATAAAGGAAGTCATTCGCGCAGCCTTGACCCACAAGGACCTGTGATGAGATATATTGAAATGTATTTATGGGGATTAATCCACCCCAATAAATGGATTTTGTAAGTCCGTAAGGACAGCTTTATTCTGTATAGAATGTGATGCTTTGATAATAATAATTTGAACTTTATTAAATAATAATTAAACATGGTTCGACTATTATTCTACGCTCATCAAAAGCCACCGATTCCCAAAAAATCTCATTAGCCAAGCGAGTTAAATATGGAATCGAACCCCCGGCTCGTCGTATTGTTTTAACGTAAACTATCCTCAATGAAATATGATACGATAAGAAATATTCCAAAATAGGGATTTGGCAATAATTATTGAATAGAATCTGATTATTTAGATCTGGATAATTTGGTACATTTTGGTTTTTGATTTCTGGTAAATAATTTTGAGTTATTTTATAGAATTGCTCATTAGGCTGATAATAATTTTGAAAATGTTGTTCGTTATTAAACTGATTAGTTTTGTTATAATTAAAATATTCTTAATTTTCTGATAAATAATTTTGAAAATTTTCTTTGTAGTAAAATTAAACATCTTCGTTAAAATCAAAATTTTGGTAAGATTCTGTAGATTCAAAATTTGGAAAATTCTGGTTACCATTTGTTTTTCCTTCGCAATTGAGGGTGGTTTGTACAGACATGGGTTCTGGTTGAAAATTTGATTTGTTATCTTATAAGTGATTATTTTGCATTTAATTATTAGAATTTCTTTAAAAATTATTATTAAATCGGTAAAATTGTTGCGTTGAACTTTGACTCCGTCTTCTAGATTGTTGACATTGATTTCTAAACGAAAGTTGGTATCGATTTACAACTAGTTGTTTTTGATACGTAAACTGATTCATTTTTGCAAATTGTGGGGTTTGATTTTTAAAATTAATTTGATTGTTATTTTGCCAATTTTGTTAAAATCTTGATTATGTGATGGGATGTCAGTATGAAAATTATTGTTAAAATTTGTTTGTTTACTTGGGTAACTTCTGTTCATAAAATTGATCTCGTGGTTGGTGAACGTTATCGCTTGATCAAGAGTTTGTGGCTGTCATAAACAAATTTGAGAGGATACAGTGTATGGGATACATACGAGAAATCTATTCAAATCATTAGCAGTATACAATTCGCGTTTAATTTCTTTATTTTCTAGATTTGACAAATTAATTTTAGATAAATACGTTTTGCAAATTGAATTCTGGTTCTATTGCCAAAAAATATAGGTAAGACTTTCGTTTCTTTCTAATTTTATATTGTTAAATTCTAGTAATAGTTGCTCTAATGATCGTGTATTCAAAAAAATGTTATATAATGGCATTTTTTATTGATTTCCAAGTAACTAAATCATTTCGTGAGCATAAAATTATAAAAAATTCAATAATTCATAATTGTAGTAGTTAAATTTTTTTTTCCGTGGACGTTAGTTGACGTTAGGTGAGATTTTCTTGTTTATTTTACTAAATTGATTGAATTTAATTGATTTTTGAATTTATTGAATATTTAAGTTTGTTGTTTTCTTTTGCTGGTTAATTTAAATTTTAATTGTCTAAATTTTAATTGTTTTAAATTTTAATTCTCTTAAGTTTTAATCGACTTTAATCGACGAATGGGTTTTCTTTGAATCTCTTTTGTTTTTATATTTTAAAAACACTACTTGATTTTCCTTACAATTAATCTTAAAATTATACAAAGGGAAACAAGTCAATGGATTTACTAACCTTTCCGATATAAAAATTGGGGTTTCAATACGCACTAAACTTTTTCCTGGTGAAGCACAAAACAAAAACACAAACGCTGTTTTTGTTGCTCCTTGAAGAAGTTTGGTTTGAAGCAGGGCTCCGTCGGACCACTATTGACAATCTTGGAAAGATCTGTTTCTAGCCTTTTTCGTTCTTCTGTATTGAATTGATCATTACAGTGCCAATTTGTGAATGTAATTTTTCAATCAGCACTTGTATTTGCAGGTGGTTGGTTTTTGATACTTTTTAAAGAACTAAAGTTCACCAGAAAGTGTCGATTTTTTGAATTTTTGTAAAAGTATCCTTTTCGGCTGAGCCATTTATGTCATTTCGGATTTGAAGGTCGTATTGGTTTCCAAATCCGGAGTTATTATTGATGATACAAAGTAATAAAACAAATCGAATTAAGAAAAGTTGCGTTTATTTGCAAGATGCTTATTATTTGAACGCTTACAATTAACTTATTACAATAAGTTTAAACATAATGTCGCGTCGGGGTAAACAATTTTGGTATAAATTAGTTCATGTAAAAATATCAAAGATGATACGCCCTGCGATTATCGAGGTATTCGAAACTGAATTCGCTTAAAAGGATTTTATGATCAAATTCTCATTCAGGATATTTATGGTGTACAAATTTATAATATTTTCAAGTAGATAAATTCAAGAAGTAAAGAAAAATATATATAGTAAAGTAATTATCTAATGAGTATAAATAATTAATTTTAATTATTTTACTACTTGTAATATACTATCCATACATATTTTTTCTTATTTCAAAGTAACCTTTTATTCAAATTTTATTTTAGTGCTTTCTTTTCATTTACTCGCACCAGGCTCTATTTGTGAATATCTGCACTCTGCAGCTTGGTTTTCATCCCATTTTAATGCATAGTTAAGCAACACGATGCTGACTGTAAGCCTCAGAAGACCCATATAAGTTGGAAATATGCATTTCTGTTTTACATTTCCTTTTTTATATTTACGTTTAAATACAAAATGCATGCCTGTCCTTGTTCCGTTCAAGATTATACTCGGTTAGAATTTTTGGTAACTTAAAAATATTATCGGAAAAACTAACAGTGAAAATTCATTTTATAAAAAATTTAAAAAAATATATAATATTAAGAACAAATTACATTAAACGCTTGTATAGCGCTACATTTTATTATAAAAATATGTACTAATATTAAAATATTACTTATTATATAATACAATTATAACAAACATTTAAAAATCAATCATGAATAGCGTAAAATGTTATTCTGAAATAAATTGAATCTCTTTTAAATCACAGCTTTCACAAGTTGTAATAATTAAAATAATTTACTTATTTGAATTTTTCTTTGTTATTTTTAGCTTGTTAGGTTTTTAATACTTTGTACTTGTAGTTTATATTACACATACTTTTTAAATTAATACATTAATATTCATGTTTAATATATCTTATTCTCACCCTTTTCAATTTTCCATAGCCTGGAATATTAATATTAACTGTAACAGTAAGAAAGTGAATACAAATTTTGCAAATACGAAATAGTAATTATGTAACTAGTGTAGAAACTATACAGCATGATCGTCTGTCTGTCTGAAATTTATAAATATAAGTTCTTAATTTATCAAATATTTTATTGAAAACGGTATTTTGTGTAAAAATAAGATTATTTTTTAAATCTCAATACGATATAAAACGTTATAGTCCAATATACGTATGTACCCAAAATACAGAACTTTATGACTCGACATTTTTTTCATTCTAAAATTTTTAATTAAAATATTTTTTTCCACAACATTTTACTTGTATCTTAACTATTCGGGGTGATCTTCGTTTAAGGGCTTAGTAGAAGTTCACCAAATACATATTCATTAAATTTATATGTCAAGGATTAGAGTGAAAATGCTAAGAAAATGCTACTATTCTGTGGTCCTGCGGCAGTGTATTGATATATGAACTTTCAGCGTAATTTCAAATGCTGTTTCTATTTCACTTTTGGCACTAGCAAGCTGGTATTCTCTTTGTATTTTTCCGTCGTAATCACATTCCGTGAAATATAATGTGGCCATATACATAGCATGTACACCATACACATTATATTAGTTGTATTACAATTTGTTAACAATTCATTGATAGAAGTGTCCTGATGGAATTATTAAGTCGTTTTCTTGGTACTGGTTGTCATTATCATTTCTCACTTTGAGGATTTTTGGAAATTTGTTACGGAAATTTTGCATTGTTCCGAGTATCATTTTATTTAATGCCAATCCTGTGCATTTAATCACGTGAGACAAGTAGGGAATGGAGTCCTATTTGAGTTTTCAGAGAGTGAGCACGTTTTGAAAATCCGCGTTGAGATTTTGGATTAGATTTAATCCGAATATTTGTATTTAAACAGTGGGATTATTTTTTTGTTTCACGTGCTCAGTTAGTAAAGAGTGCAAATTCACCGTTTACGGATCTTTCAAGTGGATTTTACGTTAATACGAAATTCGTTTCGATCTTGGAAAATTTTCAAACGTCCTTCAAAGTTACATGTGTTCGTCGCTTCAAATTCCCAAGTCGAAGCGCGCAGTGGAGGTTGGTACTCCTGCTTTTGATTACCTTGGGTTAGTAAACAAACAACAAATTTTGATCGACCTTTTTAATTCCGATAACAAATCACAGTGCGTTTGTGATCTCTTCTCAATAAGTCGCCGAATCGATAACAAATCTTTGACAACGATCAACGTTCAAACAATTCCGGGGCACGAAGTTCTCTTGATCACCAGGTTTTGTCTATAGCTCCAACACCATCCGTTCTACCTGCAGCGACAGCCGATTAGGCCCTCAACAATTAGTGCAGCGAAACTTCCGTTCTTAGTGATACGTTTTGCTACTGGTCTAAGTGTAACCTGTAATAACCTGTATAAGGAGTATATTTGTAAGCTTCTCCTTAGGGGTAAGAGATTTAAGATATTTTTAGTAGTTGACGTGACCAACATTGCTCAAAAGCATTACTTTTCGCGCTTAATTGTATCTTTCCCATATTTTGTTTTGGAAAGATTGCCTAACAGTTTCCTGCGTTATTTTTGGATTCACGATACGTGGTTACCAGACTTTTTGCTGTACCACTTTCAAGTTTTAATAAAGTTAAGTTTTGTTATTTTGTTAAATTTAGAATTTAATTCAAACACTCAAGAAAGCATCACATTACTTTTCAGAGGAACCATCCACCATTGCTCGAGACTACAAAGCAGAGCTAGCTGAATTAAGAACAAGCGGCAAGTCACACAAAAAATTTGTGACGACATATTCTTGAGCTACACAGTAGCCAAGTATATTGTTTTCAAATTAAAAACTATTAATATAAAAAATTAAACCAAATGAACTAAATTTAAACTTAAATATTAAATAATACAAAATTTGCACTTTTCTTTGTAACGGCCTTATTGCCTATTCCAAGTATTGCATAGTAATACGATTATCAGTACTTTTTCCAACAATATCATAAACCCATAAACGATACCATTAAATAAAATCGTTGTACCTGGGCTACAATAATAATAATAATCGAAAAAGTAACCCGAATAATTTTATTTTAACATGTAATTATAGGCTTTTTATATTAATTCATTTGCAAGAATCAATCAATGCAATGGAAAAGTAGTTATGTATATGTTTTCATATCAAAATTTTTTGTTTTAAATTTAGACAAATTAATTATTTTATTTTAACTGTAAATATAATTTTCTTCTTTGGCCCGTACGTAAATAATTACACTTGTTTTTACGAAAAATGAAGCTGACGTCAGTACCATTATGAATTAAGTACCGACAACTGCTTACTTAAATTAATTATTAGTATCGCAAGTGCAACAAAAACAGCCTTATAGGAATTTGTCTAAGCGTCTAGTTTTAGAAATCTTATACGTTAAAATTATATAATGCTCAACGTATATGATAGAAAAAGATAGCTACAATAGTTCTTAGCTTGCATAATAATTTTTATAGAAGTAGGATAAAATTGACTGGCGTTGTACTTGTTTGATTTTTGGCATGGTAATAAATTTTGGTGATTCTGCTGTGTTTGTAAGGTTTTGTTTTACTTGTAACTTTTACATTTTATAACATTTAATGTAATTATACGTGATTAATAAATAAAATAGTAATTATAGAAAACTATTTTATAATTGATTAATTGTATATTGACAGCCATATTAATTGTCAGCTTTATAATTATGATTTAAATTTATTACAAAAAATACTTATTTGACTCATAATTCTTGAAAATGGCGTCAGCTTCTTTTTTTATGATGCCAACTGTACGCATAGTAATAATTCTTTTTCGCTTATCGCATCAAAGTTTAGCGCATCAAAAACTTTTGTAAAACGAAAACCATTAAAAAGGAAAAACATCTTTTGAAAGGTTTCCTACTTTCCCGTTGAAGTAGATCTTGTTGTGCACTTTAATGTAGTAAATACAAATAAATATTTTGCGGAATTCAAAATATCTCAATAAGATTGCAAATATACCCATTTCCCGGACAACATAATCTGACAATAAAATTAGAGTTTGAAAACTTATTTTTCCACTTTAGCACGTCACAAATATTCATATTATGTAACCCAAAATTTAATACACCCCTGCTATAACCATGCATCAGGTAGGTAGTCTGTAATAGTATGCATTTGCAGCAAATGTGGATCACTTGAATCCAATTCTTAATATTTGGTTATGTACAATATATATTCCAAATTTAATTAGACTTGCAGTTAGCTTTGATTGAGTAAATTAATCTACCACTATTTGATGGTTATGGAATTAAAATACCCTAAAGCGTATTTTTTGCTAAACTCCATTGTTTCTTTAGAATTTAAATTTGAATCGTTTGTACGAAGTTGAATACTCAATTTTGAGTTTTCATGTACCTATGTATAGTTAAGTTCATATCAAGATATTAAAAAAAAATAATGAGACCGATAAATGGGAAGATGATGGTGACATCACCAAAATTGTACCTTTTTTGCATGTTATATGATACATGATTGCATATATAGTAAGTATTATACTATGTAGTATGTTTTCTACCTAATGGTGGATAGACTACCCGAGCACCCTGTTTAAAAGCAAAATAGATAAAGAAATTATCCTTGAGCACATAGACGACAACGATGAAATGATATGTATCACTCCTGAAGAAGTGACTGATGCAATAAAGAAAATAAAAACCCGAAAATCCGATACCATTCAAAATTAACTGCTGAAGTATGCAGGTGCCTGGTTAGTAACGCAGCTGACAGGACTGTTTCAAAAAATTTTATATTAAATATTTAAGTATACCACAGGAATGGAGAACAAGCATGGCAATACCTATCTTTAAGAAAGGAGATAAAAACTACCAATCCAACTATAAAACGATAACTCTTTAAACAGTGTCGCAAAATTATTCACTGAAATGACAACTAATAAAATAACTCGAACAATAAATATGAGTGAAAAACAACATAGTCCAGTCATTATATTAGTTGTATTACAATTTGTTAACAATTCATTGATAGAAGTGTCCTGATGGAATTATTAAGTCGTTTTGATTTCTTGGTACTGGTTGTCATTAAGTACGACCAAAAACTGCATTCCTTTTAGATTTCAAAATTAGCCATCTTACTGTGATCCACCCTTCACTTCGAATCTTCGAAACCCATCTTAACGAATAGATAGATTAACTATCTATTAAACTATTAAATGACACTGTTGGAAGCTTCATATTGCAAAAACAATAATATACTGATAGGGATTTTTATAATTTTTTTGTCTTTATTATTAAAATAGTTTATCTCATCTCATAATGCAATAAAACTTTCCGTTTATTTCCCCTCATCTTTAAGCTGGTATTTGCAACTGTGTGATTTTTCACTTATTCCAAATATTGCATAGTAATACGATTATCAATACTCTTTCCAACAATATCATAAGCCCATAAACGATACCATTAAATAACAAAAGTGGAACTCGGATGACCGCAGTTCTTAGGCTTCTATACAGCTACCTTTTGGTTTACAATTATATAATATTTTGTAATTATTTTTAATTTAAATTTATAATTTTTCTTTATCTGCACGATCATCAGATTATCTTAATTTTTTAGTTGGTAACAAAATTTTCTATATAAGAAATTGATTTGCATTTTGTAAGTGTTATTTTACGTTTTACGTAATTTTTACTTTCACTCTTTCGCACCTT
Source organism: Lycocerus yunnanus (assembly GCA_036346125.1). Classification (NCBI taxonomy): domain Eukaryota; kingdom Metazoa; phylum Arthropoda; class Insecta; order Coleoptera; family Cantharidae; genus Lycocerus; species Lycocerus yunnanus. The sequence continues at coordinate 1,467,509 of JARFIX010000008.1, read as the reverse complement.
TAATTGGTTAGTTCATTTATTACCAACCCAAAAAAAAGTGTAAGATGAATAAAATAATCTCATAAACAATTGAAAAAGCGTCCACAACTCTGTGTGTTTGATCTCAATTAAATATTTTGAATCTTGTTAATCCATTCACGCGTTTGTCCATCCACCCACAAAAAAGTAAAATTTAGTGACAAAAGGTTTTTTTTGTCACTAATTTAGTGACTTTGAATTATGCGGACGGACACGAAGCCAGATCATAAGGCTTCTTTCTATACTATGTATAGAAGCCTAAAAGTAAAATTTAGTGACAAAAGGTTTTTTTGTCACTAATTTAGTGACTTTGAATTATGCGGACGGACGGACGGACGGACGGACAGACGGACGGACACGAAGCCAGATCATAAGGCTTCTTTCTATACTATGTATAGAAGCCTAAAACCGTTGTATCTGGGCTACAATAATAATAATAATCAAAAAGTAACCCGAATAATTTTATTTTACATGTAATTATAGGCTTTTATATTAATCCATTTGCAAGAATCAATCAATGCAATGGAAAAGTTATGTATATGTTTTCATATCAAAATTTTTTGTTTTAAATTTAGACAAATTAATTATTTTATTTTAATTGTAAATATAATTTTCTTCTTTGGCCCTTACGTAAGTAATTACACTTGTTTTTACGAAAAATGAAGCTGACGTCAGTACCATTATGAATTAAGTACCGACAACTGCTTACTTAAATTAATTATTAGTATCGCAAGTGCAACAAAAACAGCCTTATAGGAATTTGTCTAAGCGTCTAGTTTTAGAAATCTTATACGTTAAAATTATATAATGCTCAACGTATATGATAGAAAAAGATAGCTACAATAGTTCTTAGCTTGCATAATAATTTTTATAGAAGTAGGATAAAATTGACTGGCGTTGTACTTGTTTGATTTTTGGCATGGTAATAAATTTTTGTTGATTCTGCTGTGTTTGTAAGGTTTTGTTTTACTTGTAACTTTTACATTTTATAACATTTAATGTAATTATACGTGATTAATAAATAAAATAGTAATTATAGAAAATTATTTTATGATTGATTAATTGTATATTGACAGCCATATTAATTTTCCGCTTTATAATTATGATTTAAATTTATTACAAAAAATACTTATTTGACTCATAATTCTTGACTTATTTCATACACATATTGAAAATGGCGTCAGCTTCTTTTTCTATGATGCCAACTGTACGCATAGTAATAATTCTTTTTCGCTTATCGCATCAAAGTTTAGCGCATCAAAAACTTTTGTAAAACGAAAACCATTAAAAAGGAAAAACATCTTTTGAAAGGTTTCCTACTTTCCCGTTGAAGTAGATCTTGTTGTGCACTTTAATGTAGTAAATACAAATAAATATTTTGCGGAATTCAAAATATCTCAATAAGATTGCAAATATACCCATTTCCCGGACAACATAATCTGACAATAAAATTAGAGTTTGAAAACTTATTTTTCCACTTTAGCACGTCACAAATATTCATATTATGAAACCCCAAAAATTTAATACACCCTGCTATAACCATGCATCAGGTAGGTAGTCTGTAATAGTACCTGCATTGGCATCAAATTGTAGGATCATTTTGAAAACGAAATCCTTAATATTTTTTGAAATTATCCTTTTTCCAGATTAAATTAACTTGCATTACTTTGATTAGAAAATTTAACTACATAATTTATTTTGGGATTAAAATACCTAAAAGTTTTTGCAAATTACCATTGCAAATTTTTGAAATAAAATTAAAGTTTGAAATTATTTGTCCACTTTCGAAATATTCATATTTGTAACATTTAATTTACACTACATATAACATGATGGTTTGGGAGTTGAAAATATCTTCAGCAAATTGGATTTGAAAATTCCAATTTTGGTATGTTCAATATATCTGAAATAAATTATGAGTTAGCTTGATGCTAAATTAATTTCCACTAAAATTGATGTTATATTAGTACCTCAAAGGTAATCATTCCATGCTTCTATATTAGTATTGAATAGTTTTGCATTGCACAAATTTAGATTTTTGACTCATATTTATTTTGGTTTCGTTAAAATTATCTTCACTTTTGCTTCTTGAATGTTATAGATTGACCCACTTTTGTGATGCTCAAATAATTTAATAGGTATAATTTGTGCTTTTCCTTGCCTTCATGGTACACAGATTGATAGTTGTATATTGATAAGTCATTGTAATTTTGACTCGACTAAATCGTAAGGTTTTCAGACTGTATTAGTATCTTGGATACTCATAAATAAATACGATACAAATCTTGATTTTTATCTTTGATTAAATTTTATATTTGAATAAAGTTGAATACAAAAGAAAGAATCAGTTGGTAATTCTGTTTCCACTTCACAAAGAAGGTCAAACTTACAATGACTTATCCGGCGTCTTATACTAAAGTGTACTGTCTTGTGTAGTTGTGATTAATACTAAATATCAAGTGCATAAGTGAATTAAACTACTTAAAATTAATTATAATTGTAAATTGTGCGACAAATACAGTTCATAACGTATTACTAACTTTAAACCGATGGTACAGCTAGAAGATCGAGGTCATTAACATTCCAATTCAAAATCAGCGGTTCCAAAACATAAAACGTTCCAATTCTTCATTAACATGTCCAATCAACTTGTAAGTACGAAATTTTCCAATAATTTAATTAAATTCCACCATAATTTCTTCAATTCACTTTAATTTTCGTTACTTTTTTTATATTGTTACTATTTATTTTGACACTGCTTGTCGAAATGTAATTTTATTTATTTATTTTGACATTTCAGGATCACATGAAATACGTGTTCTTAGGACAAGCGATAAAGCTTCACTGAATACATTTTTCGCATCGAATTTTGCCTTAAAATGTGAAATTTGCAATTGTTTCAACAAAATACTCGCAAAACTGGATTGTGATTGGTTGAAAATTTAGTAACTCATTTCCATGAAATTTTCACCAAAATTAAAGACTTCAAAGCCGTTTTCCACAAAATTATTATAAAATTCTAGCTGTAGGGCTGCTTCACAACCGACCTTCAAAGTATGAATTCTTCGTTGACCCCAATTTTAATTTTAAGACTCTTTATCCATTTTAACCACTCGCATAACAATCTGCTTTTAATTTCTCTTCTTTTAACACAAATTTTATTCACTTTCTTAGACTAATAACACTGTAATTACTAAATTTACAATTTTGACATATTTTTAGGTTAAAATTACATATTTCTTAATGGTGAGGATTTAATTTACATCCTACTACCCTTATTTGGATGGCAAACAGTTCTACATAAAATTACGCTTCTTTTGGTATAAATTTTATTCTAATTAACATATTTTTTTACTACTGAAATCTTTCTTTTTTTCCGAAAGATGGGAATTTACTTTATTGTTATTGACTTTATTATATTCTTTTTGGATTTGGATTTATATGCAATGGTGACAAGAAATGTGAACGCTACTATTTACTATGAAATCTTTTTCCAATTTTTATTCGTGGCATGGATATCAGTGAAATTAACTTCCTGAACGCTTAAGGCTTTCGACAACTTATTAAATGAAGTTTGGTACTTTAACTGGCTCTAATGGTATTCCATCAACATCCTACAACTGCTAAATGACAAATATTATAAAATCTTCACATAAAGTTTCCACCGAAGATACAATTTTATTTACCGAGGTTAACGGAATGACCAACTCTCTACGAAAAACATTGCTCTAGGCTTTGTGGGTTTGACTACATTAGTATTACGTTAAATAATCATGGCTGTATCCTTTTGTATGAAACTTTCTACATTCCAACTTCTTTTAGTCCCTAATTTGCTATAAATTGTTGTGAACATGACAGTATAGTTAAGTTCATATCAAAATATTAGAAAAAAAAGTAATGAGACCGATAAATGGGAAGATTATGGTGACATCAGCAAAATTGTACCTCTTTTTTGCATGTTATATTTATGTTACATGATTGCATATATAGTAAGTATTATACCATGTATGTTTTATACCTAATGGTGGATAGACTACCCGAGCACCCTGTTTAAAAGCAAAATAGATAAATAAATTATCCTTGAGCACATAGAAGACAACGATGAAATGATATGTATCACTCATGAAGAAGTGACTGATGCAATAAAGAAAATAAAAACCCGAAAATCCGATACCATTCAAAATTAACTGCTGAAGTATGCAGGTGCCTGGTTAGTAACGCAGCTGACAGGACTGTTTCAAAAAATTTATATTAAATATTTAAGTATACCACAGGAATGGAGAACAAGCACCTATCTTTAAGAAAGGAGATAAAACTACCAATCCAACTATAAAACTCTTTAAACAGTGTCGCAAAATTATTCACTGAAATGACAACTAATAAAATAACTCGAACAATAAATATGAGTGAAAAACAACATAGTCCAGTCATTATATACATTTGAACACGCAAATGAACCAAGAAGGCTGATTTTTGGATATTATGTAGAAAGAGCTTAGAAAAGCTTAACTTTAAAATTGTCGACCAAGATTTTTTATGAGCTTACTCAGCCATCTTGAAAAAAAGTGTAAATTTTGTTTTCTTGCGATAACTCGGCTCCCCTTTTTAATAAATACAAAAATTGCTATCTAAAAACTTTTTATTTAAAATTTTCACTAAATGCCTTTCTGCAATTTGGGGCTTCTTTCTTATATGAACAGAAAAAAAATTTGAATTAAAAACTTTTTTTTATGTTTTTCTTTAAAAAGAATTTTTAAAATTTAATACCAAGATTCTATGATTCCAGTAATATTAAAAAAAGAAATGTAATTTTTTCATCAAAACCCGGCCCCCACAGTACAATTGATTCAAGTTTTATGTCTTTGCCTAATTTGGGAGATAAAAACAAAAAGTTATAAGATTAAAGAATAAACTATTTTACGATCCGTAAAGAACTATTTATATCATTTAATACCTGATGACTAGAATCGATAATATGGAAGAACAAATTTCATATAGACATTGAAGCAAATGTGCGGATATATTTAGACTATTATAATAAAACAAATAAATGACAAATTCTGAAAAAGTAAATCTTAAAAACTATATATAAAAAGATAAATATATAAAACAAAAAATTCTACATTACGCTGTAACTGAGAATAGACAGAATAAAGAATAACATCTCATAGATAGACGATCGATACGTAAAATATTATAAACACATGTTAAATACTGAATGTAATATAAAGGAACCAAAGAAGATGAGGAGGGAAACTAAAGGGTCAACGGGCATGAAGCAACATGGCTTTGCCAGAATAGACAAGAGAGTATAAAGACAAGTGAATATCATGAAATACGATTCTCGGAAGCACAAAAGATGAAGAAGTTGAAGTCCATACATTTAAACCGGAAATGACAGTCTTAGTTTTAAAAGCTGTTGAACAAAAAGATGAATTTGCCTGTAATAGTGAAACTTTGAAGTGAAAAAAGAGAAATATTTATGAGGCTAAGTAATGAAATACCATGGAAAAAGAATATCACATTTATGATAGACAAACCGAATAATATGAGTGCAATAAATGGATTATTGAAATTGAAATCAAACAACTAGGACATCTTTGTTTTAATTTAATTTATTTCGATGATAATAATAAAATTCGATGCATATTACAAAATTTTTAACCGGATTTTAGTCTATTTCAAATTTATTTAGAGCTAATTTATTAGGATGTTGAATATTAATTTAATGCATAAAATTTTAAGATGTTTAAAAAATTTAAAAAGTTGAAATGTTTTAAGTGTCAAGTAATTTATTAAAACGCACGTCGTTGTTATTTAATTGTGCACAGTAAAACTGCATCGATATTTTATCAATTATTGCTGAATTGCGATTATGTTAAGAATTTCAAATTGCCTTATTAACTATTATGTTCCGTTTACTTTAAAGGTAACTTGTTATGAAACTCAACTTGTTAAAGTACACAAAATCTAGTTTGTATCCTACTCAGGTTTGCACATTTTTTGAACACATTTATCGAATATGACCTGGTAAAAGTTCCATTTTCAAGATTTGGTTTATTTTCCTAGAAAAACCTAAGTTAGTTCTATAATTTTTGTTTAATTTTATACAAGTCTATGTAAGGTTATTTGTTTTGCATCTTAAGAGGAATATCTGTTCGTTTAATAGTGCTTTTGTATATGGTTGCATTTTAACATATCCTTGTATTGAGATATCATAGACCCCTTTACAAATGATATGTACCAAAGGAGAAAAGAACGCAATGAACAGAAAAACTGACATCGAATGTTAGGTGACTGTAATGTACATATTTATCATCTACTCATTTAATAACGTATTCGAGTTAAGGTTTTCCTATTAGCTTAAATAGGTGTTTATCCTAAATAGAAATTTCTTCCAAACTTTATACATCATGAAATCATATTGAATGACAATACGTTATATTCCAATTCCGTTTCCATGTATTTACATTTATTGTTATAAAACGTCTGACGACAGCACATTGCTGAAAATTAACGAATAATTTCGTTGTATTGTTTATTTAAATTAAAAATTTTAATTTAATAAACTAATTTTGGAAAACTTTATTTAAAAAAAGCAAAGTACAATCTAACACTTACCTTTTATGAACAGATTTCATTCACCCCGTAAAATTATAATTCTTCTTTAATTATCTCATAGCAACGATCGGAGATATTTTTAGAAAATCAAATCTACCAATGTTTTTCAAAGAATGTAATTCTGGTAAATTAAATTTAAAATTTAAGTTTTTTTAGACTCAAGCAACACTTAATTTGACCATGAGTGGAACTTACATGTAGGATTAAAAAGATTTGACCTACCTGTGGAACTTATAATCACCCATATATTATATAATACATAAAGAATAAGTCCTTTTGTATAAGAACCAAAAGTAAAATTAAATTAATTATTCAAAATACATATCTCATACAGTTTATTCATTTGGTTATACTGTAAATATATAAAAATTTATTATACATACTCTTACATATTACGTTCAATTAGGGAAAATACGTATTTTATAAAGAAATTACAAAAATGTCTGGTGTCTAAAAATATTTCAATATGTATGTAAGCACCTTTAGAAATATTTCAAAATCTATAAAAGCCTTAATAAACTCGTTATTTAATAACAAAATATTTGCTATTTTTTATAGTGATTAAAAAATTATTTCATAAGTAATTGTTTTGTGAATTTGAATGGACTAATATTTTTAAACTGCACTTTAGATTTTTAGTAATAAAATATACCAATACTAAACATTAATATTTGTACATCTATATTAGTTATCTAATAAATAATATTTACATTATTAGTTTAGTAAAATTTGTGTTATTTAAGCATTCACTTAAGGAAAACGTAATTATTAGTTTAGTCTTTAAATTATTGGTTCATAGACCATACACAAAAAATATTTCATCATAGATGCAAAAACTAGAACAACAACTATTATATACACAAATAATTAGATTGGAGTGTTTGAAAAATAAATAAGTTTAAATATTTGGCGTACGTGACATAAAATAAGTTTCATAAAATTAGTTTAAATTTTATCATTAAAATATTAAACTATTAATTATTCAAGCACACAGAAATTTCAATACAAACATTAAAACACCATTTTCTTATATAATTATATAGTATTTACTAAGTATTGGCTAAATATTGATGGGTATGTCGTCTGGCACGTGATATAATGTAACTTGAGTGTCATCTGATTGTGTCGGCGTTGTTGTATTTGATTTACCAGAACTGGTAGAATGTTGTGAATTGGATTTTTCTAATGGCCAATGTATATTTGTTTGCAAATTGTCGATGCATTCGTCGACACCCAAAGAAATATCGGCTATTATTCCACTTTCTAAAAAGTTAATTTTGTAAAATGTGAAAACACAAAATCCTAACCATCAATAAAACAATAGCATACCTGTAGAACATTGACTATTTAATGTTCCTGACCTTCGGCAAGCATTTGGACTACCACAAATGGAATCGAGTCCTAAATTTTGAGATGTTCCGGAAGTTGCTATAACGCCACTTCCTATGGATCCACCAGAACTGGTACTGCTCGATGATATACTGGACATCGATATTATTGAGTGTGGTCTCTTTACACTTCTGCAAATATCTGCAATTGGACCAGCTATAGAATTACGAAAACGTGGTGCAGCTAAAAGATGGCAATTGTTAATCTGTCGATTATTATTTAAACAGTAATTGCATTTATTATTTTTAAAATGCATAATATATTATATTTACAATGTATTTAATTTCATACAGCTAAAAGAATTAAATTCTTCGATCCTATAATTATTTGAAGATAGAATTTGGTATCATAATATTTCACTTACTTTTGGTAAGTTGTGCAAAACTTATAGATCGATCACTTATCTGATCAGCACTAGGTCTTATGTCTAAACAAGGTTTGTTTCCAATGCCCATTGATGACATTTCAGCCATTCTTACTTCTAAAAATTATAAAAATCTTAGATCATGTCAAATTATTTAGTTTTAAATTTTGCACCTCTATTTTTTATAGCCTGCTTCCATAACAACTGTGAAAGTTCTTCAGCCCATGTTTTTTTAACATCTTCGGAATTAGCTTGTATAATAAAAGTATCGTTAGGTTTTCGTTTCCTAAACCAAATCTCAAATTTAGTTGGACTATCTCCAATTTTTGCTGTAAGACCAATGTCTGTCAGTTTGATACTGTTTTTGTATATAAATAAATCTAGATTCTATAAAAAGAGAAATTAATTCTATAATATTAAAAAATTAATAAATGGAAGGAATACCTTTCTATCAGGAAACCTTCTAGCTTTACTAAACAATATCAAATCTTCAAAAAGAAATACTTGTCTTAAAGATTTTTACCAGATTTTCCTTCCCAAACAATAAATTCATTTTGCCGCATTAGTCTACCTTGTTCTTTTAAATTTACCTAATAAAGAAAACTATCATTCGTGACCTTGAGTAAGAATGCCAATTAAAAACTTACGTCACACTCTCGAATTGAATCCATAGCAAGCAAATCATTTCCATGTCGTAATTGGAAACGCACCATTTCTTCAGCGTGTTTTAAATCATCTTGTTCTGAAATTAATCGTTCTGGAGCACCTAACGGTAAAATAGGACAAGCTTTCATTAATTGTTGTAAAAGTAAGGCATATTTTCCCATGCGTTGGACAGGCTTCAATAAATAACTAGCTAAGTCCATTTTATCCCCAAGTTGCACTTGTTTGGCCTATAATTTAAACATTTATTAGTATCACCTAAGTTGTAAGGTCATTTTTACTTATTTACTTTAAAGAATTTTGAACCATATTCGGACATTAACGAATCTGATTTAGGTTTATTTTTGTTATAAAGTGCATACAAATAGAATTTCTTGTTATGTTTTAAAAAAATCTGTCCAGCTTGTAACGGATTATTTTCACATTGTTCTAATTCTCTTAAGAAATGTTGACCATGAAATTCGTAAATTTTTTTCTACATTTCCAAATATAACATTACGCTGACCACGCAATGCTTGAGGAATGTCTTCTCTCATAAGTTCAGGAATATAATTTTCTATTATATAATCCAAAGACTTGACATAATCCCTTTCAGTGTGTATCATTTCTCTCATTATAAATAAGAGTGTCCTAAAAATAAGATAATATTAGATTTAACAAGATAGGTAAATTTAAGATTTTATTCAATATAATTTATTTATTTATCTATCGCTACTTTTTATACGTAAAACCGGGAAAATTATATTAATGTTATTATATTATAGTTACAGCAGTTGTATAACTTCCTAAACCACTTAACAATTTAATCAACTACCGAATTGTTAACATTGTTTTTTTAATAAATAGAAAGAGAGTGCTTAAACCGGCAAAATTTTGAAAACGACAATTTCTTTTCGCATGATGGATAATCGGAATTTTTGTCAATGCATAAAATTTATTATTCTGCAATGCTAATCGATGCTATTAGAAAAAGTACCATATCATAATTCATAATAAAAGTGGGTACACCTACCTAGTTCAATGATTGGAAAAATTTATTTTTCAACTAAAATATGTGGGTGCATAATTATGTAGGTACCTACCCATATATAATTCAAAATTTATTAAAATGATGAATTGAAATCTGTAGTAGGTATTTTAATAATTCTTAATTTAAAAAATCCTTACTTTTAAAACTATTCATGAAATTAAAGGTAGGTAACATTTTTTATAAATATTATTAAATTACCACATTCTTAAATTAATTATTTTTTGCTCCTTTAGCATTACATAATTTAACTTATCTCAAATAGTTCATCTTAACGAGTTGGCCATTAATTAAGTGTATTTCGAATTAATTATATTATATTATTTTCTGATCAAGTAAACTCCGTTATATAACTTACTTCTGTGTTTTAGGATCACCACTTGATTCAAATGATTCTGCAGACAGATGTAAATTAGAGGAATAGCAGTGAAGATGGCTATTAGCAGATACAGGACCAACTTTTCTTCTCTCTTCGCCAAAGTGTTCCTCTTCGATGTCATCACTGCCACTAAAACATATTATATTAATCTTTTATTAACAAAGAAACATTTAAAATACCTTTTCCAAATCCTCACTTCCTTCTTCTGTAATACTATCTTGTTGATGCTCCGTGTGGTCTTGATTTGATCCTGCACTAGAACTGCCTACACTACATAAAGCACAACTATCCCCATAAAATTGGCACGAGCAAGTTCTTTGCAATTTTTTTTTGTATACGCTGTCGTCACCTACCGAATTGTCTGCAGTTGAAACACCACTATCACATCTTTCACACCCACTTAATCTCGATTCACCTTTGTTATAGTTGTCTAATAAATTTTCTACGCTTTCCCGCACCTCCTTTATACCATCTAAAGTTAAACTATTTTTTCGATCGAGTAAATCCTTCATATTGTCCACAGGAGATGGAATATCATCACACCCGCAATTTTGTAAACTTTGCACGTACTTTTTACGAAGTTTATAAGATACACTGTTTTCAGCATCAATTTCATAACAATTACAAGATTCGCCGGCAGCATGATGATTGCATTTATAGATGAATGCCATGGAACTGACGGATCTTCTTCTTACTTGTCCTAATTGAGGTTTAATGGGTGTACTTGTGATAGGTTGTTCGGTAGCCGAACACTTGTGACGACTAAAATCATCGTGTGTTAAATCGGGTGGTTCTTGTTTATTTTGCGAATTTGATGCCTAAAAATTTATTAATGAAACCTCAATCAAATTCCGAGAAATTTACCAATAAATGTGATGGCTATGTATTGGAACTTAGTAAAATAATAAATATTTATAAAAGATAACACATAACCATTACAGTTATCGTGAAGTAAACAATATGTACTAATGCTTACCTTGCATATTCTTATTAATTTTTCATTCCCCATTTTATATGATAATTTTTTAAATTCTTCAAACTCCTTAAAACCTTCTTGAAGTTTATCACCATATGATTCCAACAATAAATAGCACCTACGGCAGTCTTCTATATTTTCTCTAGTTTCTTCCAAACCATCTATAAAGGCTTTAATGTGACTTTTTAAATTGTTTGTGTTCTTGTCTTCAAAATGTTGTTCTTTAATTTCAGGAAAATGATTTAATTCGTCTATCACATCAGTGGCTTTATCAATTTGACGCTATACATAAAAAATAGTATATTATGGTTTCTAAAAACATCTAGAAAATAATATCTAGTACATACGTTGTGAAATTTAATAAATTTAAACATACCATACCTTTTAATTACAAACACAATAATTGTAAAAGTAGTGCAAAACTGAAGTAATTTAAATTAATTAATGAATTTATGAAATTTAAATGTATCATTGTGAAATGAATAATCTGATTTCTTATATTTGAATAGTCTATCTTTGGTAATAGCAGAGGCGTAGATAAAATAATTTTCAACACCAAACGAATGAAAAAAATAGCTTGATATTTTTTCTAAATACAAAAATAATTTTATTTTCAAAAATAATGCTCTAATTTGATCTAGTTGTCATATTATCATCATAGTATAAACCAAGTGATATATAAAACAAAAAATATATCTTAATATGATTTAACCTTTAAAATTATTTATTAAATCCTACATCTATTATTTATAAAATATAAATAAACGTGGGGTGTAAATTAAATTAAAATTTGTTCTAGGAAGTGTTTCTATTGACTAAAACTGGGCATATATTACAAAATTAAACACTTATTGACACAATTTCAAATAAGTAAAAATAAATAGCGTACTTTGCATAACTAATAATGTTATATATAGTATCCAATTAAAATTGCTGTCGACCATAAACGAAATATTTAAATACTAAATTTAAGTAAGAATATTGCCTAAATATAATCGACAATACTGTTTAAATAAAGTTTGTTTTATAATAATAAATAAGGTACTCACCATAGCATCAAAATAAAACACTTCGAAATCCTTTTCTATAGCATTAACACCCGCGAAATCGCCAACAGTTCGATGTCGAATAGCCATGCTTTGAAGCGTTACGTTTCCGACCTTGCAAATCCACGCAAGTAACTGGAATTATAATTATAAATAGTAAATTGTATTGTCATATAGGTACCTTAGTTAATAATAATATTTGTATATAAATAAAAGTCTTCAGGTTAAAGTACTTCTGCAGGAATTTTGATGAAACTTTACACTCGTGACAAATTTTATTTTTATGAATAACAACATTGAAATTTAATTAAAAAAGAACATAATGTATACTATACTATAGCTTTGTTTCATCGAGCATAATTTGAACAGTTCTAGAACTACCGAGTTTTAATTCAGAATTTTTCAAAGCGCACGCGTGAGCAATAACTGTTTTGAACTAGTAGTCAAAAAATAATCGTGATGAAACGCTTTCGGTACAGTTATAATTTTTCGAGATTGCTCGGACTCATTCGTGATTTAACGAATTATTTTATTAAAACCATAAATCCTAACCTAACTTGTTTACAAGCTGAAGCAACGGAATATCCAAAACAAAAAGCAATATTTACGTTGAAAAATGAGCGATTCAGATTTTAGTGATTTTAATGAAGAGTTTGACACTGCCTCTAGTGATGATGAAAGTGAAGAAATCATAATTATGATAGTAAATAAATTTTTTATTAGAAGTTACTTGGATAGATACGGTAATAATTCCCCATTGATTAGTAAGAAGGGCTTAAGTCAGAAAACATAGTTTTGCGTAACACGCAATTTAGATTGAAATTCAATTGGAAATAAGTGGAATTTGAGACCACTCTGTATCTCATTAATGACAGGAATTACACTTAAGTCCTTAGTACAAATCGAAAGAACATACAAAATGTACTTAATTTCAATAGCTAACAAAATTTTCCAATTTTTGGCTTAAGCCCTTCTTACTAATCACCGGAGAATTTCTTCTTGTGCATTTTTTGAAAAATTTACTTATTCAAATACGATGCTAAAATTCGTACGAGTTCGTCTTCAGTCGAGATATTATGGGCGGTCACCTTTTCAAGAACTTAGTAGTTCTTGCTCACGAGCAAGTACTGATTTGAACCGTTCAGAACGACTCTAGAACTCCCAAGAAGGGTGATGAAACAACGGACTAGTAGTTCATAGAATTAGTAGTTCTTCTTTTAACGTTTGATGAAACAGATTTTAGTTAAAGCGCATGCGTATAGCTCTAGAACTAACGAGAACTGCTTGATGAAACAAACCTTATATTTAATTCGTTTTTGAAATTATGATATTATTTATTGTTATTGTTATTTCAAATATCAAATGCTAAAATCAATTTTGTATAAACATTTCAGGTTTTCAACTACATTCAAAGTAACGGATGTGTTCAAAGGATTTCGAGTTGGGGAAACGTAATTTAATTACGTAAATAAGACTTTTTAAATTTCTGACCCACTCTCGCCCTTGATAAGGGTATGCAAGATGTTAATGACTACCCCACCATTTTCTTACACTAAATTTATTTGACGACCTCATTTTCCCTCTAAATCCTTACGTATAAGCGACACCAAGCGCCACAGGTGTCCCATATTATGTATAGAGTATTCAGTAATATTAATAGTAAAAAATTAAATAAATTTTATTTGATCCAATATCTGAAAAATTAATTCTTCTTCTTCTTGGCTTCACGGATTAGGCTTATGTAGCCGCTTCCGGCACTCATCTTTTTCTCGGTCGACCTATGTTTCTCTTTTCTTTACTGCTGCTGGCAGCCCGAAAATACAAACCTCATGGAAAAATTAATTAATCGAAACAATCAAAAATGCTTTTAATTGTCATATTATTTGATTATGAATAATTAAAGTAGATAAATTACGTAAGAAATTTTTTTGGCCCTCGTTTCCTATCTTTTTTGACAGAAATATTTCAAAATTATTTCACCAAAAAACATTTTTATTAAATTAAAATATACCTTATAACTATAAGAAATAATATAGAAGAGACCTCCGGCATACACTTATTTAAAATATCCCTGAAGTTGTACAGATCTCTCGAATGTGGATGTTAACGACGCGGAATCCAACAGAGAAGTGGAAATTCGGATTATTTAAGTAATTCTTTTTTTTAAACTATAACTTTAAACAAAAATGTAGAAACAATAAATAATTTTAATTATTTTTGAAAAAACATTGTTTGATTTCATTTTTTATAAAAGAACAAGAAAATAACTACTCAACAAAATCGTAAAACTGACAAACCGGCTACGACGAAACGTTCGCGGCGATTAAGTTTTGTGTGGAAAAAGCTCACGTCAAACAGGATTTGCGTTATCGTCTTTACAGTTAACCATCCCCCCCCCCTGCCTTCAAAAAAGCGTTACGTAATTAATGGATGATATTTTAATAAATATTAAAAAAATTGGTCATCATACATATACTTGAAAAACATGTACGTGACAAAATTAATAAAAGTTAAGTAATTAGAAGAATTAGTACTACAATAAAGAAAAATAATTTTTTTTCTTAATTATTAAATTAATACTCCCATTGTTTATTAGAAATACAATAAATATTACATTTCATAAATATTATATTTCAAAATTTAGTATTAATTTGTATAGCATTTATTAGGTCTTGATTGCATTTCTAAGAAGCTGAACCCACCATAAACTTACATTTGTCATTAATGCTAGATACAATAGATCAAAGGGCATAATATAGAAGAATGACGACAGAAACATAGTGGTGTGTGTCATACAACATAATAAACTTTGTTCAAAATGCATTGCAATATAATATTACTAACATATTGCGGCAATTACAATGCTCTTCATCAAGCTTGCATTAAAAGTTTAAATCAAAGGTAAATACTTATATAATGTCGTAGAAGCTTGAAACATATTGTAAGTAAAATAAAAAACAAAAATTCTAGTTCATATTTTAAAGATAATATAATATACCGGGTGTTCATTTTAAAACTTCCCTAAATGAATGAAAATGGATTAAATTCCATTAAAATTAAAATCAAAATCTATATTGGAAAATTTTAGTAATAATTAATTGACGAATGTTTTGACAAACCCATATGGACACACTAGATTCTCAAACTAAATGTTACTAAGTAAACAAAAAATTATTCAAAAAATTAATATTTCAAAAACACACAAGTTCACCACTTCCACCGTCCATGGGTAAATTTAACTTAGCTTGTAAACAATTTTAAAAAAAAATTATTCAACATATAGTTTCACAAGTTAATAAACTATTTACAATTTTTTATATTATACTAGAAGGTCGGGCCACTACTCGAATATACGAATATACAGTGAATATACAAGTTTGGAACTCGTTTGGTGTGCTACTTTAATGATGTGAGGCAAAATTGTGCACAATAATCTTCTTTGGTTGGCTCTATGACCACCCAAATATTTTGCTCATTGTTGAGAAAATTCTTGATGTTTTACTTTGAATGTGTTAAGGTTTATGTCGTACTTAATCTATTAAACAATTTGTTTCACGTAAAATTCATGGAACTGTTAATTTATCAGTTTTATGAACTTCTTGCTGGTTTTTGTTATTTTCATCAAGTATATACAGTAACTCCCGTATAACACGGCATCCCTACAACACGGTTTCGCACTATCACGGTTCAAGAATTAGGGAAAATCCCCATATAACACGGCATCCCTACAACATGGTTTCGCGCTAACGCGGTTCGAGAATTAGGGAATATCCCTTTATATCGTACACGGCATTCTTACAACACGGTTTCACTGAAGCACAAAATTTAAAAGAGAACTTCATAAATGATTGGCTGCATACAACGAAATATATAAAAATCTCTCAGCAAAACGCAAACAACCTAAAATAACAGACTTTTTGGAATAAATAGAGAATGAAACTAAAGATGTGCTGAACAAAAAGCAGAAGATCATGATATTTCGTCCAAAACATCACTATCGTGATAATTAGTAGTGATAAAGAAGGTACCTATGTACAACTTTTTATTAATCATTGCTTTAATAAATAAAAATTTCTTTTAGTTGTAAAATTAAATTAGTTTAATTTTTTTTAATTTTGGAACCTAACCCTGTTTTTGTGTTAGGTCTTTGCTTAGTATAACACGAATTTGCGCAACACGGGTTTTTAGGAACCTAAAACTACCGTGTTATAGGGGGTTACCTGTACCTGTAATCGTTCTTCGTTTTTTTTTTCGTGTTCGTAATATATGAACGAACCAATCGTGTGCATCAGATAGCATTATAGAGATCAGATAGAGATAGACAGAATCTTCTACCAATTTCTAATTTTTATGTTATTTATTTATTGAGGTTTAGCATTTAAAATATTTAATTTAAAGTGCTAGATACATCATTTTCTTTTTCTGGTACTTATCCATATTCTGTATGGTATATATCCAATTTTTACATCTTTCTCTCCTACGTACTATGTAGTGTGTGCGAAATGTTACCGACACACATAAAGACCTCTGCTACTTAACGTAGTAGCTACATATGAACCAGGGAAGTATAATATATTTATTGAAAAGAAAATACATTAGTTAAGGTTAGTTTCTTTTCAATTTATAATTCAGGTCAACTATGCTTTTGTCTTCTTTCGCATTTCTAAAAATTTCCAAAATTATTTAAAAATTTTTTAATTTTTTAATTCTTCTTTTCAGCCTTTTTTAGCCCACTGCTGGGCCATAGCCTCTTTCTCTAAGAGAAAGGTTTAAGCATTAAGACCCCACGGTTGCTAAATCCGGGTTGGGGAATGTGCCTGTAACCCTTTTCATAGTTGATGCTGGCAGTCATCAACTAAGGAGGACCGCCGGCTTTACGTGCCCTCCGAAGCACGGGAGACGGTCCTAGATAGAAAGAAAGTCAGAAAGAAAATTTTCCTTCCTAGACTCCTGCCGGGATCGAACCGGGTGCCTTTGCATCAGTAGTTGATCGCTCTAACTACTAGGCCAAGACCGTCTCTACTATTTTTTTTTAATTAATTTTTCTAATTTCTCCAAATTCAAATTTTGGCGCTGCTATCTATAATATATTTAATTTTTGACAAGGTTACATCGGCAGAGGATACCTCTGTGGTTTACATTTATACACCTACTAAATGATAATCATGCCAATATTTTGTAATAGAAAAAACTATAGTAGAATGAAAGAAATTAATTCTTTTGGTAAAAATTATTTTTAATTCAAAAAATTTTTATGGAAAAAATTTAATATCTTTAAATGTCCCAATAATAGCAAGGTATTAAATCCTAGCTTGAACACAAATGAATAAAGTAGGTCAATTTATAAGGCAAAAATGTTATATCGAAAGTACGCTTTTCCGATCAGTTAGATAAATACACAATAAAATCATCACATATTAAAAAAACTTTTCATGCACACGCAAGTTGTAAATTGAGTCGGGGCTTTGCAATGTTGGGTTATTACCTCAATATTCTTGGAAAAACTAAGACATTTTCCTGCTGTACACTTGTATATACGAATATGAAAATGCAAAATTCTAACACTGTAAAGGTAGAAAGCCTAAAGAATTAGATTAAACCAAAATAGGTTATAAATGATTGCAATCGAAAAAAGCTTTAGACGCACAAGGAAAACAGATATTACGCTTAAAGCTACACTTAATTATTGTTAGATTAAATGCTAATTCGTGTTTACAAGACGTTAATTGAATAGTTTCAAGTTTTATTTATATCAAATTAATTGGATGAATAAATGTATAGTAATATTATCTTTTAATGGCAGTATTTGATTTTTAACTAAATTAAAACAGAAAGTTAACAAACGACACTTGCAAGTTTATTTTAATTGAAAGTTTAAGAAATGTATCTATTTGTGGTATAATAATGTGCTAAGGTAATAAATTAATAATACACCACATATCCGGAAAAGTAAGTTTTGATAGATTACAGCTATACAATAAAAGCAGTGATTTTAGATCGTTTTGTTACATCCACAACTGATTATGTAAATCTAATGATAGGTTCTAAACTAAATTATTAATGATATATTTGTAACTTTTATACCTACTCTATATTTTTTTACAAATAACTATAGTCGGCTTTACTCTGGTCACTATAATATAGGTATAACCTTCAAATTCTCTTGTAAAAGTAAAACTAAACCTTTTTTAAAGGACTATCGTGCTTCCAGTCATCTACTTATTGGGTATGTTATAGTGTATAAAATATATATAACAAAAAAATATATATAAAAAAATATAATAAAAAATGAAAATGTCGTTGGTCTGGTTGTTAGCTCAATCAACTGCTAACGTAAGGCGCCCGGTTCGTATCCAGGTAGAGGCTTACTTTGTATGGCCGTATCCGTGCTTCGGAAGGCACGTAAAGACGGTGGTCCTCTCGCAAGGTGCTAGCAACATCTTTGAAGTATTAAATGCTCGAGTACCCTGTTGGAGAACGTGTAAAATAATAATAAAAATAATTTCTGAGTTTTTTTCTGAGTTCTGAGCTTGACATGGTAAATTAAAACTCTAGAAAAATTAAAAATTAATATCTCCATCAAACGCATACATTTTCCCAGCCCAGAAGAAGGCACCATTTCTTTACTTCATAAAATCAATGTCCATATACAATCTTAAACCTCAATTCCCTAGCAGTGCATTTAACAAACGTAGTAACTGGTGGGCACTTCAAAAAACAAAGTAACATGGTAGGTAGGCCAAGCCTAATCTACCTGCTGAAATATTTTAAGCATGCCCTCGCCGCTGGCCAGGGCTTACTCAGGATATTGCAATTCCTACGCTTAATTTCTGTGTTGTACAACAGTGCTAGTCAATAATAATAATGAAATAGAATATTATTGTTATTTATATATTAAGTACAATATAATTCAAGTCTACACACGTTATAATTTGTACATCTGCGACTTCGTAAAATTACTACTTTTTCAAATTTTCGCTTCTACTAAACATTCATTGTTATAAAAAGAAAGATAATATAAAGATTCATTTGATACTCATAAATGAAGTATCAAATGCCGAAATTGTCACGTGAGAGAAGAAAATTAACTATAAACGTAAGTTTATTAAAAAAAAATTTCTTATTTAATTAGTAGTGCCTCGGCTATTTGTTTTAAAAATAGTTGATTAATGCATCCTTAATCACATTTCAGATTCGTTCAGAACTAAATAAAGGGTGTCTTAGTAGCTTATAATTATTTTCTCGCATGTGGGTTACTTTAATTATTCATATACTTGATTTTTATTTATGTATAATTTTCCAGCCTTGAAAATAGGTCAATAAACGGCCCGAAACATCGGACAATTTGATATTGATTTAATGAGACCTACAACCTCAACAATAATTCTTTAATTATTTTAAATTATACGCAGTTTAAAAGCATTATCATCAAAACGTTGTGCCAGATTAAGGTAAAACTAACTAGCACATACCAAATTCTGTTAATATAACACGAAAAGCAATGGTTCTAATTATAACAATTGCATTCCTCTAGGAAATTTTTTTGCAATAAAAAAAATCCGTCCAAAAACCTTCTTCCTAATCTATACACTGTATTGTCAAATTTATAACTAAAAATAAATTTATTTAAATTAAAAATCGTGTGTATTAAATGAAGAATTAAATGTAATGAATTAAATTAAATTATTAAATGTCTGATGACAGCAGTAACCATTGCTGAAAGCTTACAAATAATGTTTCGTTTTATTGTTCATTTAACCTTATAATTTTAAAAATTTGAATCAATATTAATTTCAAAGGTTAATAATATACATATATAATTTAAATGAAGAAGTAGTGAGGCATTTTTTCACTGTTCTAACGTAAGGTATCTAACTACCCTGCTGATGAATAGTCATTTCATTAATTATTGCCGTAAGTAGTTACTAAATAAGTTAATGTGTTACTGAATTACTAATCTTATGAACTAAGTTGAAGATTACTGATCATAATGATTAAACAAACGTGTAACGAATGAGTGTAACTGAGTTATTACACTTTTTGTTTCTAATCGTCAGTGTACATAACCAGTTGTTGCACAAAATAAGGATGCATTATGATGTAGTAAGTTCCAATAATTTATATCACATCAAAGGTTTAAAGACAAAACCAAAATAATTCAGAACAGAAAAAATATTTTTACTATACCAAAACATAGTGTGGTTATTGTAATAAAGATATTTATAACCGAGGTAGCTGGAAAACTTGAAAATTTAAAACTTTAAAACTAGAAAAAGTAGCTTACCGATAATGCTTCGTCTTCGAGAGTCTTCAGTCTCGACAATTGTTTTAGCCTTTCTTTTCTTTCATTTGCAAGCTGTTCTAACCTCTTTGCAACGCGATCAACCGTTGTAAAAGACACGTGTGCATAATTTAAATGCCTTTTAACATCTCGACTTGCTGAGAGCCATTGCGTTCTTTCTTCTAAATTTCGTAAAATAGTACTGCCTTCTCTTCGAACTTTTTTGAATTGAATCTAGTTGTAATACTTTCGAAATTTGCCTAGAAAACAAAAAGTAATATTAAGTAAAACTTTAAATATTTGCTATGTGAAGTAGTTATTTTTGTACTTAGAGCGTCAAGTTATTGTTTTGTCCAAGACAAAAACTTCTAGAATGGTATCTTTTTTATAATAAATAATGCAAATATAAATAATTCAATAATTTTTCATTATAAATATTAGGTCTGGAAAAAAGTGCGTGGCGTTCATCAATTGCAGATCACTCACGAAACACAGATCACAGCGACACCACTAAACGCTCGTTGATAAGGTGACACTTCGAGGAGTTACTTTAAGTGTAAAAACATCAAACTTAGTGCAGTGGTTCAAGAATTGTTTACGTTATAAAATGGAGAAAATTACGACAATGACAAGAACGCTGCTCAGGTATGTGAAAAATTTTGTGCTGTGTATGGTGTAGGTACTTTATCAAAATCTGCTCCGCGGAAATGGTTCGTTCGCTTTTGTTCTGGTAGTTTTGATGTAAAACATGACTTACGCTTTGGTCGTCTAATCACTGAAAAAGCTGATGAAATTCTTGAAAAATTCCTGCAAAATAAGCATATAGCCAGTGTCGATATTGGTATGGAGCCCAGGCATTGACCACAAAACTATTTTGAAGCATTTGCACAAAGCTGGCTACAAAAAAGCTCGATGTATGGGTTTTTCTTGGTAAACCGAATTAACATCTGCGATGCGCTGCTGAAATGCAATTAAATCGAACCATTTCTAAAACGTGTCATAACCGGTGATGAAAAATGGGTTACATACGACAATCGAAAGCGTCAAAGATCGTGAACAAGGGATGGTAAGCCGTCACAAGCGTTCGCGAAACAAGGATTGACGTCGAACAAGGTGATACTCATTGTGTAGTGAGACTAGAAGGGAATAATCCACCATAAGCTACATCCAGATGGTCATACTATTGATTCTCAACTCTACTGTAGGCAACTAGAGATATTACGCCAGCCAATTGAAAGACAACGGTCCGAATTTAAAAGAAAATGTGATGTCTTCCATCATGACCAAGGTCGACTACACACTTTTTTGATGACCCGTCAAAAATTGCGAGAGCTTGGTTGGGAAGTTTTGATGCATCCATCGTATAGCACAGACATAGCACCCTCTGACTATTACTTGTTGCGATATCTGCAGAACTCTCTTAATGGAATTAAACTAGTTTCAAAAGAAGCCTGTGAAAACCACTTGATTCAGTTTTCTAACCAGAAACCACAGAAGTTATTCATCGATGGCATCATGGCTCTACCCGAAAAATGGTTAAACTTTGCTGATAATAATGGAGCATATTTGGTTTAAATAAATTCATTTTCACACTGTAAGAAAATCAGTTGAATTTTTCTAAACAAACGTCACGAACTTTTTCCCAGGCCAATATAATTTTCATTATTGAAGGATTATATGTATTCGTCCATTTTCTTTTGAAAATCTTTGAATAATTAACTAACTTTAGAATTATAATAAACCCTCTGTAGTGTGTTCTAGATAAAATGTTACTGGCCAAGTGCGGAGCGGACAAACGAAAACTTTCAAGTCAAGTTGTAGGGTCCATAACTTACTATCCATAACTATCAAATTTCAATGGTTAGTAGTATTTACGACATTTTTTAAAAAACTTTAAAAAACGACAAAGTTTCGGAAAAGAAAATTTTTTGTATTTTCATTTAACGCAAGCGCCTAAAAAAAAATTTTTAGTATAATACCCAATCACATAAAAGTAGGAGTTCATTTATTTTTGTAATCCAACTTATATATTGGAAAATATCTTGCCTAGGATATTTTTTTTAAATTCATGTTATTGAGAGCTACAGTAAGTTTATTTTTAAATAGAACGCTGTCATTGATTCGATAGAAGTACTGACAAAATAATTTACACTTCTGTTAATAAATAATTATATTTTCGTATATGTTTTTGTTAATTACCTATATATTTACTCAAAATAACTTACTTGCATTGATGACTAAGAAATCTTCTATTAATTTGTAAAGGTGTTTCTTCGTTTCTAAGTTGAGATAACGCAAAAATAAGTGCTTTCCCTGCAGATTGGCAGTCGACGATAAATGGCTCGAGTTGTTTAAAAAATTCTACCCATTCTAACTGATCGTGCGTGCAGGTACCATTACAACTGGCAGGAGCTTGGCTTTGAGAGATGTACGATTTTAAAGAAGATTCATTGTTAACAACAAATCCCTGAAAATTAACAATACCAAAATAAAATATATTTTTATTCAATTCAAATGCAACAAATTATACATATATAATTTTGTAGTTATAATATTATAGTAAAATAAATACGAGTATTATGTAATATGACAGGAATTCTGGGGTAAGTTTGTAAAATTAATATTCGCCACGCTATTTTCAGTCAGGTTTTTCAGTATAGTTTCAGACTGAAATTAATAAAATTTTTGGTAAAACTGCATTTTATTTAATATACTTCTTGTGACAACCTCTAAACTTATTTAAATAGTGTTTTCAAGAATTTTAATAACAAATTCAATCTAACTTTTAAACTAAAAATAAGCTCAAAAATAGTTACTTTAAATTTATTATAATAATTTATTTTTAAAACACCGTATATAATCATGAATTCGTATCATATTGTGGTATTAGTGTACGTGGTAAGTTTTTAGCAACGTGTAAATATTTGAAGATAGGAGTCGATAAAGATGATGATTTGTTACAAAATCAAAGTGTTGATTAAATTTAAGTCAAAAATTTTTTAATGTAAATTTTTTCAGGTTGTGTCTATCCAAACAATGTTACATTACGTAAACTATTAAAAGACATACAATTTTTTTTCTCATATTACGTATGATAGAAGACCACCTAGCACCTTCATCCATGCAAAAATATGGTTTAAAAAACCTTCATCTACGCATGTCTTCATTTGTTTTCATAAAAATTTCATTTTATATTAGCTAATAACATTATTTACTTTATTATAGAATAAATCATAATTAATGCTCGGTTTCACAAACGTTTAAACTGCGATTAAATTATTTAAACCTAAATTTAAGCCGAAATCGCAGTTTAAATGTTTGTGAATGCGGGCATTAGAGTTATAATTTAGTAAATTGGTCAAATACTTTTCTTTGTATTCTGGTTTTGGTTAAACATACCATAACCTAAAAAATAAATCTTCAAAAGTTCAGAAAAAATATTCACGTGTTAAGGGTACGTAAATATCTACTACATTGTTTTTAACTGAATAATTACAAATTTGTATTAAGAAATAATGGAAAACCACACCTCTATCAAAAATTCTGAGAAACTATACCCGGAGTGGCTTTCATAACAGAAATTATACCTCCAATGTAATGAAATGTTGCTTTTGCACATAAGTAAATGTGCCTGTTTGCGACCACTTAACAGAAATTTCATGTTTGACACGTCGGAAAATAGTAATTTTTTTACTTTGTATTTGTAAAATTTATATCGGACATAAGTTAGAATGTTTACCGTCGTACCATGACTTCATTTTTTACAAATATTCTACCATTTAAATGCTTTATCAAAAATTCAGAAAACGCACAAAATTTCCATCCTCGGACACTTTCTTTCCTTTGTCGTCCATATTTTACGTCCTTTTTCAACCACCTATTTAATGCAATAAACTCGGAAAGTGCTTAAACTTGCAAGTTAAAATTCGAACTGCTTAACGCCATTAAAATATAATATTATAACATATCTATTTCTTATTAAATCAACAAGTATTAGTTTTCTTAATGAAATTGCTACTTATGTCAACAATGGGGTCTTAATTGATTTAAAAAAACAAAATATTGCAAACGCATAAAATTTTTAGCATTTTTTGTAGTCTCATGGAAGCTACGTAATATATAATCTACTAATCTAGTAATTTAAAATGTTGATGCGTTATCAATCGTCAAGAAATGAATAACAAGTGTAAGACTGGTGGTTTCAAGGTACAAGGTTATCCTATACGACGTCGACTACGAATATAGTATGTACTTCTCCCAATTCCCATTGCAATAACTTTTATATGTGAGAATCGACCTTAAACTGAATTAAAATAGTTAATCATCGGTCACATAAAGATAATAGAAAATTATTGCTATAATTGCATATTTTCAAGATCGAAAAGGGGTTGTAAGATTCTCTCGATATTTTAAAGCAACATGTCAAAATTAATATAAAGAAATTTACCTTAGAACCTCCACAAAATAACAAAATATTTAACAGCATTATTTTTCGTTGTCGACCATGATGGTCACAGATTTTTTATGAATCTCAGATTTTTTATAAATCTAAGTGTTCAACATCCAGCTGTATTTAAATTCATTGCACTTTTGTTCTACGCTGCAGTTGCAAAACGTAAAATTCTCACATATTATTTATTTAACAGCTTTTATTGCCATAAAACAAAAAAAGTGTGGAGAACTTAGTAAAGTTAGTAGATAGGCAAACCCAACATCCTTTGGAAAGGCAAGCTGTTGGATCTTTCCTTATCAGAAGATAAAATTTAAGTGCTCGTCGTCGAACAAAGAGCTTGCTGTCTATTAATTAGAGTCGAAAACAATGACAACAACAACGTTCTCACGACAACAACACGTAAGCTCATAAAATCGTCAACCGACTGCTTGACCTAGGAAGGTCTACTTTGATTTTTAAAAATTTAAAGTTTTTGGACTATAGTAGTTCGTTCAATTTTGGTCCAGTCTAGAGGGCCCCTCGTACGGCAAGTAAAAAAAATAATATTATTAGGGTGGGTGTGCGTGGTTGCATAAACACTTGAAAAAAGTCGAATTTAACGTGTTCTTGGTTCAACCAGCAATTATCCTGTATCCTCTAGTAATAACAGATTTATCACGAAATTTTACGATTTTCTATGAGCTTTCGGCAATGGGTTGTTGTTGTCATCAAATGTTTTATGAACAATTATTAACATTATTAATAATATATTATATAATTTAAAAATTGTATACCTACAACCTAATATTCTTGAATGCAGATCATGATTACATAATATTTTAAGTATCTAATTTACAAAATCTGATGTACAAATTAATATTAAAGTAAAATTATTAAATAACTCAGTTAAAAAAAGCGAGAATATACGAAAAAACTTTTTCCCCGAACGTAAAAAAACTTGATTTGGGGTCATTCAATTATTGTCAAATTTTAATGATTTATCTTTTTTTGAAAGTAATATGTAATTTAATTCACTGCCGACAAAATTTTTTAAGTTTGAGAACAAAAATAGCAAATTTTGTTTTGAGTAAAAGTCATTATTTTAATTGCTATTATGTTTTCAATTCTCTCAATCGTATGTGAAAAACTTTATTTTTACTCCTTATGAAACAATACTATACTAAGTTCTTACCTTCAAATGACTAGATAATAACATTCTTGGTTGTTGAGCACCGTTAGGTTTCCATATAACAATATGCTTAATTCTTAGTTGTTGTAGTACAAGTGCAATTGCTTGATCTAGTGCATCAAGTGCTTTGGATTCGTCCGTTTCAGCTAGAAGTAGTACAGTAAATCCATTTTCTCTTTCTTTAGCACTGAAAAAAAGAAAAGTATAAAGTAAGTCTTGTAACTACAACGCTTATCGATGAACTGATATTGTATGTAAAAGTGTCATGTATCCTTATATGTTACCACTTGATCAAGCTCTACAATATTAATGCATTCTAACTATATGCATGTAAAAAACATGACAATTTAAAATAAATTAATGTATAATATATAATTAAATTTATCTTGTTATAAATATCTTATCTACAGTAATGTGCAAAATATGTTATACTGTCATACGAAGTGACAGTAAAATTCGAAGATTGATTAAATTCCATATATTTTTAAAGAAGTTGAACCAAATTACATATTTAAAAATTTTATAGACTTATAAATAACAGCTTTATTTAATAGAAATATGACAAATTTTCAAAATAGTCTCCGTGGGCATATATAACTTTAAACGTTTACTTAAATTATCAAGAGCAGTTCGAAGTATTTCTAGTAACATTTAATCCCATACCTTGATAATAGCAGCACCTAATAATGCCTACCAATAGTTATGTGGTATGGTGCAGACATTAGTCTTCTTCTTCGAGTACCATACACTTATACGATGAACTTAGCCAAAGCCAAGCTGACTTTACTAGAAAATATAATTAATGGGGTGGTTTTCCGTTGCGCCTTCCCCTCAGTCCAAAGATTGATATCGAACCTTTGATCACACCAGCGTATCCGACGCAACCAGGACTTGAAGCACGGACTCCCGCTTTCTAGTCGGCCGGTGTATACTTTACGCTATACAGCTGGTTCATTAGTCTCCAAGTATGCTTAATCAAAATAGTTGAGAGAATTTAAATCTAGAGAAAACGGTGGCCATTGCATAACGTCGATAAAATTCCGAAATTTCTCTCGAATCCATTGTTCAGTCAACGTCACTTTGTAATCTGGAGCAGAATTTTGCTGGAAGGTCCAATCATTATAATAATAATGCTAATTATATGATATAATTATATTTCATGGCGATCAATTTGTTGAATCACTTTGACCGCTTCATTGATGAATTTGTGTGTAGCTTTCCTACAGCGGTAAATCTAGTCTAAACTATAACAGATTTAGATTTTTGGCTTCTGGCAACAGTTTGAGCTTCTCCGGGAGGTGTTTTTGATCAAATACGGTCATTTTGAAGAATGTAGCATTGCTCAATAATTGTGAACAGGTTCTCATCAGAAAAATAATTTTTCTAGATTTTTACTCTCAAAATCGCTTTAGTTACACTTTACATCTTTGTAGCTGTGTGAGCTTCAGTTTGTCCTTAAGAAGATAGGCTTCATAGAGCTTGTACGGATAGTTAATGGTTTTGGATGTTTTTTTTAACTATGTTGCGGTTTACATAAAGACTGCTAGCTACATGGCACATCTTAAATTGCGGATTTAGGTAAATCCTACATTAGATGATGTTGCAGA
This sequence comes from Lycocerus yunnanus, assembly GCA_036346125.1. Classification (NCBI taxonomy): domain Eukaryota; kingdom Metazoa; phylum Arthropoda; class Insecta; order Coleoptera; family Cantharidae; genus Lycocerus; species Lycocerus yunnanus. The sequence goes on along the minus strand of JARFIX010000008.1, from coordinate 1,439,517 downwards.
GGTGTAGAATGTTTCAAAACTCAAAAAATAAAATTAATTGAAAACTGAACTTTTTAATGAAGACTTTATTTTAATGTGCATAAAAACAATAAAAATTTTTCTTCTAGATGAAAAAATATATAATTTAAAGAGTCTCCTTATTTTATTATCACCTGGTATAATACAAATTTTTCACTTTTGCATGCATAATGATTCAAAATAATAGGAGTATAATTTATAACTTTTACGAGTAAAAAAAATTAAGTGCAATGACACTGAAATTTTCTGATAAAATTCAAACATTTTCGGAATTTTTTCAGCACCGATTGCGAAGAAAATGCATTCATAATTCTTCTCTCACCAATGCGGATCACAAGAAATCTAAAAATTTCAATTGCTTATGTGGGATTGGTAAGATTTGGCAAAAAGCAGAGCCGACATCGACCCCCCGTAGTAAAAAGAGAGTATTCCATGAACGACGCAACAACGGTGGACAACTGTGAGTTACAAGCAAAAGAACATTAACCACGCAGTTTATCGCATTAATTTGTACTATGTACATTTTGTATAAATAATTCGTATCAATAAAGCTTTATTATTTCAATCCTACATTTATAAAAGGATATTAACAAAAATCGAAATGCGGGATGCGGCAAAGGCTGTAGGAACCCCGCCTATATTATTATATTAACAAATAATTTACGAGTAGTTCATTATTAATTCGTTATTTAACTAACTATTTACAGAACACTACAATATTAGATCATCATCATCAGCGGCTTTACATTCCTGTCGGAATATAACCACTTCCATTCTGGAAGTCCTCACAATCCGTTTTACGAGGTGCATTACTCCTCTGTTTTACTTTAGTCAACAGGCGCGTATGGAATTCAAACCTGCGACTACTTATTCGTAGTCACATAAGTCTTCCAACACGCCACTCTGCTGCCTTATATTAGATATGCTGTTAATATTAATTCTGGGCAGAATGAAAATTTAATTTTTACCGTCTTCCCTCGGCAGACAATGGCAAACCACCAAGCTTTGGGTCCCAAGAGAATCCTTCTGAGAAATGAAGCGGTTACTATGCCCTTTTCTAGAGTGAAAGACTCTGAGAGAGAGAGGTAATATTAGAAATACATTCTTAAAACGTATAGGAAGAATCAGGGATAAATAGGAATCATAAGATTACAAATTTGAATGTTACTTATTGGTATTAGATTTAGATTGGTATTAGATTAAAGATAATTATCTGAGCTTAAATTCAAATTTCTATAGTTAAGCAGCCTTCCAAATAAGCTGTAACGTATCACTGATGTCTTAGGTTTACATCATTTGGTAGGGTTTGTGTTACTTCTTTATCACGCAGATCAGCGAAAATATTATATTAAGTAAGTAGAAGGTCCTGAAAGTTGCCTTTCAATAGAAGATTGGGTAAGCTACGAAACGAACCTGAGCTGGATGGACCTATTGTTAAATTGAAATTTTCCTGCTAAATATCAATTTTCAGCAATTAAATAATAGACGGAATAGGCTACTGACTGATTTAGAATAATGGCGAAAAAAATTTAGAGCTAATGGTGATTGTTTGAAAAATTGTGGGAAACCTTTTGGGTAATATTGCGTTAGTTAGCTACAGATTTCGTTGCGAATATTCAAAAAAGTGGTTTTATAGTAGTTTGTTTTATCTTTGAACTGTCGTTTTCCATCATCTTTTCATCAATTTCAATTTTCACATACGTACGTTATTATTTAAAAATTACTTATCAAATTGGTTATTAATGCAGATATTTTTCTTTTTAGTTTTCAAGTTTGAATGGACGTTTTTTACGCTTACTATTGCTTTTATGATAACGCAACATCTTTTACGTTATTTTTAGTACTGTTGCAATTATTATATCTGATCCTTGTATGCATTATTAATATACCACTGGATGTTTATTATGGTTATGATGGCAGATGTTATCTTAGAGCAATAAGTTATGATCCCATATCTCTAGAACCTGCGATAGTTTATCCGTAGTAGTAAAATTGCTGAAGTCGTCATCTAGATTAACTGCGACCACCTAATTAATGCCATTTTCAACACTTTTTTATTTGTAGTTACTTCCAGGCGATGAGTTAGATTTATATTATTTGTGTGTTAATTAGTTTTAGAGCAGTTTTGCTAATTTTTCTCCATTATAATCTGATATGCTTCGTTTTTCCTTTGTGCTATTGTGCAAAGTTATCATTGGAAATTTGTCACGCCAATCACCAATCCAAAGCTGGGCTATTGCAAGGTTACTATATATTTTGTTATTAAACGGTTTAATTGAGTTTGTTTTTAGAAACTGTAATTCTATTTATTTTCCGAAAATCGTCAGCAAATCGATACTTCCTTGCTTATGTACACGCAGGGAAATTGAACATTACTGACTAGTCCGGTAATAATTAGTAATTGTTTGTAATTGTATTTTTGTTTGTTTATAACTATGGAGCCAACAAATTGACAAACTTGTTCTTTGTTAAGAGATAAGCTGCTGTTAAATCTTAAGACCTATGCCGACAACAAAACTTTTTATTTAAAATATTCATAAAATTAAAAGTAGTTAATTGTTAACAATTAATTTTGTATTTATTTTAAAGCAATACTCGGAATTACATTGAAAAATGAAATTCATAATGATGTTAACTCCAGTTATAATTATGAAAGTAAACAATAAGATAGTACCGCAGTGCTTTCTTTAGTAAAGTGGTTTCTACACTATCATAGTGCACTCATGAGTTTGGTTAAGGGGAGATATACACCTAGGAGCCGGAAAAAAAGGTCATTTTTGTGAATTTTTTCTAGGAAAACTATTTGAAATTTTGTTTATTTAAAAATATCAAAAATAAACAAGGATATTGTACGATCCTTGGAGCATCGTAAAAAAATTTGCGTTAACGGTAACCACTAGCGTTTCTTCAAAAATCATCTGAGAAAAACACAACAACAAAATTATTAAATTAGATACTAATATAATCTAGTACTTGTCATAACCGATTTTGAAAATATTGATTTATGACAAAATAGGGGACGTTTGAACATAAATAGTGATTTTTAGACCAAGAATTAGTAATTATTTTGCCTATAAAGCAAAAACTAAGTAACGAAAGGAAAAAATCCTATGACAAGTACTAGATTATGGTGTGTAGAATAACCACAAAAAAATTCAATGCAATCGGTTCATTGGTTTTCTTGAAATTTTGGGTACCATTTGAAAACGTAGTTTTGAGTAAAACGCGTTTGAAAATTTGAGAATGAATAAATCATGAAATTTGTTAATTTACATGGAATCATTGATACCAGGCCCATAGTGTAAATCTTCTACGGTCGACGGAATGTTCATAACTTCTAAATTTTGTTGTCGATGACCTATTCGACCTTCTTTCGTCTGTTCTTGCGCTTGCAGCTTGGCTTTTGCTAAGCGAGTTTCGTCTTCTTGGGCAGCGTACAAATGCGCTCCCGATCCGACCAATATTTCTAACACGTTTATGACTTCCAACAATGAGGTGACACCATTGATGAATGTGGATGTTGCAAGAAATACTGCAATGTTAACAATTTTCGCCTCCTTGTTCATCGTTTTGGAGCTATCTTCCAAATAAGTTGGTCTTCGAGACAGAAATGATTTTAAGAGTTGCTGTCTGTTGAGCCGTAATGGTAGAATGTTCCCATATAGTTTTTCATGTCATCCTTGGAATTACAGTTTCTGCGAATAGCCAAGCCATAGTAAACGCTCAGTTTATCTATAAACTTTGCCGTCAGTTTGTTTTTGCCGCCGATTCCAGGCTTATTTATCGAAATGTTGACTTGGCGTTTTTACCAGATATTCTTGAGACCTCAAGCTTCAAGAAAATGTAAAAACCAAAAATCGATTTTTTTTCACCATGCTAGGTGTATATCTCCCCTTAAACTTTTGCCGAATCCTTACTTGTAAGCATGAAATGGAATGTAATCCTGTGCAAATATAAAACAATGACCTTATAAAAGTAAGGAATCGGCAAAAGTTTAGGCGGAGTCATGTGTGTACTAGCGTAGAAACGGCTTAAAAGTACACCGATTATAAAAGTCGATAACATCGGCAATAGGACAAATAGCTATTTATACAATAAGTAACAAAATGAAGGTGATTTTCGCACTAGACGTTTTGCGTCTAGTCACGATTTCGCTAAATTACCCATTTATTTAAAATAAATTTTATTTAAAATAAAATTTTATCAAAATAAAATTATGAAAATAGTGCAGATACATACAAAGCTATCTTCTATAATTATATTTAATATTGAAGAGCTTGCATATTTTGAAAGAATAAAGTTAATCTACAAAATAGGAAACAACTTAATGAAAAACTGTCTAGAATTAAAACGAAGCAACCAATTATACCTTACAACCATAAAACCAGAAAAAGAAAAAGTAATTATGATACTTCTGAAGCAAGAATAAATATGGGGAAAAGAACTACGGAACATAACAAGTTACAGGAATACAACCTCTGGTACCAAATTATGTATGTTAAGGAAGCCGGAACAATAGAAAATTTCAAGAAATTAATTAAGCAAAATGTATACAGCGAAACGATGCAACAACAAAAACGAGAACTTTTTGTACTAATTTTGAACAAGTTACTAAAGAATTTTATTAATATTATAATTAACTATCTTTTCCTGTGTTATTTGTTTGTATGTTAAATAATTAAAAAATATATTTATTCCCGGTTCGATCCCGGGAGGAGTCTAGAAAGGAAAATTTTCTTTCTGACTCTCTTTCTATCTAGGACCGTATCTTGTGCTTCGGAGGGCACGTAAAGGCGGCGGTCCCCCTGAGTTGATGACTACCAGCATCAACAATGAAAAGGGTTACAGGCATATTCCCCAACACGGACTTAACAACCGTGGGGTCTTAATGCTTAAACCTTTCCCTTAGAGAAAGAGACCAATACCCAAAAGTGGGCGGAGAAGGCTATAACGGAAATATATTTACATAAGTACCTGTATGTATAATATTAGAGTCCTTTCCGTATATTAAAAGTCGAGCATTGCTTAATTATTATTATAGATCATGAACTATCATAAATCTCTATTAATATATTATGATGTGATATCTTAAAATTGAATATCAATATTTGATATATTATAAGATTTATTAGAATTAGAAATCAGAAGTTTATGAGAATTACATATATTCTGCATTTTTTCACAATGTTAGAACCTTCCTAAAATATCTAATCAGTGATAAGCTTCCAATTCGGCATAAAAAGAATATACAGACTGATAAGATCACTGCAAATCAAAAAGAAGTATATTAATATCTAGTAAAATTATTATAAAATGCATAATATACATGATCAGTAATAATTATGAATTTGTTTCACTTCGAAAGGAAAGGAGTTTGTATGCATCGCGATTGTATGTAAATCTGCGAACAGGTGACCACAGATTGCCGTTGGTGTCAGAGAGCCTACATTTGCACTGCTAATATTGTAATAAATTTTTACTGTGTAACATATTTAACTAAGATATCTTAAAATTGAATATCAATATTTGATATATTATAAGATTTATTAGAATTAGAAATCGAAGTTTATGAGAATTACATATATTCTGAATTTTTTCACAATGTTAGAAGCTTCCTAAAATATCTAATCAGTGATAAGCTTCCAATTCGGCATAAAAAGAATATACAGACTGATAAGATCACTGCAAATCAAAAAGAAGTATATTAATATCTAGTAAAATTATTATAAAATGCATAATATACATGATCAGTAATAATTATGAATTTGTTTCACTTCGAAAAGAAAGGAGTTTGTATGCATCGCGATTGTATGTAAATCTGCGAACAGGTGACCACAGATTGCCGTTGGTGTCAGAGAGCCTACATTTGCACTGCTAATATTGTAATAAATTTTTACTGTGTAACATATTTAACTAAGAATGCGTTAAGCAATTTGAGGTTCAATATTTTATATAATGCATAATAAATCTGTACCTCTGCCAACATTTATCGTAATTTTTTTATAATACCTTCAAAACTGCTATAAACGCAAAATCGCTCGAATTATGGATAATTGTATATTTTGTCAACTTCATAGGATAAATAATTAATATTGTTTTTAATAAAGTTTTCAAATTTTTACAAACTAAGTGAATTTGTATAACGGTGTCTTAAACTATAACTGTAAGTCGGCAAAATTTGACAATTTCACTTAGCCTGTAAAAATTTAAAAACTTTATTAAAAAACATAACTTCACAAGTTATTAAACGATTTATAAATAATTAATATAATATCAAATACCTTAAAATTGAAGAATAATATAGTAGTACTTGAGAAATTTCGTATTTGTTGAGGCCGGCTCGAGCGATACATTCAGCATAACAGAGTATAATAGGATTTCCATCAACATCAACAGTTCCTGAAAAAAAATGTTCCAACATTTTTATAAAATAATACTTATAAGTATACCTATATGATACATATTATGTATAATATTATATATTGTAATACTGTTGTAATATGAAATAATATAATATAGTAGCTATAATAAATTCCCAAATATAGGATATAAAATTATAATATAAAAACATAAATAAACTAGTAACCGACTGCATCATCACCAAAGTTCATTATAATAAATTAATCCCTATATTAAAAATATACTCCTATCAAGCATTTAATAACTACGAGTGTGTGTTTTATTTAAAATATATGAAGCAAATATAAAAATTAGTGTAAATTAAACCATTGAATGTTGACCATCAAAGTCCTTCAATATTATTCCGAGTAAACTATAAAGTTAAAAATTTTAACTTTCTAAATATATAAAATTTCAAACAAAATCCTGCAGTAAACTTGTTTGGTAACATCCACAGTTATACAGTGCAAAACATTAACCCAACATTTCATCATTTAGATCCTGTAAATAATGTGAAAACTTTGTGAGGCTGCTTTACAAACAATTTTCAACGTTAGAATTCTACTTGACATGAATTATGTCAAATTTGGACCCTAAGAATTCTTAAGGTGATAAGAATTACCTAAAGTTAGAGATTTCTTTACGCCTTAAGGAATTCTTAGCGCTTGGTGAAAACCAAATTTGACATAGAGCTTCTTATCTGAAAGTTAGGGAACTCCTAGCATTAGGAATTGGTTGGTGAAAACGATTGTGTCGCACAATGTCAAAGTTCAATCATTACTTGCTCCTGCGCATTTAGACAAATTAAGGAAGCATGCGTTTCAGCACGAATATGACAAAGTTGGTGTCACGAAAACACAATGGACTTACATGGCATTTTTCATATTGATTTTTGACCGTTGGCCATTTCTTTAAAAATATTTAAAATATAGAAAATTATAAGATAACCTCAAATTTTTTTAATTCAACGTCGAATATCTCTGGAAGGTCATATTGGTCATCGTTTAAATTACTGAATTATGCGTTAGTGATCTTCCAGCATCGGTCAAATTTGTTTAGTCTACGAAAATAATGTCTAATTAAGGTTTTTAATAAAAACTGCTACACCTATTAACTAAAATATTAAACAGACACTTTGTGGATAAATTCACGTTCGCTCGAGTTATTTCTAAGTTTCCGTTTACTTTTTGGTGGAAACGTCTAGAAGGAGTAAAACTCTTTTTGACGGCGCATATTTTGGTATCTCGAGTTGAACACTTAAAATATAGCAAAATATTAGTTCGTTATCTGCTATGTGTAAAGATCGAATGTCAAAGTGGAGCATTCTCTCAACCTTGTTACTTATAAGCAAGTCTAAATGTGTTGAAATTTTTATTATTATTTTTATTACTATTGCCTGAATTGTTAATGTGAATAAATAACCTGGCCGAGATTCAATGTATCCAGAACAGAACGAATTTTAATAGCCTCGCTACAAGAAGATTTCAAAAAATTTATATTCATATCGTCCATACAGTAGAACTCATCAGAGACATTTTGAGCTTCACAAATAATAATTTCAAATTCATTAAAAAAGGTAACTTAGATGCAGATGGTTAAAATTATACATACAACCAAGTGCACACTTTGTATTGTGAATAGATACATATTTGAACCAAGATTTTGTTTAATATTAGGAGAGTAGTACTACGTAAGAGTAAATTTTACGGGATTATGTACATGTAGTGCGCACATATAATAATGCTCAGTATAGAATTTCCTTAAATTACGCAAATTTCCTTAAATTGATTAATTTTTTACCATTTCATTTCTGACCATTCTCCAACTCTGCCAACCATTTATGCTACTTCTCTTAAACCAACTCAAAAAAACTACAATGCCTGGTTTCTAGGAACTAGATACTCAAAAGATTCTCAAAAAAATATGAGCTGAAAGCAAATTGAACGCTTTATTTTAGACCTCGCAGCTGAACTTTAAAATTCGGTTTTTGAATAGCGAAATTGGAACGTCGGAATTTGAATGCCAAAATTTGATAAGAAAATTTTGAATAACAAAAGTTGAATGACAAAATTTTGAAGCCTCAACGATGGCAGGAATTAGAGGGACAAAAATTAACAATTTAAATTAATTACCAGATGTCGGCTTTTAACTAATTGAAATATTTGTTCGCAGTTTTGAACTTTTTGCATGTAATTCGAACTCTTAGAAAAATCTAAATCGCTCTTTAATCCATGTGGTCGTCAGTTTCTTTAACTAAATTGCTGCGCTAAACTTAAAATTATTCTGATACGCAGCAGTTTAATTCTTGTGTGAAATTGGAAAGTGTTTTTATGAAGTACATACATAAAAACCTAAGAAAAGTTATAAGAACGTAAGAAAAAAAATTTATAGTTGACAGAGAATTCAGAAAATTCTATGATGATCGGTTCTTGGTTGACTTGAATATGATTCCACTTTGTAACACGTATCGACTGACCAATGTGAACGACAAACTGTTTTACTTTAATAATCATCAATTAAGTGCAATAAATTCTTAGTTTTTCGAGTCACCAAGATACTTGCTATATGGCTTACCGATAATGTGCGAATTCTAATGTCTTTGCGATAAAATAAATTTTCTAAATTTAAACATACAAGACTACAACGATACTGGCTTCATTAGAACTTGATAAATTTGACTCATCTGTCAGTTTGAGCTGACAAACATGCTTCCTTGCAAACGATTATTCACGGTCGTAATCCTAAACAAGTGTGGAAGACTCTTAGAAGTCTTGATGTCAAGAAGTCCCCGATTAATGATATTCCGGAAAGTTTTAGCGGACTGCGATGCTATTAACAAATTTTTCGTATCTATAACTAAATCTACAAAAGATAATAAACCTTATTGATTACTTTAGTAGCAATAAATTCAAGTCCAATATGTCTGACTTTCATTTTAAATTAATTGAGGTATCTGACGTCAATCAGATTATTGCTTCCATCAAGACCAATACAATTGAAGCGGATGGGTTTAAGGGAGAAACACCTTTAGACCTTTAGAATTTGAGTAAAAATTGGTTACGATCTACCGCTTTCAACGGATAGCACATCTGATCGTCAAATGAAATTGGAGGTGTGTGCGTCTGTTGTGATATATTATAAACGTTGGAATTGGTACTAAATGCATCCAATTATTTATAACGTGTCGAGTTGGTCAAGAAAGTTTCTGATACAATTCTATTTTTTACTTCTATTGGTGGAAATTTAGAATTCATGCAGTTATTGACTGTTGTGTCAGTGTTTGAAATAAAATTGTATTTTGCTTAACACGTTTATATATTGTAGGTAATATAAAATGCATGTATGTATTATGTATGTATGTCAAAAATGTCTCCTTTTCATTAGTCATGACTTTGTCACTATAACTATATTTATCTTTCCATTCGTATCTGCCAACACTATTGTAACGTAACAAAATCGGACGAAAATTTGATAATATGTGGATGGCATCAATTATTATTCCGATGTGATAAAATTTATCATATTCATCGCATCAGATACGTTTGAGGATTGATATCATCAAGCGCAAAGGGCTTTGTAATGAACAATAGAAACGCAAAAATGTGTACATGTACATTATATCTGTAAATGAGAGTTTCAGTCACCGAAATGTGGACTGTAAAACAAATTAAAAAACCACAAGCTGTGTTTAATACATTGTCCACATACCTAAGTAAAACTATTTTTGAATTTTAAATACATACTAAATTAAACAGAAACTTATTTCTTTTTGCAGTGAATAAATGCATGCAATATGCAAATCAATAATTTGTACAAATTGTTATGATGTTGTTGGCCTCGTAATTATTAATAATTGAAAGGATTAAAATGTGAAGTTGTCTCATACAAATGTAAACTGCAAATGAATTACCGATATTATTATAATTTTAAATTTATTTAAAAAAAATTAAAAATGAAGTAAAACGCCCTGTCGTTTAAGGTATCTATGGAGATTGAAAATGCAACAGTACAGGTAGTGGCGAGTTAGTGTAGGTGCACCACGAGATTGATCTATGGTAATCAGCACAGGTCAGGCGTTTGCAGGCCGTGAGAAATGAAACTACTCGAGCATTCGCAATCCAATAAAATGGATTTAATATATTAGAATTATTATAAAAAGCGTTAACCAGAACTAAATATTAAGTAGTTAAAAATATTAAGATTTGCAACAAATCAGAGTTTACATACATAATGAATAAGGTAGTGTCGCGTGTATGTGAATAGAAAATGAATAAAGAAAAAATAAACTAACAACCAAATGTATAATATAAAAGGTAAAATTTCTCATAGAAATTCAATTTGTTCCTTATAAAAATAATAGGACGTGTTTAGATGAGAATTTCTAAATCATTCTTCCAGTTTTTCGATACACTACGTTCCAGTAACGTATATTGATTAGCATATCACAGAGAAAATAGAAAATACAGGTCACGTTTATAGTATACTCGTAGTTATCTGATAATTTTCTGTAAAACACAATGCAACTATTATTGTAATTAAGACTTTGTTTTCGCTATATTTAAAATATAAGAAACATGACAATTTTGTGCTTTCTATTATGCAGGGTTCCAATATAAAAATAACCGGTAATACAGTAAACTCGTAAGACAAAATATTACGCTGATTAAATTCAAATCTTATATTATACAAAAGTGCAACCTTTGAAAATTCCCATCCAAGGCGATAGTATTCAAACGTAATTTTTTATAAACAGGGTATGTATTTTTTATAAACTTTTATTGGCGAAATTAACATTTTAAGTAAGTAAAAGCTCCTTATTCGCGGGGTATACGTTCCAAAATTATGCCGCGAATAAGGAAACCGTGAATATGGAATAGTGATTTGTATGGAAATGCAAGGGTTGGGTTCAAGGTACGAAAATAAAATAAAATAGATAAAAATAAAATCAGTTTAATCACATACCTATCATTATTATTAATTATTATTGTTTGAATTATTTGGTTTAAAATATTTAGTAATTTTTCTTGCTTTGCCGTCTTTAAAATGCCTTTTAATTCCGCATGGTATTCAGCTGTGGCAACTTCAATTTTTCCCTTTTTAAAAAGGAAGGTTTCTTTCCAAAAACGGGTCAATTTTAATGAAGTGATCCCACAGTTCATTTGCCATTTGAAACCTGCGGTCTGGTTTTTAAGGTGATTGTCATCGTATCATTGTAAGATGTTGAAGCTTGAAGGGTTTTAACATTTCCTGCAAGTCGGCTTTTTCTCAATTTTGGTCTCAATTTTTCTTCCGCGAATACTGAAACCGCGAATAACGGAACCGCGGATAAGGAGCTTTTACTGTACTACTTAAACTTAACTAATACTTAAATAATTTACCAACATGAATTGGATTACAGAAAGACATACAGAGTTTTGTACCTAATGCCTCTATTTATTCAAAAAAAAACATGTAATTACGATAAATTTTTTAACATTAACTTATTCGATACAAAACTACATACATAAAAATACAAAATATTGAAAGATGGTAAAAGTCAATTAACTTCTTAATTTAAGATGTACCGTCTAGGGGGGTTTTTAAATCCACCAAGACTTTCACCAAACAGCAAACGGCAGATCAGATAGATAACGTAGAGCGGGTCGTGGATTACTCTCAAATATATCAAAAAAAGGAATTATTAATGGGCGCGAGCAGTTTTTAAATAAACGTAATTTTAATAAACAGAAAAAACTACAAAAGTTTACTAAACAAAACTTTATGGTCAAATTTATTTGTGTTCTTAAAGGGAATGATATTATAAAAAAAGATGCTAATATTATTATAAAGAATTTCTGTTAGGGTAAGAGTGGGTCAAACGGACACTCTAAGGGGTTTTATAGTTATATTTAATAAAAGCAACATATCATTTAAGAACTAATTATTTGGTTTAATATCTCAATTATTAAGCTAACAAATGATGTGATTAAAGTTGAAAAAATAGAAACAGTTTTTGAGAACTTAACCTAAAACAAACATAAGTGAAAATGTCCGTCTGCTCCCACACTCCTGGGCAAACGGACATAAGGTTTAATATACGTTATAAATAGTTAAATTCGCACTTTTAGTCGCAATAAATGATGATAAGAACGCTATTCAACTTATCAGCTAAATTAAGAGCCATTTTATCTTTATTTACAGCAATTATGGCAAGATTCATATTTTCTTGATTCCACGAGCTCCTCTCTGTAGTTCTAATCCGGATCCGTACCATTTTTCTGTAAACATTGTTTAAAAAAAAAGCATAAATACTGTACTATCCGGTTCAATCAATATCAATCAATCAATATCAATTTCAATCAATATGTCCGTTTGCCCCGCATCGGAATATTTTTTTTTAATTCAAAATCTAAATATTAGGACAATGAAATTACGTGGCAGTAATTCCAAAGACACTTGGTTTTAATTGACCTAACTATAAGTTTTAAATTTTTTACTAAAATACTTAGATTCTAAATAATTTCTAACAAAAATATAACAACACGTTAATTTTACTTACATTTCCTATCACTCCTCACTTTTAACATGCAATAATAGCCTTAGATTGGAAAAATTTTAACAAATTACTTTCTTATTAATTACCTCAAATGTCAACGACACTAGTAATACTGCAATAATAACGCGGCACCTTTTCTGAAAGAACTTACAAATTTTTTTCTCAAAAAATGTCCGTTTGCCCCCATGTCCGTTTGACCCCATCTTACCCTACTATACCCACACGTATATAGCCATATATTTGTGTGTTTACAATTAATTCATTGAACAATGTGCACTGAAAATAAAGAACTTATAAGTTTCCGCTTCAAGTAACTTTAACAAATCTGACCGATGTTGGAAGCTAGTTTAATCTTAATTCGGTAATGTATCTACTTATGTTTGGACGATAAGAAACGCAAATGTCCGGCGTTGTAAATAATTCGAAAAATTATCTGACCTTAATTCGAGTGATTGATTTTTAGCAATTTGATGTGACTTTCTAGAACCTCTAAAATAATAAAATTGGTCCTCAGGATTTTCCAAAAATTGCAAAAAAACTCCAAAACTATTCCATCGAACGCCAGAATCAAAAACATTGATCTCTTGAAGATTGAAATTTGAACGACCCTGGTTGGAACGATCGAAATTGAAGTTATACTCAAAATTGATATTATACGTAAAGTTGGAGTTGTATTTAAAGTTGAAATTATACGTAAAGTTAGAGTAAAGGTGGAGTAAAGTTTAATATGTGGTTTTAGATTAAATAGACAAAATTAAATAAAAAATATATACACCAGATGGTCGGCTTCTATTAAATTAAAAATTTAGTTCGTTTCTAAAATTTTTCATGTATTTCGAACTAATATAAAAATCAAAATCGCTCTCTATCCAATATGGCGACCAATATCTTTAGCAACAAATATTTGATACGCCAAACTCATACTTGTGTTGTCAAAAATTATTCACCAAGGAAAACTAAAACGTTACAAGGATTAGGTACAAAGACAAAGGACTAGGTAATATCCAGCAGTAAAATCAGCAAAGTTCCGAAGCCACTGTTAGTACTCCGAGCATATTATTTGTTTTACATTGGAAGTAGCTTGGCTAGACTGGCCTCAGATGTGCCTGTTACCCTATTTTAAAATATTAATGCTGACAATTCATTAACATAGGATAACTACCGTTTTTACGTGACTCCCGAAGCACGACGACATTCAAAGTGAGCTTTACTCGGATTCGAACTGGGGGCCTTACGTTAGCAGTTTATCGCGTTAACAACTAGGACAATGACCGTAGCTGTCAATTATCTATATAATAACATGTATGTACATAAATAATAATTAATAAATAAACATTTCGTTCAATCTACATCTCTCGTGCTGTTCTATAGAAATAGAAAATTTTATCTATTATATCATGAAATTTGTGTTAAATACTTGAAGTTAATGGCAATCAGCAAGTGAATATATCTCCATTTTTGTTAAGGTGATCAAAGCCGCATCCGGTCAATCGGTTACGGGTGTGGATGAACTTCGACCCATAACTTCAGTTTCCGCATAGCGCTAGTGCATTGCAATATTATTTGTAAGCATTAATATGTAAAAATAATTCACCCTCTTACTAGGTCAATATGACAACTTCAGGAAATACCTACTACCTGCATTATAATGTATATCTATGTATATTTCATCTTATAAATTAAGTAATACACTACTGTATATTCATTGTAATAATTTTTGAATTCATGAAATGAAAATTAGAACTAAATTGACTTGTAAAATGTTAATACATAGAAGTAAAGATTAGACTCCATGCCATTATTATTAAATAGCATAGCATTCCTTGCGGAATTGAGCTGTCTTTTAAAGACTTACAAAATCCCTCTCAGAAGAGAGGGATTAGTCCTCTGGAGCGTTCCTCCCATACTTCTTTAAAATTGATATAATTTTTAGAATCTCAAAACATGAATGGATATTACATTTTATGTATTTGCATTATGTATCAGTTTTTGTAAAACATTTTTGATAATCAGAGGTAAAAACTAACATAGCTGTTCAATAATTAAATATTTCATTTCAAACGTTTAACTTCGTAAAGAAAATATGACACTTCTTATTAAATGGATAAAACTTATTAGCGACTTTTATTTATTTTACCTATCCACAATTCAATAATATCGTATATAATCTAGATGACATTATTTGTAAATTTAAAAATAGGGAGCAAACCGCCGCACCGCAGAGATAATTTGTAGGCTTCGTGCAGATACTGCTAGTAAAGTATTGATTTAATGAAAAACATACATAAAACTTTTTTTATAAAGAATTTAATTACCTTCAGTTTTGCATACCACCATTTTCGGTGTATAATGAAAAAAACGAGTTATAGCACAAAACCTATATTTAGAAGCATAAAAATACAAAATTAATGATAATTCCCGACCTTATAGGTAATCACATTTTTTATGTTTCTTCTGATCGTTAATCAAAACTATTAAATTAAAAATATCCGATGGATATTGTTTTGAGAAATTTAGTGGGCTTTTCGACTTGTAGCCTGCACTAAAAGTTGAAATTTATGAAATATTTTCTGGATTGATTTCAAATTACTCTTTCTTCTTTAACTTTCAAAACAAACTTCATAAACTATAAACAACTAGATATTTTCTTGGTCACATTATTATCAAAAAATAGCAATTTACGCAATAAGTAACAAAATGAAGGTGATTTTCGCTCTAGACGTGAAGACACGTCGTTTGCGAAAATCGGAAATTTTGTTACGCATTGCATTACTAGCTTTTTATAATTTCATGAAAAATTTTCAATCAAGTAGAAATTCGTCGGTTGATTTTTATCAAGAGGTAATGACACTCTAGGATTTTTAACGGATGCAAACTATTTTCTTTTTGCATTTATTTTATTTATTTATTAATTAAACTTTATTTATTAAACCTTAAAATTTATCTGTTAAAATTTCATATTGATATTCCAAATATTTTCGGAACTATAGCATTTAAAGCACAATAAGAAGTAGGTAATAACATACTCAAGTTTATGATATTAGAGCATTACAACTGTTGGTAAGAGATAATAAACTAAAATGCATCATTATTACTTTTAAAAATTAAAAATTCAAAGTGTAAAAATTAAAAAATTTGAATTTTTTATAAGTGTGTAGCATCCCTCTGCAATTGTGCATTAGCGTAGACCCCGATCACGAAAGCTGTTTCAAGTGGCAACGTTCTCGTCGATATAGCAACAAAAATCGCCGTATGTACATTTAACTGTAGTATGTGTAGTATTAAAAAATTTGGTAAGACAATCGAGCCCAATCTGTGCGTAAGCTGATGCACGCCGCAATAAGTTCTCGGAGCGATTGCTATCTGACGCTGCAAAAAAGGCTCGGCTGTCGTTAAAATCAGTCAGAAAGAAAAAAAAGCAGTACATTATTATAGAAGGTCAATTGTGTGGTTCAGGTAATGCGGATTAGAGGTAAATAAAAAATCTTCATCAAATAATGCTAACTTTAAAACGCTTTATCTCAAAATTACAATTTCTAAATTGGCTGGCAACATAATTTTAACAGATCTTAACCGATTTGCTTGAAATTTTATCTGTAGCTTTAAAATTAAATTATCTAGAGAAGTATGTAGGAATTTGACGTGACATCGTAAACTTGCTTGTTATAAACAATTTTTCACCTAATTTTTCAACAAAAATGGAAATTTGAAAGAATCGTGCACTATTTTTAATTTCCCTACGTACGAGATAATCCTACTAAGAACTGAAAAAAAATTTGTTCTTTTTTTTGTTTCTTTGGTCAAAAACTTCCCGGCCGCAAAACACTATTTATAAAGAGAGGTTTTTTTTGCTGAGATTTCCGCTGCAATTTTGTAAAAAAAACTTGAAATAAAAAATTATAAACCATTCTTTAAAAAATGTACAATAAATCCTTTAAACAGATTTTCTATTGCGTTTACTATAAGGCCACAAATAATTGTTACAATTATGCTGTTTTTTGTGTCTCTAGGGTGTCATTACCCTTAAATCTATTGTCAGATTTAAAATATTAATAGCTATTTATGGTACTAGTGTGTTATGTTACAAATAAGTCACGCGAGAAAATGTTAGCCCGCGAGCCCGTAGGGCGAGTGGGCTAATTTTCTCAAGTGACTTATGTAACTTAACACACGAGTGCCATACAAGATTTTATCCAATACCTCATATAACGATTTCAAAATTTTAAATTTGACGTTTTAAATTGTCAAATTTAAATTTATGTAGTATGTAAATCAAATTTAAAAAAAAATTTAATAAGTAGTCTGCCGTGTAGTAGAATGCCGTGTGAAGTTACTATGGTAAACGAATTAAAACAAATCAATATTGTCAACAAATTCATTAGAAATGGTTGAATTACAACAAAATATTTATATTCCTCAAGAAGTTGAGAAAGAAGCGCAAGCAGCATGTAAGGATTTAATTCCAAAAAGTCAAAATTTACTACGATAAAGAATTTCATCAATTTAATGAATGGAGTAAGCAGCGACATGTAATTGGAGTTAATGAAGATATCATGCTGGCCTATTTCTATAATTGCAGAAAAAAATTAGCACCTTCATCAATGTGGACGAAATATTCCATGCTAAGAAGTACTTTGAAAATATATAAAAATATTGACATATCAAAATACGGAAAACTGATTGCCTATTTGAAAAGTGTAGCAAAACCTTACAAGCCTAAAAAAGCGAAAATCTTGGAAAGAGAACACGTTGAAAAGTTTCTGACTGAGGCACCTAACAGTGAATACCTGATGATGAAGGTATTACATATTTATTATTGTTTTACTGAAGTATTTACTTGTTATTATTTTTTAGGTTGCATTAATAATAGGAATATCAGGGGCTTGTCGATGTGACGAAATTACAAAGATGACGGTTGATGATGTAGAAGATAAGGGAGGATATCTGTATGTTATGTTACTGGATACAAAACAAACGTATCGAGAAGCTTCACGATTGTTACTGAAGGGTTTTCGTTAAATGTTCTTGAACTTTACAGAAAATACGTATCTTTAAGACCCCAAATTATATCACATCGAAGATTCTTTCTGAATTACAAGAATGAAAAATGTACTAGCCAACCAGTTGGCATTAACACCTTATCTAAGATACCTCAAAAAGTGGCGTCTTTCTTGAACCTGCCTGAAGCTCAATTATATACAGGACATAGTATGAGACGCACTTCAGCTACTCTTCTGGCAAACGCAGGGGCTGATATTTTAACATTGAAACGTCACGGTGGTTGGAAATCATCCACGGTGGCGGAAGGTTATGTACAAGATTCAGTTTCCAACAAGATTGATATAGCCAAGAAGATACAGGGCCCGGTTAAACAAACAACAAATTATTCTTCACCCTCGACTACTGTTGATCAAACGGTTGGATCTGTTCATGATTCGTCAAATATGCTTTCTAGTACTACAACAACTATAACGTCCAATAACCCAAATCAGCCTGAAACCAATAACAGAACGATGTCCTTTAACTTCCAGATTAATGTAAATATTAATTAATCACGTTGATCTGTTTAATATAAATTAATAAAATGTATTAGTACGCGAGTGTTTTATTTTTAACTTTGAGTGAGCTAAAGCATTTTAGCGTGAGTTTTAATGTTTTAGCTCACTCCGTGACTTATACGTTAGTTTATTGGTTTAAAATCGCCATAGTTATGAGCCTATTATCATGAGGTATTGATAAAACATCTAATGGCATTCAGCAGCCCAGTTGCTAGAGAAATAAAACAAATGAACTTTGTTGTTTATAAATTAATTTTATGAATTATTAATTAAAAAGTACTATCAGCTTATTTTTCCGAAAAACCAAAGTAAATAAACCTTCAATGTTGTGGAATCAATACATTATGTTAAGAACTACAATTTTGCAGTAAGAAAATGTAAACATAAGTAAATTTACTGACCTGATTGCATTTTTGAAAGGGGAAGCTGAAGAATATCGATCCAAAAAATCCAGAATATTAACAACAGACGAAATAAGAAGATTTTTAACAGAAGCAGATGACCATATGTACATATTTAATTATGAAAGTTATTTAAACACGGTATTTTGCAAAAGATAAATTAAAATTGATTAATGTTTCAGGTTATATTAATCGTCGGAGTATTTGGTGCATGCCGCAGAGAAGAACTACATCGGATAGCGCTTCAAGATATAGTGGACTTGGGAACTTTTATAAAAATAAGTGTTCCCGATACTAAAACAAAAATTTCAAGAAAATTTACAATAACTGATGGAAATCTTAACGGAATGAAGTTATTACAAATATTTCGAAATTATTCTGGTCTTCATCCACAACACACTAATCATCGGCGTTTTTTTATTGGATATAGAAATGGCAAAAAATACATTTGGCAGCATACCAAAAAAACATCGCTATTTTTCTTGGTTTGACGAATCCTTACGAATTTACAGGTCATTGTTTTAGACGATCATAGGCATCGTTATTAGCAAATGCAGATATGTTAACAATTACACAACATGGAGGATGGAAGTCAAGTAATGTTGCAGAAGGAAGATCTATTGAACAAAAAAAAAGTATCTATGAAAATTTTTGGTGAAAAGGAAGATTCTACTAAGGTAATGAAAATTGGTGTGCCTTCGATCAAAGAAAACACAATAATAAATGTTTCTTCAGAATTGTTGACGAAACAAATTGAAAAAAATGTGACATCGGCTTTGTGCGCGGGTGTTCAAATTTCTAATTTAAAAAACTGCACTATAAATATATTTAAAAATAAAATCTGTTTGTATAAAAATGAATTTTTTTCATTTTAAATATGACATTATTTACACACTAGTGCGAAAATAAGCATTATTTCGATATTCAAATGGCAATCAAAATGTCATCATTATGATATGAAATTATAAAAATACATTGTTTTATTTACCTGGTAGATTAATCCCACTCATTAATAGTTTTTCTGGAATATCCAGTATTCTCTTCGGTCGTGTGGTTAAACATGACGTAGTTTCTGATACTTCTATAACAAATAAGATAGAAATTAGTTAGGAACTCTTATAAATAATTAGAAATGCTTACATAACAAAGAAAAAAAGAAACAATAGTAATATTTATAAAAACTCAATCAATTTCATTATTTCACCCTTTTGTGAACGATTGGCCAATGAAATTTAAAAATAATGCTAAATTCAACCAACTGACATTAATTGTTAGCAGGAACTATTTTCAAAATTGTATTTTAATGTAAATGTAAATTCATTTAAACCAGGAATGCGAAATATTAATGGTTAGTACATGTATACGAATGCACAATATTTATTATTGATTGCAAAGAATGAAGTCTAGCAAGTGATAATAAATTCAATTTGACAGATTTAGTTTTACTGACAAAATTAGGCAAGCACGAAGGGATGTAGTGAGAAGAAAAAATGGAAAAGCAGGATAGGAACCACTTTACTTAATGGGGCACCAAAATGGCAAAGAAAAATTTAATTTTGCTTTGAAACTGAAATCATTAATGTGATGCATGTATAATTTTTGTAGAAAATTTGAACTGTAACTCGCAAAAAACTGATATATCACACCCACCGAATGCATCAGAAATAAAATACGACCTCAAAAATGTTTGTTGTTCAAAACATTGTGAAAAATGTCTGTTGTATCGATATGATGATCTTTAGAATTGAAAGAAAATTCAGAGGTTCTGAAGCCTTTAAAAACGATGCATGTAGTCAATAGCTCAAAATCCATTCGTACAAGACACTTCCATTGGCAGTTCTTCCACGTGTAAAACTTTTTTTATTTTAACGATTTCATGAAATTCCTATTACACAATATTATAAGGAAATATTAATTTGAGG
Organism: Lycocerus yunnanus; assembly: GCA_036346125.1. Lineage (NCBI taxonomy): Eukaryota > Metazoa > Arthropoda > Insecta > Coleoptera > Cantharidae > Lycocerus > Lycocerus yunnanus. The sequence goes on along the minus strand of JARFIX010000008.1, from coordinate 1,418,684 downwards.
GTTTAGTTAAGAAGTTATAGATAAACATTTCATTTCAGGCTGGATAGGCTCCAGGACACCATTGGAGCCGCCCACGCCGCACCATCCTGGCGGGCGATTTCAACGCCAAGTCGCCGGAGTGGGGTCCCCTCGCACGTGCCCGCGAGGGAATACCTCAAGAAATCTTTTCGGCGTTGGACATGGGGTGTGCAACCTAGGCACAATCCCAACTTTCTCCAGGCCGGCCACGGTCAATCGTGCAGGGTCCGAATCCATCGTGGACCTGACCGTGGCGTCTGCCGACCTACTCGGAGGCGTCCAAGACTGGCAAGTTTTGGACGCCGAATCGCTAACGACCACCGCTATATATCTTTTGTGGTGGAAGCGGCGAGTAGGCCCAGCAAGTCACCTAGAGGCTGGGCGGTCGGAAGACTGAGCCTGGATAGGTTGCACGCCTCCTGGACCGAGAGATTGAAGGGTTGGGGCGGTGGACGCCCGTGGGCTTACGGAGGCGTTGACGCGCGCTTGCAATGCGTCGATGCCAAAGAGAGTCGACGGGCGGCCCCGGTTACTGGTGGAACGACCACATCGCCGAGCTGCGAAGAAAGTGCCAGGCCGCAAGGTGCAAATACCAGCGCATGCGTGCCAGGCACGGCGAAGAGGAGCTGAACCTCATCTACAGCTCCTGAGGACCGCAGAAGAGAGCTGCGCTACGAGATCAATAGTAGCCAGCGCGCAGCTTGGCAGAAAATCATCGAAGATGTGGATGCCGACGTGTGGGGAGTGGGGTATAAGATTGTAAGAAAAAAACTGGGTCGCACAACTATCCCGGGCCTCACTCCCCAAAGGATCAGACACGTGGTGAGTACACTTTTTCCAAACCACCACGGCACGTCGGCCGAAGACCTCCGTGACACCGGTGGACCGGTATCCCCCCCACACCTGGACCAGGAAGATAGGGGAGACGAATTCTATCTAGTCTCCCCGGAAGAGTTGCGGGCGGCTATTCAAAAAACGCCCGCAAATAAGGCTCCCGGCCCTGACGACATCCCCGCAGAGGTCGTGAAAGAGGCGGCCACCAGGCACCCGGAGCCGTTCCTCGGGCTTTTCAATCAGTGTCTGAGGGACGGCGTCTTCCCGGGTTGCTGGAAGAAAGCCAGGCTCGTCCTGATCAGGAAGGGCAATAAACCTTTAGATTGCCCTTCTTCCTATAGGCCCATTTGTCTCCTGGATCACTCCTCCAAACTCTTTGAGAGAGTGATCCTGGGCCGATTACAGGGCGAGCTAGAACGGCTCGGCGGTCTATCGCCGAGCCAGTACGGCTTTCTAAAATCAAGATCTACGGTGGACGCTCACGACCATAAAGGCCATCGCGGAGGATGCCAGGAAGGGACGTGGAGGACGCGGCGTTTATGCGCGATGATCACCTTGGACGTAAAGAACGCGTTCAATACGGTCAGGTGGGAGCGCATAAACGAAGCGTTGAGGAATTGGGGTGGCTGCGTACCTGAGGAGGATAATTTCTAGTTATCTCTCGGGTCGCAGCCTCCAAATAGATGAGGCCCTGTTAAGGGAAGAGGTGGCGATCGCGTGTGGTGTGCCGCAGGGCTCGGTGCTCGGCCCCACCCTCTGGAACATCTCGTACGACGGCGTGCTGCGCTTACCACTTGCGCAGGGGGTCAGCATAGTGGGCTTCGCCGACGATCTTACGCTCGTGGTCGTCGGTAAAGAGGTGGCCGAAATTACATCTTCGGCCAACCGCTCCATCCAGATAATTTCCGATTGGATGGAGGAAAGAAGCCTCGCACTCGTGCCGGAGAAGACAGAGTTTCTGTTGTTTTCCGGTAGGAGAAAGCTGGACCCAGCCGTCATCCAGATGGGTGGAATTTCCATCTTTCCGGCCGACACTGCAAAATGCCTTGGTGTCACTTTTGACAAGGCACTGTCTTTTCGCCCCCACATCTGCGCGGTCGCCAAAAGGGCCGAAGAGGTTCTCGGCGCTCTGACTAGGCTCATGCCTAACATCGGTGGGCCTAAGGCCAGCAGTAGGAAGATCTTGGGCTCCGTAATCCATCCATCTCGCTTTACGGAGCCCCGTATGGGCGGATGCGCTGAGGTACGATTCGTACCGATTACAGTTCAGCGCATCCAGCGGAAGGTGGCTATACGTACCATCAGCGCCTATCGCACTATTTCCACAGATGCGGCGCTGGTGTTAGCCTCCATGCCCCCATACATCTGCTGGCGGAAGAGCGCCGGGACAATTACGGGCCGATAAGGCCCAAAAGGCGGAAAACCGGCGCCTCCTTCAACGAGGTGGCAGGAAGTTTGGAGGAATCCGGTATGGGAGGTGGACATACACCCTCATACCGGATTTGGACGTTTGGGTGGGAGGACCTTCGGAGAGCTGAATTTTCATCTCTCACAGGCCCTATCCGGCCACGGATGCTTCAACGAGTATCTACAGAGGATGGGAAAAGCAGCGAACAACAGCTGCTTTTACTGCGGTGAAATCGACACCGCAGAACATACCATCCTCCGTTGTAGCGAGTTCGTGGCCGAGAGATCCGAATTGAGGCCAGGCTCTCCGAAAGGTTATCTCCCAAAATTTGGTGGGGCTCATGCTGCTCTCCAGCGAGAATTGGAGAGCTGTTGACTTGTACGTCAACAGCATTCTCTCCAGGAAAGAGCAGTATGAGCGGGATCTGCAGCGGGCCGAGAGGGCCGTGCAGTAGCTGGGCTGCATTTGAGGCAGCGCCCCATTCGGGGCCACACGCGGGGCACGTGTTGGTGTGAATAACAGGTACACGTGCCCCAAGCGTGAAATAGGGAGGGGTTTTAGTGGGTAAGAATCACACTACCACCCCAATAACATCGGGGTGGTGTCTTTTGAATATTTCCCCCCCTCTAAAAAAAAAAAAAAAAAAAAAAAAAAAGAAAAACATTTCTGAAAACCTTCCGGTTTTCATTAAACTTTCTATGTTTAAATATGCAAGATTTTTAAGGTGGCAAATAGTATCAATTATTTTCAAACACTACTGGTAGATGACTCTGATATCGATTGATCACTAGATAATGCGAGCAGCAAAATTTATCGACGCCTGTATTAGTTCGTACTTTTTTCCGCTTACCTATTCAGAAAATAGTTTTAAGCACAAAAAATGCTTATATTGACAACTTAAATTGTAAATCTTTTCGACATAAAATAAGATAATATACTGTACTATGCGCGTGCCATCTATGAAACATTTTCCAAACTGCAAATAGCATAAGCAGGATAGGGATTAGAAGAACCACGATTAATTTCGTTACTAATGAGGTTAATAACAGATTTTTAAACTGCAAACTCTCAAATAGATAATTTGTAATAACATACTGTAAATACAGCATGATTACTTTACTATTTTCACTACAATAAATAAAAGAACTGAACCGTTCCGCAGGCATGTTTTGTTTATTTATTTATTCATTAACTATAAATGTTTTTACTTGTAATTATAATATATTATCGACAAATGTTCAAATATATCATGTTGCAAATTTGAGCACGGTACGTTATATATACTCGGTTTTTAATTGTGGTTTGTTCTTATGGCCAAATAACATTGGTATTTGCCACCTTAAGCTAAATTATTTTCACGATTATTGCACGATTGAAAAAGGATAATTTTTAATGTTTATTGTATGTACTTTGAGTGGACATAATTTATATTATGACAAAAATCGTAAATTCTTTGTAAGAAAGTAATTTAATTGTGAATTTGTAGATCTGATTGTACGAATTAAATTAATAGAACATTTTGAAAAGAAACATAGGTTATTTTTGCAAAATATTTAGAATTGTTCAATGGTGGAAACATTCTAGCTTATTAAAATTTATTATTGGACTTTATTTCCTCTTATTACCTTGACTTTGTGAAGTTTTTGTAAATATCAAATCAATCAATCACTGGTTTTCCATTCCTGTCGGAATATAACCACTTCCATTCTAAATATCCTCACAATCCGTTTTACAAGGCGGATTACTCCTCTGTTTTAACCCAACAGGAGCGTATGGAGTTCGAACCTGTGATTACTTATCCGTAATCATTTAAGTCTTCCAGCACGCCACTCTGCTGGTTGTATAAAAGCAATAATTCAAAGCACACAGACTGTGAGCCTAAAAAAAATTTGTGGATGTATGTATATCTTCGATAATTATGGTACATACACTTTTCCATAAATTACGAGACCGCGAGTTTCCATGAATTAATCTGAAATCGGTAATAATTATTTAATTGTTACATGCGTTCAACTAACCATGGTATAAAGCAAATATCAAGCTTGATAATGATAACTGCCAACAGTGTCAAGAATGAAAAATAAAGCAAATGCTTACGATAAAAAAATATTATTGTACTTATGAATTGGACCAGAAAATTATGGGTTACACTTGCATACTTCACTATATTTGTTGAAATTAACGGCGTTAGTATAGGATACTGTACGCTAAACGGTACACCTATTCAGTAAATGGCGCAGTAAACAAACGTGCCCTATGTAGATACTTTATTTTACAGCAGAGTAAATTATGTAGGTACCGAGTTTATTCTGTATTAATGTAATGAGTTCACTGCACTCGTAAAATTCAACAAAATCTCGATAACCTTGAATTTAAAAGAAATGAGAACGTACCGCCAACATAATAAATCAATAAAAATTCGTTTAAGCAGGTGAATATAACGTAATTTGTATATACCAACTTAATTATAGGTTGGTGTTGATAAAGTATTATAATAAAATATTTTAAATGTAAAAGTACAGCATAATTTTATCTTATGTACCAATAATTATTTATAACACAAAAATTAACGCAATTATTAATTATTATCTGTTTTAACTTCTTCCATTACAGAAATCACGCATTTATGTTTCACTTTCAAATAAAACTCTCTAGAAAATCATGAAATTTATAATGTTTGCATAATTATTAACTGCACCTAAACGTGGGAAAAATAAAGTAGGATTTGTAAACACACCAAATTTTTGATGAAGTCAACATCTGACTTCCGTCCATTACTAAGGTACGGCAAGGATAGTACATCCGTAATAACCAAACACAATTAAATAGACAATACAAAATGCTTAAAATAGTAAGTACAATAATTTATAAGAAACGTACCCACTATAACCAGTGTTCTTAATGTGTTGTAGGTAAAACATCAGGAAAACTGTGCTAACGAATTCAACATTATTAAAACTTAGAATTTAAAAGCAAAAATTAAAATCATATATTTGATTACACTAATAGCAGACTAATTTGTTTAATTCGGATGTGACCCATGAGCAGGAATTATTGTATGCGTAAAAAATTAGTGTTTACAGTTCCTTCAAACTTTCAACAATTTAAGGTTAAGAATCTCCGTTGACAGCCAAATCGATGTGAAAATTGACGTACGGCTTTTGAGTTTACATTGAAAGGATCCGACAAAGTATTTATTACTTTCTGTTTCTTTTGCAACTGTTTCTTTTCGTAAATATGAGTATTTAACCAAATCTTGTGCGTTAATCCTCAAAGCAAATGACTACTCGAATTTACAGATTACTATCCAATAGATATATCTCTTGGTGGAGAAAACAATCATGAGAGGTATTCTGTCTCATACACAGCGTTTTATAAAGTACATGATATAATTTATTATTCAGTAATATCAGATGCACTATGAATATCGTGACATAACCATCTGATTTCAGCATCAACATTAATTAATTATTTAAATTGAAAATTAGTAGTAGCAAATATTACGACAAAAACACAACGGGTTAGGTCGGTGTTCTGTAACTCTTCCCTTACGCAAAGATCTTTTAAAAAAATAGTAACATTTATTTTACAACATAGGTACACCCAAAATGTTAATATATTTTTAAAATAGTTTTTACATGGTTGGTTTCCCATGCTTTACGTTATAATCCCTTCATAAGAGATTAGTTGCAGAATAACGACATTGGGTCTTTTATTCCTTTTTTTTCACTTCCAAAAGCTTGATTTCCGCGTAAAATTATATAAAAATGTGTCTATATTTTATAACTTTGATCGTTTTATTTTATTCAAAATAAAGTATCCAAAGTCCATTATCCACACTCGTTTGACTAGCGATTATAATCTTAATTCATATTCATTTTTCCTGGCAACGACTGTGGATAAGATTTATCTTTAATCTCTGTTAGATGGAGCTAGTATTATTAATAATACACATTTCTGTCATAACAAACGTCAATATTTATTTAAAATGATTTTCAAAATTTCTAGTGAAAATAATAATTCTAACCCAGTTACGTAAATATTTCAGTTATTTACTTCAAAATAAATTTAAAGTAAAGTTTATCATGGTGCAATCTGTTTCATCCACCGATACATTTTTTCGTCCACATTCTCCATCAATAAATTTTATTCGTACTGAAATAGAATTAGGCCGAGATTATCAGTATAAGAAAGCTAAAATTCGTCGAAACTCCCTAGCTGCAGTAGGGCCTCCAATAAATTATCAACATCTGTGGGACAAATATCAGCTAACCAAAAATTGATGAATTTCAAATATTGCATCAAAAAATTGAATTTAATGAACATCTCAAGTTAAGAAAATTCGCTCAAAGTAAAACAATTATCGACCGTAATGCAATAAGTAAGAAAAAGTACTGGGAATACCTATCTACGCCACGTCGCCATTTAACACCTTGCGAATCGCATGAAAGTAATTTAATCAAGAAAAAATCAACAGTTAGCAACGAATGTTCTCCTCGATTACTTCAACTGGCAAAACCTAATCAACGTCGCATTTTATTCAATTGGAAAGATTATGAAACAATTTTACCTGTACCTTATCTTGCTCATTTGGAAGAATTGCTATGGCAAGATATTAATGTAAACCCAAAATTTGCAACTTGTTATTTTAAAACTTTAGATAGAAAAAAGTACAAAAAACAGTTATTACTTAAAAAGCTCCGTAAAACGAAAAAAAATACGCATCAATTGGAAAGAAAGAAGTGGTTACAAGAACAAGTAAATACGACAGCAGATTTGATAATTAATTTATTTAAAAATACCCCTTCAATTAATTTAGATTTTAAACAAATGCTTTTTTCCCAAACAATTTTAATAGATCTTGTTAAATATGACTATTTGAAACGCCAACCAATACGTGGAACAAATAACCCCTATAGTAGATCGCTTATAGATATTATTGATCAAGCCTCTATATGGATCGATGTTATTACACATTATATTGATGTGCAGTATACGGAATCAATTAGCGATTTACTCCAAATTCCATCATTATCAGATATACAAAGTGAAGTGGAAGAAGAAAAGGAAGAACATGAAGAAGAAAGTGAAGAACAGGAAAAAGAAAAGCAGGAAGAAGAATACGACAAAATTAAAGAAATACCGTTGACGGTGATAGAACTGGATCACATTGTAGAAGTTGATGAAGAATACGAGGAAGATTATATGTTTAACGATTAACTTTAAGAATGATAAAACTCGTTTTAAAATTCATACATCATAAGTGTTGTTATCCTTATCATAACAGTTTGTTTCGGGAACAGTTTCTAAAGGTATTACAAATTCTCAAACTCTCCCGCAGAGATTAGTTTTAGCGTAGTTCAGGCAATTTCAACACATTTTCAAGTACTACTAAAAAGCAAAGAAAATTAGGATTCAGTTTAAAGGAAAATTTAAAAATTGTATAAACTATTAATTACTCATTGGTATGTATGTATGTTTAGGTTCTCCACGAATAATAAAAAAAAATTATTTTATGCTTTTATTTGTCCTTAATTCATTTCTTAACAGCTAATAAATTTTATTAACTGTCTTTGATGATATATTTCGAGAATTAAATATTTTATGCTTAACAAATCTAATACCGATGCGACTTAATTGAGTAGATAAAATAAATTAAAAAATTAATCGTTGAGGAATGGGTAATAATGTACAAAAATAAATAAAAAAAAGTAATACACATTATGCAATACAAATGCAATAAACCGCCGCCAACGTTTTATGAAGAATTACATGAATATACAATATTATTTCATATGAATCAACCCACGCATTTGCAATTTGTAAATGTATATAAATTACTTCTTAATAGAGTGGGCCAAGTTGTTACATACTTTCGCTATTAAATAAACTTACAAGAAAATTCTTTCTAGATAATATTGACCTCCAGTAGTTAAAAATAGCAAAATTAGAACAAAACGAAAATTTCTATTTAATAACACCAATATTGCATTTATTTGTGAATATTGTACTAAACCATGTGTGTTGAAGTTTTTCTTTATAATTTTAATCTCTAAATCTCGAAACCACACCCAATTAATATGACTTTTCTATTAAGAAGCCTATAGGTGATACAACAAAAATTTAAATTAGTGAATAATTATATTATGAAATCAAGTATTAAATTAAAATAAATATAAGTAATCGATTGCTTCGTGGTTTGGGTAGTAAAATGTGATAAAAATTCCAATAGTTTTTCACTCAAAAAAAAAGATTGCACAAAAGATGTAAAAATTAAGCCTTTTTCGAACAGTCAACAGTGTTTAATTAAATTTATCATAATTTTTTCTTGTTAGAATTCACAGAAAAATTAATAATTTTTGAGGAAAATGTATAATTAGCATTTTATTGAAAATTTTCATCAAGAGTTTTAAAATCATTAATACAATGGAGCTAATTTATATTTTAAATAGTTCAAATTACAACAAAAAAATATATATGTATTTGTATAATATACTATATGTTTTGTAATGTCCGCCTCGACAGAAATAAATAATTGATTGTTAATTGCTAAATAAACCAACCTGAATTGCATGTAAATTGCCAACGGTAGATGAAATGCCACCTGTGATGTACCTACTTTTGCTGCTTCTTTAACTGCAATCTTGAAAAGAAAACTTCGCTTCTGTTACTGTGAATAAACTGTTTTTGAATTTTTAAATAAACTCCCGCAAAAACTTGGCGTTTTGTGTTGAAATCTGTATTAATAATATTTTTACAAAAGTTGACTAAAGATGTCACCAAAGTAGTTTCTTTCTTTATTAATCTATTGTGTAGTGATGTGTTCGTGTTAGGAATAATACTAAGAAAACAAGTGGCCATTTAAATTAAAAATTACTTAAAACTAATTAAACTAAAACGTTGTAAAATCGTTCATGTTATACGTTTTTAAATTATTAAAGAAATAACAAACCGGTGCACGATCAGCTGATTACCAGGTCATTGCTTCCTCTTCAATACGCAGTGGTTCCAAACATGTAATCTTGTTGGACATCGTCATCAACATTCTCACAGGTAAATACGAAATTTTCTTTAATAACTTTTTCTCCGTTGCACTTTCTTTAAATCACTTTTTGTTACATAAAATATCTATAGCGTCACTAGTAGTTGCATGTTGTATGTCGACAAAATTATTTTATAATTTATTGTTCATTTTGAAATTTTTTTAGGAACGAAATTTTTACGTCCTATCTGGGCAAGTGAAAAAAGTCCACTCATCGTATTTTTCGCATCGCGAAGCCTATTAAATTGAGGATTTCTTCTTTATAACTGGGTTTTTCCAATAAAAACTCGATTCCAATTGGCTGGGTGAACTTTTCTTCCGGATCTTCTTTAAACTTTCACGAAAATTAAAGACTACTAAACCGTCCCGCACAAAATTGTTAGAAAAATTCTAATTATACTGGTCGTTCTACAATCTACTGTCAAAGTACGAAATCTTTCTTTGCATCCCATGTTTATTTTCACATAATTTGCCTATTCTAACCACTTGCGTAACACTTAGTTTTTAATTCCCCATCTTACAATACTAATCTCACTTAAATCCTTATCCTATTAACAAAACTATAACTAAAATTAAAAATCTGACATCTTTGTAGGTTACAAATTCACATTTTTCAATGTAGAAGATTCAATTTTGCATCTACCATCCTCATTTGGATAGCAAATCGTTCTACAAATTATTCCTCAACTTTTGGTATGCCTTATGACTAATTACAATTTTTATGTTATCTAAATCTCTCTTTTTTAGATTTTCCGAAGGATGAAATTTTCCTTTGCTCATTTTAGCTTTATTTGAAACTTTTGGATTTTGGATTCACTTACAATAGTGCCAAGAAATGCGGACGCTGCTATTGGATATGCAAAACAATTCCAACTTTTATCTGTGCTACCCGTAGAATGAAATTTAACTTTTAGAATGCTAACTGCTTCCGACAGCTTATAAAATGAAATTTTGTGTTCAAAATGGCCAATGGTATGCCATGAACCTTCTATAAATGCTACATGCCAAAATTAACAACCCGTTCCAACAAAAGTTCCATCCGAGGTTGCACTTCATCTATCGAAGCTGCGGTTTTTAACCGAACGATGCAATTTACTTTCTTAAGGTTATTTATCTTAGTTTTTAAGTTGATAACATGACAGTTTATACAATTGATTAATAATAATTCTCTTAAAATTTTTGCATAATTATCCAACAATTAATTGTCTTTGTAATTAAACGGACAACTGCAATATATTTTGTAATAGATAGCAGCGCCAAAATTTGAATTTGAGGAAATAAATAAAATTAATTAAAAACAAAAATTTTTAAATAAGTTTGTAAATTTTTAGAAATGCAAAAAGACAAACATAGTCAACCTGAATTATAATGTCCTGAATTGATGTGAAAAAGGTGTCCACTTGTTAGATTTTCATTGGCCCATCACCTCAACTATATTTTCTTTTCAATATTTTGTAATGTTAAAATATAATATGTATGTGCACAATTTTAAAATCTAGAAGAACTTGAATGGTGGTTTTAGTGTTCTTTTTATATAAATACTACATACATACGATATGTATGTGCGTTCTAGTCTTTGAACAGCTTGATCTCGACCTTCTCTCACATATTCGTAATGGATGTTGTGTTATAGTATCTACAGACACAGGGGACCTACAGTTTAACAAGGATTTCAAGTCTTAGGAAGTATGTACCGGCAATTTGTGAGAGAGTACAGTCGGAGAAATCCGGTAGTTTGGTTCGGGGATTCAACCCAAGGTTAGCAATCGATGGTGCTACTGTGCACCATCTCATCTTTAAATAACTATAATCGTCTTATTGTCAAACCAACCAAAAGTAATAGAAAATTTTATTTTAATTATTGTTTTTCATGATTGATGCATAATACTAAATATTATAAGCGTTGGTATAGCACCGCAATGTCTAGGATAGACAAATATCCCATTTTGGAATTAGAATTGTTCATTTTTCGAGAATTTATTTATTTTTAAGCAATTTTTTCTTTTCTGACTATTTTCAATGTTGTGTGTTTTACTTTTTATCAGAATTAGAAAGTGTAAATCTTTTAAAAATATAAATGTTGATCTACTGTAAATAGGAAATAACCACAATAAAAGTTGAAGAAAATGTGACATGCAGTATTAAATGATAAACGTTTATCGTGTTCATTCTATTGGTTGCTACTAAATACCGTGATTACTTAAATGAAAAACTATAACATATTATGCGGTATTCTGAAAATTTGTACACGGAATGCATATACTAAATGCATTTGCTTCGTACTAGCATGTACTAGTGCAATTAGGATTTTGTTATAGAAATTTTAAAATCATTGAAAAAATTTTAAACCCAGATCTTTCGCAGCTCATTTTACATTAGATGGGACCTCCTCTTAATTTCACTTGTTCCTCTTTTCGCTATAATCACATAGACTGATATGCGAGTAATTAGACTTAGTAACGTTTTTATATGACCTTGTTTAATAATGTAAATACATAAATAACATAAATAGAAAAACCTTTACTTACTAGATTTAAGAGAGTCTTTATCGTCATCTTCATCACTATCGATGTGTGGAATGGCCCCAACAAACTGAAACGTAGGAGTGGTTTGTATTGAAGTGTCTTTTTCAACAAACGTTGATTCCGATAGTCGACATGTACAATGACAAGAGCATGTGCTGCCAATTGTAGGAACAAAATCTAAACATTGGGGACATGGATTTGATAAATCGTCTAAAGAAATTCTTTCTATCACATGTTCTACAGATACTAGGAGATTTTGTAAGAGATCATATAACTGAAGTCCTTCGGTATCTGTACACAAAATATTTTCCAAGTCCATCGAAGACGAAAAAGTTGAACACATAATTTCATCAAAATTTTTCAATTCGGCTAAGGTGTGGCAGTGAATACTAGAATCTTTTCTCCAGATTAGAGCAATTTCTAACCCGATTGAACTTCGATTTTTAATACATAAGTAGCAGTCTTTATGTCGAATAAGATTTGGCGAAAGTGTACCCAAGTGAATTATTACTCCGGATAATCCAAGCGATAAAGGCCACCCTGATAAGTAATTTGATTTTGAATTTTCATTCTGAAACAAAAAAATTTTAAATTAATTTAATTATAGACTGAAATTAATTTTATAATTAGAAAGTTAAGGTTTTTTATAGGTAAATAAATTATAGTTTTAACAAAAACATATTATGTATAAATTACTAGAAAATATACATATTAAAATTTTCCATTTACTTCTAGCTACTTACTGAAGTAGCTCAATAATTTACATGCTATTGTTTAAAAGACGAGCTTTTGTAGGATAACGAAGAGTTGGTACTCCGAGTTTCAGAACCTAAACGTCGATGGAGTGAGATAAAGTAAATATATGTGGTAAAAAAATAGTAAATGCTGTAATTACGCATTAAAAACAAAAAAATATGGATTTCGAGGAGAATTTTTTTTTATAGAAGTGAGGTTATAGGACCACAATCGGTATTGAATTAACCGATTATTCTATACACGTAAGATCACAAAACGTAAGCAGCACACCATATCAATTACAAAGAACATACAATGACAAAACAACACTATAATAACAATGAAATAGATGAAAAACCAAAAATTATAGTAAAAGAAGATGAGATAAAACAGTATAAAACAAACTGTAGAAATAATAAAACGCCCAAACAAAAACAGATACAAATATTTTTTTTAAATATTGCATTCCATGTGATGTCAAGACGAACATAATGATGAACGAAACGAATAATCCTTACCACTGTTGCAATAAATTAGTCTATCCATTAGTCTCTACATTAGTCCCTCCTGAATCTAATATTTATATTTTAAAAAAGTTATACTTGTACCTCTCTCCTCTAATCTTCTCAATCACAATATCTTAGGTGAGGCGCCTTTTATTGAAATGTTTTAAGCTAAATATTTTTAGCATTCAGTAAGTAGTTGAACCCATTACAATTTTGAAGTTTTGTAACAATTTGCAATTGCTTTATTGATATATTCATGGATCGTTAAAACACTGTGCGTTTTGTAAAACAGAATTTCTCACGTAGTCAAATGCATTAACTGCCATTCCGGGAATTATTCATAAATATAATATTTGTACTTCACTCAGGTACCCGTTACTTGCGTTACACCAGTTTATGTATAGAATTTTGTGATAGTTCATCAAAAATTTATAGAATAAATTTATTCTTCATTTCAGATAACCTAATATATTTTTTTATATAATCACATATCGACGGTTAAAAGGCAAAAATGTTATAAACGACAAATTGTTAAAGTTGAAAATTTGTGAAGTAAAATTCATAAAAGAATATTTAGAAGTACTACATGGTTTACATTAATATACTACATAATATTATTAACCATAAGTAGTCGATTAACCAATCGATTAAATGAAACTTCAGCACTGTTGCATTGTATATTAATTAGTACATTTACACACAATTATTTATGTTAATGATGTTAATTAATAACAAAAATTCAAAATTAATAATTACATATCGGATTTGTGCTGCGAAAGCAAAGTAGATTTAATAAATAATACGAAATATAGAAACCCTATATCTATTTAAGAATAAATTAATAAAATAAATTATAAGTAATATGCTCCAATAAAATTAGATCACAAAAATTAAAATCGATTTATAAATAATAACGAAAATTATTATAGAAACTTGGTATATTTTATTGGAGTCAACTTAATTACGTTTACATTATTCCACGCACTCAAAGAGCGACACAAAATTAAACAAGTCTTAAGTAAACATAATTGACACTAATAGTCTTTAATTATCGACAAAATTGTCAAGAAATTATTAAAACGTTTGCAATTACAATAACTTGTGAATTAATGGTCTACAAACAGAACTACGAATGAACTAATAACGTGGAGAAATCGTTTACGCGTGGCAGCTGCAGCGGTAGATAGACAATAATTATACATCACGATTTAAAAAATACAACAAAAAAAGGTAATCGAAAACATTTAATAACATAAAAATGTACATATCACTACTTATTAACAATTAAAATTAACCTTATGTTAAATTTATCGTTGTAGTAATCACACTTATGTACATCAACCAAATGTTCTAGTACAATGACGACGATAAGGCCCGTATGCCTTACGGTACCACCAAACCCATTAAAAATAAATATACGCGATCACGGACTTTTTTATAAAAAATTGCATTCATTACTAAATTGTCCATATATGATTTTCTAGTATTTTAAGGGTTTTCGCAGACTTTCTAATATTAGATTACGCTCTTTTAAAAATTCATTTAGTCGTACATAACTGTTTCTATTTTTATCTAACCTTGCAAGAAAACTTTTGGTACACTTTGGTTATAAAATGTCGCAGTGAATTTACAAAATTTGAATATTTTGGGTTCTTTACATGGCTACTAACCGACAACAAATAGATATATTGCAGTACTGCAGTCCATCAGCAGTTTTCGTTCCACTCAATAGAGGGAGTTTTTAATTGGAGAAGGCTGAATTTTCCAATACAGGTTAAACTTCTTCCGACATCCTCCTGGTGCGGAAGCGCAGTTAAATTGAAGATCCTTCGTGTTTACCTTAGCTTTATAAAATACATAATATAGTAGAGAAAAGCTTAGTCATCCATGTATTGAAACAAAAAATAGAATCGAATCAAATTTATTTTAATAATAATTTACCAAAAATTCTAAAACGGCAATTCTTTTAATATTAAATATTTAAAATAACTTTTAAATTAAAAAAATTTTTAATTTAAAAATGCAAAATATTTTTAAAATTCTCTATCTTAATCACTACTAGATGCTATTAAAGTAATTGCCATAAGAGTGTACCCTGTAGATAATATGTAAAGTAATGTAAATGATTCCAATCGTGGGAACGTGCATTATAAACATCTTTATATTAAAGGAAAAATTTTAAAACCCGGTCACCTAAATATCTTCACGAATCTGGAAAATTGTTTTTATCCAATATCGATGGATAATAAATTCGCTTGAAGATAAACGTACCCATAATTTTTTTACAATTAATTATATTAATTTAAGCGGCATTCTAATAATTATTGCACTAGGAATTACTTATGAGTTAGTACCTTCGTATACCTCGAAAACTTAAAATTAGAACAGTTTTTAACCTTTGTCAAGTAGTAAGTAATACATATGTAGTACGTATATATTATTTCGTTTAATTAATATTGTCTAGTTAAGAGCAAAAGTTTAAACTTCCGGAAATGATCGGTTTTCAAGAAAATTAATTACCTAACAATTAAAACAATTGCTCGTAAACTAATTCAAAATATTACATTTTTTGTTGTGTTTTGCTAGAACGATATTTCGCTGATGGCGCATATTGCTTCACTGGTAAAGTTTAATTCTCATTATGCAAAAGTTCTAATAATTTAATACTTCTGGATGGTAGTATACAGATCCAACAATCTTAAATAATAATATTTAAACAATACAATTATTTCTCTTAACGTTTTGATTAAATTTGCACTGCGAGTTCGTACTGAAATCACTGTTAGTATTTCAAAATAAAGTTGGAGTAATACTTTTTAAAAAATCGTCATGCCTATTACTGTATTTCTTTTTAATTTAATTAAAAGTTAAGTAGATACCTACTATGTTTGTATAAACTTCATTAACTTGTACATTAAAGTATCGGCTTGTTTTTCTGGAATTAGCTGTACTATATTACACAATACATACATAGTTAAAAGCATTTGGCAAAACTGTTACAAAATCCATTTTTTATTCAAGTTTATAGGAATTTACTAAATCTTCATTGACCTAAAAAGTTTACATACTGACCTAATTTCGCAAATAGTGCAGCTATTTTATAGGTGTAATATTTCTAAGTTACTTGCACAACCATTTCTATTACATAGGAATTTTATTTTGGTATTCTACATTCTAAAATGTCATTATGTAGTTCAGAGTATTAATAAAAAAACAATCCTGGGTGTATTTTTAATAAAATTTGATTTACATTAATACTGAACCTCATTTTTGCACATTTAAGAACTAAACAAATAATTGATAGTCTACAGAAAACCTCAACATAGTATTATGAATTTTATTAATTTGGATTAACTGTTTAAAGGCTGTGCATGAGAAAACTAACTTAAATTTATGTTAATAAGTCTTTATTGCTATCAATTAGCAATCTAGTTAAATTTTACTTTCCCTAAGGGGTTATGGGTACAGCTTTAAAGTTTTGCATAGTCTATTGGCACTTGTTTTGTTAATAAAGTTTATAGTAAGAACGGTGGCAATGGTTTATAAAATTTCAGTTTAATTAATTATCATTGTTTTGTTATCTTTAGCATTGTTAGAAAAAAGTAGATATTATAGTCACAGTAAAATAAAATAAAAATAATTTGAAAAAGTGTGTAATTAAAATTTTAATAAAAAGTCATCAAATTCTTACATTTAGGATATATTTAGTAATATTGGTTAACATTAACTCTTATTTATATTGAACGAAATGCAGTATATTTTTAAAAATACACTTTTGCAACATTTTGGCAAATTTTTAACAGACGATTTAGCAGATCTTAAAACTACCATCTTATGCATACGAAATGGCAAGGTGAATTCAATAATTTTTATAATTAGATAAAACTTAATTTTCTGTAAACATAAATTATGCAGTATTACTAAATTATTAACCCAGATTCTTAAAAAATCGACCTCCAAATCAGTAAAAGTATACCCACATTTAAACAATAAATCTAATATGTGGTATTTTCTCAAATCGCCCACTCATTTATCTGCTCAACAGAATAGATGTCCTATAATTTGCTTAAAGACCTCCGAAAATTATAACAATTACCAATGTCTCGAATGTTTACATTTTTTTCATTATCGGATTGAAAGTGAATTTCCTATGCTCCAAATACAAGAAACTTTAAATCGTGATCTTGACATTCATTTCTTGAAAGCCACGAGCACTACAGTTAGTTCAATAATCTACATAGACAGTGTGAAACTAAAAGCTTGAATATTATAAACATATGATTTTCAATACACGATAGTTACAATCAATTTATTTTTTGCTTAATTTAAGTTAACTTTATTTTACCCTTAACAGCATATAATAAATTGTCATATGAAGTAGTTTTCATACCAACATAACTTTTGTAAGCATCGACAATTTATAATCGGCAAAAATAAAAAAAGGTCAGAGTTTCCGAAAAGTCGATTTTGCGTAGTTTTATTTAAAAGGTAGCGCTTTAGAAGCGTTAAATTTTATTTTAGTATACTCACATGAAAGTAAATTTGTAGTCGATTAACTTTCATGTACTTATTTTTGCGATCCGATTTACATCTTAGAAAACATAATCATTTGAAATTTTTTTGCCTAGGAAGTCAGAAAAATAGTATAAAATCTAACAAAATTTAGTATGTTTTTTTAACCCGGAAAAATAGCTAAAACTGTAATGAGCCACATCAAAGATGATCAGGATAGGAGGTTGGACCAGTTGACATGGAATACCATATATGTTTATTGCATTATCTAGGTCAATTTACATCCATGTATCTATTCAGGGTTTAAAGCAAAATCTTGAAAAAATAAAATTGCAGATATTTCTATAAATTTTATTTTAGTTTTCCATCGCAAGAGCTTATTAGTTAATAGCTTACTGATTAATTGATCTATTTGCAAGTTTTGGAGTTTACTCCTTAAGAATCGATTTTCATATATAAGGCGCCCGGTATGATAAAAATATGAGGTGTAAAATCTACTGATGAATGACCTCGTTACTTTTTTAGTGCGCACCTATGGTGCGCAAGAAATGACCGCGTTACTTTTTACTGCACCTATGGTGCGCGAGATAATATTGCCGGAACAACTAACAACCACGTGGGTAAAGGTACGTTTTAAAACGAAAATGAGAGGCGTATCTTCTTTACATTAGCGCAACCGCACCAAATCCTGCCCGCTTTTTGTTATACATATCAATAATTAATATTGTTATTGTGAAGTTATAATTTTTATCATTATATTTCGATATTTAATCCAATTTAGACAATTTCTAACCTAACCAAAAATTATTTTCGATGTCTATAAATTCCTCCAGGTTATTATGATTTATTTTATGAATAATTTTAAATATCAATAATTCAAGTCAATAATTCGATAATATTATCTGAAAAATCAACAATATTTCTTTATTATAATGATGATTATATATAATAATGTTTTTATAAAATTTTCTTTCGAAAAGTTATTTTTTAGCATACTTAAATAATTTTCATGTACTATTTATTATTGTACGTAAAAGATTTAGTGACAATTATCTTTTTATAACCATATTTTGTTAGTTATTAAGATAATATTATATTTTAAATAAAAATAATTATATAGTTTTAAAAAATGTTTATAAAAACATTTTTATCAATTTTCTTAAAGTTGGTTATTTTTACTGAGTAAACTCCAGTCGTGCGTCGGAGCTGACACACAGAGTTTTTTTTTTATATCTTAGCAAAAACTCAACATCGCGTGGCTATTATAACCATACCTATATGAAGTGTTAAATAGCTTTTTTAAACCCTAATTTTAAACACGTTTTCAGTTGCTTTTATCCCACGGTTACGAGAACGCCTTACCGCTTGAGCGGTTACTTCAAAATATTTTATATTACTATCACATACTATAGTATATTTATAGAATTTATTGTACCTATCATAGAAAATAGTTTAGTAATAATTTGCCGGTAGTTTTTCGCAAATACATACTCCATGTTGTAGTATATAGGTACAAGATTATAATTATTATAATAGATATTCATATTAACTGCATGTATTTGAAGTATGGATAATTGAAGAATCATAAAATTATTAAAAAGATGCGGTTATAGAGTAAAAATAAAATCAACAAAATACAATAAATGATAGAAAAAAATTATGACGTTATATCACACCGGAAAAACATTAAGGGGTTATTATTAAGACGAGGACATATTATTTAAACCTTTATGTAGGTATATAGTTTTTTTATTAGTAATATTGTTTACGTAATATAATTATAATCTAAGACAAAATTGATTTTTTATCCGACATTGTTAAATGTCAATTAAATGCATATTGATGAATTGCCAATAACATTTGTAAAAGACAATCGAGCATTAAGTAATATAATAACGAACTATAGCTATAGAACAAAAGGAAAATAAATTTTAAATTGTGAAAATCAATTTACATCTCTCTTATTATATTAATGTTAGGTGGAGAACTATCAATTTTTAGTAGCGCAGTAAAAAATGCACCTAACCTGTTCTTCAAGTACCCAGTAAGTTTAACTTAACCGACTAATCAAGTCAATATAAAATTGACAACACTTCGGCGAGGTGATTAAATTATAAATAATTATGAATATTTAATAAACTGTTTTGGAACCGTATTAGATTTAATGATAAACACAATAATTAAACTAATAATTAAATTTTACAATAAATTAAGAAAAGTTGTTTAGAACGTTCATGATTTACAACAAGGAAATAATATTGTACTACATAAAGGTTAATTTTCTGAAAATTCTTTTACAAAATTCACGCAGAGAGCGTAGGTATTAAAAGCATATCCAACGACAAAAGTAGCAATTTCATATTCAGTTCTATTCACGCGGCCACTGTTCTCTTAGAAGTATAAGTACAAATACGGCAAAGTAACATAAATATTACCTCTCGGCAATATATTTTATGTAGATACCATTTAATTATTTGCATACTTTCTATATTTATAGAAAAATTAATGTCTAACCTTATTTTAAGTTCCTTATAGGTAATCTTTGTAATCACACAGATCAGCATGTGTGCTGCGTAATCATTTACAATGTGAAACGTTTTCCGTATATAAATAAACATATATAGATAAGTAAGACGTGCAAACAAATGTTTTTCACTTGTTAAAAACTCTTGGTAAATTTTCCTTCCAAGGCTTCTTCCTCTTACCAGCATCGGTGACTACTATTAACAAGATATTTTATTTATATCTATCTTCGGTATGTATTATTACCACCAACAATGAGTTATCAGCATGAAATTTATAGTTCGACACTAAATTATTGTATTATTATCTACCCGAGACACTTATTGGCCTGAAAACAGGCAGACGTAACAAAGCATAAAATTTTGTTTTACAAGCAATCAATAAGGTTATAGATTATCATAAATTTACAATTGCAATAAAAGTTGACATACCTATATAACATAGTCAATAATGTAAAAATATGCAAATTCCTGAAATACTTAATTAAGCAAATCCGATTATGGTAAAACTGAAAGTAAAACTATTGAAATGCGAAAATATTGAAAACCAATCATTAACTAATCTAACTAGTTACTACTAAGCTGTGTAAGTGAAAACTTTTTAGTAAAGCAAAACTAGCAAATTCAATGTAGAACACTGCCTAAAGTAAAAATGACAAGCATTAGAAAATGAAAATAGCCCACCGAAAGCGAGATCAGCAACAGAAAGTTTGAGAAATACTAGGTACGTGATTAGATGAATCGAATTTTGCGTGATGTCCGAGACTATAATTACGCGAACAATTGATTAACAAAATCATAATTTTCTGTAAATTTTCCTATAAATAAATTAGCACAACTTATATTTTTAATTTAACTTTGTGAAAGAGATATCTGATAATATCTTTCATAAAATTAAAAATAAATTTTTTTATACCAAAAATGTATAACAATTATTATACGGGTTTGGCTATAATATTCAGTATTATAGCATTTGCAATTTAAAATATTTAAATATTTAGTGGGTCATTCCAAATGAAGTAGTCCAATCTTGTTGCTAGTCCATATTAAAAAAGTTTGAAGTTTCGTGTGCTATCGGCCTAACATATTGATAGTTCAAAATTGCCATTAAAACTTCATTGTTCTTTCTTTTTGTGTGGTGACTATATTGGATACCTTAGGTATACAAGGTGCAGCATATTTTGCAATTTAAAGGATTTGCGGAAACTGAAATATCTCAATTCTTGTTTATTCTGTTAATGCGGGGTTAAAAGAAATTTAAAAATATTTAAAAACAAATGGACTACAAGATTACTTTTTAACATTTTCCACCGAAATACAATCCTAATGATCAAATTGCAGTCTAAGAATCGATTTTGCTTTTCAATAATGTTTCATCTTCTAGGGCAAGCTTTTTCAAGAAGAGAAAAATCTAAGTTTATTATTTTTTATAAAGAGATGGGACATACTTATTAATTAGTTGCATTCATACACCAAATGCGATTTTATAACCACGGGTTGACAAATACAATATTCCAAAAACATATACAATTCGTTGTTCATATACAGAATATTTTCAAAGTTTTGACAAACTTTATATTAGTATTTCATGCTAAATATTCGGACAAATAATAGAAAATATTGCCTGCTTGTAACTTCTTCCTAATTTGTAACATATATATTTGATTTTCTTATGCAACAGGCTGCTCTTAAACAAAAATCGTTCATATTAGAGTTATCAATTTTTATTTTCAACTTATTTTAAATTTTATTATTAGTTTTCAGTAAAATTGATTTAATTTCGGATAATTTCATAATAAAATTTAATCTGAGATTAAAATTTAATGGGAGAATTAAGTCAGAATCTAGACAATTCATTGGTTTTCTTCACCCATAAAATTTTATTATGAAATTGACCCTAACTTACATAATTTTATTTAACAAGGTTATATTTATTTAATTTAAAAATAGTTCAAAACTCTGCAATATACAAATATGTAGAATAGAATGATATCTCAAAATTACTAGTATGCGCTCATTATAACGTCTGCACTTTTAATTATTGTTGTATAAATTCTTCCAAATTCTTACAGCATTACATACCATTGTTCCGACCTGAAATTTCAGATTTTCATGCAGTCCCCTACTAACAATATTTAGCTTAAAAAGTATCTTTTTGTTCAATTTCAAAACTTAAACATTTTCAAGCGACTTTATTTTTTTATAATGAAATGCTCCTAGTTCAAAGAATACAAACGGTAATTAGAATATGTTAAGCTAAGAAACCATAAGAGATAGGTTGCTTATGTGGTAAGAGTCCTAGGTTCAAATCACGAACGCTCTAGAAAAATTATCTGTGCCATAAAGCTTATGGGATATTCTTAAGTATACTTTTGGTAATTAGGCTTGTTACTCGTTAGAAATTAAATTTCTTTTAACTTTTATAACAAAACTCAAGCTATCTCATCTCAGAAACTGTTATATAGCCTTGGCAGATATATAAATAAATTTATATTTATATATAGTACTTGGTTCAACTCCGGGTGCAGTAAGAACTTTGTTTCTAAAAGCAATGACAAACTACCGAGGGGCAAACTGCCTAGTAAACCTTCTCATTAATAAAGTGTGTATTTCCATGATTCAAACACTATGTTAATCAGTAGGTCCGTTATATTTCCGAAAGGAAGGTTGTTGACGTTGAGAAGACCGGGTAAGGCACTTAAAGAAGAACAGATATATTATGTCGTTCTCTGAAATTCACCATTGTATGAGTATTTTAAGCATAAATATAAACCGGTGACGGTCATTGGCCTGGTTATTAACGCGATCAACTGCTAACGTAAGGCCCCGGTTTAAATCCAGACAGAACTCACTTTGCAATGCCGTCTCCGTGCTTCGTAAGGCGCGTAAAGATGGTAGTCCTACTATGTAAATAAATTGTCATCAATTACCGCGGATACATGTGGTCGTTAGTTCGAACTAAGTCAGCTCGACCTGGCTAGTCCTTACATGTGTACACTTAGATAAAGCGACCTAATCCGCTGGATCGACCTTAGTTAGATCAAGCTATATCATTGCTTTCAGTTTGAACTAAAAAAAACATGTATACATCTGTGCAATAAAATTTAAAGCAAACTAGCTTAGATCGAACTAAGGTTAGTTCGAACTAACGGCCGCATGTATCCGCGGTAATTAACAATATAAAATAGAGTAACAAGCACATCTGAGACCAGCCTAGCAAACTACTTCAGATGTAAAACACATAATATACTCAAAGTACTAATAATGGCTTCGGAACTTCTCCAAGGTTACTGTTGGATATTACTGGACGTAGACCTAAATTAATAACAAGAAGAAGATATGAACCAATAGAAAAGATCAAACGTTAAATTTAAATCAAGTTTCAATTTAATTAAACGAATAGTTATTGCTTGAAGCTTAAGTGAGTCTGGTCACCGATAAAATTTGTCACAAAAGCCTTCCCCACAATTAAGATAAGACAATAACTTGCACTTATCCTTTTGGTATTACTAACTATAAACAAAAATTCCCTAGTAAGCAAACTGCAAGTAAAATAAGTAATAATAAATAGAAAAATAATGTATTTAATTTCAATGTGATCAAGAAAAATTATAAGAGTAATAATTATAAAAATAGTAAATTTTCGTAGCACTGAGTGGTAGTGCATCCCTAACCAGTATTGTCCCCAAATCGCTATGCACATTTTACAATTTTAATTCAATATTTTCATGAGCTAATAATAATGTACTAATATTGTATACTCTAACAAAATTAAAATTATGGAACTGCCTCCATTACCAGGGCCGGCATGGTAGAATGCATCGCTGTCTGTAACCAGTTATTAATTATTTTTAGAACTATGCGCACATAGGTAGTTATAATCTACTCACACGATGCAAGTTTTAAAGTCACGGTCACAGATCTGACTAACAATAAGTCCCAACATAGTTTCGATGGCTTGCAGTGCAAAAGTTCAAAATAGATAAGTAACTTTCTAATTTATTAGATTATTAATAATACCAGGTAGTCATAGTGGTGTGATTGTTACATCTCATAATTAAGTATAGAATTGAAATTTAGATTTATATTATTGGATTTTACGGGGTTTTTGCACTCTTGCGAGTCAACTTTCTTGCAAAATTTTTATACGTATTTATCTCGACGAGACTATATATTTTAGAACTCCTAGCTAAAAATTGTAAAATATAATATAATGTACCTAAACTTAATAAGCAGTCTTAAACTTATTTTCATCGCATATTAATAAATTGTGTTCATTAATGGCAAATGGTGGAATGGGGTCAAGTTGTCATTTATGAACAATAAAATTACTATAAAATGGACTGGGTTGCTACAATGATTCTAATCAAATAGGGTAAATGTGCTCGTTCCCGGCCATGACCCGTTTTCGGCCATGTAGGATAAAAAGTTAAATAATAGTTTTTCTATAAAACAATAGTTTTCAAAAATAACATTAATAGTTTTCGACATCATTCTTTAATTAAGTTAAATTATTATTTTGTCTAGTTAACAAAGTATAAACGAATAAAAAATGTTTTACTATGACGATGTTAAGATTTATGCACGTGTAGAAATTTATATAAACACGTTAGTGCGTAGTGGTTTCTTATAGCAATGTCTGAGAACTGAACTTAGCTACGTTGCACTGTTAACTATACCTATAATAAATATAACATATTATATGCATAAAAATTTTTACTTGCAGAATAAACAAGGAGATGTATAACTTTTTATTCTATAGTAATCGGAGGTGTCAGTCATTCAAATTAAGATTTTATTTTATTTTTAATTTTTGTAAAGATGGCGGAAGAGACGATGTAGCAAAGGAAAAGCAAATATTTTCGCGTTCCTCTATATATAAAAGGCATCAGTAAGAAATCCAGTAAAATACTGAAACCAAACTTGAGATTGAAAGTTTATACTGTTTTTAACAATAAAAAATTTTCAGATCCCTCAGAGATTGATTAGAAAACAAAAACTTCTCTGACTTAGTTAAGCAGTTTAAGACTGTTTATTATGTTTAGGTATTTAATAAAGATACCAACAGTAATAATAATATTTATGTACATATATTTCGGGCTTCCTTTTACAAAGATACAACTTACGTCATTTACCCGTTCTCGCAAGAGCGTACTCGAGTATTTAATACCTCAAAGCTAGGTGTTGCTAGCACCTTGTGAGAGGACCACCGTCTTTACGTGCTTTCCGAAGCACGGAGACGGTCTTACAAAGTAAGCCTCTACCCGGATACGAACCGAAGCGCCATAGTTGATTGCGCTAACACCCAGGCCAAAACCGTCTCTAAATAATATTTATTGTAAATAGTTTATTAACTTGTGAAATAATATGTTGAACAATATTTTTTAAATTTTTACAAGGTTAATGAAATTTTAAAATTTTCTAACGTTTTTTATTTTTAGTCTAAAACCCCGTTGTACAAAGTGGTTTTGCTTTATCAAGACTCATCAATTAAACTATCCCTAAATGAATGAAATTGGATTAAAATTCATTAAAATTGATATCAAAAGCTATATTGGAAAATTTTAGTAAAATTAATAGACATACTACATATTTATGTTTTGACAAACCTACATCGACACGCTAGATTCTAAAGGTAGATCATTTTTTTGGCATTTCTTCTTTTAATTTAATTCATAACTTGAAATCCGTTTATCTTAGATAATAGAAGGTCATAACCTAATTTGCAGATAAGTAAATTGTCTTTAAAAAATCACTAATTCATTAATACCATAAATTCAATAGTTACGGTGCTATGGCCGTTTGAAGGCAGAAATTCAAAAAATTACTTTAAAAAGCGGTACCCCCAAGGGTTTGGACTAGAGCAAAAATTTTATTTAAAAATATTTCTTTGGAAAGTGCTTTCTATTACCACCTCAAAGGTTTACCATAGTCACGGGGACAGCCTGTATATAAAATGAAAACATAATTTAATTTTATAATTTGCAAATCAGAATATTAATTCAAGGAAAATCCCGTAAGTGATGTTTACTAAACTTGTTATATCAGAGATATGATGCATACTATAATATACCGATATCACGATATGATAACTAAATGTTGTATTCTATTTTTAATTCCTTTATGAAGCCATCAAAATAACTCTTTTTAAGTTCAAAACGCATAATTTTGCATTTGTAAATAATAATAATAATACAAGAAATTATTTTATTTATTATACGCACCCCATACTAATAATGATGTATGTATTTTCTTCCAACAGAATTGAAAGTTGAAGTTCCTAAAACTGTCGCTCTTTATTATAAACCTCTTCCCTCTGTTTCAACCTGTTGTAGTATTTGCAGTAACCAATAAGAGCGCTTTCTTATAGTCTAAAGTCCTCAAAATTAAGTACCTACATTCTTGAATGAGTTTTTGTAAAATAGTGATTGCCATTAGTCATGGTAACGAGTAATGATTCATTACCCGTTAGTATTGAGTAAAGAACCTTCGCGGCATGAACAATAATTGCACTGGGTATCCAAATACATTAAACATGGAATAATTAATTTAAACTATTAACTTAAAATTTTAAACCGAAGAGTCTAAAATAATTGACTTTTCTTAGAAAAGTTATAGAGTTTAACTTGCATATAAAAGTCATTTTCTCCCTCTAATGAATTACCACACTCGTTAATAGTTCAAGGCGCAAAAAAATCTTGGAAGTAATAAATAAAGATCATCGAATAATATAAAAATGAGTAAAAGTAATTTCTTTTAGGGAACCTTTAAAAATGCCCCATAGAATGTCAGCGCGGTAGTCTGCGGAATATAGTTTGAATATCACTGACCTAATAGAATGAACTCTCTCGTATGAATATAAACATGCATGTATAAACTTATACATAATACAAGTAAGCTATTAAACTTTCAACATTTGCTGATGGCAGTAGCACCAAGAAGGTTTCCGCGTGCGGAAATCACGAATTCCGGTAATTATGGAAGACGTTAGCAGTGTGTGTAGTGTAACACTAATTTACGATACATTAACAGCAATTTATAAGGAAATCAAAGAATTATAACTACATAATGCATTAAGTTCATAATACTGAGGATTAAAATTAGAAAAATATTTAACTAAGGTCAGTTAACCTTATGTTAGTTGTCTGACCACAATTTTGAATTAATTTATTTTTTACAATAACAAACTTTATTTAAGTAATGAAATTTACATTCGATTTTTTTTCTAGATCCAACAGTCAAAACATTAATAATAGTTACTCTACTTTTTTTTTATTTATTTATTACGATCTTGTCCAAATATTTTACAAAATTTTAAAATTAACAGTATAAATTTTAATATACGTAATTATAATATAGTTATCTCATACATTAACATATTATATACCTACAGCAATGGTAACTTATATGTTAATTAAATCAGAAATTATAATTAGATATATTCAAGTTCATTAACCGTATTTAATAAAAGTTGTTAATTACAATAACAATTAATTTTTGCAATATTTTTAAGAATTATCGGTAACCCTAGTCAAATCTCGAAATTTTCGCTGTGAAGTTAACAATCAAGTACTGTAATAAAATAATTATTTATTACACGAACGTTTTTGCCTTTAGGTAGCATAAATTAGTTACAATAGGTAATGCATAGAACAATTCTTAATGTGAATGTTTAGAAAAAGGTGTTAGATTATTATAAATTGTAAGATCTATCGCCGTGTCAATAATAACGCTATCTATTTCATACATATAAGGTCTTAAAAACATTACGAAAAAACTGGTACTGCATCTATATTTGATAGTAACGCACCAAACATAATTCTTCAATCCGGATTAGGCAGCTCCAAAGTGTAAAATGCTGACACCCTTCCCAAAATCGACATTAAACAGAAATATCTCCCATACACATCCCTAGGTCCTAAATCTTACATGTGGTAGTAAAAGTATGTTTTTCTACGATAACACCAGATTCTCTGATTAGTGAGACTTAAAATTATTCAAATTATAGCAGCAATATTGAGGTTTCTGCAACGCATTCTTGTATTGTCATTATAACTACGATCTACTATAGATATGCATGTTGCCATAGTACTGATCTTCCAATTTTTGGAACTTAAACAGTACCTACCTACATTAGTTGTTAATCTAAATACTTAAATGAAAATTTTTGAAAATCCTTAGTTCTGGCCTTGAATGACTAGGAAATCTTTACTGATAATACTCTGCCATCTAGAATGGAATGGATAATGAAATTGGGAATCAAATTTAGAATTCATGGTTATTAGTAAGGAAATCACGTTGCAGAACTCCCGTATGGGGCGAAAAATCAGAGCTGGTACCCGAACGCCAACTACCCTAACCATATCCCATGTAGTAAGCATTAAAACGTTGCGAGACAACTTTACAAGAAATTTTAACTATTTAAATAAAATCAAAATTCTATATATTATGTTAAATATTCTGTACTTATATGTATATTGTAAGTGAAAGCTTATTCTCTATTTATTGTCATTTGATCTATTATTATTAATGCATGCATTTGTAAATTACCCATTGTTATTCATTTTTTATGAATCTATTATCAAAATATTATTTATTGCTAATTTGATCTCGATTCTGCAACTCTATAATTAGACAATATCTTATTTTAACCTTACACAGTTTTTAGTTAAATATTAGTCGTTCTATTTATGGAATGAAAATTTATAATATAAGAATGAATTTAATAATTTTCTAGTTAAATGAAATTTTAATTAACAAATTAATTTTCAAAATTAATTCAAATATTTTTACCATTTACAAAACAATATGGAACGTGTTTTATTAGAATGTTTTAGAATACCTAGTTTTATTTTGTTCACGGAATTGTGAATGGTGTCTACTGTATTTCATTCTAGCCACGGCCATTATGGTTAATGGAATTTGGAAAAATTTAATCTTTCTTAAAAAGCTTTCTGTTCGTATTCAAAATAATTCGTGACATTTAGCAAAAAGCCGAGGTCAAATTGATTATATTCATTTAAAATTAAAATATGATAGATTAATAACACCTTAAACTAAAAAATTTTAAATTACGTTAAAATTTCACTTAACTTAAAAATCGTTAAATTAATTTTTAAAACAAAAATTTTTAGCAATTCAACACACAAATATGCAGTTATCAAGCAAATGATTCAAGAGGGTATAACACTGTAATAGCTCAGAAAATAAAGGTATTCTAAGGAATTTTTTACAGGAAAAGTACACTACATAGTATCTTTTTCAAATTTTCATAATATTTTATTGGTTATGTATAATACACAAAACTGTCTTGTTGACAGCGATTAGGCCATATGGTTATTAGAAAATAAAAGTATTTACAAACTATATACTATATAGTCCGGTGGTTGTAAAATTGACATCTAAAAATTAGCAAAATGGTAAACCTCTAAAGAAAAATTTTCAAGATCAAGCTTTTTTATTGCAAATAAAAGCTAAAAGACCCCCCCCCCTTGGAGTAAGTACTTTTGTAGTAATAAACAACAGATACATCTAACTAATATGTTTATTAATCATTCTAATCGGTGCTTACTGGTTTACCCTATAATAAATTTTTTTAAACTATGAAATATATTATAAAATTGAGAGTCTATTATACAATTAAAGAAAATGCTTTAACTTGTGCATGACTTATCGCGATATCTTTCAAATGTTACTCTACAAATGCCACTTGTAAACCAATCTCCTTTCAAAAATTCATAAAAATCCATTACTCTAGAAAGAATTTACCAATTCAAGAAAATCCTGAACAGAAATTCTAAAAATTATAACTCTATATCAATTTTTTTTATAATATCTATATAAAGTAAAGACACGTAGCAGCGTTGGTCAAATAATATGTATGGATTGAGGTTGTATCTGCATAGATAAAACTGGAAGAAAATTAAAAGTTCACATGTTTTAATGAGCATGAAAATTTGAGGCTATATTTTTAGACATGACCGTTAGGTTTTATGTGAATACGTCATCGCGGTAAATCCATTTTACCAATTTTCACTTACTGAATAAAAATTCTTAGTAACTATTGAACGACATTAACATTGGTCGTACACCCATAATAATATTCGTTACATATTTTTGAACATGCTACCGATTTTATAGACGTATTCACGTCAAAAATGGAATTTTTAAAACCGTTTCTAGCTTATATATTAATTTTGTACAGTTGGTAACTAAAGGTTAGATAGTTAGCCACTTGATTTCGTGCGGACACATGCTTTTCGTTACATATTTTCCTTAAATTTTTGAACATGTTACCGATTTTATAGACGTATTCACGTCAAAAAGATCGCGGCAAGTAAACAGACATTTGAGGATTAATTTTTATCAGATTAGTAAAAATACAGTAGCCACATAATACCTGAACAAAATCATACGTATAAAATAATCTATTAGGAAGTTCAAATTTCGTACCAAATTACGGTTCTTAGAAAGCGATAGCATTTTTTACTTGTAGTTATGTAGGTACATACGTTTTTGTTTAAGACAATAGAAAAGTTTTTGTGAATAAATACGTGTTTAAATAAATCCATTCATTTTATTCGCTCTTTTAATAAAATGTGATTGAATAAAAGTAGTAGGTACCTATCTATATAATATTAATAATGTTTATGCCTTTTTAAACTAAAATCAATTAGCCATGTAAAGAAACACAATTTTTTGATAAATGACTATCTTGACCGACATACTGCATATAAGGTTAAAAGGAAGATATTCTTTACATTTACAATATTATCTTATTAGGTAAAAGCATTTCTACATCAAAGTTTTTTTTTAGATTTCTATGTTCAAGATAACTCACTGGCGCTTTTATATTGCTTTGTTGATCATTCGTATGCCAATGTTTTCAAAAACATTAAATCCTATCAAAAGTAACCACCAAATTTAAAATTTCCTTATATAAGAAAAAATAGGGCAGACACGTCGTCATACACATTCAAAATCATTCCGTGTGGATCACTTTCACTAAAGAAACAATAAAAATTTGTTATACATAATTAATATAGAATCCATAAATTAATGAAACCGATTATTAAAACTATTAAAAGTTAATAAAAAACTGCCCGGAAGAACAGACGACTTTCATTGTATTGAAAATGTGTAACACATTCTGAATTTTATTGGATGTCGGCAAAAGTAAAGTATACCATCACGTAAGTACTACGATGATTGGACATAATATGATGGTAGCTTATATTAGCTTTCAAAGTGGCTTTCCCAATTTATTAAAAATTTTTGGAGCATCTATAATGTACTACTTACAGAATATTTTGCATCTTGAAAAGTAAATATAAGTAAATTACTTTCATTTTTGGAAAACGCCAAAACAAGAATTATTCAGCAACAATTTTGAATCTCTTAATTATATGTAGTACTTACAACTTTTTAAAGACAGTGCACGCCATGTCATTTTTAATTCAAGATGTTAATCGACTATATTTTCAACATATTTTAGTATTCGGCAATAATAAATGAGAAACTTGTTATTGTCATCTTAAAGTAATAAGCCGCCGATTTTAATCGCCCGACAAAAGACGGAGGGTTACATTATGCGCTGATTAAGCTGTCACGTAAAAAAATGTATTTCGTTATATTATTATTATTATAATAAAAAAAGTATTCGATAATGGCTAGTTAATATTAAGAACCTAAGTGCAAAAAGGCATATTTAAAATGGTGCTAAAGCATTTAAAAACGCTTTTTTTAACTCAATTTTAAGTTAACTGATGACAATTTGAAAACTGGGCGCAAAAACCTGCCCTAATAATTATTATTAAAATTTTAAATTTTCAAAAAGTTGAGTCCTTTTGGAAAATAATAATTAAATTCAATTACATTTACAATAAATTATTACTTATTTAATTGACTACTTCAGTTCCGAGACCCAATAAAACTAAACTAATTCTTATACTGCTAGCATACATGATACAATATAGTAAGTACATTAAATTAAAATTTTAAAAATTAAAATTTTAAAAATAAAATTTTATAAATAATACGGAACATTAAATAAATATATTTTTCATGCGCTTTCATCAATGGTTATTGCTGTGTTCGATTGTTTTCCTTTTTGAACTTTCAATCTATTTTATGTATTTTCAACACATCGTTCATCAAACATATAGTACAAACAATTAAGAATGCTATTAGGGTTACATAAAATAACAGGTACTCTTTCTTACAAGAGCATCAGAGTATAGTTTTCTAAGCTATGATTTTGAGATGCCCTTAAAAAGGGTGCGTATGTATTAGACGCGGTGGCTCAGTTTACATACAGCATGACACATTATAATTATTGTTTATCGCGTCATTTCGTAAGTCATCCAACATAAAACGTCAATATTAAACTTTATTCGTCGTGTTTAGGAAACAATATTATTAATCTTTATTACTTTTGCGTCAATATATTACTAATTAATTTGTCAATCATAGAAAACCTTGAGAAACCTTCAAAATTCGTAACACAAAACCCATACGTTCAATTAAAATTAAAATAAATTTATAAAAATTAAATTTACTATAACGAAATAACCAATAAGATTGTTGATTTGCTTGTTAGGTTGTGGTCTGATTGATTACTTCGTTAAGAGGAGGTTTACCTTTCAAATCCCAAAAAGCATATTTTCTTTTAATTTTTTTCTCAGGCTAGATAGAGATAACTACCCTGAATTTTTTGCATATTGTTTATTCATTTTTCTCTAAATTTTATATTTAAATAGAAATATGGGTAATACCTCTCCATGGACGGAAACTTAACTTTTAAGTAGGTATGTGGAGTGGCCGCAACACCCCAGGTATTGTTTTCTCATATATTTTCTCATATATTTTCTCTATATATTTCTCATATATACTTATAGGCTAGTAGCATAGCTAATTATTTTTACCTTCCTGCTATACATCCCTTCTAAGATTATGATGACAATCGCATATCTAAATTAAACTAGTGAACAGTGACAGAGTGTTAATTGTGCTGGGGTGCTATCACCACCCCACCTACCTACTTACGTTTAGTTTTCAGAATTTTTTTTATAAAATATAGTTATAGAAGCACTAAATAAAATCTTAAACTAAAAATTGAACAAATATAGACACAAAGACAAAGACAAAGAAAAAAATAAAATTGTTTAATTTTAACAAAATTTTTTTGTTTTTAGAATTTTTTTTAGTAAAACTAAGCAATTTAATTTTTTTAAATTAAATAATTTTATTTTTTTCTTCGTTTTTGTTTCTATATTTTATAAATCTGCAATTAAAACATTTAATTTTTATACTATTTAATTCCTTACTATATGCAGGGTATATTTGCTACAATATTTTGTATTATGTAAAAATGAAATTTTTGTTCGATTTTTAGTTTAAGGTGTTATTTAGGGCTATATAACCATGTGTTTTAATTTTGATGTCCTCATATTTTGTTTTATTTATAATAAACGATATTCTTTAGTAACGCGAAAATACAACTCATGTAATGTTGTCATATGCAAAATATAAATAAAAGTATACCTAAAAGCTGAAAATTCTGATAAATTTTACATTAATCTATCTTGTAAAAGTGTAACTAATGTAAATTTAACTATAACATAAAATAAAAGTAAACAATATAACTAGAAAAGTAAGTTATACTTGGGGTGTTCTGAATACCCCACCTACCTACTTATGTTACTTTAACCCACCTACCTACTTAAAGGTTAAAGATCGAGGTCCACTATAAATAAATTTCCTTAAAAATTCAGAAACTAGATAAAATTATATTGAGCTTGTACCACAGTATGGGTCACAGGAACTATAATTAACGAAATGTCGGCCATTTGAAAAAAACGTTCATTTTTTACAAATTTCTGAGTTTATTGTGCTTTAAAAAATTTATTATTGTAAAATATACGTAAATAGTGGTATAAGCTCAAATAAAAATAGTTAAATTAATTTAGAACAAAAGAAAACCTTGATCGGATGATTATATTTTTCGAGTTATCTTTCAGTCCAGTCAAGAAAAAGTTGTTCCAAGATAAACACGATTAAAGTTTTGCAATAGTAAAATAAAATGCTAAATAACGAATAAATTAATTATTTACAATTTTATGTCACACGTTTTATTTAGATTGAGAAGTAAAATAAACATTTTAACGGTTATTGGATACTATTACCAAAAATAACCATATCATGAAACACATAGTAATTTAAAAATAATATAGTATAACAAAACAAATTTAGGTACAACATTGTGCGTGCATACAATCATGCAGTTTGCATAACAAAATCCGCTAAATTTAGAATTCAAGAATTTTGGATTAATTTGTTTAGTTTCTATGCTTAAACCCGTTATATTCGATACAGAATTCTAAATTTCAAAACCGTATTAATATTTCATAATATTATTATCCTTTATTTGTTTATTGGGGTAATTCAAAAATGTTACCACGTCAGGTGTTTTTTCAGTATCTGTACGCGAAGCAAATTCAAAGGGTATAGGTATAAACTACAACAAAATTATTGCTCCCATGGCACTACACGAATACACCTTCCCGGACACACAAACCACAGTAACAAAGTAGCGAGAAGAAAAAGAATGGGGTTTTAAAAAAGTGGAGAATAGAAAATGAACCGTGACAGGCGCAGAGTTAAAAAAATCAAAAATTGTTGAGAAAATATCTTGATTTTTCAATTAACGAGAAGGATAAGCAATAATTTAAATTAAACATTTTTTACAAAAACATAATTTATGAAAGAATTTATCTACACAATTTATTAACTTGACGTAGAGTCTTGAAGATGATTTACTAAACCGAAACTAATCAACACGTATGTAAGTAGCTTGTACTTCATTTGGCAAGGAAATGCTTACCTTGACTCTTTTTCTGCATTGTCAGTGTTAGGCCGTTGATCGTTACGACTCGCATCTTTTCTCGATCTTCTCCTCTTTAATTAATTCAATGTATTTTAATTTAAATGTTTAAATACGGGGGCTGTCATAGTTTAGCGTTTCAAGTACGTAGGTAATGGCAAATGGCACCAAGGTAATCTTCGGTAAGACCTATTTTTGAATTACAGTGTATTACCTTTCCCGTGGTTTAGGGTCCTCGTTAAACAGGAATATATTACATGAATGTCTTAGATATACGGCACAGACAAAGAAGAGTGTTTTCAACGTTCAATATAGAATACAACTGAGAAATAGTTACAAATAGATCGTATAAAAAAAGCAGTGTGAATAAATTAATTTTTTAATGAAGTTAAAAAAAGACATCTGGATTTGTAAATGATTCAATATGGTTTTGAGTGGGCATTACATTACTGTAACTACGTTAATAGTACACTTTTACTACAATTTCAATTTCAAGATCAAGGTTAATATAATATTGTATGTGGGTTAGTAAAATTAATGGTGATAAAAACTTATAACTGTTTTAATTATTTAGTGATTCATAGATGTTCGTAATTGAAATTAAAATATAATTTATTAAATAGGAGCACACACATTATTATCAATTGAAAGTAATTTTCGCTACTATTAGAGAATTTAATATTTCTAATAAAATCATTTAACTTTTCATTAAAAATATTATATATTTACATATATATTATTAACATTTTTTAGGTGGTTACAGAAAAAGTGGTTACTATTGTTTAGTAATAATAAGTCGTTAAATAAATATTACTATTGCCCGGTTTCACAAACATTTAAATGGCGATTTCGGCTTAAATTTAGGTTTAAATATTATAAGCTTAAATAATTAATCGCAGTTTAAACGTTTGTTAAACCGGGCAATGTGCCCGGGTAAAGTGTGGGTATCCCACACCCACATAGGGCCAGTTTTACAATAGTAGTATATACCAAGTATAACGTTATTCTACGAATAAGTGAGTAGTAAGCGTTTTACATTCTCGGAATAAGCACAGAATAGGATAAAGTACGGTATAAGCGTTGGGATACTCTATTCCGTGCTGGGACCTAAGTATAACATTTTATTCTGATGTATAACCTTATATTTGCTCTAAACATTTTACGTTTACCCGCTCACATAAAATTTTAATTTAAAAAAATGAATATTTCAGTGTTTAATTCAGATGAAGAAGATATGGAAATGTTTAATTTGATACCAAAAACGCGAAAGTGTAAAAGATTATCAAAAAGGTATATATTTTATTAAACTATTTTTTCGGTGTTTAATAATAACATATTAATTTCTTACAGAATTAATTACTTCGAAGTGTTGGATGACGACGAATTTTTTACCAGATTTCGTTTAAGAAAACATACAAGCATGAATTTGTTGAACGAAATTCGCGATAAAATTAGCAGCAAAACCAACCGAAACCATGCAATATCTCCAGTTATAAAATTATTGCTAACTTTAAGATATTTTGCAACTGGCAGTATGCTTTTAGTAGCAGGTGATTTTGTGGGGGTCAGTAAATCGGCTGCATGTGTCGCTGTAAAGCAAGTAGCAGAAGCTATAGCAGGATTAAAAAATGCTTACATTGGCCTTCCTACCGATGCAGCACAGCGACGCCAAATGCATGAAAGATTTTATAGTACAGCTTCGTTTCGTTAAAAAGGAAAGTCCTTGGTACTCCCAGGAAATCAAGCAAAGGAAGCAATGAAGACTTTGAGAATCTTGTAAAAGGAAAGCTGGAATTCATTGCATTTCAAAAGAGATTTCTTAAAAGGGAGGCTGATGATAAAAGAAGAAAACTTCAGAAAAAAGCAATTAGCTCTATTAGAGAAAAATAACCAAACATAAAATGAAAATACATTTTTTTGTACGTATCTACTATTTTTCTGCATAAAAATGTATTTTCATTTTATGTTTGGTAAGAGCTAATTCGTTTTGTTTTAGTAATAATTCTGTTATTTATAAATAACTAATTTTTAAAATATTTATTTAAAGAGAACAGTAACTTAATATTATGCAATAAAAACTAATTGAATTAATAATAATTATTGTTCTATAATCTAATATGCTATAATAAATTACAAATTTGCAAAATGATTTTCAATTAATGCTAATCTTTTTACATTATTTATGGGATTATTTTCTAGTTGTAATTGATGTGCATTATTTGCATCATTGTTGACTTCTATATCAGGATCTTCATCTTCACAAAATTCTCACAATTATTACCACAAATGACTATATCGTCATCAAATTTAGTATCGTAACCTCTACCACCGCCACCAATAATTTCTAAAATCGTTGTTATAATCCGACAAAGTTCTTTAGGAGGAGGGCCACCACCAGTTTTGTACAAACTCCTTTTGTAAATTGCAAATTCTTTTTTGGAAGTCTTTTTTAATGACTCCCATTTGCTACGAAGCATTATTGGTGTTCGGCCTGTAGCAACAAGGGCATTGAAAGAATTTGCAATTATCTGCCATTCCTTCTCTTTTTGACCATTAGTCACGGTATCAGTTTTCTTACATTCTAAAATATAAAAATATTAGTAGTCGTATAAAAAATAATCCAACAAACTTGATTTAATATTTTATGTAAACACTTACCGACTACAGATTTATGGTTATCTACCAATGCAACTAGTGCTTCTACTTCTTGTGCGGTAAAATTAGTGCATCGGCTTCTTTTTCGCTTTCCATAATTATTATTTATAAATTTAAAACTTTAAAATTATAAAATGATAAAATTCACAAACACAACAACCTTGTAAAAGCAAAGTGTAAAGGCGCGAAACTTGCAAAATAACTAATTTGACAGATGTTTGCTGCCAACCTAACATTATTTCGTCTTAACTTGGGTATAACTATCCTTTTCTTAAAACGAATTGTAAAACGCACTACTCCTTATTCTCCGAATAATAAGTGGAATAATTTATACGACGAGTAGTAATACTTTCACTTATACTGCTATTGTAAAACTAGGCCTTAAATAACCAAATATCACACATAATAATTATCGCACATAATATTAAGGGTAAGCTCTATGAATCTCCCTCATATTCCTTTAAAATTAATATTATACCTATAAATTTAAAACAATATTTTTTGTCAAATAGCTGTTGCTTTTCTAAATAACTTAAAAAATATTACCTCTATATTTTATAGTGATATCTTAAGGGATTTCTTTAATTACTATGAATAATAAAAATAAAGGGCGTGTCTATTTTTCAAAAGTTGTTTTTAAATCTTTAGGTATAATATCAATTTTAAAGATAGATGGGGAGAACTCATCGAACTTGGCCTTAAACTTAAATAATATGTAATACCACGATTAATGTAATCGATTCAAATAAAGGTTACTTGAAAACAAGTTGCTAGAAAAATGTTCAGCGTAAACACGATATTTCATATTTTCAAATATATAATGTAAATAAATTGTAAATAATTAATTAATTTGTAAAATTATTTAAATTTTTACAAGCTTAGTGAAATTTGAAAATTTTTTCAACTTACATTTTTAGTCTTAGACCCCGTTGTACATAGCGGCCTTTGCCTTGATAAGGCAAATAAAATAAAAGGATTATGGGATGTCATTGGTTCAGTTTACCCTCGAAATTAGTCGTTACAATTAATGTTAAAGTCACACTAGACGATACATTTTTCTAATATGACTTGTAGTACATATTGTAGTATGGATACATTTATTTAATAATTTTGAGGTTATAAAAAGTTACCAATAACTATCACTTAAAATTTACAATAAAGTTCGGTTATTCAGTTGTAATTTTAGTAACTAAAAGGGTTTAGCGGTTTTTAGATTAATCACAAAATAAACTACACCCACGTTTTTATGTATCACTAAAATAAATTTTGTAATAATATCTATAAACGTTAGCGGTAAAAAACTAAATTTTTGATTGTAAATTGCCCCCACTAATATTTCATTGGACAACAGTTTTTCAAGTTTAAACTAGAAAAAAAAAATTCACTGAAAAACCTGACTTAAGACTGTCTTCAATTTCGTCTTAGTGTCAGTGTTCCACCGGTGAGTCAAATATTTTTTAATGCGACATGTAAGTTCCACCGATTAATTTTGGATCATGCCCAATACGCTACATTAAATTTTTTTAATGATAGTTCGTAAAACGTTGATATGCAATATTTTATACAGATTGTAACATTTCCTTACACATACGTATTTGCAGGATCAAAATAATTGTTTATTAGGTACACGCTGGTGGAACTTTCATGTTTTGGTCAGGTACATTTCTAACTATCGGTGGAACTTAGTATATAATGTCCAATAATCTACCGAACAATCGAAGAACCTACTAAATGAAATTACAAAAAGAATGATTTGTGGTTTAGGTAATACTATCATTTTTGATATTAGCTTTCATCCGATTTTACTAACTTTTGAATACTAACTTATACTTAGCTATTTATTTTTAATGATGCAATGATTGTAGTAAGTCAACTTACTACGTTCTTTGATTGTATAATAGAAATGCTTATTTATTAAATTTGCAATTAGTGCGGTTCCGATCTATAATAAATACATCAAAATGTTAAAATATTCACCAATCTCCTGAAAATAAGTATTCTAACATTTCATTACGACCCCGTGTTAGCAATTATAAAAGTAAAAAACAAGAAAGATAAAGAAAAGAAAGGCAAAAGAAAAAATAGTGACCAATTTTCACTAAAAATAATAGTTAAAAATTTCTTTTTGTAAACAAATTATAGTTTTAGGTTATTGCGGAGATTGAAATAAAAAGTAACACAAAATAATAAAAAATGTAAATATTTTAATTAAAGTGAGATTATATTAGAGTATAAAAGAGATTATCACTTTAATATCGTTTAAGTATTAAAGCCGAAAAAATACTGGTATATACTTTTAATTTTGAACATACTAAAAGAAAGCCAATAAGCAATTTCAAAAGAAATTTACTAAGATAGCCTAAAGGAACGTCAATAACAATTTAATATAATATTTTTTAATTACACATGACTTGACGGTTAATAATAATGTTTATACATTTAAAGTGAGTAGTTTATATAAACTACAAAATAAATAAGAAGTACAGAAACGTTTCACTACTTTTAACTAATTTAAATAATTATACTAACTTACATTCATTTATATTAAAATCAAGTTGTCACAATTACAAAAGGTAATAAAAGTATGCATCGGTTATAATCTTTTACAGTTATTTCACTATAAAATTAACTAAATATAGACTTACTTCGGCCATGTATTTTAACAAGATTAGAATTATTTTGATTTCAAATTTAAAATTTTAACAAAAATTTAAATCCAATTGAAATTTAAAATCGAAAAACAAACACTCTGGATTAAATGAGTATGATGGAATTAGACATAATGTACAAGACATTGTCAAATAGCAACGGAAATAAATTAATCGTTAATTTCCATAAAATACATAATATCGTTTGCAATCAATTAGTAATCGATACATTAATAAATTTTAATAAGTTCGGAAATAAGTCATTAACTTGAACTTTCTAAGAGAAGTAATATTTGTACCTACGAACCAATTTCTCGACCGATCGGTAGGTAATTAAAAATGCACACAAACACTTTTCGATTTGTAAATAATAAGTAAGTGTGGGAAAAAATTCATTAATTTATTGTCAAATTAAATTAAACTTGTAATATTTGCAAATTTAATAAATTAGTACTTAAAATATTTTCACAAGTTATTATATATTATAAAGAGTCGTGTCCACTCGGCCCTTCACAGCTCAGTGAACTATCTTAAGGGTTCTCTACACCACCCAATTTAGCCAGACGCTTTTATTGAAAGATAAGCATTAAGCTTAATAAGATAGATTGTGCTCTGTCTCTATCATGCTCGTTATTTAAAATAAGACAGAGCAGACAGCAAGACAGCTGCAACGAAGCAAAATAAATAAAAACGCCTGACAAGATTGGATAACGTGGATACCTTGTTAAAGACTCGCCAGGCGAAGCAAACTTGGTTGGTCGCGCGTCTTATCTAAAAGTTTGCCAAACTTTTAGATACGGCTCTGTGTCTCTATCGCGCTCGTTGTTGCAGCTATTTTCTTTCTGTCTTCTTCTTTCATGTGCTATATCCGGTCTCCCGGACATTGGCGATTCGACTTAGCCAAAGCCAAGGCAAACTTACCAGGGAGTATAATTTATAGG
Source organism: Lycocerus yunnanus (assembly GCA_036346125.1). Classification (NCBI taxonomy): domain Eukaryota; kingdom Metazoa; phylum Arthropoda; class Insecta; order Coleoptera; family Cantharidae; genus Lycocerus; species Lycocerus yunnanus. The sequence continues at coordinate 1,377,457 of JARFIX010000008.1, read as the reverse complement.
GTGGTTTCCCGTTCCCTTCCCTATAGTCCATAGATCGATATTGGACTTTTGATCACAGCAGTGTATCTAACGCGACTAAGGTTTGAACCGCGCACTAGTCGATCCGTGTATACTCCACGGTATACTGCTGGTTCTTTCAGTCTTGCTCATGCTTATTTCATATCTGCATATAGAAAATCCCAACCAAGATTGTTCCGTGTGGGAGGCTTTTAGCCCTAGAATGGTGTAAAGCATTTTTTACCTTGAGTAAATTAATTATTAACCAATAAAATAAACTGTACTTTTCTTCCATTGATATAAAACGGCCACTGTAGGACACTATGCAGGAAAATTAAGTCATTAATTTAGCATTATTATTAACTTTAGTATTATCTACATCTTTAATACCTAGGAAATGTTTAATTTATTTGGTAGTAATGTTAATAGCTTCCTTTTCCTGCAAATTTGTTGCACATCTGAACAGACTACAAGAATTTTTTTGTAAGATTAAATCTCGAGGAGCGAAGAACTTTTATCATACCTAATTGTAGTTAGAAACTATTTAAGAAATTTCCTTTCTCAACGTGAAATTTTTTCCTTGAAGCACAACTGTTTTAATCTAGATAATTAAAAATAGTATTTATTATTTATTACAAATCGATATAAAAACACGATTGAAAAATTAGTTTGTCTTTTTATAAGAATTACTTCATTTTTGATTAAAATGAACCTAGTTTGTTCTAACTCTTTTTGGTTTTCGATTTGTAAATCAAAAATTAATTTTCCCAACATGTCCATACTCTTCAGTTCACTATTCGATTCACTCTATTTCCATTCATTCGTGACTTATTGAACATAATATAATAATTTATTTATATTCCTTTTTACGAAACATAATTAATAAGAAATTAATCAAGAAAACTTCGAGTTACTTACCTACAATACAATACAATACGTATCAATAATGTAGTGTAGGCTAACGCTTGTTTTCGGTAACTGAATTAACTCACCTGCAACAAAAAAAGAAGCAATAAAATATGTTTTATTAAAGTGATAAAAACCAACAAAGTTTAAGATATAATTGTAATTTATTTAAGAATAGTAGTACTTATTAGTTATATACATAAGCATAATTTATTTATACATTAAAATTTACACAAAGTAGTCTTTGTTTTACCGTACAGCTTTTTAAATGAATATGACCCTAATGCAACGTTTTAATGACGTTATTAATTTATTGTTATCCTATTTTTTATGCTTATTTGTGAAATCCAATTAGACAATAATTCAATATACATAGTGTATACAATAATGCTGAAGCGGCTGTTACAGTATATAACAATAAATTATAAATAATAAGCTTCTATTATAATAAATCGAATGCATTCCAATATACGTGGGAAAACAATAAACACTGTTAATAGATTCGATTACGCCTCCACCTTTTACAATAAACAAATAGAAAATTTAATAGCTTGCGAGCAACATCCGTTGTTTTATCTATTTTTCTCTTACATATTATCGACTAACAGAGGCATCATTTATGATAATAGATTTTTATTCTTATCCCCTTGTAGAACTACAAGAAGTATAATTAAATTTAACATTATATAGGTAAGTTCAGGTATCTACTTGATTTAAATTTATTTTCATTGATATTTTGTGATGTTATTTATACTGTATTTGTTACACACACAAATACGTAAGAATAAATAGCAGTAAGTCCTTGGTTAAAAATTAGTTATCTGCTTATTGTTCTACATCGACAACCTCGTATAAATTATTCAGAAGGCTAATTGGAATATTAGACTTAACAGGAAAAGAATAGAAAATACGTATTTCACACACCAAAAACTTGAACATTGCCATAATTGCTTCAAATAATGGTTTAATAATAAAAAAACAAAGTAACTAACAACGAATATACCTGTTGTGAATGAATAACCATTTAATGGTACTGTCCAGATAGCATCACTTGCTCGTAAAATTATTATATCATCAATTTCTAATTTTATTTTGTAACTCGATGAACTTGAATTTTAATACCAAGTGTATCTCTTCTTAATAGCGTAATATATATAAAAAGTAAATTCTTAAACCGTGAATCATAATATTGTAAATACAGTAATACCACGACTTCCCCATTTTACGCAAATCTGAAGTTACGCGATTTTTAAATCTTTTCGTCGATTCGTCCTTTTGGAATTTTCTACGTCAAAATAACGTCGGTTTACGTTCTTGCAATTCATAATAATATAATTTGTTGTGTTATCTAAGATTTTATTACATTTTATTTTCTAAATTATAGCTTTCTTTAGTTTCTGGTCCCATTTCAGCATAATTCGTATGTATATGTATTTATATGCAAAATGGTGCCTCGATTTACGCGAATTCGACTTGTATAAAGTATGTCTGTTCTGAATCAATAAAATCCGACAGAAAAATTAAAGTAATTCCTTAACCATCCAGTCGATACAATATAATTATTACTGATAATTTCGTCCGCAAAATTAATTCATTGTAAGTATAAAAGGATTTTTCTTCCCGAAGCAGCAATACATTGCGCGTCCTAATAATTCGCACGCCTTCTGATAGTTTTACCTAGCTTGTTTTGATATACCTATAGTTGTCATCATAAAAGAAGAATCTGACGTCATTTTCAATATGTGTATGAAATAAGTCAAGAATTATGAGTCAAATAAGTCTTTGTTATAATAAATTTAAATCATAATTATAAAGCGGAAAATTAAAATGGCTGTCAATATACAATTAATCAATCATAAAATAATTTTCTCTAATTACTATTTTATTTATTAGTCGCGTATGATTACATTAAATGTTATAAAATGTAAAAGTTACTAGTAAAACAAAACCTTACAAGCACAGGAGAATCCACAAACCATGGCAAAAATCAAACAAGTACAACGCAAGTCAATTTTATCCTAGTTCTATAATAATTATTATGCAAGCTAAGAATTATTGTAGCTATATTTTTCTATCGTATACGTTGAGCATCATATAATTTTGACGTATAAGATTCTAAACGCTTAAGACACACATGCTGTCTTTGTTGCACCTACGATACTAATAATTAATTTAAGTAACCAGTAGTCGGTACTTAATTCAAATGGTACTGACGTCAGCTTCATTTTTCGTGCAAACAAGTGTATATAAGATTTTTATCAATTTTAAAATTTTGCATTTGTAATATATTTAAAAAACTTCCTATCCACGAGGACGCCCACATATTCAAATTATTTGTTGAAATATTTTTTATTTTAATACCTACATATTTTAATTATATTCTGTACTTTTTAAATTAGTATATAAATGCTATTGCACAAGGTGAATAAAATATTATGTCAAAACATTACTTAAGTAAATTTTACTATTATATAATAAATTCGACCTTTCTGCTATCCTACACCATAAAAATTCTCAACAAAAATCAATTTAGTTATTAATTGCTAATTTTATTAACCTTCCTTAATATAACAGACAACTGCGATAAAACGTCGATGAGAGGGTTTGCTCCAAATAAGTGCGCAATTTATAAAACAAAGTCAGGATTGTATTATAGGTATAGTATACCAATACCAGTAAAAATACGTACAAATCTTGTTCATTAAAACATGCCCAAATATATCTTTTATAAAATGAATCAAGCAACATTTGCTTATTTTTGAGAAATCTTTTCAACATATCATTTCCAATCCCCCGTGCTATTCGAAAATCTGGAGTTTTTAAGATTTTAAAGCAAATTTCAGGATGCCAACATTTCCGAAGAATAAATCATCATTCGAATCTCTCAGTATATTTTCGTTATTAAAATTTTTTGCAAACCCTTTATGACTAACCGTTTTTGAAAAAATTCCTGTTACGGGTGGCCTGTCTCACTCTGTACACAGAAAATAATTTGTAAAATATTCAATACTTGCTACTTGATAGACGCCTTTTTGCTGTCGGATGAACCGGAAACAAGATATTTCAAAATTAACGCATTTTTTCAATATTTTGGCAAAACATGTACGCCTTACTGGCTTATAATTTAGTTTTGCAAGTTAACTCGATAGGTAAAATAGATCAGGTTAATCCGTAAATTAAAATGAAATGAACAATATTTTCAATTAAGTAACACTTCCGGCTCGAGTACTAGAGTGGTAATTCCGGATGTGTTAAGATAAACCCCCAATTTAAATGTTAATGCGTATGTCAAATAATAACTTTAGTTGCGTCCAAGAATTTATTATTTCAAAAATCAAAGATTTATAACCTCGATATTCCAGTCCATAAATTAATTTTTGTAATTACAAATATTACTTTTTAATTAAATAACTTTCTAAACTTATAAATTTTTTTCTAATTTTTTTACACTGTTAATTATAAATTTATGAACAATTCTATTAATAAATAAAATTATTAATCTTTTGTTAACTCTCATAATAGCCTACAATTACAAATTTAATTTAAGCTTAATGATTGATTTGTGAGACATGTACCTACGAATTAATTTTAATGAAAATGCATTAATGATTTATGGGCATATGCAAGGCATAAATTTATTTTACTACCTATATGATAAGTTAATAATTATTATTCTAAATAATTAGGAATGTTAGCACTTATGAATTTCTAAAGCATTGTGACATCCATCAAACACTAAATAATAGGTAAATTACTGATATTGCAATTTATATTATTATAGTAAGGCTTCGAATACTATCGCAATCGTTTGTTAATTTGTTAATGCAAGAAAATCAGCGAACACCGTGCAGTGTACGTATAAGTAATTTTAAGTGAGTAAACAATTTTTCTACGAACGCAAAACAAACAAATTTGTCTCGAAAAAATTTAAAATAAAAACGTTTAATGCTACTTAACGAAATTATATTCATTATAAATTTCTATTTTAAGCTCCCTTTAGACGCTCAAATAATTTAAACAGATGAATTATTGCAAATTAAACAATTGCGTATAAATGGAAATTTACGGTTTGCACATACCAAAAGATTTGTAGAAAATCTGATTTTTGTTGAAAAAATATCTATGATTGATGTAGATAACTGAAAACGCTGTTAAAACGATCAGCATATTATTTTCCTATTATTTATTATGTTCAATTATTTACCTTTTACATTAATAACTAGCACCTGTTAAAACATTCATAAACCACAAAAAATCTAATCTAGTTATTTCAGTGATACTGAATATTTTATATGCTTAACATATTACGTACATTACGTAACAACAAATTACGTACAAACAAAAACACAATACCACATACTCGCGTAGATCAAAATTACCAAATTTTATTTACAATTTATTGTTTCTTATGTTTCAAAGGTACTCATAATAATAATTATTCTTCAACTGTGGGAATAGAAAACTGTGCAAATTTTATTCAGATTAAACCGCAGTTAATCTGACCGTCCACATTTAAACGAAGTATTAAATTAAATATTGACGCATTGTCTTAAAGATAGCATAAAACCGAAACTGGTGAAAAATTTGAATTTGAAGTTCTTGTAAGGATGTACATAGTACCTCTTCCCAAACCTTTGTATAAACGAAGAAGATTACGCTTGTGCAAATGACATATTTCCGTTCAGATGTAACGAATAACATGCGAGAATAAGAAATTTACTCATATTATTTTGAAAGTCTAACCTTTCTAACAAATCTAAAGTTTTGATTTATTAATTTCTTTTATTTGCGCAGACTATTTCCAATTCAGTTCCTATGCCAGCAATACTAATAGACGAAGAAATTAATTCATAATTATTACAATTGGACTATCGCTATTAATATAGCCAGTTTAAATATCTTCAAATTTAACACGAACCCTATGTATAGATTGGTATAAAATTGTTGTGCCCTCAGTCTTGCTCTGCAAGAATGTGCAACCATCATACGATGAAATCGAAGTGATCTGGAAGTGTTAGCACATTTTTTAATTCGGACCGCACCGACCTCACTGTAATGTTTTAGATGATGATGATGTTGATATTTCTAATGCGTCTGGCTGCATGTCATAAAAAAACATTAAATGAATAGCACATAACATTCAAGTTCATTAACATCAGTCAAATATTGTCAGTTTAAATTCTATATTCAATTAAAATACTAAAATTTAACAGCTCATTAACCACAAGTATGTTAATGACTTATAAAAGTAGAAAGGATATCTAAAAACAATTTTGAGGATTGAAATGTACTATTTATTGCGTTAGTACCGAGTATTATTTGTTTTTTTTTATACTTTTATTTTAAATAAGCAGCACGTACAGCTTTATTTACTACGGTTGGGGAATACTGTGGAAGGTATGTATATCTAAGGACTACACAGTATTTAACTGAAATAAAAAATATATAAAAAAATATAATAAATAAATAGTGCAATCAAATTTAGTTCTCTAAATCTAGTCTTCGAAATTCCGTGGTTATTCAAATCTCTTTATATTATTTGATAGTAAGCATTTTGTTCTACTTTATACGAATTGGAATCTATATAAATTAATATTTGTAATAAAAAATGTGTTAGGAGTATATAATAATAATTCAAGTCTAAATACCGACTTGAAGCCATATGTACCCCTTGAAAAAGGATTCTTCCCAGCAAATGGAGTGAAAAGTCTAAATATGCTGATAATATTTAGTAGTATTAAGAAATAACTTTTTACAATTAATAGTCAGTAATCGATCCATTGCTAACTTTTCATTGGTTCAAAAATAAGTTGAATTATAAACTCAATTTTCCAACAGGTAAGGAAGTAATTTTTACCTTCTGACTTCGGACAATTTTGTCCTTCAAATAATTATGAGCACCTAGGGATTTTAAAATTACTAAGTAGAAATCTGAGTAGTTATAAAAATACAATACAAAATGGTGTATTTAAAATAGCCCAATTTAAGATCAAAATCAATGGATAAGCATTTAAAAGAATTAAATAATTAAGAAGTGGAAGGTATCTTTTCGTCAATAGAGAAATACATATACTAGAGGTAAAATCTGCAAAGACTACAGTACGTTGGAACGTATATTTAACGAAAACATTAAAATAAATATTATTTAAATAAATTCTCTGAGTAAACTTAACAAAAAAATTGATTTTTAATCTTACATGAATTATGAAACTCTCACAAAAATATCGAAAAAGTGACTCGGTCAAGATATAATTTATATTTAATAGCTTTCGTTTTGACAATACACATATATTATTTAAATATTACCATCAGTGACTTCTGTAAAATACTTCAAAACATGTATCTTTCTCATATAAACAATACGAAACAAGCATACCCCTCGCAATACCATATCATTACCATTATTTAATAGTCGGGATAGTTGATTTATTATGGTACACTGTACAATTGCACTTAAAAATCGGAAAAGATAGAAGATAAGAATTGAAACCCATATGAACTTAGCATTGAAGATAGAGTCCAAAACACTTATACTTTGTTTCGCATTAACCCCACAGGAAATTGGAGAATAAACAAGTAGATGGAAAGTTTTATCCGTTTTTTCGTTTACTCGCTCACCAATCATACACCTTAAGACTATGGCCTGTTCAAATTATTTAACTAGTAAGAGAAAATGCCTATATAGAATAGTTTTCATTCATGATATTGAACTATTGGTTAACTAACCTTAACATTTGGCTTAACGATATACTGCACAGAAAAGTAATAAGGTCAGTGAGAATAGAGGAAAAAGGCGGTAAGTTTTCGCAATATTATTTTATAATTCGTTTTAACTGTTAGCTTGGATGAAAAAGTAAAAATAAATGATTTTAATATTTATTCTAGCTATTTAAGTTATTTTGGCAATATTATTAATTTGTCGACAAAAAGAACTTAAAAATAATTACTGTAACCGAGATGGGAACGGTAGGTAGGTATCCATAATATTAGGTTGTTAAATAAGTAATGTCGATTTTTATTATTATATCAGAAACATTCGGCAACTGCAATGCTGAAAAAATTCAGTTGCAGTTTTAGTTATTGGTCGGTTTACATATGTATAATCTTATATATAAAAAAATATTTAAGGTTAAATTTAATAACATTATTACCATGGATAAGAGTGAAGAGCATTTACGGCATTGTTTACTTTATGAATTTCAAAATAGTAATAATGCCACAACTGCAGCTAAAAATCTGTGTCAAGTGTTTGATAAGAATGCTACCAATACACAAAATGTAAAAAGTGGTTTAAAAGATTTCGCGGTGAGAATTTTTCTACTCAAGACGAAGAACGATCGGGACGCCCAATTCAGATCGATTCCGATAGGATAAAAACTTTAATTGCAGATAATCCGTGATTAACATATTGAGACATTGCCACTTTAACCAATAGTAAAAGTTCAACTGTTTTTAACTACCTAAAAAGATGAGAAAGTCGAATTATGAGAAAATTGATTGAAAAAAGAGCAGTCCTCGTCAATAGGAAGTCTGTAATATTGCAACACGACAACGCAACACCACATACTGCAGCAATCACCGTCCAAAAAATTACTGACTTTGGTTAGAAAATTTTACAACATCCTCCATACTCACCAGACATTGTGCCCCTAGCGATTTACATCTATTCCGGTCCCTCCAGCATTTTTTAAGTGGAAAAGAATATGCAAGTTATCAGCATATAAAAAATGATACTGATAACTTTATCAATTCTAAACCAGCGAATTTCTATCGCAATAGGATTTAAAAGTTAACTGACAGGTGGCAAAAAGTTATAGAATTAGATGATCATTCCTTTTTAAATTAAAGATTTTTTTAATTATGTAAAATAAACTAATAAAAACTCTCCTAAAAAACGACACTATTTATTGAACGACCTAACACATTCTGCAGTAAACGATTACATTATCTTACTTTTTATTTTCTTTTATTAAGTTCTATGCCTGATCCCCTCAACGCGTGACTTCGACGATCTTCTCCGTTATGTGTGGTGTGCGAACTGTTATTACATACATAGGTACCTACTGTGTTATCACTCACACTTTGTTGAGGAGGTTTACTAGGCAGCTGCTTGTAGCTAGATTATCTGCCATTACTCTCCGAGATGAGACGGTTAAAAATAAAATTCTCACTTCACCCGGAATCGAACCAGGTAGCATTAATAGTCACGCACCTGCAATCATCTCTTCGTTCGTTTTTATATTTTCTTGTATTGCTTATTAACTACAATCATTGATTAATCACAATCAACAAAAACAAAATTATAATTTATGGTATCCTACTTTTTTTAAAAAACTTTTCTCTTTATCAAATTACGTATTAAATTTTTCAAAAACTAGGTTTTTTAGTTGAGCTATATATTTACATAATAAAAAATACAGCCAATTACGTTTAATCGGAACGCGGCGAGCAAAGATTTTTTATCTTTGCCCAATTAAACGGCTGGCTCAAATAGGCGAAGTACTTAGTTTGGTTTTCAAAAATTTAGCTCAAATAAGGGGCTACCCTGTATTCCACTGTATATACACTTTACCGCAGTAACATTTCAAAATGTTGTATAAATCGATTAAAAAGATTTTATACATACTACATAGTATGTATCTAATAATACCTAATAAAACTGTTTTTCGACCCATCCCTTTAATTTATGGAATAAACCTAGAAAAGTACGTACAAATGTTTTTGCATATTTTTAAAAAACATCCTATGTATAGGTAATTATGGCAATACCTGCTATTAATTATTTTAAATATAATAAAATTTTTATATCTTTTAAAAAATTATCTTCAACGTATGATTTATTTTCATCACTTGCGTCAGGGTTACCTTTTTAAGTTCTTTGCTTCATATACATATGTATATTGCATTATTTTATTACCTATTCCTTTTATTACGTTTAGTTTTTGTGCACACTTATAATATATCACTCTCTTGACACATCATAATAATATTCATTTTATGATGATAGTCCAAACAAATTTGGAAAAATAACCGAAAGAAGCAGACAGCTAATATTATATCAACTTATACTTGATGTTATAAGAATGAATTTAATGATTTAAAATTAAGTGAATTTTTAATTAAATTTATTGTAAACTAAAAACTTTTTACCCGTCGCTTACTTATTTTAAGAAATTTTCGATCGATTACATCAAGTGGATTTTAGCTCTTTTAAAAACGTTTGTGTTTTGTTCTATTTCAAAAACAATTCTCGACTGTTTGCAAAATTATATCACGTAGGTTGGTAACAAAATTTTGTAAATTCTTTTCCAAATTGGTTCATTGACATCTTGTTCATTATATTATATTTTCTCCATAACTATAACCTTTAAAATTTAATAGCTCGAATCTACCTAAAGAGAATTGTAAATTCAAAATAGTAATAATTATCGATATTATATGATATCAAAATTTTTGTAAGAAAAAGTAAGCGGGGAGAAATTTGTCAATTTATAATAAATTTGTTTAAAAATTCACTTAACTTGAAATCAATTGCAGAATTATGTAGAATGATAACAAATTGTGTATTTAAAAAAACATTTTTACTAAGGTTTTAAAGTTACTTAATAATATGTAAGTATTAACAAATCAAATGTAATTTGAGAGAAAATAAAATATATTATATTATTTAATGATATAAATACTTCACACTTATAAATACATGCTTGACACTACAGAAGAAAATAAATATAATGGAAGGAGTGTTATAATAACTTTGAATAGTGAATTGTGGGATAAAAATATAAGCAAGAATAGAAAAACAAAAGATTTATAGATGTATAATTGAAAATATGCTCACTTATGAAGCAGAAGTGTTTGAGATATAGGGTAAAAAAAAAAAAGCTTGGAGCAATAAAAATGGACTTCTGGTGTACAAGCACTGCCAAATCAAAATTAGATAGAGTGAGAAATAAAATACAAAGAATTATGAAGGTAAGAACAAATATTGGCAATGAAATTGGGTGAAGACAATTAATATAGTCAAAATTCTATTTCCTACATAAGCATTACTACTATAAAATTATTTTTTGAATTAACGTTATTAATTACATTTTCAAGTCGAGGTTTAATAACCTTAATAACTACTTTTTTAGAGTCATAGCCATATTTATACCCTTATCCACCACATACTTGAAAAGTTCTCCAAACAACCCCAACTATTTTAGCCTGTGTAAAGATTATTAATTGACATTAGTAATATATTGTAATAATTCAAATATTAATGAGTGTTTAGTTATTATTGTTCGGGCCTTGGAAATTGTTTTTGTTACGACTACCGAAATTCGCTTCAGTACTTGAACGAAGAACCAGTTGCGTGAAGAAATTAACACCGTAGACTTGTTAATAACTATTTATTTGCACAAATTTACAAAGGTTGATGTTCTCGTGATAGTCGTACCACACAACAAATACAACTATCAGTGTGGTCAAGAAGTTTGAAGATATGCGTTGCAAGATTCTATGTTCTTGTAGACAATCAGTTAACTTCTCATTGAAACCAATACACACAAAGTTTGGCCTTAGAAGTTGTATAAATGTATATTTATAATTACAATTTAGTCCAAGTATTGAAATATTTTCACAAACAGTTGACATTTTGCTAAACCCTGTTCTTTGCTTTGCAAATGTAGTTATCTTACAACATAAACATTCGTAATAAAAGTATTGGACCAATTGCAAAAAAGTGATTTCAAATCACTTATTAATCAGTTGAATTCAACATATACTTTGTATGAGTCAAATTTAATTAAAAGAATAATTACAATTTTTGACAAATCCATTATTAACATTTGTTCTCAGTTACTCTACAACATTATATTAACACATTGAATAAAATATTATTAAAATTAATAATTTAAAAATATGAAAATCTTTCAACTTACATTTAAATCAAAAATACCGTTTAAGAAATTTAAAAGTTTTTCGTTTTTCAAAATTTTCCATTTAATTTTTATCTAAAAAAATTTTTTAAAAAAAATTAAAATTTACTTTTTAAAAATTTAAAAAAAAATCAAATTTTTTTAAATTTTTAATTTTTAAAATTTTTAAAAATTATTAGTTTAAAACTTAAAATTTTACTTTTTAATTTTTATAATTGATCAAAACCCATTTGACAAACTAATTGAAATCTTGAATGTCACTGAATAAACAAGACAAATTAAACCCAAAAATTTTTTTAAATTTTGAAATTGATTTAAAAATTAATTTAAAAAATTTCAAAGTATAAATTAAATCCTTTTCACAGTCCTTTTTAATTTTTTCATTTAAGAATTTTTGGTTAAATTACGTTTTACAAAAATTTTTCTTTTAAAACCCCAAATTTCCCGGATACGATTTATGTCATATTAACTAAGTAATAATAAAAATTTTTACTGTAATTCACATTAAACTATTGAATATTTTTTTATAAGTTAAAAAATAATTTAATATTTAATTATAAATAACTTTAAACATGTTTCACTAAAAATATTTTTTATAGATGTGTAATTGAAAATATGCTCACTTATGAAGCAGAGGTGTTTGAGATATGGGGGTAAAAATAAAAAAAAAGCTTGGAGCAATAAAAATGGACTTCTGGTGTACAAGCACTGCCAAATCAAAATTAGATAGAGTGAGAAATAAAATACAAAGAATTATGAAGGTAAGAACAAATATTGGCAATGAAATTGGGTGAAGACAATTAATATAGTCAAAATTCTATTTCCTACATAAGCATTACTACTATGAAAATTATTTTTTTGAATTAAACATTATTAATTACATTTCCTTTAAAAACTATTTGTTCGGAATTGTACAGTCATTTGTGTTAAATGGAATAAGAGTAACTGAAAACCATGAGCTTTCCTTGATTCAAATGTATACTTTTCGAAAACCGGCTTTTGTTATTTTGCGCAGCAGTCCGTATTGAGACCCGTGCGAATAGGTGCCACCGCGCTGTTATTTATTTTATTCTTCTTCAATATAAACATTATATCTAACTTAAGTTAACGTAATTTAATTTCTTTTTAAAAAGCAATTTCTATGGAAATATTTTTTTTATTTTCTAGTCGAGGTTTAATAACCTTAATAACTACTTTTTTAGAGTCATAGCCATATTTATACCCTTATCCACCACATACTTGAAAAGTTCTCCAAACAACCCCAACTATTTTAGCCTGTGTAAAAATTATTAATTGACATTAGTAATATAAATTGTAATAATAAATTACAAGAACAGATTAACGACAAAGAAGCGAACGATGATATAGATGGGATATGGAGGAACATAAAAGAGAGCATAATGGAAGCAGCAGAGAAACCACTGGGTAAAAAGAAGAGACGTAGAAGAAAAGAATGGTTTGATAAAGAATGTAAAGAAAAGATAAAATTGAAGAGAAAAAGTTAAAAGTTGAATGAATGAGAACACGAAATGAGACAGATGAGGAAAGATACAAAGAAAAAGCAAGACATAGTGAAATTATGCAAAAGAAAGAAAAGACGATGAATGAACAATGTGATGAAAAAGATGTTATACCTAAATATATAATTAAACAACTTTTCTTAAAGAGCAGGCGCTCTTGTAAATAACTTGAAAAATATTGCCTATAAATTTCGTAGTAATATGGTGGAAGATTCACAGTCTGTCTTTAAAAGCCATTTTGTTACATTTTGACAAATTGAATATTATTGTATAGGCAGTAGATACATAACTAATTACATTGAAATAAAAAAATATGCACTACACTTTTTCTTATAAATATAAATTGCTAAAAACAACCGGTTAAATAAGTTAGTACGTAGTATGTAGGTACAAAGTTGTATCCCCCATACATTTTATCGATATTATTAGTAAAATAACTACTCATAATATAAGTATCTCAATTAAAAATGATCACTTTTAATACTTGGAATAACAAATCCCCTTTTACTTTCATACGTAATACTTACATTATTCTCAAGGTAAAAAGGTTAGTGAACTATCTTGTTCTTTTGGTGCAACAGATAATGAATTAAATATTTTTTTTGAAACTAAGAGAGTAGGGGTATATTAAAAATTACAAACTTGAGTTTTAATTTTAAATGTTAGAGTGAACGATCATTTTTATCAATACTGAATATTTGCATACTACCGTTACACGCAGTGTTCTTAAAGTATAGAAAACTCGCTACTTCTTAAATCTGCTACGCACTGTCGTCGAATCTTGGCGATTTGGTCTACAAGAAACTAGAAACTGGGAGATCAAACTGGACTGGAAATTGTAGTTTTCCAAAGGCCGCCAAACAGAATGTACCTCCAGAAGATTGCAATATGCAGTTCGTTCGCATTGAGCGCTAATTAGCATACGGGATTATTATATCCCCTAAAGCCTAGTGCTTGTCGAACACCTGATCGTCGTCGATCGAAATTATTTTAAACCAGATTTTTAAATATCAAAATAATTTAGCAGGCCTATTATAAAAATGGAATTATCATTTCCTTAACATTCTAAGATTTTTGAATCTACGTACACTTGCCGTAATCTGATCCGTAAATGTATGGAATTAGTCGATCCGACCCTTTGTTAAAAACAATTACCCACTTCTTTATTAGATGTACATATGTGTGACCATATTATGATACATTTTATTGGCAGTAGTGCACGATTATGGTTTCATTTGCTGTGTAGTGCGGATTTTTCAAAATTTACCTCCGATTAGGAAGGAAAGGTTAGTTTTCGTTGACCTAATTAATTTCTTGTAGATAATTGAAAACGATTAAATACTTTTTAAAGCAGTGGATTGGCAATTTTTAATAACAATTTATTGTTAAAAAATATCTGACAACGGCGATAGTATTTCCATATAGACGATTCCCAGAAGGTAGCAGATCATTCAACTTTCTGTTTTACTAGCGAACTAAGTCGGCATTGTTATAAATTATTGATTGGCTATAAACGTGTTTGTCAGACAGTGCACATACCGTTGCTTTTGGATGAAATTACAAAACTATGCAGCTTCTAGTATCTAAGGTTATTATTTTACAACAAACGACAATAAATCATTGGTATTTTTCAATAAAAAATAATAAGTTATGATATTGCTGAAGTACATGCTTTACAATTACTACTTCTCGTATTTTATTAAAAAAAGTATTATTGGAGAAAAACATTTATAAGTAATGTATACATTTATACAATATTAATATTAATATAATCAGATGTTACAAACATAAATTATTATAAAAAACATAAGGAAATTATAAATACTTGCTAAAACTGGTGCGTTTTATTGCAAGTGAGTAAAAAGTGTGAAACGGTGCATGTCTTTTATACCCCATACAAGGAAGATTAATACTAAAATGCATACCTTAAACCACCTACACCAATGTGATGTCCAAGTATCAGACCACACAGGTATCGGGTATGTATAACAAAACATGACATACTGGTTATTTTATTATTATGGTAGGTATTGATGTATTAGCACTACTAGGAATATTATTGTAGTCAATATATTACAACGTTTTGGAATAAATATTGCAAATGAACGTATCTAAACTTCGAGTCGGCTGACTATGTAGGTAAAACAATAATGTATAATAATTTACTGTTATAACAAATTGCAGGATCCTCTAAAATATTAAATTAAATATTAGGTATATGTATTATTTGGTATTTAACCATTTCAGGTATGAAAATGCAAACAATAAGTTATCGAATAATAATTTTATTTAAATAGTGAAAGTCATACTTATTCAGCATACAGTTTTGCCCAACTTTAAATTTAAATATCAAAACAAATTTTTTTGTTTTAATAAATAGATATTTAAGTTAAGATGCTAACTTAAATATGAGAACGAAATCAACGTTGTATGCCAAGTTACATAAATCCTACAATAATAAATATTTTTTAATAAGATTATACACACATACTTAGTATTAACCCATTAACGCACAATATTTTTATTAATTTAGGGTAAAAAAACAATTTTTCTTTCTTATAGGAAATGATAATTTAGTTATTTTATGTAAAATAAATAAGCAGAGTAAACGAAATACAACCCTATGTATGTAAACCTAAATTATTAGATAAAAACAATCCAATATCAAAGGTAACATAAACAGATTAAAGGTATTTGAATTATAATAATAAGCAGAATTATGTGGGCGCGAGACCGCCACGTAGCTGCACAGTTCTGCAAGTAAACGCATAACATGTATGTCATACAGCTGTGCGTTAAGAGGTTAATGAATACCCAAAAAGTAAGAATATCTCGTTTATAGCTTTTCCGGAATTAATTTTTAAAGTTCATACTGTTTGACGCTTGCTCATGTTAGGAAAACCCATTAAGAACCTTAGTTACAGTCAGATTTGTTTACTCAGTCTTTGTTTCAGATTTGGTTACTCGGTCTACTCGTTTCTTGCTGGGATGTTCAGTTCGCTTTTAAATAATATACTAATATGTGTATTGTCAAAAATTGTTAAAAATTTTGTGTATAGCTGAGCCGGCAAAAAAGTGAATTAAAACAAAAACCAACATTATAATACGTTGTAATATACAATAATTTTAGTTCATATATGTAAATGTATTACTACTTATCCGTCGATGTGTCAAATTAATTAATACTGCTCTATCCACTGTCAATTTGTTTCCAAAATTGTCATAGTTAATTCAAGCTAATTGATTACTCTGCGTACCATGACTTTAAAAATTAACAACACAATATAGACGACAAAGACTATTAACGCAGGTGTTAATTAACCGAGGCTCTTCAATTAATACATAAACGAATTTGATGGAACGAATACGGTCCTGTACGCAAACGGTACCCAATTTACGCTTACTCGTTATACACAGCTTGCAAGCAAACAAATACACGTTGACAAATTAGAACCTTACTTCAAATTTTGTAAAATTAGACTAACTCACAAAAGACCGAGACGAGGATTTTTACACATAAACGGACTAACCGAAAATGTTCAGCACCTTACTGTAGATAAAAATAAACCAAAGAAACATGTTAAATATCAAGGATTGAATATAGACACGCGACTCAACTTTCGACAGCACTTACAAAACAGAAAACAACTTGTATACGAATAAATGCAAAGAATTTGCTTGCTGATGAAAGGACAAACAATGAATAATAACAATGAATTGCTATTATATTATCATACTCTACTGAGACCTATACTGACATACGCCTCTGAAGCTTGAAGTAATGATTCCTAATATCACATTTATAAATTCTTCTTCTTCTCTTCTTCTTTCGAAGAAGAAGAAGACATTTGAAGGGTACAGGAATAAAACAAGGTAAGTCCATTTTTTTGCAAAATGAAACTGTTAATCCCATTTCTTGCCTCTATGTGGCTCTTTCTACATGTAAAATATCAAAAAAATAAAACTAAGGATGTCCACAAAATTTAACGTTGAAAATATAGTATACCGGAATAAAACTAGGTATGTCCATGCGTAACTGGAATAAAACAAGGCAAGTCCACTGTTTGTATTATATCGTCAGAGTAGTTTCAAATACAAAGTTAGAGTAACTACCCTTAATTTTGGAAATTAACTATCTAAAATTGTTTGGATACTATATTAAAGCAAAAAGAAAATTTTTTTGCTAAAACACCAAATTTTGAAAATAAACTTTTAAAATTAAGGGTGTTACTACCCCAGGGGTGGTTATAACGTTTATATGTATTCCTAAATTTGCTAAAATGAAAAAAAAACATTCGCATTAATTTAATCAATTTAAGTAAATTTTTTCGGTCGAACACCGCCTAGACTATGGATGGACATACCTTGTTTTATTCCTGTAATATATAACTTAACTATCGTTTTAATTATTTTAATAAAATATACAAGTATTTTTTAGTTTATCATCACGTATTTTTGTTAAAGTCTTTTCTCAAACGTTTTTTTAAAATAAATTTAATAAAATGTATAACCTTTGTTTACTATCAAAGAATTAACATTAAAAATTAAGATTTCTCTATATTCTACTTTTGTGACATACCCTGTTTTATTCCTGTACCCTTCATTTATAAATTATTTAAAACTGTTTTGACACTAAACAATTTGACGAGAGTTAAGCGTTATGCAGAGTCTCTCAGGATCTCGTCCATCTTTTAATTTTAAAATTTTATTTGTTAATTTTAAAATAATTTTTACATCTTAATGTGTTAAATGAATTTTATTGATCATTGAGAACCAATCCTGACTTTTTGAATAACGAATTGGTCAGTACGGATTCTTTATTTTTATATAATAGATTAGTATAATATATTAATTTAAATTTTATTTCTTGGCAAGGCGGTTTACTTTGTTATGCACATTTACATTCTTTAAAAAGATAAATTATAAATTAATACTAATTTAAAAAAAAATTATATACAAAACTATTCGTTTCACAAATATTCTGTTTATTAATGCGTATATTATGAAAACTATAAAAAGATCACAACTGCAACCGTAGAATAATGCAATAGACTTGATAAATATACGATAAGTTATTTTAATAGAATTTTAATAGAAAATGCATCTCCGTATAATTGCAATATTAACTGTGATGCTGTGACTAACAAATTAAAAATACACTTAATACTAAGTTATAGAAATGAATGGAATGGGTATTACATAATACCTATACTATTTATTTATTTCTATTTATTTCCAATAATGTCATTATATATTTATTTTATGAACTAAAATTCGCAACCTTTTCATACCTTCTGGTTATTGTACATGGTTGAAAAGTGGCATATTGGTTAGGTTTTTATTATAAAAAATATCCTTCCCCATTTAAAAAAAATAACTTTGATTGATCCTAGAATACAATTCCAATTACAACTTTTGTATTCATTATTAATCGTTTTCGAAGACAATGCAGTAGGTGGTCTAAATTTTACACCTTCCAAAGTATTGCAAGGAAACTTGACAAATTTTTAATTGTAACTGATCATTTCCTGTTTTGTCTTGTAATTTGGTTAATTTGACAATTTAATTATACAAATTTTCTTTTTCAATTCATATTAATGGGAAATTATTTCATTAAATATCTTTCGATCTGGCATATACAGACTTACTTCAAGTCCCAGTTGGATTGACATAAATTTAATTTAATTTTAAATTTAATAATAACACATAACACATGTAATAAACACCTACAAGTTCCGTGTCAGGGTCGTACTAAATATATGTCATGTTATACGATTTCGCTTTAATTTTTTTATCCACCTACTTATAATTGACCATCCTCTATTTATTTCCAATAATGTCATTATTTATTTATTTTATGAACCAGGTGTCTATATATCGTGTAATGAACAAACTAGTATTTACAACGGGCAAATATATGAAAATAATATAGAATGTCAAATTGTAAAAAAATAAAGAAAATACTCTAATAATAATAGAAAAATATTTAACATAAATATTAATAAAAATAATCATCTCACATTATTATTACAATTTCCTGTAGAAATAAAAAGTAGAAGAAATATATTAACTCAATACCTATGTACGAGTGTAAGTGGATATGTAAAAGCGTAAAATGGTGAAATTTATTAATATGACGTTAAATAGATTTTGAACTTCCTTATATTATATCGTGAATGTAAGTTCATTCATCAATAATAGAAGGCAATTTAATACTTGCTTATGATATTCTGGTTTAGAACCTGTAATAGCGGCGCTTCCTTGCTTAAATTCTTAAAAAGGAAACTTCATTTTCTAAACCAGCCATAAACTAACTGTATCTAATACTATTAGTACATCTTAACATCTACACATTTAGATTTCGAAAAATTACACCTATATCGTTACTGTTAGATTATTAGTATTCACTTTTATTCAATCAAAACATAACTGTTATTGTATTTTGGCAATTTGATTAACATAAAGCTCACCAATTTACACTTTCAAAAATTTTAACTTGTTAGCGAATGCATACTATATGAAGTTTGCTTCAAATTTTTAGGTCACTGACCGTATTCAGTACACCATGATTACGAACTATAAAAATTTGATGTGACTTTTAGAAGTTTAAACAAACAGCATTCTCGTACTTAATTGTAAAATAAACTACCTAATTTTCATTATTTATTTATCTAATTACAGTTTACTTTATTTACATATTTGTATTGTATACTAAAGGTAAGCAAGGCGAATTACTCAATAGTCTCATTTGTTGACAATTTATAATAATTATATATCGTTTTTATTATTTCGTTTTACTTTTATAAATTAATTTTACATATTATAAAATATTATCTATGTAAAATTTATTAATCAAATAATACTGCATTTTTATACCTATTTTATTTATATTTTATGGCATTATCTTAAAATTTAAACCATATGAGGTTAATTATTAGACAGCTCGTAAACTCAGATAAATATTTTTATAAGGACTTACTAATGAATTATAAAAGAATATTAAAGTGTTGAATATAGTAAAATACTAAATTCAACATGTATATTTTGAGAAATCTTTGGCGAGGTCATTAAGGTAAAAATTTAAATATCCACATGGACGAGATGCAACACCGTTATGTACTAGTAGATGTGAATTTTAACAGTTCTTTGAGCACTCCATTGCGTATCAACAATATTTTATTTTATAATTTTAAACGCATCAATGTATTTTCCAAGTACAAAGTGAAATACCTCTACTATAAGTCATACAAAATTTTTGAACTCACAATAACTGTGGCACCGCTAAAATATATTTGCTTATTAGTTTTATCTTCAAATATTTAATTTCTTTACAATTAATTTTATATAAACCATTTATTGCATAATATACTGAATTAAAGTTTGTATAATATAACAATTTATTATAAAGGTAACAATAATGATAACAATATCAATCCAAAGATATTGTTTTTGCATCTGAAAATACCCAACACTTCGTCTTTGATCTTTAATTATTTTTTAAAATGCAAGAATAAAATAAAAGGTTTTTTCCCATAAAACAATAATTTCTTTTAAATTATTTTGATAACTAAAATCAATTTTTGAAGACTGGTCCATTATTCCATATATTATGCAACCGAATTCTTTAAAACGAGCTTATTTTATTCAACCAATTACACAAGTAATCCTTTAGATTAAACTATTAATATATTATTAATTAATTTTGACAATTAAGTTAAAAGGATGACTTTTTTCAAAATAAACAAGTACTATTAATGAAATTTAAAACCATCTCCTTCGGGTTAATAATATAAACATTATACAACTAATCAGCTATTGCTAATTATTAATGTGAAATTATTTATTTCATAAGCATTTTGAAGAATTATTTCATTCAATAAATACGTATAATATAATAAAGAAAAACTTGCCGGTATACGTACTATCAGTTTCAAAGCTTTGTACCATACTGATATCGTTACAAATCTAAAACTTTCTTTCAAGTTTATGTTGTTATACTTAATTCACGTTTACTTGTCGGTAATCACTTGTTCCAGATAAAACTAAATGTTTTGGAAATTTTGAACAATATGTAGCTTAAAACATGCCTTTATTGAATAATAATTCAAAATTAAGTAAATATTTTATCAAGTCAGTATCCTGTAGTTTATGGTATATTATTATCGATGTTTAAAATATCATAAACTCAAAGGAGGCATACGAGTAACTATTGAAACCGTGTGAGTATGGCTGTTAGAACATCAGGAGACAATTTGCAGACTTTGAAATATAATTTTATAATTTATTATAGATATACGATTTGAATTGAAAAAACAATATGTAGGATGTAATGTACACATACGTACGAACATAATTTGCATTACGTTGTTCATTTACTTTGAAACCGAAACCGTATCATTAACATAACGTATTGTTTGGATTTGGTGGTAAATTTCAATAAAACCTAATATTTGTAGGGAATAAATGCGTTATTTATTCAAAATATCCAATTCCATTGTGGGGTGTTTACTTTACTTTACAGCTGGTTAGTTCCGCACACGATTGAACGAGAACAGCTGCCACCATTTAAGCTGAACTTAAAATTAGTTAAATCGTTATCACTTAACTTCCGAAATGTGATCTAAAAATTTGGTTTCAAATTTTATACTTTTAATGGATTAATAAAAAATGTAATATAAACTGCCTATCAAGTAGTATGCATACATATTTACTGCAGTTGAATCTTTTAAAAACTTGCAGATTTATGATTTAGTTGCAAAACTAGGTTGTACAGGTAGCTAACTAGTAACGTGTTTTAAAATGAAATCAAAATGTAAACAAACGGTGTAGGTGTAATCGTAAGATTTCTTATTTACGTAAATTTAAATTTTGCACGATTACAATGTTGGAAAAATCAATCAATCACATTGATTTTGGTTTTCCATTCCTGTCGAAATATAACCACTTCTATCTGGAAATCCTCACAATTCGTTTTACGAGGTGGATTACTCCTCTGTTTTACTCTTGCTAACAGGCGCGGATGGAATTCGAACCTGCGACTACTTCTTCATAGTCACCATAAGTCTTTTAAAACGCCACTCTGCTGGTTAATGTTGGAAAATATTGGTATAAAATACCGGAAATATTAATATTATTGGAAAAAGTTATGAATGTAAAAATTTTGTAGAAAATAAATAAAATTTTCTACAGAATAGTCCATGACGGTGCTTTTATCGTCAAAAGTTTAGGAGCGAGTGGCCGCCCAACTGGCAGTTTTTGATATTTTTAGTGATTCTAGTACTGTTTACTATATTACTAAGTGTATTGAACATTTTTACTCCGCCATTTTTTACAACGTAATAGGTAATTTCTGTATTTTACCTACTTACACATATTTAATTATTTGTTTTTTTTTACAAATTTAACTGATATAAAATAAAACTAATAAGTTAAAGATGTTAGTTTTGTAAGTGAAAATATTATTGTAAAATTAGGGAAATTATTACGAATCTTTTTATAGTAAAACTATTAAACCAGAAGATCGGTAACAACACTGTCTTTAATATTAGTACAATATAATGAAAAATTTTAACAACATAATCGATTATTATTAGTTGCGTGTCGAACAATATCTATATTAAAATAATAATTTGTCAGATACACGACTACATAATACATAATATCTTGAAACACAGTGGCTGCAATCTGAATACAAAACTGTAGGTGGACACCTGCATACATTTATTTTACCTTTATTATCCTATCCAGCTTACCGTAGTTCTATGATTCTATTCTACTATAACGTTCTTGGAATGTACATTTATTATTAAGTAAAACCGTGGGTACTGCTTTTGCAAGTTAGGTATGTATAATATTATGTATAATATTAAAGGTTTGAGGTTTTTAAGATCGTCTATAATAATGCCCATCCGATGTTAGTCATAGTTAGCACAAAAAATCATAGCAGGTCAAATTCTTTTATAATAACAAAACAGTTTAATTGAAGTTTTAGATTAGCTTATTAGATAGGCTAGACTAAGTTATTAAGAGGAAGAGGAGTATAAATGCGTGATTCATAGACACAAACATTCGTCTTCTCTGTTGAAGAAAAAATGTAATAGTAACCCTGATTGACATTTTAAATTATCGTTTTCCAAAAATTTCTCACCAATGAAGATTTACATTAAAGTTAATTTAAATATCTAGAACTAGTAAGACGAATAGCATTTAAAACAGGAAATCGTACCTGAAAGGTCAACTTCAGAAAGAATATTTCCATTGTCTAGCCTCGTGTTGATTTATTTTAGTTTAGTTAGTAACTTTTTACTAAATAACATTTATCACTTTGCTTTAAGATTGTCCCTATTTTGTGTTAAACATTACCCCTACTATTTGTTTAATTTATTATTATTGATATTCGAAGTTATTCTTAAAACATTTTAAATTTTGGATCCAGTTTGGGTTCATTAATCAATATGCTTTGTGATTAATGGAAGTTTTAAAAAAACAATTAAGAAATCAAAAAAGTTTGTTTAATAAATAATACAACTGATTAACAATTGTTTTATTACAAAAATAAATAATAATACCTTCTCAAACATAGCTCAGTACCTACTGTATGAACTCGATATTCATATTACATTATTACATGTGATAAGACAAAATATTTATATTTAATATTATTCTTTGATCAAGATATACTTACAAGATTGGTTAAATTTTTGAAATGTGTAAAATTAACACGTTTATATTGCGAACTCCTGCAGTCTTAAAATAATCCTTTGTTCAAGTTAAAAACACTTGGCATAACTTAACAGTTAAACAATTTCACCTTTTTAACTATTTGCTTTAGTAAAAATAAAGTTAAGATACCAGATTATGCATTTTTAAACAATTTTATAACTACGGTACAAAGATTTGTGAATAACGATATACACTATACAACGCACTGCGCAATAATAAACGTAGTCGGACCGTTTTGCTCACACGTTGAGGTTGGTTCAGCGCACGTCGCTTGATCAAGAAATCGCTGTGAATGCACTCGGCGAGACGTTCGACTCTTCGTCTCCCCCACGGCTAAGATTTACTCGTCAGCGTTAGACCAGATAAAAAGCAGAGGGCTAAAAGATCCTAAACAGTTAAGTGGTAGAAGTACCTAACCTCTACAACTAAAAAATTTACATTTAACTGGTAAGATTTAGATGTGCACGATTCGCAGAAGTGGATAGGTGTGGTCAGTATGTCCTTCCATCCGTTAGAAACAATAAAATACTTCGATAAACAAACGACGGATCCATTGTTATAATCATATTTACTTATTGACTTACAATAATAACTAACAAC
Organism: Lycocerus yunnanus; assembly: GCA_036346125.1. NCBI lineage: Eukaryota > Metazoa > Arthropoda > Insecta > Coleoptera > Cantharidae > Lycocerus > Lycocerus yunnanus. The sequence continues at coordinate 1,352,793 of JARFIX010000008.1, read as the reverse complement.
AGAAATCCAAATAGTTTTACTTATTTGTATTTATACAAAAAAATTATAATTTCTCAGTAATGTCGGATCTAAAGTATTTGACGCCTTGAATAGGCACTCCAGAACGACTGAAAATATCAAACGTGAAATCAAATTTATATATTACTGTACGAGTAATAATTGTATTTTTCTATGTGATAAATTTATTATATTATTGATTATAGGCTAAATAGAATTGCCCGCGTTTTTCACCCCTATGTATTAAATTCCTAGTCATATAAAACAAAAATTTTACTTTAGTACCACACAAAATCTACTGCAGCTTTTATAAGCAATAACATACGCATAGATTTTGACGTCCATTGATCTTTCCAAGTCTAAAATGCGTAGGTAATTAGAAATTTAGCATTAATTACCTTTCTCATTGATTATAAATGAACAACTGAAAATTTCAGAATTTTGATTAAATGTATACAATTATTTAACTATTTTATTGGCGAAAATCTTATAAAAAATGTGTTTTGAATGTGACTGCGATGAATAAATTTAATTTCTCTATCGATTGCAATTTCTTAAATAATAAATAAAGACTTTTTAAAGCGAACCGTAGTAGGCGTTGCGTTGGCTTTATAAGGAACGAATTTGTAGTGTCAAAACTAAATAGGCTTTAAAAATTTAATATATAAATAAATAAGGTATCTGCTAAGTTTACATTCGATTTTCGATTTAGTCACGAACCTCTGTGCAAAGATTTTATATGAATGAGGAATGACTTTCTTTCATCATCTTTAGGTTCTCTGATTGCAAAAATTAAAAAGTACTCTTCATAAATTCTTTAAAATGTTATAATAAAATTAAGCGCTTAATTAATATAATTTTTGATGATAGCTTCACAATGATTATAATATCCTATATAACATGCTTTGACAAATACTGCTATTTATACGTCCCAACATCATATTTGAGTAGTGTGCTACATATAGCTAATATTTTCTGGCATTCTTTTATGTGCCGCAAGATATTGGCAATTCTGTTTCATTATTATTAATAAATTATTTTAAAATGAATAATGGGTCACGCAGTGTAAAGTCCTACCATTTGTTATGGTTGATCATTGACATTTAATGCGGGCAAAAGGCATTGTTCCTTATTGGTTAGTCACGCATTTGGAGTCGCCTAGAAAAATTAGAAATTACCGAGTAATTAATGAGATTGTTCCCAATGACTTACTTCCCAGATTTAGTTGTCTATAAAAAATAAATTTATTTGTGAGCATAGGTAGGTATAAATTCATTTTCTTGTATAAGTTATATTATAAATCAATCACTTCGTAATGTATTATGTTATATTCTTAATACTTTTCAACTTTGTAATGTAAAAATTGTCTATGCCTTTACAGTCTATGCCTTGGGCGAAATTTACTTAAAAAGAATTTTATTACACTATGTACAGTGTCGACAATTTAAATCGCACATTTGGGTTATTAGATCTTTATAAATGCAATATATTTGTTATCCGAATTCCAGAATTTTTCTGGACATTTATTCTGCTATTAGTGTACTTGATAAAAATCGAAAAAAATTATTATGTTTTAAATCACTACAATAAAACAAAAGATTTACAAATAAAATTTGCAAAAATCGGATTCGGAAAACAACACCTAGGACTGATGCTGCCATTTTAAACTCACGGAATGACTGTTGATATTATATTAATAATTAGTTCTGGTAAGGATCTATCATTTTTTTCATTTAAAAGAATATTTTTGAAAACTGTGTAATGGGTAAGGCTATGGATATCATTACAGCCATTATTGAAGCATACCAATACGTCTAAGCAAGAAATTGGAAGAATTTGGTATGTGTACGAAAGCAGAATTGTCAAAAGATTGTCGAAGACTGAATTGCAATCGAAAACGCAAAATCTCAGAAAGAATCAACCGTAAAATTCTTAAAGAGGTCGTTAAGGTATTATGCTAGCGCATTATATTCAGAAAAAATGCTTTGCTAGCTGAAACGTAATTTTAATTAGTGCCTTCAGGGCCGATTGTGTGAATTTGGGTATAAATGACGCCGACCAATAAAAAGCCAATTAATACTGAAAACTCAAAACCTCCAAATCAATAGAAACAAGTGAGTTTAGAATAAAATCTTAATTGTCCCAAATTTGTTATGGTTTTATCTGTTATTGTTAGTCAGAGTTCTGGTTCTATATATGTATTTCGTGGATGGGATTATGCTGTCAAAGATCACTGCTAGAGGTTTACCCAATGGTTTCTATTATTTTATGCAAAATGGTGCACTATGTTGGGCTGTCAAAATGATTAAAAAATATTTGAGGTATAAAAATACTCCGGTTAGATCAGCCTGAAATATTCCAGCCCTAAATCCAATCAAAAATGTCTGAAATCTTCTAAAATCACTACCACTGCAAACAAATTTAATGAAAACATACTAAATAAAAACCATAATTTTTTGAGTAGGGACCGAAGGGTTAATACATCCGTAATTATGTGTACACAAAATTTCTCAGATAAACAGCTAAAGAATTCCCAGGAATTCTTGGGATTTTCTAAGAATTCCTGAGATTTCCTAGGAATGCTGACTGTGTAATCATTATGAATAATAGGTTTTTATATATACATACACTAAACAAAAGTTTGCGGCTATCAATAATCAAAAACTTGAATACGTCTTTTCAATAATTTTTTGCTAAGATTCCTTTATCTAAAATTATTACTTCAAACAGCAAATTTTTATTTTTAAACCTTTTCTGTTAAATCAACAAATTTTTATGTTCTAAGCTCAAGTAATAACGTGGTAGCATTTTTTATAATAGTAGGGGAGAGGTCCCAGCTATGAGACAGCTCCAGGTATGAGACAGCCGGTTTTTTCATAATGCAAGGCCAACAAAGCCGATATGACTACCCTTAAATGTTTCTTACGGTATTAACCAGTTATTGTACTAACCCCGAAGTGAATACTCGCTTTACTTGTAGTGCTTGCATCAGTTGAAAATTTTGTTAGGGAAATTATATTGCAAAAACTTTTTTTAATTTTTTTTCAAGTGTTATTTCTTCAAGCTAATCAATTGAAAAAGGTAAGTGTAATGCATTAGCATTTAGTGTTTTACTTATATTTTGAAATTCAATATTGGATTATACCAATTTATTGTTGGAAAGAATTTTTTACCATTATTCTTAAAATGACGACATTATCCAGGTATGAGACACATTATATCACCGGGTATGAGACGCTTTTTTTTTTAACTCTAATGGTATACAACTTTTAAATATCGTCATTTGTGTTGGCATAAACCATTTATATACCACTTAACTGGTGTTTTTGATCAATTTTTTTGTATTTTAGCCATGTCACCCCCAGAAAGGCAAACCGTACACCAACAAAAAGATTTTAATACACTACTTCAAGCTATTAAAGCTTGTTTGTTGAAGAATAAAAGCGATTTAGATGTTTAATCAGAAGAAAATAATAAATAAAATTTCATTTGTTATATGTAGATTAGTCGCTGATGGCGTTCAAAATTAATAAATGTAATATTTTAGAATATATAATTATGTGGTTTCTACTTCATATTTTACAATTTTTAGTGACTTTTTCTAGGTGTCTCATACCTGGGTACAAATTTTATTTTTGCTAAAAAACCTATCTTCACAAAATTGGTTATAAATTTTTGTCTGTTAATGAATTCAATAAATTTCTTGGGATAAAAGTTGCGTATTTATATTACCTTTCCAACGGCATATAGAACATCCAATTTGATTTAACCAGTGAAAAGTTGTGGCTTAAAAACAAAACCCGTCTCATACCCGGTACCTCTCCCTACTTCTTGTAATGTTCAATAAATAAGCGAAAAATTGGTTTAGTTTACCTAAAAATACTGCTTTATTAATAGTACAAGATATGCACATGATAAAGAGAAAATTAAGTTCACAAAACGAAAAAACTCCAACAACAACATTTTTGTTCTAATTATCAATTCAGTTTTGAAGTGAAGTTTGTGTAAATTAAAAGTAATATTACTGCCTATGCCGCTTTCATCAAATTGTCGCGCTTTGAAGTAAACTTGATCTCTTGAGCGCCAGTGCATTGATTTGCGCTCTTTAAACAAATAACTATATTATTGTCTAAAATTAACAGATTTAAATTCTGATATTTTTATTTTATTTTTTAAATTAGGTTCTTAAAAGCCTTTTAACAGTATCTTATTTGCATAGTTTAAACTATCCGGAAAAATGCGTATATTTAATTTTAAATAAAATTTTGTTTAAAAGATGCAGTATTCACAGATTTAGTAGATTGCACTTAAAACTAAACACCAGAATTATCGTTAAAAAATCAAACTTGCGATGTTCGTTGAAGGTAGAAATAAAACAAATTGCTTTCAAAACTGATGCCTATGTGAATTTAACGAAAGTTTTAGTTAAAATATTTTCCTCATTGAAAATGATTTGTAAAACTCTAGTAATAAATAATACTCTTATGTATTATCGAATTGTATTCATTGTGCGTGTCCAAAACAATTTAGTACTACAACTTATTTTTTCATATGGCAGTAACGCAGTTGATTTTCAAGAGAAAAAATTAAAAGAAGAGGGATAGTAATGGGGAACGGAGATTCTATTCCACAATTATGATGTTTAAAGATACACAGGGTAAAAAATAATCATTTAATGGATCGATGGTATTATATTATTTTGATAAGATAGTATATTATACCTTTTGTATTTATATTTTTTATTTGAAAACACGGTTCAGATTCTGAAAGCTTTAATGATATTATGATATAAAAAATGTAATTATAAATATTGATCTCAAATTTTAATTTATAAAATTTGACACAGTACGCACATGAATTAACTTGAGAATGTCATTGTAACTTACTTCTGATTTGTTTTTAATTTTAGTGCAAGAATTTTTCCATCTTACTGATAGATAGTTTGTTACGTTATACTCCTTATTTTTTGATTTCTACTACTGGTATTAATGTTATTGTTATCTTTGAATAAATATGTTCTTACAATATTAACAATAACATACTTTTTCACTACTAGCCATAAACACTATCATTTCAACGTAAGTGATCGAACTGTGAACCACGCCTTCTGTCACCTGAGGTGAATAATATTTTATTATTCACCTGAGGTTAATAATGAACATAAATGCGTTTTCCGGAAACTTCGGGCCATTTTGAAAGAAAATTTATGTGTAAAACGAATTAGCATAACCAAGAAATGCTATCAATAGTGTTTAAATAATTAAAGTCGGTCTATAAATAAGATTAATTTGATATTTAAAATGTTGATTAAATTGGAATTTTGTGACGTTTAGCAATTAGGCGAAATGAGAAAACGAATTAATTATGACAGCTGAAACTGGAAACTTTATAAATCGATTATTAATAATTATTATTCAATCAATTATCGTTACAAATAGTACATTTTTGACAAAATAGTTTTCGTCAACATCTATATACTTGTATTCCACGTTCACTAGTTTTTATTCGATATTTAATGTAACCTTTATGTCAAAATTAATTAAACATTTTCAAGCAAGTGTCAACATCAAAACAAAAACTATCATTTGTTTTATAATTTGAAATAAATAATTAAAACGATTTACTTTATTCATTAACAATTATTATTATAAGAGTAAACAATCCTAGTAGTGGAAAAATTGTATATAAACCACGGTAGTGAAGCGTGTTATAACCGCGCGTTTTAAATCCCGCGGTGCTACGCACCTTGGGATTTAATCTGGCGCTAGGGTTATAACACTATGCTTCACTACCTTGGTGTATAATATACTATAATATTATAAATAGCAGCGCCAGAAAATTAAAAAATTATAAATAAATTTTTCAAGAATTTTTCAAAAAATGACAAACGTAGTCGACCTTACTCATCTATATATATAAAATGGATGTATGTGGTGTGTTGTGTGTGTGTGTGTGTGTTTGTTCCTTATAGACTCCTAGACCGTTCGACCGATCCCAACCAAATTTTGCACAGTTACTCTCTAGGACCCTAAAGAGGTTTTCCGCTAAAAACCGCGACCGAAAAGCTTAATTTAAAAAAAGTGAAAAATTGCGGACGCGCATGAATGGATTAACGAGATTCCCATCGCCAATACCTGTAATTGATATATGGTAATTTTACGTTGGTATATTCACATTCAGTACCTACACTATTATAAGTGATTTGAAATACTGGAGAAGAAAAGCTGTAGAGAAAATTGTAGAGTACAATATAAACCGTTCTGAAACACTCGACAACGGGAACACTAAAAATCATTCTGAAACGCTCTAGCAACGGGAAGCAAGATTTCGTCGAGAAGAAAACCTTAAGCGAAGCAGGATACTGGAAAAATCTAAATACTTCACACAAAGGCAAAATATTTTAATTATAGGAGACCCGGGGAAGCGGTATCCAGCTATTCAATCATTCAGACAAAGGCAGAGTTCCACCTTTTTAATGAGACCCGGGCGAAGCCGGGTATCCAGTATAATCTATATATATAAAAGAAAGTCGCAAAATTGTGTTAGTTACACCATTTATAACTCGAGAACGGCTGAACCGATTTTCATGATTTTTGCTTTGTTGGATTTGTCCCCTCCTAGATTAACAGAATAACTATTAAAAAGAATAGAAAGTCAACTATTACGGTTTTAGAAATTTTGTATTTTTAATAACGGATTAGGTATGGTGAACGGTGATTGGTGGATAATAAATGAATCTTAGTTTTAAAGTAACATCTATATCTATATATATAAAAGAAAGTCGCAAAATTGTGTTTAGTTACACCATTTATAACTCGAGAACGGCTGAACCGATTTTCATGATTATATGTAAATACGGTCCTGTATTAATTTAGTGTAATAATGTTGTATACAGTGTATATGTAAATAAAGCATAACGGATTAGGTATGGTGAACGGTGATTGGTGGATATTTAATATCTAAAGGTTGGTACATGACACAACCGGCAGATATTAAAGAGTCAGTCAGTCATGGACATGGAAATTAATGTAATCTAATCTCTACAATGCCGCGAGCAAGAAGATCGAATCTTTCACAACGAAGCCGTAATGCAAAGACCCCGCTTCGCCCGGGGTCTCATTAAAAAGGTGGAACTCTGCCTTTGTCCAAGATCGACCGCTGCGGATGAAATAAACGCTTGCCTCAAATCATCGACTCTGTGGCGCTATGTAAAAAAACTTGAGCTGACGACAAACATGCGAGTTGCATTGCTAAATGATCCTTCTGCCGAAAAGTTCTCTAAGCAATTGCTGGATATCGGTAATGGCCGTATTCCTGTCGACGAATCGAGCGGATTGATTTCGTTTCCGCCGAATTTTTGCAATTTTGTCTCAACGAAGGACGAGCTAATTAGTAAAGTGTTCCCGGATATCATTGCTAACCACAAAAATTACAATTGCTTGAGTGAACGAGCAATTTTAGCAGCAAAGAACAAGGATGTAGATGACTTAAACATAATAATTCAAAATCAAATTGTTGGTCCACTGCATTCCTTCAAATCTATTGACAGTGTAACAAACGAAGACGAAGCAACTAACTATCCCACTGAATTTCTAAACTCACTGGATGTGCCTGGCTTACCACCGCACAATTTACTACTAAAAGTTGGCTCGGTTGTCATCATGCTTAGAAATCTGAACCAACCAAAGCTATGTAACGGAACGCGTTTGGTGGTGAAAAAACTCATGGGCAATATAATTCACGCAACGATACTTAAGGGAAAATTTAAGGGCGAGGAAGTTCTCATTCCGAGAATTCCGATGATACCAACCGATATGCCATTCGAATTTAAACGAATTCAATATCCGATTCGTCTTGCATTCGCCATGACGATAAACAAATCGCAAGGCCAATCCTTGAATGTTTGTGGACTGAATATAGAAAATAGTTGTTTTCTCATGGTCAATTGTACGTAGCATGTTCACGTGTAGGCAAACCATCCGCTTTATTCATTCTCGCCCCTAACAATAAAACCAAAAATATAGTGTATCGCAAGGTCCTTCAATGAAGATAATTGACGCGAGTGCAACCCATTCAGCACATGGTTGCTTTGCTGTACGTGAATTAGTTCCATTTTGAACTTTTATTAACTTTTTTATATTAAAATAAAATTTATAAGATTAAGAATCACCTAATAACTTAACACAACATTATTATTAATTCTAAGGCGGTACGAAGTTTGCTGAATAATTATTCAGTCTACCCATTTAAATTCTTTTTAAGTCCAAGAGCCTAAAGTAAAGTACTTCAGACAAAGGCAGAGTTCCACCTTTTAATGAGACCCCGGCGAAGCCGGGTATCCAGCTAGTACTTATTGTAATTGTATATTATAATAAATTATAATAATATATTGTTATTGTATAACTTATTGTTAATATGTGTGCCAGCCTTTTGGGCAGCAGTTTAACGGCTAGAGACTCGCGCGGGTATTTCTTAGCAAAACATTGACTTTTTAGCTCTAAAATTTTTGTAAAACATAACATTATAAAGAAGGGTGAACTATTGTTGGTGATAAGGGCGCCAAATATCTTAGGACGGCCCTGGATGACAGCAATAACTATTACTCAAAGCTTCTGAAAAATAAATTCGATTAATTGTTCAATTAACCTGTTAATTCTTAAAATTTTAGTTTAATATTTATTTCACAGGTTAATAACGTATATAATTAAAGTTAAAAATATTATAAACTCATAAATATTTTCTACTCCTATTATTTGTTATTATTTTTAATAGTAAATATACCTGTAAATGTCATATTATGTGTTATTCGGTTGTATTTAACATTCAGTACTTCGATGTTGTATCATATTCTGTTGTTAAATTAAAGAATTATTATTATGATTATCATCTGAATTTAAGTGATTCAATTTTTTAAGAAGTTTTTTTTATCAACATGTTTAATCAAATGGGTCACAAAATTAAAACTTCTGAATTATAAAGTGCTAACAAATTACAAATTCTCTTAAATGCTTTTTGACTATAGAAGAATGAGCTTTAATTGGATAATTGAAGCTTAATCTAATTGTGAATGTATAATCTAATTCAATCAACTGTTGTTATAGTAATAATTCTCCACAGCGAAAAGCGTGGGCAATAACGTATTAAAACACTGCTTGATATTTTAATTTTTTAATTTTAATAAATAAATTTATAAAAAAATTGGAAGTAATAATAATTTAGAGTAATCTTAATATTATACCGCTTATAAAGTATTTTCGACTTAGTTAAAAAAATGAATTCCTCTTATTTTGTACTATATAACTCAGTATTATAATTAATTATTCTATATGAATTGTATAAGAATTAATTTTGGTAATACTCAAGTTACATGAAATTAATTAATATAATAAATATTACGCAAAATTTGTTTAACTTCTATTTTCTAAATCGTTTGGGTTTTTGGTTTATTAATTATATCTAATATTTACATGATTGCTAGCAATTTGTTGTTTTATATACATATTTTTTTAGACACAAAATCTAAAAGTATATATTTTTAATTAATTATCCATCGCTAATTGATTATCTGGTAATAATAAATAAGTGAGATTTAAATATTTTTATTTTTCAGTATATAACTAATATTACTTCAAAGCTTCCGACTAATTTGCATTATATTTTTTTTATTCAAATCTGACTTTCACTGGTTCCACTAATATGTAGTATGATCAAATAATTGAATTTTCATACATATTTTCCATTGCTGCTGATTGCTGTGAATTTTTTAAATTATATAATTATTTTGATTTTATATTTTCGAATAAATAGAACAACAAACTGCCATAAAAAAGCGTATGCTTTCCCCTTACCCTCGAACCATTTAAATTCATATTCAAGTACATACAAAATTTGAGACTATTTTTTTCACGTTTAAATATTTGACCAGGTGAAGCAAGTAACAACCAAACTCGATAAAACAGAATAATATAAAATAATGCCCTTCGGTATGAAATTACTGGTTTTCGTTCAGGAAAGTAATTTTACGCGCTTTTTATTGTAAAATTCTTGTAATTTTACACAAACTTTAATGTGAGATTAAATGTGTTTCGTCAAATTACATGCTGTCATTATATAGTACATCAATTGTAAGTATGTATGATGCAATACGTAATAAAATAATTTTAATAATTGTTAACGTATGATTGATTACGTTAAATTGTTAACTTGAATGAAACATTAATATAATATTTTGTTTGTGTATTCTAGACGTATGTAGGTATGTAAGTTGAAAATATTTTTCATTCTACATTAAAATATTGAGATTAAATTAACATAGAGAACTAGACAACTTTTTCTGATATTTGTTGAAAAATTTCAAGCACTCTTTAAATTTACCGAATAAATAATTTTAAAATGTATAATAATTAGTTGTGAGTATTTTTGTTAGGAAAAAATGTTGAATTAATGCCACGTTTTTTATTAGGATCCACATGAATTTATTATAATTGTATAAGATACAGAAGTGGTTTGCTGCTGGGGCTGGTTGAGTATAGGGCAGAGATAATTTTTGTGTTTGATTACCAGACCTCACGCAGTCTGTATAAAAATATAATCAAGATAAAAATCGAGTATCTGTTACCATGAATATGCGGGCCCATACTTTTTTATAACACGTTTATTTTAATAAACGTGTAAAGATTTAAATATTTACTACAAAGATTTACTTTTAAAGTAAAAAAGCTACATAATATTATAATTAATTATTGTTATGATTTTGTTAAAAATTGTTATGATACTCACGTTAAATAATTTTAATTTAATTTATTCTATTTATTAACAAATCGTTTCTTAAACTTCCTTTTTTTCAAAAGGTTAAATTTGATAGTCTATTCTATGATATTCAGTCATTAATATTTCAAATTTAATATTATACAGGCGTCTTTTTATTTATTTTGCTTCGTTGCAGCAACTCCATCTTCTTTTAAACGAGCGTGAAGATTTGCAACGAAGCAAAATAAATTCAAAAAAAGGCCTGACCAAATTGAGCCATAGGGAAAGCCTTTGTGCTTAAAAGTATATTTTACAGGTTAAATAATTTTAATTTAATTTATTCTAAATTAACAAATCGTTTCTTAAACTTCCTTTTTTTCAAAAGGTTAAATTTGATAGTCTATTCTATGATATTCAGTCATTAATATTTCAAATTTAATATTATACAGGCGTCTTTTTATTTATTTTGCTTCGTTCTTCGAGTATATCTTCTTTTAAACGAGCGTGAAGATTTGCAACGAAGCAAAATAAATTAAAAAAAGGCCTGACCAAATTGAGCCATGGGGAAAGCCCCACTTGTGCTTAAAAGTATATTTTACAGGTTAATATACTGCATTTAAATTATATATCAAGTATATTGTATAAAAATTTCTACGACTTAAAATAAAAGCCGTTGACAACTAGCAACTCGTGAAAATCAATTCAAATCTAATAAATATAATAAATCGATATAAACAAATACTTTTTTAATTTTCAAAAAAGTTTAAAAACAAAGTTTGCTTTTTCAAAATTTAGTAGTTGACCTGTAGAATAATTAATTGGATATATACTATATATAGTTAACATTTAAATCTTTAGAGATACAAATATCATATTATACCCATTTAACATAGTATATAATACTTATATAGGGATTTACATTATTTAAAGTAAACAATGTCCACTTTTTATATAAACTGTGAGAGCAGTTAAATTTTGACCAGGAAATGTAAAGATGCTGTTGGTGTTGGTTTACATTAACAACAAAATGTATAATATTCTCTTATTGGTCAGTTTTAAACCGTGAAATCTTCAATTGCAACTTTGGAGATCATACATAATGAAACTACATAATGTATGTACTCATTATAATATTAAATATGTTGCGTATCTGGGGTGATTCTCATTAATTCAGCTCTAAATAATTTACTAAGAATATAGCTATAATTTCAACCCTCTATTTTATATTATGTGGTGCCTGTACATACTTACTTTTTGCTTTAACAACTGATCTTTTTAAGAAACTGATTGTTTTTGCTTATAAGAAAGCTCCATAATTTTTCTGCAAATCTCATGAGTATCGAAGCTACTTCTTAAAATAATTTTTATGAATACCAAATCTAGATAGTGCTTAAAAATTTATAAATTTGTACTTTAAATTTTCTTCTTATGAAATAAGAAGTTTAACGTATAAATAAAATTTTTACGTTAGATAATAATTTATGAATGATTAATTTATTTTAATGCAGTTTTGTATTTTAGCAAAAAAACGCAGTAAGAAATAGATTGTTGCGTGAATTTTCATAAAATACCATGAAATTGTTTTTATTATATAAATATACATTATTTTCACATAATATTCAAAATATTTTACATAATATACAAAATATTATGTGAAAACTTAATCAGAATTGTCTAAAAATAAAAACTGAAAATGTCAAAAAAACATACTATTGTAAACCCAAAAAATTAGTACCTCATAATTTTAAGATATAGAATTAAAATTTGTACTACACGTATGTGAATTATTTGGAGCGAAGTTCGGGAACGGGCGGCCAAATGAAAAGTACTCCAAACTCAAAATAAAGACCACCTTAATGAATAACTACCTATTTCTGTATACCACATAACAGGACATGGGTTTATTGCAGAAAAATTTTTCCATTTGTCAGTCATTAGAATATGTAGTTGAATGTCCCAATAAGAAGTTTTAATAAGTTGAAAATTGGTAAAATACTGTTAGTCTAGACAAAAATAAACAAAAAGATTTTGATATGACAGGCTATGATATACTGTTTGCAAATGTAAATGACCTTACAATTAAATAAAAGGTTATTTTGTAGGAGTAAGAATGTAGATTTTATATCCTGTTGTCGAAAGTAAAATAAATTTAGCTTGGCCTTTATAATTACACCTAAAAATTACAACTACATAGAATCAGTAGTTTCTTCTTATTAGTATGTATTAAATGTACCGGAACAGCATCAGTCAAAAATATGCTCTAAAGGAAAGAAACTAAATTCTTAAGAGCAATGTCTAATTTTGTTCATAATTTGATACCACTATTTTAGATTAACATGACAAACTGGTCCTTAAAATATAACTTGTGGTTTTTCAACCATGTTTAAAACTAAAAATGTACACAACATAAGTTTCAAAACCACAAAAATGTGCAAAAACGTACGACTTAAAATAAACTGACAATTTTTATCGCAACTATTTTAAACTTTTTGTTTAAATAAGTAAACTAGTGTATAATTTACTCTTTCGGCAGAGAAAAAAATTATCAAATGCATCCTCATATATTATTATAAGTCTGTTTTTTTATCACAAATTCTTATACAATACAAAGCTGTGTTAATATTATGGTTAGCTTATAAACACTTGATAACGAACAATAATTGCTGGCCAATAAAGGTTCATAGACTATAGACTATGAGAAAATTGATAAATGGAAAAAACCAACTTATATTACTTACCTATAAACCTATATAAATGCATAATGTATTATTATTTATTTAATAATACAACTGGGCTTTCGACGGTAATATTTTTATATTTGGAAATATTAAATTGCTTTTCATATTTTCAAACATTGTGATAGTATTTTTTGGCAAAACGATCACTAAAATTACTTCGAGTGCTGATCAATTAACTGCCCCCTCTCCCGCGTTACAGGAATTATAGGGATATCATTTTCGCCACTGTACCGAGTTCTTTGATATCATCAAATATTTGTAGTTAGATTATTTTTATTCAAAAGTTTGGAAATCTTCCACAAACTGAATAAAATTTTCTTTATTGAGCATTTTTACGCTAATTTTGCAAATTCGTACAAGTACAATATAGTGAAAGCACTCCTGAGTAGGCAGTATTGGTCACCAGCTATTTATCTGCTTAGGGGAAACGGTTATTCAAAAACATCATTACGGTATCATTAAACGATTAAGGTGGATCTTACACATTCATTTATTGAAGGATTAAGTTTAATCTTACACCATGTCATCTTGTTAATTAGAAATCTCCTGTTATCAGAAATGCTTGTAAATGGAGCTTTGACTGTATTCAGCAGTAACGAGTGGTTTGTATTTAAACCATTACTTAAACGTTGGAAAGCTTTCATCTATTATAAGAGATTTTGAATCGTACGATTTAATTTTCACGCCAATGCGAATTTAAACTTGTGGCTTCAGCTTATACAGTTCGCTAGAATAAAGTTCAAGTTTTTTCGAATTTATTTTATTCTGTCCTTGATTTACTAACCGACTTCAAAAAAAGAAGATTATCAATTCGTCGCAATCTTTTTTTTATGTATGTTAAGCGATAATTTTTTACCACGTGGACCGTTTTCGATGATTTATTTATTTGAAAGCGGGTACCTTAGGGTTCCATATTAATGTGGTAAAGTTCTGATGATTAATGACAAAATAATAAAACTCTTCAATTCTTATGAGCACTTAAACGATGCTTGGGCAAATCTCTTAGATTATCGAGATATTTGAGTTACCATGATGTTCTTATTGCAAAGTAAACATGATAGTAGAACTTATTTAATAAAAATAAAATAAAGATGACAATAGAACTCATCAACGGCTTACAGAAAGAGTGTTTTCTATGACAAGATTTCTAACTGATTGCAATCAAATTGATGCTATCTTAAGTCACTATTAATTATTAACATCACTAAAAAGAGAGAAATAAAACTAATTTAAACAAAAAATAAAACCGACTTCAAAAAAATAAACGCAAGAATTAGAAAAATGTAAAAATGCACTAGAAAGTATAAGACATTTAAATACACAATTTAATATAAAATACAATACATCTCTAAATTAAATGGTATGTAAATGTCTTACAAAGTGTATAATTTAAAAATTGCAATAACTAAACTTAATCGTACACGTGAGTGTACTACAAACAAAGTTTTTCAAGAAAACTTACGCGATGTCGTCTTCGTTACCTGGCAAACGTAGTAAGTACGATTAGTCGAGTGGGATTCATAAAATGTATATGTTTGGCACGGATTTCAAAAAGTGATTTCAAGTACGATAATAAATAAATATTTTGATATGTGTTTGTTAGTAATAGGTGTTGTGTTGTAACTAAATTATTATTTTATGCTTTGTAGTACATTTTTTTAATTCTTGTGTTTATTTTTTTGAAGTCAATTTTATTTTTTTTTTATTAATTTTATTTTTTGATGTAAGTAGTCGCCGTTTTTCGGTTTTAAGAGCTCTGCATTTTGTATTAGCCTTTTTAGCTTTTTTGGATGTAGATAGATATCCTTTTCATGTAATTATGTTTTACATTCTATAATTATGACTTTTCAATTTTAATTTCGTTAACCATGTAATTTCTAAAATGTCTATGTAAAATTTAAAAGTAATTTAAAATTATACACCAGTTATGAGTTCAAAGGAGCCGAATGGGAATTATTAGAATATCTTCTCGAATTGTCGAATTCTAAATGATTTTATTTTTGCCGAGTTCAATCAATGGAGGTTTTATTAGATTTCCAGAATGTGACGCCATAGATATTACGTGTAGAGTTTTGGAGTGGATAGTTTATATCATTACCATTCCTTATCTTAAGATGATGTTAAATAGTTATAAACTGTATTTTTATCTTAATAAATTCGAGGTCGTATCCAGGCTATCATCGTTTTATTATAATGTAGCAAGGCCATCTTTATTTTCTCACGCTCTTTACAAATTTCATCTTTATAATTTCAGTAATAATTAAAATCATTTTTTTAATAACAATTATGAGAGTTATAGGTATAATATTTTTTTTCAACTTGAAGTTAGTAATTAAATTTTGCACAAAAAGATCATTATTCTTAAAAATAACGAATTCGGTCATGTAGTTCTTAGTAGTTATACATAAATATGTACAGTTTACATACACGAAGTATACACTGTATCTCAAACTAATACTAGTAGCTAGTGGAATCATATATTGGGTGGCCAGCCGCACACCCGAACATAAGAAAATTAATACAGAAAAATAATTTTTTTAATTTCTACTTCCCATTATAACGAATTTTAATAAAAATATATCAATCAAAAAATATTTGTGTTCCGTTTTACGCAAAAACGCAACGCAACATTTAGTAATTTGTTTTTTAACTATCTAGAAATAGAAAAATAAAATGTACAGTATTACAGCGGTATAATATAATAGTTTACTTAAAATTCGTGACTTATTTTCTATTCGCTCATTTCACAAAGATTTATTATGTAAACTATTACCACTATAATACATTTTTACAATAAAAACAGTTTTTCTTCATCTAATGACTCTTTATATTGATTGTAACAAAAATGTAATTTAATCTGTCAAAGTAACTTGATGACATTTTTTTTAACAAAACAGTGTAATATATTTTAAAAGCTTATTTAAAATTTAATTTTTGTATTTTTAGTAATAATTAAGAAACAAAATATTATACATTTTTTATTAAAATGGGAAGCAGGAATAAAAAAAAACAATTTTTGTTTGAGTGTGCGGTATGTACCCGGTATGTAATGGATGGCCAACTAAGGAGGATGCCGGCTATATATCAGAAACCCACTACCGCACAGTTTTCGGAAAAGTAATTTATTTTTGATAGTACTAATAAGAAATTGCTAAAAATATTTTTTCAAGTTCTTGGATGGCTGCTAGAAGGCGCAATTGCTAGGATGAACTATAAAATTCTAGATTTTGGCTAAAACTAGCAGTTTAATGTATAATTCTCAAAAGCGTCATGGGCTTCTTTACAGAATGTAGTTTTCTGAGTAAAATCTCAAAACTTTAGGAAAAGGTAAATAGTTACAATCGATTATCCTCCAGTGGAGAGTGGCACTCTGTGATCGTAACATACTCAATATACGTAGATATTATATGTATATTATGGGCAAATTTTTGTTAAATAACATGGAGTGTAAAATATGGATTTAAAATACGGAGAGACCTTAATGACTTATTTATAGAAATTTAAAATCGGAAATATTACGTACAGTTAACATATCAAACTATATTTAAAAAAAAATTAAGAAATTAGTATTATAAGGTAATTTAATTAATACATACCTTAACATATTCCAATAATTTTGATGCAGGAACACAAAATTCCATTTCAAACTTCTGCAAAGATCCATGATATTCACATACAAGCAGATCTCTTGCTTGCCGTATCAAACATTTACGAGAATATTTGTAATTGTTGTAAAGGTGTCCAAAATACTGATCTACCAAACCAGCAACTTCACCTTTAACCTGAAAATATAACAATAATTAGTTGAAATTCTACACAAAATTTTAATATGTTTTTATGGACTTAAGTTTTAATTTACTTCATATCTTTAAATTATTTGTATAATATTGTATTATTTGATTTATATTATATTATCATTTAGTATCATTTCTCGAATTGGGTACGTTTCGCCGGGAACTATTCACAGCGGTACGATTTATCATAAAACTATTTGCCGACAGATATTAACTTAATGAAATTATAGTTTAATTACAGAACTACAGGTAAAATATCGTTTTAAATATCATCGTATCAGCACCCAACAGTGCTGAGCTTCAGGTATATGTATATTACAATTTAAATAGGAAAACTATGTCTGGTTTATATTAATTTAAACTAAATTAATGTGTGGAAAATTGCATTACTCGCAGACAACTACATACATAGCGCTATACTATTTTAAAAAGCGAAGTCACTAAAATAACAATTTACATAATAATCGTATAAAACAGACAGAGAGTTAACACAAAATTAACACACCCTTTTCTTAATATTAGTGTTACAAAAGTAAGTAACAATTAATTGTTACAAAAGTAACAACAATTATTATCTAAAATTCTCACATGTATGGAACATCTACCAAAAAAATTAAAAAAGGGAGCCCGTGAAATTTAAGTACTAGGTATGACTTATTTATATATTTGGTTCATGCTTCATGATTTGACAAACGTAAATTCCCAGTTCACAAATGGTTTTTTGTAAAATTTTGTGGTGAGTTTATAAAATTAGTGCAATTTATAAAATTTATTACTTGTATAATTAAACGTACATATATTATTCACATTCGCATCAACCGCATAATGCATAAAGGAATCATAATTTAGGTAATAACTATGAGAAGAATGGTTATCATTTCCTCCACTAGTAATTATAATAACCCTATAACTTCACTACTAGAGTACTTCAAAATATGCTAGACTCCGTTAGCGATATCGGACGAAATTGAGTAATCCGAAATTGAAAGTGATATTAAGCATTGGCATATATTATTATGTACTACTCGTATTCATTAAATATTCATTAATCGTATACATTAAATTATGTAAAAGTGTAGATTTTTAACTGTAATTTAAAACTAAAACAGATCACTCATATCGTAACTTATTCTTCTTTTCCTTTTACATATATAGACTTTACGTCTGCTTTTCTTCAGGCTGTTTTTTCTATACTGACGTTTTGTTTCATGGGGTATCTATCGATGATGAGGCCTAAATGGGCATCCATCTTTTGGGAGGTCTACCCGGCTGTCGACTTCCCGTTGATCGCAGGTCTCTTGCCACTTTTATTAGACGGTTGCTCACGGCTTTGTCGACGTGATCGTTCCATTCTCTTATTCTTCTCTTGACAAATTTAATTTATTGTATTCCATTGTAGAACAATATTTGTTGTTTCTTCGTCAAGTTAAGTATAATACTTTAAAGCGTAGTACTAAGAATGGGTATTTTGCACTGGAATTTGCCAGAGACATCAGTCTTTGTTCATACAAGTTTCGTTAACTTTGAACACAATCACTAACGTCTCAGAAACTTGACAACACATTTGAAAAAATGATCGATATAGTAAAACGATTTACACTTTGGAAATGATAAATTCAAACATAAGCAAGTTTGAGTTATCAACATTTTTTTCTAAATATTTAAAACGATATTTAGGTAATAGGCGCAATATAATTAAAATGAGTGGGCAACAGTGATTACAGTAAACTATGTATGTATATAAGCTTGAGAACCACAACATAATAATTCATATTTAATTGGAATATGAATTTTAGTACAATTATTATAATAAAGGGTTGAAATATTGCTTCACCAACCACGATGTAGCATACTACTTACATGTAAATTTGCATTTTATTAACTTTAACAATAGCCCTGAACGGCAGCAAGAAATTAAACTAAAACTTGATCAACAATATCTGCAATTCTTCAGAATATTTATGACTTAAAATCAAACTAAAGTAGTAATAAATAACTATTTAAAACTTATATTATTTAATCTGATTCATTGTTTAAATTCTCGAGAGACGGGTTGCGACAGATTTATAATATTTACATACTTGTAAAACGTTCATAGAGCGCGGTCGCTTATGTTTATTACAGGGGCAATAAGTTATATAAACTGGGGGATGGGAAATTTGAGTAAGGATAAGGGTTTATTGTTAAACGCATTAGTAGATGAGGGAGATTTTTTACAATATTTGTTACAGTAATTATCAAATGAACAAGCTGCGTGCTTTGTAATTATTATACTGCTTTTCCGGTCATTTAAGATAAATATCTAATTACATTTTACTACAATACAATTGATTATCGACATTTAGTTGGGTAATTGATAAAGCATCTATTATTTTCGTTTAGTATTCAATTGCAGTCGCTTAGGCTTAGTAATTATTTTTAAGTTTGTTTCCACCCATGTATTACTAAATTGCGGCATTAAAACTCACGATTCTGTGAGACACTTATTTTTATTACATTTTTAGTTACAATTAAGTTTAGTTACCTTTAATCACTCTTTAAGTTTAAGTTTAGGGACCTACTGTTTTAGCTCTCCGAATGACTAAATTTTAGAGAAAGATTCAAGTATTTAATTGCACGACTGCATTGTGTGAAGTTGGTTGCAGTATTAGGTTTAATTTTGCTACATACATAGTTTTGCTAGGTATCCAACCAAATTTAAAACCCAAATTAATTTTTCATTACTAATAACACACATAAGAAATCTTTAATTTTAAAGAACTACTTGATGTACTTATGTACATCAAATTTGGTCAGTATAATCTTCTTTTTGGTCAGAGTAATTTATATTTTTGGGCAGTACAATCACACTAATATTTTTTAATCAGTACCTCTAGTATTTTAGAGGTTAGTCAATTTTTGTAACCACTTTTATTGTAACGGAATTTCTGCGTATAGTAAATATAGGTGCAGATTTCGCGACCTTGTAAAAAATCTGAAACTTTTTAAAAAAGCGCATTGTAAAATAAAAAGAGATTTAAAAAAATTATTTGATTTTATATAATATTACAGGGCGTTTGATAAAAATACTGTAAAAATTGAAATAAGGATTCTTTGGATTATTTTGTGACTATATTAACTTATTATTATTATCTATCTTAATATTATAAAATACAAAGTTTGTATGTTGTTGAAGTAAAATTTTAACACAGGAAACACTGCTATTCCTAGCTCTACACAAATTTACAAAAAAAATTATTACAAAACTTTTTATCTAAAATTTATAAAATTTTCATAAAAATTTAAATTACAATAAAATGTAATGTCGTCAAATATGTTAATAATTTATAAAACACCAAATTAGACCAGTCAGTAAAGGAATTGCATGTTGC
Source organism: Lycocerus yunnanus (assembly GCA_036346125.1). Classification (NCBI taxonomy): domain Eukaryota; kingdom Metazoa; phylum Arthropoda; class Insecta; order Coleoptera; family Cantharidae; genus Lycocerus; species Lycocerus yunnanus. The sequence continues at coordinate 1,332,144 of JARFIX010000008.1, read as the reverse complement.
AAAAGGTGGTGTAGAAGCTTTTATTTATAAATGTTATGTCGTCAAATGTACAATCAAATGTAATTTCATTAATTAGTTTGAAAGTTACAATGAATTTAATGCAGCGCGATCGATGCCGGACGCGCACTTACGTATTACTAAATTTCAGTTTTTGACTAAATTAGAAAAATCATCGTTTTTGACTGTAGTTTTTGACCATATCACTTGATCAAATTATTAAGTTATGGTACTCATTTAACGCAGAATTTAATGCTCTTTAATTTGTTAAACTACAAATTTTTGCTAGGATCCATGGTTTAGGTGTTATAATGCAAAAACTAAAAAAGTCCTAAAATTTGGAAATTCTTTGGCTGCCAAAAGTTCTCCTGAGGTCGCTCGTGTTAGCATTTTGTTTTTCACATGCTTGTACCTATTTATACAAGTTAAAAAATAAAAGCTTCTACACCACCTTTGCAACATAACTCCTTGTTTCGATTCTCTACTGACTGGCCTAAATATGCTTTTTTTAAATCTTACTAAGTCAATTTTAGTTACGAAATGTATCGATAATATTCATTTTCTTCACTTAGAGATATCGATTAGATAGCCATCTATTAGATATTTTAACGAAGTCACAATTAAATAACAGAAAAGCAAACAATTCAAAATTTGATTCATTACTTCATTAATTTATCTAATAGATATTTTTAGATAAAGAAAATGGGAATATGATGTCGGCATAGTTAGTTTTTGTTTATGTTTATAATTTAAATGTTTTTTCAGACAGATTTCAAGAAGTCTGCGGTACGATAAGAAGAACATTCCCCAGTAAAACTAGAAAAAAAACCAAATCAAATTCTATAAGGTTATGGCGATGCCAATTCTATTGTATGACAGTGAGATTTAGATTCTGATGCAAAAAGATCGCTCACACATTCAAGTCAGTGAAATGAGTTTTCTTAGAGGGGTGACAGGTTACACTAGATTGGACAGAACAAGAATACAGAGAAACAAAGACTCCGGAAGCGATGACAATAAAAAGTCGGAACAGGTCTAAGACCGAATCCCTGATATGAAGAAGAAAACGAATGTCTTTTAAAGGTAATTATGAAATTGTACAAAATTTAAAAAAAATAGTGTAAACTTGACCAGGTTTTAGAATCGTAAAAATCTACTTAATCGTTCATTTTATGTAAATATCAGGTGTTTAATTTTTGTGTTGGGTAGCAGCAGAAAGTCAAGAAATATATTATAAATAAAGCTGTTGCTGTACCAATAAAATTTTAACAAAAATAAAAAATATAAAAGCTAAAAGTAATTATGTCCATTGTCCATTTGAAATAAGAATGCAGTAAAAATGTGTACAAAAAAATGATCGTGCAATGTGATTGATTAAAATATATGCAGGTTAACTTAGCTAAAATTTTGATTTTTTCGATTTTATTGTAAATCATACATTTTTTGTAGGTTTTTTTAAAAGTTAAATACAAAAATTTAAGTTCTGTTTTGGTTTTTGAGAAAAATTTCCTATAATATGTTTAATTAAATTTTCAAGTTGACATTCGAATTAAATTTTTTGGCATAATAAAATACAGTTCCCATCACGAAAGAGCTACGTAATTTTCTATATTAAATGAAATAAGATAAAATTTGCTAGTGAAATAAGTATTCTATGTCTTCTTCTTTTTAACACTTTCCAGCCTACTGCTGGAAGCCTCTTTCTCTAAGAGAAATGTTTAAGCGTTAAGACCCCACGGTTGCTAAGTCCGGGTTATAGATAAAAGAGAGTCAAAAGAACATTTTCCTTTCTAGACCCCTCCGATCGAACCGGGTGCCTTTGCATCAGTAGTTGATCGCTCTAATTACTAGGCCAAGACCTAGACCAAGACCTTCTATACTATAACAAATTTAATTCATAAAACGGAAGCATCTAATTCAAATGGTTGTCAATATAATTATAATGTTGAGGTTAATAATTGGATAAGATAATTTTCGATAATTATTATTTTATTTATTATCAGTAAATATACCAACTATTATCAAAAATAAGTAGATCGATGGGATTAAACTGAAAATAAGTTCAACGCATGAGAAAAAGTAAAAGCATAGTTTAATGCATCTGTCTCGAACAGAGACGTAAAGCTGTCGTTTAAAAGATTATACAATAATCGTAATTAACAGGTTCGAAAAATCATAGATGAAGATACGAAAAGAAAAGAAAAGCTACACAATACATATCTAATCTAATCTGTTGTAATGTAATTATTTTATTATATTTATTATTACAAATAATATTTCGTTTTATTGTTCATTTAACCTTATAAATTAAAAAAATTTGAATCAAATATTAGATTTATAATTATTATATTAATATAGAATTACCAAGTTGTTATGGTTTTAAAAACAAATAAATATTTTAAATATTTTAAACTTTTCGGTTCTTTAAACTTCGAATACGCGAATTTTCAATACGAATTCGGCGCTTAAGTATTAGTAAGGAACTTGTCTATGAATTTGAGCGTAAGAAAAATGTATAATATGTTTACTCGTTGTCACCTCATATCACAAGTACAGACCGTAACCCAAAGTTACGGTAACCAGTAAACGAGTAACCCCAATTACAGATAACCATACTAATAGAACCCATACATATAGAATTCAAATCACAACATAATAATAGGATTTAATATGTAGGTACTATCGATCCCTCCGTCTCCCAAACCCTTCCGATCACTCACACTTTCAATGCACTATACAGCCTTTGCTCGTATTTAGATGTACATTTTATTGATCATTTTAATATATCAAATTACACAGTGTTCTTTAATATGCCCGAAAATTTTCGGGAAGCAATTCTTCGTCTTCAATAATTTCTTGAAGTAAATAACTAACAACTGCTTGCACATAACATTCTAATAATGTGTTCTGATAAGGATTTTAAAGATAGTATACTTATTTGAGTTCCTTGGTGTTAAATTTTTAATATATTTATAGTAATAGCCAAACGTGAACTTTTATCTTTGGCTTTTTATGAGTTCACAATTTACTATAATTTAAACCATTAAACAGAAACCTCTAGTGTGTGAAATTATACACAACCGAGTCAAGTTTCCAAGTATTCCTTTTCCAAAAAAAAAAAATAGCTGGCATTAAAAATTTGTTGTACATATTAGGCGATACTATAAACAGCAATAAGTTATTGAAACGAAAATGCATCTCTAATTCAATAAGTTGATTAAATTAAAATAAAAAGTTATTATTAGTTAGTAAATAAAACTTAATTTTTAATAGTTTCTCATAAATTTTACTATAGGTATGTTATAGTTGATATTATAACTACAAAATTTATTGCTATAGATTTTTTAATTTTGTTTAAATTTTGAATACAATATCAAGATGAAACAAATATCCTAATTTTCCTATTGAAATTTTTTAAAACTACTCCAATACAAATTTGATCAAAAATGAAATAAATTATAAAAAGCTTTTCGAATATGCTTTTCAAATATTTCCCAATTCTGTTAAATTTAATTTATCCATTATTATTTTAAGCTTTTGTTGCAAATGCTTCTACGTATTTGAAATCCAATTTTTATTTTAATATGTCTTCACATCCATTTAAATCAATTGTTATATTTTAAAATTTATAAATTATCCATTAACATTTATATTTAATTGAATTGCACTACGATACTAATTTTACTTTGGTTGCTTCAATTAATTAATTGATCGATTTCTGAATTCTTAATTTTTGATTTACTCAATTACACGCACCCATTGAATATAAACCTGATGTATCTCAAAAATTTGGAACCTTTTTCCACTACGATGTGTTCAAGACTATAAGTTTCATTTATTTATAGCTATCCAACAATTTTACCAACATAACAAAACATATCACATCATCCAAATTTTCCAAATCAGCAATATTCTCTTATTCACGGTAAATATCACTTGAATTCATTTACATTACTTAAATTTTGTTACCACTGCTTAAAATTGATTATAATTAAACCCCATCAATCCAAATAAATTCAGACCGCTGCCAAAAATATTAAAGAATTCTGTTCTTGGAGCTACTATTTGAAATTACCTAGGTTTTGGTTTCACATAGAAACCAAATTCATCAGTTACTTCTGATTAAAGCGAAATTAACAAACAACGCAGCTCTACAAATCAAATAAGTTCTCATGTTCAATTTGTTGTATTAATTTTACAGATTCTATCCGTTTAAGGTTTCAATTCAACATTACAGGAGAGATAATCAAAATTTGAAAAAATTTCAACTTTTAATCTTATTATCATTTTTAATGATTGTTCAAATTTGGAAAACTTTAGTAGTATAATTTGGTAATTTATCGCAAATGGAGCACTTAAAGTTTTTATGCATAGCTTTTTGAAAATACGACATTGAGGTTGTTCTCTGCTATTTGACATCTTTTTTTAAGTAATTAATTAATTACGCAATATGATTTTATAAAGTTATAGCTTTATATTAAAAAAAAGGATGTCCAACGTACTTTTAACAAAACAAAACTTATTCATTCATATCCATAAATTGGATAGGGTAAGATGGGGTCAAACGGACATGGGGGCAAACGGACATTTTTAGAAAAAATTCGTAAGTTTTTCAGAAAAGGCGCCGCGTTATTATTGCAGTATTACTAGTGTCGTTGACATTTGAGGTAATTAATAAGAAAGTAATTTGTTAAAATTTTTCCAATCTAAGGCTATTATTGCATGTTAAAAGTGAGGAGTGATAGGAAATGTAAGTAAAATTAACGTGTTGTTATATTTTTGTTAGAAATTATTTAGAATCTAAGTATTTTAGTAAAAATTTAAAACTTATAGTTAGGTCAATTAAAACCAAGTGTCTTTGGAATTACTGCCACGTAATTTCATTGTCCTAATATTAATATTTATTTAGATTTTGAATTTAAAAAAATTCCGATGCGGGGCAAACGGACATATTGATTGAAATTGATATTGATTGATTGATATTGATTGAACCGGATAGTACAGTATTTATGCTTTTTTTAAACAATGTTTACAGAAAATGGTACAGATCCGGATTAGAACTACAGAGAGGAGCTCGTGGAAGCTCGTGGAATCAAGAAAATATGAATCTTGTCATAATTGCTGTAAATAAAGATAAAATGGCTCTTAATTCAGCTGATAAGTTGAATAGCGTTCTTATCATCATTCATTGCGACTAAAAGTGCGAATTTAACTATTTATAACGTATATTAAACCTTATGTCCGTTTGCCCAGGAGTGTGGGGCAGACGGACATTTTCACTATGTTTGTTTTAGGTTAAGTTCTCAAAACTGTTTCTATTTTTCAACTTTAATCTCATCATTTGTTAGCTTAATAATTGAGATATCAAACCAAATAATTAGTTCTTAAATATTATGTTGCTTTTATTAAATATAACTATAAAACCCTTAGAGTGTCCGTTTGACCCACTCTTACCCTATACCTTTTGTATAATTTTCATGAAAAGAGACATCAAAATATTATATTTCTTAACTAATTAATTTATTATGTAGTAAATAATTGTAAATACATTTTAATTAAAGATGTTAAATTTTGTAAAAACATATTTTAGTTTTTATGTGCATTCCGCATGAAAATTTGCTTATAGTTATTAACATTGCATTCTATTGAACAAACATAATGGAAATTATCTATATTTTGACACTAACTTATATTGTACAGCTCGTAAAACACCCACAATAGGACTAATTTTCAAAGAAATAATTAAATGTATGTATCTAAGTATGAGATAAAATTTGTCTAAACGGAAACGTCTGCCGCGTTTGGTCATGATGTTTAGGTACCTACTACATTGTGTTGAGGATATCCGGTAAAGCATTTGCAACGTTTAGAATATTAATAGGGGTTCATCATTATTTATCTAAAAAGTATTGAGGGGTTCTATTTCAATTCGTCGTTCTATCTAATCAACCAATGAAGCATAACACAATACACGATAAATGGACAAAATGAGATAACCAATTAATGTGAAGTATTAATTTACAGTAATTAGATATATAACAATACACATTTTAATCTTATATAGTAAATATACTACATATATGTATATTATGTACAAAACGTATTATCTTTTTTTTAGATAATCAAATCAATGTATTCTAATATTAAGTTAAAATTTAATTTATGCAGATATCGGTAAATGCATCAAGGTTCCGTCGAAGTTTGCAATAGTGCGTTGAATATACTAAAACAGGACATTATCTTATAGATTTTCAATCAAGTTTTCTAACAATTTAAACAAATATAAAATGTAAAAGTGATTAGCTTATTAAAATGAATAATACATTAAATTAATATCTGAGGCCAGCCTAGCAAGCTACTTCAGATGTAAACCAAATAATGTGCTCACAGTACTCGCAGTGGTACTCGCAACTTTGCCGAGGTTACTGTTGAATATTACAGAACCTAGTTCTAAGTTAAGAGGAAGAAGAAGAAGAGAAGAAAATAAAAATAATAAACGTCCGAATCGTCAGATTTTAAATTTTATTGTGTTTATTTAGCTTAATAATAATTAAAATTTAATTTAATACAACAATATTTTTTTATAACTTTGATTTACATTAATGCGATTATTATAGACAAATTAAAACGCCAATGTAATATTGCAAATTTTGAAGTAGTACATATGTATTATATACATCTACAACTTTACATCAACATTTTTAGTTGTGTTTTATATTTACAACTGCATTTCTAAAATTGAAAAAAAACAAAGCAATAATTATAAGTTTGATTTATATTACAATATACCTACTACTTGCAGTTTTAGTAATATAATCATTAAACTTTTACCAACACTGCACCGCGTGGTATAGGTGAACATATTCCGAATTGTGTTGGGGGAAGTATATATTGTGTTTGAATTAACAATAAACAAATATGAGTGCACATTTTTCGTAAAATATATTCGGCGTATATGATGTGATTGTTTCTCAACTCTACATCGAGAAAAACTATATCTCTATATCGTAGATACACACCAAAAATCGTTTTCTATAGTATGGATTGGGGAAGAAACATCCATATGTGCATTTATTAGTAATATTAGTACCACCGGAGATCTACAAATATTCCTTTTTAAAAAATTAAAAAGTTTATTCAAGTTTAAAATTCCCCATTAAATTTATATAGTCATTTATTCTTATTTTATTATTATTATTTTAATTATTTATTTATATTTTATAAATTAATTATTTAGGGTATGCGTATATCCTTGCCAATAATAAAATTGGTGTTTAGCGGTTATTGTTATTTATTAAACTTTGATTTAGAACACAATGTTTTCAAAAGTAAAACAATATCACTATACGTACATAGTAAGTAGTAAGTTTACATACCTCCAAATATATAAAATTAAGTTGTTACTTTCTTCAACTAAAATAACTTTTAAAATAGGTGTTTGAGAAATATTTCTAGGGTCTCAAAATATAATAGTTTAGCAGTTCGCTATGGGAGGCTAAATCAAATGACCCCCTTAATGTCTTGAATAATTATAGTGTCACTACAAAACATTTTCTATACAAAAGAAAGTAACAACATTATTAATGAATATTTCAATGCTATATCGATATCCTATTATCACAATTTACATAGGTATAATTAATTTTCATTTCACGTAAATATTTATTTTGTCTTAACTAATCGGATATAATATGTAAGTATACTACATTTCTGTTTGCTTTTTAATAGTACTTAGTACTTCCTTTATGTATTTTCGAAAAAAAAATACCTCCGGTAGGTAACTTTTATCTCATTTTTATTTTATTTGCAGTTGAAAATGAATACACGTGGAAATAACAGAAGAAAGCTATAACAGTAGTAATCCCGCAACAGGAGAGCACGTGATACTTCCATCGGCGAAGACTGAATAAATACCTCCCGAAATTGTGCAATTAGTCAGCTCAAGAGATGTATAGAAAAGTAACCCATAACATCAAAAAAGCAGTGAGCAAGGCTTGTGGACTTAAAATAAAACACAAAAGTAATAAGTGCATCGCAGAGATCAAAGAATTGGTTAACACAAAAAAAATTGTATGGAAGGTTGTTAAATACTAAACACAAAATAGATCTTTACAAACACTAAGAACTAAGACTACAAAGAATGCAATAATCTGCATCTGGACAAAAAGCGTCAAAAAATAAATACATGCATTGATCGGTGAAGAACAGTACAATGATTCATGAAAATTCATCAGTAATGTTAAAAATTTAGAACAATCTAAAGTTATCCAAATGCAAGTCATATAAATAAGTGAATGAAGTACTCCAGAAATTTATTAACACAACAAAGAACACAATTTGACAATAAATCACAAATTAACATTCATATAGAATTACTGCAAAATGGAACTCAAAATCTATACAAATATTTAACATACGTGGTTCATAAAATTTATAGTAATGGGCACGGATGTATAATTAAACAGGTAAACTGATGAGCTATGTTTATAACGCATATACCATAAACGTTCCTAAAGTTTTGGTATGTGTGTAAGAGAAATCCAGAGAGAGATAGAAACACCTTATAGCACGGGATGCAAATATCGCAGTAGCGTAGTCCCAAAAAATTAATTCGCCATTTAAAAACTACTGCTGCAAAGACTACTATTATATCAAAAAATAGTCTTTTTATAGAAAATGCAATTAATCTTCGTAAGCGTGAAACAAGAATATAGCATACTCTAAATCAAGTAAAGAAGGAATTGCAGGAAGTTCAAGATAAAATCAAAACTGTAAATGAAATGTAAGTATAGAAAAAAATTAATCAGATAGATAATTTACCTTTGAGTCAAAAAATCCTAGTAATGAAATGCATTAAGATGTCTAAGTATAAACAAAAAGCGTCCAGACGTTACAGTTCTAGCTGGCTACTTATTATATGTGTTTATTACTCAACATTAAAAGTCCTACAATCAGCGGCGGCTCGTGCAATGGTTGCAGGTTTGCACAACCCCCAAAAGAATAGCAAGAAAGTATTTAATTTTTCGGCAGTAATAATAACAAAAATCATAATGAAATATTTATATTTCGATATGATAATCAACGCAATATATTCTATTTAATTTATTACTTCTATTATTATAATAAATTGTTTTTCCGTCACTAACCGTACCTATTCGTCTAAACGTATGCATCCTCCGTTTGTACCATGATCGCAAACCATTCTCCATAAGATCCTACTACTACTCTCCTTCCATAGAGCGTGCGCACTAATTTCCTATGGTGTTATATCCATAAGAAAAGTTGCATACATATTACAACCCGAGAACTAACTTTTATGTTTAAGACAAAATAGAAAAGAGAAAAAAGAAAATATTTTCGAGTATAATGCGGTTGTAGGACAATTTTATGATTAATTACGAGTTCATTATCATGTTTTACTTTATAAAATTATTTAATTAGAATTTAAAACATTGATCATCTATAAAACATTCCTCATTGATGCTATAAAAAATATGAATATATTTTATATTAAATTATTTAAATATCCAAATTACATTTAATTCTAATAATAAATTTTGCACGATGGAATTAAATACATTCTAATTGTAAAACATCCACATCTTAAATCTTGTAAACTTTCGTAAAATTATTATTTCACAACATCTTTTAACTACATTGTACATACATACATAGTACATACGGAGTACATACACAATGTTAAAATTGCTTATGAGACAAATAGTGTAAAAAAATACTAAAAGAAATCTACTCTTATGATAATGCCGCGACGATACTGTCTCGTACCTACGTAAATAATATTATATTACATAGTATGTATGAGCAGTTAACGAAGAACTACGTACGTTTTAGTTTTAATACGCAAATTGAAAATGAATTCGGTTAAAAGTTTGCTTGAAAACCCATTTGGTAGTCGGTCTTCTATTGACAAGATAGAAAAAATGAGTCTTGGAAGACCGTGTCCAAATTTAAATTTGAAGAAAACTGTAACAAGTAAAATCAGAACTTTTAATAGAATTTTTAATACAAACATTTATAATAAAAATGTGTGGATATGCGGATGTGATTCAAAAAATGCTTTGTTTTGTTTTCCATGTTTATTATTTGGGGGTGAAGAATCCTGGACCAAAACAGGGGTCACCGATTTGAACCATCTAGTCGAACGAATTAAGAAGCATGGCGTGTCAGGAAGACACATGAAAAATGTTGTGCAATTGTCACTTTTTGGAAGTTCGAACATTGCTGCTCAATCAGATAATGCATATAGACGAAATATTGAATTACACAATGAAAAAGTGAGACATAATAGGTACATTTTAAACATTATAATAAATTGTGTGCGTTTTTGTGGACATGGCGAGTGCGCTTCTTCTTCTAATCCGGGAGTTTTTCGTGGTTTAATTAATTTTAGTGCCGAATTAGACGTTGCTCTGAAAGAGCATTTGGAAAAAGCATTTGGATTTCATTTTTAAATAGTTTTAGGTGAGCCTGAAAGTTTTTTTTAGATATTAGTTTCACATTACTAATATTATTTTTGATAATTTTTAAATACAATATAGTTTCTATCATATTATTTCTATTATTATTATTATTATTTTTATAAATCCGAAAACTTGAATTTGATAATCTAATATTCTAGATCGTGAACAATAATTCTATTGTTAAAATATATAATGAAAGATTAAGCTCTAAGGTAGTTATAAAAGTTGCAACCCCACATTTTTACAGCACGAGCCGCTGCCTACAATGCATGTTGTTTTAATAAAAAATAAAATTTTGCCTCTTCCTATTCTGTCTAAAGCTAGAAATAAAGCAGTACATCAAATGCTGGTTAGCCTGCAAAAAGCATATGACAATGATGCACCATTTGAAAAATTATGGGAAGTATTCAATCGTTCTAACGTACATTATAATATAATAAAATCCATTCAGAACCTTTATAAGAGAATAAAATTGTCAATGCTAATAAGCAGCAAATTACCAAGGAATTCAAATTGGAAAAGTTTTAATCCTGTTCAAGATGTAATGGGTGATTCATTTATAGATACTTTTTCCATGAGTTGGCCAAACTGTTATGGTAGTTTTGTTCAATATTGTTTGACATTTTATCGTGAAAAAACTTAGCCCGGTACAGCGTCTATATTCAGTAATTATATCCCGAGTGCATGCTAAATACCTGAATATTTTCGCGAGTGCGCGAATGCACGAGCGGTATATTGGACGACCATTTCCCTCTGAAAACTTCTATATCTTACCAAATTATTTGAAAAAGTAAAAATAAAATTTTGTTAGTGTCAGTTTGACAGCTTTAATTTTAACAATATATGTATGTAAATTATGATACAATCCAAATTAATATGCATACCCGAAACTACTCAAAACAGAAATTCTTACTAAGCAACATAAACAATAACTAACAAAAATTAAAATACCCGGGTATTTGCACTAGTACAAAATACCCGCTGATACTTTTCTGTCATTTGTTAAAATTAAAATAATACATCGATTTTATTGGTAGAAATTTTCAGGGGAAAATACTCAGCAGTATTACGAAAATCAGCGCTTGCGAAGAATGTGCATCGTGCGCTTAGAGCACTTTATGGTTCACATAATCAGCCTACCAAACGCATAATTCGCTATACCAACAAAAACTTGAAACCCAATTTTTATTTTTGGATAATACGCGACTAAATATAGACCACATCCAGCACGTATACGACCAGTACTACGACTTGAAATGCTTGAACGTGTCATCAAAAGTTGCAACTTCAGAATAGACCATGTTGGCCGCAGTTACGACCAACGTATGAAAGAAATAATCTTTAAAAGATAAATGAAAAGAATGATTCTTTTGTATGATAATAAAGATTACCAGATAAAATTAAATTAAAGCTTTTTTTTATTTTGGAAAAAAAAGTATCTCTGAATGAAGCACCCGATACTTCATCAAAACATAGCATTAATAGACAAAAAATGTACAGGCATGGGTATCAAAATCAATACTAATACAAAATGAACGGTAATTATAAGAATAGAAAAAACTCAGTTTTTGTGTGGAAGATCAGGCAACGGGGTTGACCTTGCAACAATATTTAAGAATAATAGAACATATGACATGGATGTAAACTCAAAAATTAGAAATGCAAGCAGGATAATACTACGTTTTAACTGTACATTATGGAGCGAAGAAATAGAAAACAGCAAAAATTGCAATTATCTGAATCCATGATTAGGAACACATTGCTGTACGGATCCGAAACATGGAGACCAAAACTGAATGTTATCAAAAAAGTAGAATTGATCGAAATAGTGCAATAACAAGATCATCAAAAGTAGAGAAAGTAGAAATTACCGAGTAAAAGAAATATGTAACGGAAAGCAGATAAATTCTAATAAGAAATATACAGAGAAGACAACTAAGGTAGTACCAGGTATGTTTATAAAATGGGCAAGGTAGAACTCCCAAAATAAATAATTAAATGGAGACAAAAAGAAAATAGTACGAAAACTTGGGCGAACTACGTGAGGAAATGCACGAGTGCGAGAGAACGGAATAACGAAACCTGTAACGACAGAGAAGAATAACCGTTGGGCATCAGAAAAAATGAGCATGCAAATATGTTTTAAATATTTCTGAAAGTTTTATAAAAACGATCTAAACTAATTTTAATCCAAAACTCGAAATGAAGTGAACAGTATGTCCGCAGGCGTCCCCAGCGATTTGTTTAAATATCTCGAAAAAAAAGGTGTAAACGAAAATAAAATATGTTCAAACATCCGCAAATTAAGCATAATCAATCTAGATTATTTTGGATTCAAAATTTCAAACAGGCGAAGCTATTACATTATTATGTTAACGAATAATACATTTTCCAGTTTGGATCACTGATATTTTGGGGACCCTGCACGAAAAGATATCAAAATAATATTATGGAAGCGCAATTGTATAAATTTCAGTATTGTTACAGAAAATTTTTAGATGTTTTTCATAGATTTGTCAATAACCACGGTTCATGAAAAGCAACCCCTAAATAAAAGATTAAAAAAGAGCTAAGAACAGCGGGAGATTAATCTTCTGTATATTTATGCCCTGCTTCACAAACATTTAAACTGCGATTATATTATTTAAGCCGAAATTTAAGCCTAAATCATAGTTTAAATGTTTGTGAAACCGGGCATTAGTAATGCAATAATATGTATAACCAAATTTCAGGTTAGTAACCGAAAATTAATGCCATTGTTATAAAATTGAAATGTGATCTTTAATATGTTTTTAAAAAATTTATTCTTTAAGTAGATTACTAAATTTTAATCAATAAATTGAAATTGTAACTGATGTTTTTTGTTACTCATTTTGTAGCTGTAAAAAGTAATTTCAAATGAATAACTTTTGAACGCCTATGGCAACAAATTTGCAGTCCAAACTAAATTACATTATTTGATGCACCCACGGCCAAAATAATTTAAGCTGTTCTCATAGCAATGTCCTGCTGTTTGATATATTGGAGCACTTGATATCCAAACCATAATTTTGTACTTTATACAAATCTTTTCAGTTTTAAACATAGTAAACTAAATCTTCAGCAAAAAGAAGAAATAAAGTAGCATAATCTTAAATTATAAACAAATAATTATATTTTGTATAACATATAGAAGCACAAGAAAGTTCGTCTACAAGAAATAAATACCGATTTTAATTAAACAGAAGTCAAATATTATAAGTATACGAATGTATTTTTGCAGTTATAGTATATTACATCATGACATTACCTTTACGGGAAATTCATGTAATAAGTAAGTAAAATCACGATGTCCGTGATAGAAAAATTATTGCATAATTTTGAATGACACTGAAACTATTTAATAAATTTGTAAGTATTTCAAAGCAACATTACTTACAACAAATAATGTATTACAACAAGCTACGCTGTAAAAAATAAAAATATAGGTTAATTTATGTTAGGTTAGAATTCCTTTATTGTTGACATCCAAAACATTAAACACAGGTAACATCCAAAATAGGTCACTAAAATACTTACATATTTTAGTTTTCAGTTAATGTAGTCAAGGACAGTATTGCAGTCGAGCAAAAATTAGTCAATACTTTTGACGGCGGTCTATGAGCTAATACAAATCTTTTAAAATTGTTTTTTTAGATGGTGTGTGCGTGTGTGTGTCAGTAAGTAAAGCCTACTGACTTGTAATTGGGTTCTGCGGCTATAATCCGGTAGTACACAATGATTCATCCAGTCGATCGTTTTCGTCTAATAGTTGCATACAATATGCACTGATTGACATAAATTTTCACCCACTACTTTGATGTAGCAGATTAAAGAGCTCATTAGGTTAAAAGTTTCAATTTTTTTTTAAATAATAATATAAGATTTGATTCTGTACTAAAATAAAGTGGCATCAATAAAAAATAAATTTTATTTCTATCTGATGATACCAAATACTTAATTTTTGCTATTTAGTAGAACATGATAAATGTTTAAATTTAGGATAGACAACTTAATAATAGTATATTATGATACATGTGTATAAGTGAGCCTTTAAAGCACGCGCAATGAGTTTGAGGGCACGACGCAAAGTCACGCATCATACGCTATTTTTTATTATATCTGTATCATAACTTTAATAACAATGCTGAAAATGAATTTTAGATCAGGATAATGTTCCTTATATTTCAATACATCTAATCCGGTATGTAATGGACATCTGATGTCACGCCTTGTTGTCATGGATATAGCAACTCTTGTTTACAAGCTTATTTGATAGTTCATTTATAATTGATAATTTTAAAATGGTTGCAAATCAAGGAGATCTCTCATCCGAAATCTTAAAATTAGTAGAAGATGCTGAAGCAAAATTAATACCAGAAAATTCAGGGATACATATTTATTATAGAGGATATGAAAAATTAAATATAAAATTTTTAAATATAAACCCAGAGGCAGAAGAAACGCCGGTCGACCAAAGAAAAGATGGACAGTCTAAAATAATAGAGTGGCGTAACAGACTACAAGTCTATCACGTGCAGATGATGATGATGATGATGATGAAAAATTAATGATATGGATGGGGAAGAACGGTACTCAAATTGTAAATGAATCAGTGATGCTAGCATATATGATGGAAATGTCTAAGAAATATAAATCTTCCGCACTATGGTGTCTCCATTCAAAATTACAAGCGATGCTGACAATAAAAATGGAATAGATTTAGCATTCTACCACAAACTGCACGTATTCATAAAAGCAGCAAATAACGAATATGAACCTAAAAAATCTTTAGTTTTTACAGAAGAAGATCTACGTAAGTTTTTCATACATGCTCCAGATAACACTTTCCAATTTTTGAAAGTTGTTGCTATTTGTGGCGTTTTTGAATCCTGCAGACGGCACAAAATGTGCGATTTGCGCATGAGTGACATCACATGAGAAGAAACTGCCTTGATTATTTGTATCCCTCCATCAAAAACTGAGAAGGGTCGAAAATTTGCAGTTATCGATGATACTGATATTAAATATGTTTAGATATTTAACAAGTACCTGTCGTTGCGTCCAAGGGATATCACTACAGAGAGGGTGTTTTTGAAATACAGCAATGGAAATTTGCAATAAAGAAGTCGTTGGTATCTGCAACTTCTGCAACAATTATGGCTAATGGTGGAATGAATGTGGATGAGGTCAAATGTCAAGTAGGGTGGAAATCCTCCGCAGTTGCTTCAGATTATATTGAGGAGTCTACAGTGAACAAAATTAAAGTTTCGAAGCTCATTGCTGGAGTGGTTAAAGGAGAAACAAGTAAGGCCTCAACATCGTCAGTCAATATCAATGGACTGATGCAGCATCAACGTTATCGTCTTTGAATACTATAGATGCTCATATGGCCAGTGAAAACGCAGATTTCAATAATGCAAGTAGTATTCAAATATCAATCAATCAGAATTGTAAATTCAACATTTACTTGAAATAGTTGTTTTGTATTTTTGATATAATATGTCACATAAATAAAAAGTTGAACTTGTTTTTGCTACCTAGCAACCTTTACAATACACGACGTTTTTTAATCTTGAGATTTCGCACGCTTTTAGTTCATAGAACGAGGATTATGATGTAGGTATGATAAAAAAATTTATTAAATTATTATTAGTAATTATTATTATTTGTATTAATCAATAAAAATAATAAGCTTTAAGTATTAAATTACCAATTACTACAAATTATAAAAAATTTTAATAGAATTTGACATAGTGAACTTTTTCAGATTTATTTAGTTCATTATATGTAGTACGTATGTGCATTATTAGATGTACACCTATATTTGATAATTTAATATTTAAAATACATTTTCACAAATTAATATATATTTATATTTAATTCAGGTAAATTAGTACATTATGATTTTGTTATAATGTGTTCTGCTGGGTTTCCACTGTAACTTGCAAACTGTATAGGTATGTAGACGCATGCTTAAAATACGCTTATAAAGGGTCTACCAATCAGGGGTTTGTTTTTAAATTTGGTTGAAATAGGTCAAGTAGGCAGTTCTGTTATTCAGTTTTTTATCATATGTATAATAAAAGGTCAACATTTAATATAATGCCTTTGATTTCGCTCGAAAATCGTGTTAAGATAATTCAAATCCATTATGAAAATGGTCGATCCGTGAAGACTACATTTCGCAAAATTCGCGATATTTTTATTTGTAACGATCGTCCATCTGAGACTACAATTGCGAATTTAGTGCGAAAATTTGAGTCCACCGGTTCAGTAGTAAACGTAAGCACAAAAATATGTGCTCGTCCATGTCGTTCAATCGAAAATATTGCTGCAGTACGTGAAAGTGTCACAGAGGACCCAAATTTATCGGTTTCACGACGTTCTCAACAATTAGGCCTGTCCACAATGACCACATGGCGAATTTTACGGAAGGATTTAGCTCTAAAGCCTTATAAGATACAACTGGTACAAGAATTAAAGCCAGCAGATCATTCTCAACGTCTTAGATTTGCTGATTGGATCATTGAACGTGGTGCTTGTTTTCAGAAAAATCATCTTTTCGGACGAAGCACATTTTCACTTAAACGGGTATGTTAACAAGCAAAATTGTCGAATTTGGGCTTCTGAAAATCCAAAAGCAGTTGTTGAACAACCACTACATCCATCTCGTGTCACTGTATGGTGTGGTTTATGGGTAGGGGCATCATTGGTCCCTATTTTTTCGAAAATGAGGCTGGTGCTTTCGTTACTGTCAATGGAGTTCGCTATAGGGATATGGTAACCAATTTTTATGGCCTATTTTGGATGATATGGGTGTGGAAGACTTGTGGTTTCAACAGGATGGAGCTACGTGCCATACAGCGCGAGAAACAATCCAACTATTGAAAACTAAATTTAACGGGCGTTTAATTTCGCGAAAAGGTGACGTCAACTGGCCAGCAAGATCCTGTGATTTAACGCCATTGGACTTCTTTTTGTGGGGCTATGTGAAAGATAATGTTTACGCGAATAATCCACAAACAATTTCAGAACTAAAAACAAATATCGAAGCCGTCATCCGAGAAATAAGTTCGCAATTATGCAAAAATGTATTCGAAAATTTTGTTAAAAGAATCGACGTCTGCAAACGTAGTCGTGGAGGACATTTGCCGGATATTGTTTTCCATTCATAAATGTTCAAGCCCCTACAACATATTTCAGTAGAGAATTAGAAATTTTTCATACAAAATATGTGTTTCTTTTAAAATTTAAAAACAAACCCCTGATTGGTAGACCCTTTAGAATGATCATGTCTAACCAGGGAAGCGTAAGATGGTTGTCCCGATAATTAATTTTTTTTAAATTAAAGTAGAGAAAAAATGAGAAGACACGTAAAAGCCACTTAAAAATAAGTATTACCATAATTATATCTTATACTATTATGTACATCCTTTCCGATAACCACTAACTACTAGCTAATTACAATAAACGTAATTTATTGTATAAAAAAATAACTCATCTTAAAGTCGTTTTTGCTTGAAAACCAAAACTTATTATGACATCAAATGCCATAATACGTTTTCTTTTATATTTTTACCATTAAATATAATGGTACTACTTCCACCTTTAATTACTGCAGCTACCCTTATTAGTATACTCCTAATGCAAACGAGAGCTACTTCCCTTAAATGCTAGCCTATTTACATCAGACAAAAACTCTCTTATAGCCTCCCCACCCCTATGAGGTTGTTTTGTTTAAAGATAAAAAAATTGAATTAAAATACGTGACAAATTATGAATGGGCAAATTGCAATTTAAATAAAAAACTAAATTTTTTTAATGACATTTTATTGTTTAGTTACGTACAAAGAATTACTATGTACATTAGGAATTTAATAATTTAATTTAAGCGTATTTAAAACATAAAAATTTGGAATCTCATATAAGTAGATATATTAAGTGTTACTAAACGACCTAACTGCTTAGGATTCTTATCGGAGTGAAAGCTTATACATATTAAGAATTTATAGCCCATTATGTTGAATGAAGAGCTTGATCACCGCAGATTGAAATAAAAAAGAGATAAGATATTCGTATATTGAAATTTCTATAAAAGGATTCAAGTTTTTCTATTAGTAAAACTGTTTATTTATTAATTGCAATATAATTTTTGAAAGGTAATTTTTAATTGTTTACATCAAGAAAATTTTGTTTCCGGAGTAGTTGATTGTTTACTCGAGTAGTTTAAACGACTTTAGTTTAACATAACTAAAAGTATTGATGGAAATTGTAAATTACTAAAAATAATTTTATAATTTATGCAAATCTCTCTTTTTTATTCAACGTTACTTTTAGAAGTTAACTTATTGTAGAAAACAGTAATTTATTTAACTATGCAACAACCAACCAAAAATCAATTTGTAGTGTATTAAAACAGCACCGGGAACATAAAAACATATTTACATATAAAACATATATTGTCCCCTAAATTAGTTCACTTCACTGGTAGGGAATTTTACGGCTGTTTTACTCTTTCACTTATGACCGTCCATTTTTTTCACATAGAGAAAACTATTACATTAGCAAACTATTTTAATAGTTAACTCAAGCAAGTAACCAACCAGATCTTTTATTTGTTTGTTTAGTTATTTTGTCAATTTAACTAATTTTACTAACTAACAGTTTTGTGTAGAATTTGACTTATTTCATACACATATTGAAAATTACGTCAGCTTCTTTTTTCATGATGACATCTGTAGCTACCCTTTACAGAGTTTACAGATCCGTCTGAAAAGGTGGATCAGTCCTCACTAAAAACAAATTTATTTACCTTATTGCACTATTTCATAATTTATGTTTATAATCTTGTTCTTTTCTCTTCCATTCGTTCACTTTTATCGCCACCAGATCATCCGTCACCTGGTCCCACCACCTCATCTTCGATTTTCCTCTCCTTCTGACCTCTTGTGGTTTCTATAGTGTTATTTTTTTAAATAAATCGTTGTCTTTTTTTCTCATAATGTGACCCAGCCATCTTACCCTCCTAACCTCACGTAGTATCTTACAATATCCTCTCCGTTTATTTCTCTGCTTATCTCATGATTCATTAGAGGTCTGAGTACATCGTTTTCATCTTTTCGTGGTCCGAGAATAGTGCGTATTATCTTTCTTTCAAATGCTCTCAGAGTTTCAGCTTATCGCTGAGAAAGACAGACCGTCTCAACCGCGTAAGCAGCCACCGGTCTGATCAAGGTCTAATAAATCTTTATCTTGGTTTCTCGGCTTAGCTTTTTGTCTTTCAGCAGGACCTTATTTGCATAGTATGCTTTATTCCCAGCCTGCAGCCATTTTCTTATTTCCTCAACTCTATTAAAGTTTTTATTTATACTCCTAGATAGTTGAAGTTACTTACTACTTCGAAAGAGAGGTCATTTATGGATAAATCATTCTATTGACGCGTATTATAATTGTTACATTTAATATATTTGCATTTGAGTCTGCATCTGCGCCTCTGTATGTTCTCATATTCGTTATCATGTTTTTTTGCCTTTTCATTATCAATATATGGTCGATTTGGTTACCGCCTTCTAAGTTCATCTTAATGTTTACATTTAATTAACAATAAAAATTTGGAGCTAATTAAGTATACAATATGTTTTTTTATAGTACACAGTATAGAGTGTACAGCTTAGCGTATTATATCAATTTACAATTCATTAGACAAAATTATGAATTAGTGTGGTTCCAGTAGTTTTCGTAGCACTTTCTTGAACTATACTCTATTTTCCATACATTTAATTATGTCTGAAATTTATTTTAAAGCCTTATCCTGGCGGAGGTGTATCTGTATGCTGGTGTATCTGTTTGTTTGTTGGAAACAAAGTGTTTTCTTAAAGTACAATACCCGGGTTCCCCCGAACTTGGCAATTCAACTTGGCCAAAGCCAAGACAAACTTACCGGCGAATATAATTCTTGGAGTGGTTTCCCGTTGCTTTCCCCATAGTTCACAGTGCGACATTGCACTTTTGATCACAGCAGTGCATCTAACGCGAGGAGAGTTCGAATCGCGAACTTGCGCTTTTTAGTCTATCCGTGTATGCTTCACTCTATACTGATGGTGTAACAACAAACTGTTATTCTTAAAAATGTCAACGCAAGCTGTATAAATAACAGACATGAAATCAATCGTAAGTAGTATGCGTGATTTGATAAATAATGGTTTGCATGGTTGTTGGAGATGTGCTCTCTCATGATACGGAAGATTTCCTTCTAGAGATTGAGTATTGTGGTTGCATGCGGGGATGTTCCAAACCAGAATTCCGTACATTAATCAACTTTCCACAAACGCAAACTATCCCACGTGTACTACCGTACTACGTTCCTCCCTGGGTAGTTTCTTGAGTAAGTAGCAGTATTTGCTGTATTTTTTAAGTTTGGTAAATTAATCTATGTTAGTTTAGAGTTTATGTGGACTCCTGAAAATATTACTACGTTCGAGCACTCCATTCTGTAGTTTAAATACTATCGATAACCTTTCATTAGTTAAAATACAAAATAGCTTATTGTTCCTCAATGTGATTTTTCTACAAGCACTACTGTAAATGATCATTATTGTATCAACAGGAAGCTATGTAAACATCTCTTTACTCAAGATCGTATAATATTATGCTATCGCACGATTAGGAAATTTTATAATTTACTAAGATTGTGTTGGCTGCAATAATTCATTTATATAATTTGACCGTTTGTACTCATAGATAAGGGAAAACTTTTTTATTATAGATTTTGAGTCTATTCAATGTAATAAAAAGAATTTATTATTAATTTGTTTGGTGTTCCGACAGTTATAACTGATTTCCATTCTTGCCATTACTGTAAAAATGCAACACTTATTTTTTACAAGCGATTTTAATTTGCTAATTATTCCCAATTTAAAATTTAAAAGGTACATATTTGGTCATAAAAAAGTGTAGGATGCGAGTACTGGAGTGTAATTTAATACATCATTCTCGTGTAATGCTTCTTAAAGCTCTCGTTACGTAATACTATACTATTATATTATAATACATTAAAATTTTAAGTTACGAATTAATTGATATCAGAGTCAGAAAAAGAAGAAAATCGTAAACTAATCTAATGAGCTAATTTGTGTTTGTTATTGGACGACTAATAAAATATAACGTTATGCATACGACACTGTATATTTTAGAATCTTAAGATTTGCATGATCCTACCCAAACTCTTACATATAATAATGGAGGCATTTTTTATCCCAAAAAGTTTAAAAACTAAAAATTATTTTTTCTTTCTAGGTTTTTCAAGTTTTTTTCTTTCAGGTTTTTAGGAATGGAGGCTAAAAATTAATTTACAGATTAAAATAAATATAATCTTGAATTTGGAAAGTAGTATTAACGTAAAAGGTTACAAAAATATACAAGTTAGTTTTGCACAATAATTGAATACTTTTTTGTCGTAAACCAACAAAAGTTTTATTTAAGGAAGACTTTCAAAAAATATAAATTACCACACTTGATTTATAATTTTTATCGCTTGATTGTTTGGCAAAAGTTTAGAATCTTATTATTTAAGCATAATATTGTACTCAAAAATAAATTTTATTAATTTTCAGGTACCCACAGCTTACAAAAGTAAACCAACTTAATAAATCGATTGTACTACATAAATTTTTGCAAATGAAAGAAAATTATAAAAATTTTTCTTGAATATTAGTACAATTATATAGATTTCAATTCAAGTTGCAAAAATTTGCTTTAAATAAAAACAGTGGAAGTACCTTGATCATTTCGAGATATGTATGTATACTAGTACAACAATGACTTTCCCTTTATTATATTTTAACTATAATAAAAGCTAAACCGTCACAGTTTTAGTGAGCAATTTTATAGCTCTTGAGGAAATTTATCTGACTATAACAACAAATGTGAAAGTACTTGTGCTTATACAGCAGGACACGCCGTAGCTTCCAGGCTCACTTTAACCTTTGACTTTGTTTACTCCTATTTATTGTTGTTACCATATTAGAATTTTAATTCTCCGTACTCTATAATTTAAAAAGTAATAATTTTTTAATAAAAAGTTATTTTAAATTGCAGTCTAGGATAATTCGTCAAAATTTAGACATTTAATTATTGCAAAAAATCTAGATAATATAACAGAAGTCTACTATGTAAATCACAAATTGAATCTTAGAAAAACTGTTTGTGCGCTTCTAAACGTGTAAAATATTTTAAGCGCATAAAAGAAAGAACACATACATTTTTTACGATAACCCAAATAAACAATTTTTGGAAAAATGTAATGAAGTAAAAACATTGGTTATTTTTACATAAGTTTTTTCGAACAGAAAATAATTTGTACTGTCAAATCTTGCCGGTTAAGGTGGTAGCAATTCTTGCCATATTCAAAAATAGTCTTGAGCCAAACCTGACAAAAACTTTTAAACTAATTAATAAAAATGTATGTTTTTTAATTCGGT